>JAYKQN010000001.1:41280000-41880000 GCA_036785175.1 Eupleurogrammus muticus | reverse complement strand
AAGGGGCAGTCCTGCACTTTATGTGTGCGTGTGTGTGTGTGTGTGTGCGTGCACACGTTACGCGGCTGTGTGTTTGAATGGGTGGGTACTGGAGTGTATGTGTGATAGATTGTGAGCAGGTCGGACAATGGGAGGATTGTATGTGATCTATATTCATGTGGGACAGATTCGATGGCCATGTGTGTGCACAGCAGGCTGGGCATGATCCGACATAGGAAGAGGGGTCGATTTAGAAAAAAAAAAAGAGAGAGGGAGAGGAAATAGGATCATATGTAGAGACACTTTATAAAGCTGAAAATTTAGCATAGTCCTTTTTTGATTATAGTATTTATCTTACTATAAGAATATACATAATGAGCTCCAAGTAGATAAATAAAAGCACATCAGTGTAATGTTTGGCTGCAGGTGAGAGCTGCACACATCCTCACTTTGTGAAAGGAAACACAAGCTTCTCCTGCAGGAGAAACTGACAGTTTAATCAGATGCATAAATATTCCCCAGATGAGTCTGTTGTAGCGGTGAAAGAGGAGAAGAATTGATATATACTCGAGAGCCGAGCAGCAAGTGGGGGGGAAAGAAAGAGCGACTGAAATGAGTGTGGACGTCCACGAGTGTGCCCGCGGGCTCTCATAAAGCATGTTTAACTTTCAGCTATACTCTCGGGTCCCGTAGAGAGGAGAAGAAGAAAGACGGCGCGGCGAACGAGTGATGATGAGAAATAAAGGGAGAGGGAGCCAGAACTCCTTGGTAACCAAAGCACAGAGGAACAGAGGGGCCGGTTCTACACCCCTCCCTCTCTCTGTGCGTGTGTGTGTGTGTGTGTGTGTCTCCGAGGACTGGACTGCCTCGGGGAGGAGTGGTGTGTGTGTGTGTAGGGGGGGTGTGGACGGTGTGTTTAGGGAGGGAGAGAGAGAGCGTAGAGAGAGAGATGGGGGTAAAGGCTCATTGTCAGCATAGTAAACGCTCACACACACACACACACACACAGTGAGTAAAGCTGCGTAGTGAGAATGTGAGGACAGAGTAGAGCCGATGCCAGCACTCCTTCATCCCATCATTTCTCTTATTCCTTGGAATTGTCTCATTTGTGCCTTGTTAGGACACTTTTTTTCATTTTTGTAAAGACAGAGACACTCAACTGGAATAATGGTGTTTATTGGGACCTCGTTAAAATCTGTGATTAAGTACTTCAAACGGAAGGGTAAGATATGTTTGTATCTGTTCAATACTAATAGTTGTCTCAATACTAACAAACAAGTTTGTTGTAATATTATTCATTCTTGTTTTATTTTGACTGGGACTTTATCTGTGTGTGTGTGCGTGTGTGTGAAATTTGCTACAGCTTTCCGATTATTTCAACAAATTCAGCTGTTTTTAAATAGCTCCATTAAGGATTTTCCTTATCAAAAGCGGAGCCATATGAGCCGTGATGATCTGTATGTAATTCTGTTACAAATAATGGTTTCGCTGTGGGCGTGTTACCTCCACTGCTTCCCCGCCGCCTCTGCCGAGCCCGGACACAACCCTCTGTTGCACGCTGTTACCAGGTAACCGCTGGGCCAGGACTCCACAGGGCCGACAACTATTAGTACTAAATGACCCGACAGCGATTGTAAAGGTGGCAGCTGGAAGCCTTTTAAATCACAGCTGCCTCATAAGAAAGATTTTGCATCTTCCCCTGCTTCTTGGCACAATTTTGAAGATTTCTCATGGTTAATGAAGTCTAATTTGATGTTGATATCGAAAGGAGAGCATTCCACGTCTGCATGCCGTGCATGTAGATTATGGTCAAGTGGATTAGTAAATGCTCCAGGGCTATTTTTGTATTATTGTATTAGAGAAGTGAGGGTGTGTGACAAATAGACTTGGTTGATGCAGACCAAGCTGCTTGTGTGGACTCTAATCTCCGAGTATTTACATCTTACAGCTGTGTGTGTGTGTGTGTGTGTGTGTGTGTGTGTTGAACTCAAGGCTCAGGTGATCTGTTTAATAATTAGCTCAGCATTTTTAGTTCTCCTCACTTCTTATCTTTCCATCTTGCACATGTGTGCACTTTGCTCCTTCACTCAGCACCTTGCCCCTCCACTGTAGTCAATTTTTGTTTTACAGCACGTTAATGACTCCACACTGAGTCACTTCTGGCCCACATCCACTGGAGTCCAGCACAATGAGTTCATTTGGGTCCAAGTCGTCATTAAAAAAAAAAAGATTGGGTTGTTGATTAATTTTTGTTAAAGTTCAAAACAACAAAGGATTAATCCATCTTCCCATTTCTCTATTTAAAATGATTTTTAAGATCCTAGAGCTGAGAGGAGGTAAAGGGGGCACTTTTAAAAAAAGAAAAAAAAAACTAGGACAAGGGCACCATTTTTTTCATGGGTCACATTTGACCCATTTTCCCAAGTATGGCGACTGTGGCCGTTGCATGTTTCAGAAGCTGCACTGCTGCTGACGTGACGAGAACAACAATAAATAAAGTTGTATCATGCACGAAAGTCGATACACAACCAGCTGGTGGGCGATCTGGGACCCGGTCCAGGATTAACATGGATATCATCAGGGCGATCAATCCAAACCCGCGAACCCCCTCTTGTGTATGTATATGAAATGTAAAGTGCACATTTCTAGCACCGATGCACCTTGCAGGTTTATTGTGTCCTTCAGAGTTTCCAGTAGCCTGTTTGTGCTCAGTCTGTGATGTCAGTGCACTGAGGGGGATTAGTGGACTCCTGAAAGACTTTCGCGCCACAGTCCGGCGTGGACTCTTGTGCGCGTCGAGGGGCTGCAGAGTATTGTGGTCCTGAAAGGCCTGATGTGGAGACTGATGCAGAGGGGACAATGCGAGCTTTGTGTCCACACTCCCCCCATGTCCTTGGCCTGCCTATAGCCGGACTGAAGCCTATTCAGATCCCCATGGTCAGAGAGGAGGGTGGGGGAGGGCCTACCTGCTGTGTGTGTGTGTGTGTGTGTGGAAAGGGTTTAAAAAGTTTAACCACTAGTCACTAGTTTTAACTTTCACTTCTGCTTCTATTAGTGAACTATGTGTGTGTTTCATGTGTCTTGATGCACTTTTTCAGGTGAATCTGTGGTACGGCGAGTTTTTGCCTTGTGGTTTATTGATTATTCTGACCAGTATAATAACATTTACACTTTCTCAAATATTGCTTGCGTTTTTACAGCCCCCCCTTAGCCATATGTTATTTGTTAGCTTCAAATAATTGAGTAACAGATGGGTTTGATTATAAGATGTTGATTCAATTAGATAGCATGCAATCAGTCATGACATGGCTAAACTAAATGAACTAAATAGTTTCCCGATGCCTTTGTTTCTGCAGCTCGCCCAAAGCGGCAGTTCTCATACGATGTATGTAATAAAACATGTAAAAGCAGAAGTCTTGTCATATGTGGGTCCGTGGTCTAATTTGCGTCAGTTCAGAGGTCCTTGATGTGAAAAAAGTTTGAAATGTACTGCATCTATATGGTTGTTTGAGCTTAAAGCAAATGACCATAGTTCAGGTCCATTGTCTGTATATGTGGTTTGAAGGGAATAAATACATGAGAGATTAGAAAAGAGTTCATTTGTCAACGAAGGGCCATGAATGAGCACAATGCTCCCTCTCTTTTCTCTCCCTGCTCCTGCTGGCATAGCAGTTAACAGCCGTCCGATCCTCAACAAGCTGTAGACATGTCATCAGAAACACAAACAGGTTTAATAGACAGTCTCCACTGATTCAACCAGAAGTTTAAACATCCTGTACGTATTAAGATGATGACCTGTCTCAGAGTCAAATATGGTAAAAAAAAACTTTCTTAAATCGTACAAATGTTGTCATCTATAAGATGTGTACTTCAAAGCAGCTACACAGTAGTCTCACACTTTCTCTGATGGGCAATTTGCAGTTGTAGCCGCCCCCGCCCCTCCTCCCCCCGGTCTGACCCACCGCCTCAGGGGACTTTTCTCCTCCCCCAACACACACACACACACACACACACACACACTCACACACTCACTATGCGTCCTACTAGGACTCATTTGCACCTGTGAACAAACTCTCAAACAAAAACACTCCACACACACGCACACACTCCCACTCCCTTCCCTGACCCGTCCCCTTCCTCCTGGCTCCTCCAGTCTTGTCTGCTCTAGTCAGAAGGATGAGATGTTTTGGTCAGAACTGTTGAACGCTGGCAAGGGTCTGTATTAACGTTTGTCTGATTAAATGGAGATAGTGCTACATCCACGATCACCAACTTTGGCTTGGATACGCTCCCTTGGTAAGCTGACCTCTTGGCTGGTGTGTGTGTGTGTGTGTTTATTACATTGATATTGTCATCTTAGCTGCTTTGGTCACATTTGTATACGGAGCAATTTTTGAGCCCAAGAAATGAAAATGAGCTTCAAGTCTGTGATAATCAGCAACTCACCAGTAGCAAGGGAGGAAAAAATCTGCATCATGAATCCCTGTTAATATTGAATTATTTATATCTACGTCTGAGAGACGTGCTTGATGCAAACTGTATACAGAATTTGGTTTGTTATTTTTCTCTCCAGTTGTGTTCACTATTAGGACCTAAAATTGAGAGAAGAGAAATAAGGTTGTTGTTGTGTTGCTTTATCGTTTTTTTGGAGATATGTTCTTGCCCTTTTTTTAAAATAAGGAAAAAGTACCTGAGTAGCGGCATGTCTAAATTGTCTGTTTGATATCAGCTGCTCAGTTTCCCTCCAAATTGTTCCCATCCCCTTTGAGGTGTGTGTGGCCCACTGTGACGTCTCACATAAGTGTCATGTTGAAGGTGTGGAGGCTGACACCTCGATGCAAAGCACCTATAATCCTCCTTCCCCTTCCTCTCTGCCTCCTAATACAAACAAACAGCCTCCAGAGCCTACGTGTTGAGGGGAGACTGTGATATGTGTCGCTCTAACGTACATGTGGATTTGTAAACTTTTAGTAAAATATGAAATTCAGCATCCTAAATCTTAAAAAATCCCTTTAACATGTGTTGATGTGTGTCTCCGCAGCGGTGTCTAACCTGGATGAGGAGAGCAAGTGGACGGTTCACTACACGGCCCCGTGGCACCAGCAGGAGAACGTTTTCCTCCCAGGCAGCAGGCCGCCCTGCGTGGAAGACCTGCACCGCCAGGCCAAAGTCAACCTCAAGACCGCCCTGCGAGGTGAGACTCATTATGACAAAGGCTTAGCTTCAGGTCCCAGCTACACTCTCTAGGTTTTAGATATAGTTTTAAATATGATCTGCCTCAAAGCCTGTGATACTAGTAGTGACCTATAAGCAAAATTTTAAATACCTGCTTAAAAGAACATATGCGTGCAACACAGTAGTGATTAAAACGCCTAAGGCACATCTACAGGGATTATATGACATGCAGATCTACTTGCAAAGTTGTTCTAGTTGCAAATGATACCAGAAGTATCGGGAAACACAGACACGACTTGACATGTCCGCCATCTTTGTTTTGAACATATTGCACCAACGCGACCAACGTCACGATTCCGAAAAATGATATTTTCAGACTTCTCCCTTCCTTTTCCAGTTTGACAAAAAGGTGCTTAGTTGGTGTGGTTCAGGGATCCAGTTGGATAGATTTTTGTAGTTGGGTCCTCAGAGGAGTCATGTGGCCGTTTCGTTTTTGTAGAGGCAACCATCTGATGAATAGTGACAGAGGTGAAACAACAACAGTTGGTTAAAAATGATGTGGGAATGATAGCTGTTATTTGGCTGTTGATGGTTTCACATAAAGCTGTAACAACAGATAGAGAAAATGCATATAGGTAAGAAAAAAAAAAGAAAGGAAGCATTATTGTCTTTACACATGCTGTGTATTTGTTGCAATAAGTAAAATGTTATTTTAGATATTGAACAAGGAAGGAAACTGAATTCATATACCTCTATAGTACAAGCCGACTCTCAGGACACGTTGGTCCACGGTGTTGTTAAGACGTCCAAACCTGTAATTTGCGCCCAGGCCGGCGTTTAGCCAACAACGCGGCAGTGTGAGATCCTCTCCTTCTTGTTTGTCCGGTACGGTCAGACGAGAAGGGGAAACACAGCCTTGTTGTCAAACAAACACGGCGAGTCGAGGTCACAACAGAGTGATATCTTTTATAAAATACCCTAAACATTCCCAGAGCAGGAAGCAGGATCGCCAGTAAATGGAGGCAGTGTTTCTGGGAACCGACCCATTTCCCATAGCTGTGTGTGTGTGTGTGTGTGTGTGTGTGTGTGTGTGTGGGGTGCGTACTTGGGTGGAGATGTGTCACAGTGTAAACCTGGTGTTGACATGCTAGGCTGGCCTTGTGTGCCAGCAGATAAAAAACATGACTGTGATAAATGGGGAGGAGTCCTTAGTAACAGGATGCTTAAAGGTGTGGAAGTGAATCACCTGTTCACACACACACACACACACACACACACATTTTTTTTGTCTTTCCCATTGTCTTGACCGCTGTGCTGATCTGTATTACTTCCTGCAATATTGATGATCTTTGCTCCACAAACACCACCTGGGAGGTGGGATTAAAGCGCCCCCCCTCTCACCCTGTCACCGCCCAGGCCTGAGGGTCCTAACTGACAGCCAACAGGTGTCCAATGACAGCACCTGTCCTGTCCATCGGATTCTTGGTGTGTGTTTTAGCTCCTCAATGTCCTTTACGGTTTGGAAATTCAAAAGTCTGGTATCACCCAGACTGTTTAGTGTTTTTTCAAGAACTTTCATTCATCAAATGGATTGTGAAATGAATGGAAAATATAGTCAAGACATTGACAAGGTTAGAAATAACGATTTTTGTTTGAAATAATTTTCTCCTTCTAACTCTGTTTTCACCAAAGAATGATCCAACTAACCAGCTAAATTGTTTTCAGCTGTGCTAACATAATTACACAAGGGTTTTCTAATTATCCATTAGCTTCTAATAGAATTAACAATCAGAATGTACCATTAGAACACTGTAGTGATGGTTGCTGGAAATGGGCCTCTACACAACTATGTAGATATATTTTAAAAACCACAAATATGCAGCTAGAATAGTCATTTACCACATAAAACAATTTAACAATGAGTATTTTCCTGATTAGTTTAATGTCATCTTCATTGAAAAAACTGTGTTTTTCTTTTAAAAATAATTACACTTCTAAGTGACCCCAAACTTTTGAATGGTAGTGTATAAAAATAAATACACAAGGCAATGTATAATGCAGAGAGTGTCTTTAGAGGTTAAACCTTGTACAGGCCATGCTCTCGTGCAACTGTAACTAATGATCTGAGCACAGAAAGGTACATGAGTTTTGTCTCCACCGTGTCAAGCTGAATAATCAATAACCAATCAGATGACCATGTGCCTCCTCTGCCCGACGCTCGCATGTGTTTCACCTTGTACTAAGAGGCAAGGCTCACGTGTTTCAGCAAACAACGCGGTCCAAATGCATCACACAAATGATAATTATTGTCATTATCATCCAAAAAATTGTGGGTTTGTTTAAGAACTCACTAGACGTCACTCACTGATAACTAGGATCACCTCACTGGAGAAAAGGTAAAGGTCAAAAGGTCACAGCGAAGTGACAGACACATTTTGGATAAAAACGAATAGAAATTTTACTCGGCCTACAAATAGGTTTTTTTTGCGCTCACATTATTTCTTTCCGCTTGTCTTCTCTCGTGTGACTTACCGTTCCCCTTCCGTCAGTTCTGCCTAGCAACAAGCAGCTCATCAGAGCTTATTTGTCTTAGCAACCGTTCCCCGATCGCACGCCGACGGCGTTTAACCGCTACGCTCGTCATCCTCGTTACCGGCGCTTTCCCCGAACCCCTTCTTCCACGCCGCTGCCACGTCAGCTCGTTGTGACAGTAGCTACCTTTGGCCGACCCCGTTAGAATCCATTAACTGTCAGTATTATTCATGCAGCGTCTGTCCGTAGAGATGGATGCTAATTAGCTGTGGAGATGGATGGCACATGAAAGGGATCAGAAGCAGCATCTTCAGGGTAATGTGTGTGTGTGTGTGTGTGTGTAGTACAATGCTTTACTACACCATCCCACACACTTAATAAATGACAAAGATGGGCGATAAAAGAGTACAAAAGAGGGTTTTACATTTTAATGAATCAGGTGTAATACTTAGAAAAAGAAAGAGAAAGATAGGGAGAAAGGAGAAAGATGCATTCTTGTCAGTAGATGTAGTTTGTGTCTAAATAACTTTCTTTTTTTAATAAATATATTTGCCCACACCGTTGATTCTTTATCCAGAAGGTTATGGGAATCAGCTAAAGCACACACAACACTACTGTGTGTTTTCGTGGGGGCCGTAGAATTACGAGTGTTTAATTAATGTGTGTTAGCTGTTAAAATACAGAATTCACCAGTAGACGTGTGTACAGAGCAGAAAAAAGAGAGATGATGTGCTAAATGCCTGCCGAGAGAAAAGGGGGGGGGGTGTTGGAAGAAAAGAGGGACAGTTCTGCCATCTGTGTGTGACAGACTGAAACTGATACCCTCTCCTCTGGTTACACACACACACACACACACACACACACACACACACACACACACACACACAGACAAAGTCTGTTCTTATCACACTTTGATATACACACACTGACACATATATCACAATACTGTCACAGCAGGTGGTGACGCCAGGAGGTGTGAGCTGTGTTTGGCAGTGTCCAACTGGGAATCACACACACACACACACACACACACACACACACACACACACACACACACACACACACACACACACACACACACACACACACGATATGTGTTACACTTCTTTTTTTTCCTTTCTTTTCTTTACTTTCTTTACTTAAGTATTGTATTGGGTATCAAATGTGTTAAAATAGTCACTGAAATGGCCTTTTCTTCAACAAGAACAGAAAGAAAAAAGAATATGTAACACAGGGAGTCACATTTTGAATCTATCTCTGGGATAAATTACATATTAATGTATATAGTCAACATGTTTCACACCTGCAAACAGGAAATATACATTTTTGGTTAAAAATATCAACTTTACTACTTCAGACTAAACAAAACTAGTGATTAATGGTGCCATTTGTTCACTCACTCAGTCAGTGGGTGACAGACAGACAGCAGGGCTATAGGGCTGTCAGTCAGCGTGGTCCAGACAACATTGTGTACAACACTTTCAAAAGCTTTAAGATTGTGTTTCTCATATTAAATCTGACAGAGACCACAGTGGATCTGTATAGTAACATATTCTTCTCTCCCTCTGTCCCCCAGAATGTGACAAGTTGAGGAAAGATGGTTTCCGGAGCTCCCAGTACTACTCTCAGGGTCCCATTTTTTCTGACCCGCTACAGTCCACCAGCAGCCTGCAGGACGAGGAGGATGATGACAATGATAAGAAGGTACACACACACACACACACACACACACACACACACACACACAGAATGCTGTTCAGGTGAAACCACAGTTAAAGACAAAGTGTGTTAAATGTGTGTTCACAGCTTACGACTCAGTGCTGTTGTGACTTCAGTGTCAGTCTGCCCTCTGGTGGTTGGAAATGGAAATGCACATTTTATACAATACCTTTGCTTTACTTATGTGCACATTAGTTATCCCCTAGCTTAATTTTTTTTGGATTCTATTATTACATATTTAAACATGGAGTTAGCAGTTTTAGACTAATAGACTTTGGAAATGACCACAATTGCCTTTTGTTGAGACTGTCGGCATCATAAAAACGTTGTGTGAATTGAATTTTCAACATTTTATCTTTAACTGTGTGCTCTAGGTCTGCTCTGTCATTATTTTTCAAGTACAATTCAGGCAGAACACTCACTGGCTTATGTTGATTTTCCTCTACACTTGGTGGGGTGTTGTTTGCCTGGTAGAACGGAACTGCAGTTTTACAGGAGGGTGATACATGGAGAGGAAGAGACAGGAACTATTATTTATTGCCGTTTTGCCTGGCGGAGCATTAGTGTGAGATGTAAATGGTTTGACAGCCGGATGTGTCTCCTCCGCTCCTCGGCGACACAAACGCCCACACGGGATCAGGGTCAGAGGTTCCTCCGCCGTAATTATCAGAGTCTCTTTTGTCCTGCCAGGCCCCTGGATCCCTGTCACTCACTTCATTCCCGCCTCCCTGCACTCTTGACCTTCATAACACGCTGTTGTCTTTGGCTTTCTAAACTGTCGACTCCCATCTCTCGTTTTCTGTCATTCTACTTTCTGCACGCTCTCTCTCTTTTTCTTTCCTCCAGACCAATCCCCCTCCTTTCCCTGTTCCACGGCTTGTCCCCTTTCCCCCGTTACTTCCTGTTGTCCTAAAGCCAGCAAGTGAGAATTTGTTTGACAGCAAAGGAGAAACGGCGTTCCTGGTTGAGCCACAATGATTCCAAAGTAACAAAGAAACTCTGTATTGCTGAGTTGTTGTTCCCCCATCAATCCTCACCTTTTTTATCCCAGTTCTGTTGCAGCCTCCTCCCTATTGACCCATCCCATGCATTATCTGTAGAAAAGCACCAATGTCCATCTTTTCTAGTCATTCCGATGTTTGTTAAGATCAACAGTCAGGACAGAGAGAGAGAAAGGGAGTACTAGTGTGACAATGTTGGAGTTTATTGACAACTATTGCTAAACATTTTTCTATCTCTGCCTAATGAAATTGCATTTTTTCCTGTCAGTCAGAGGGATAGGTAACAATTTTACTCCTGAGACTGATCTATAATCAGAAAAAAGAGGGTTATTTGTCTTCCCTGAGCTCTGGAGTCTGATGTTAAACTTTAGTTTAAACTCACATGGACCTGACAAACATTAACTTAAACATCCAGCAAAACTGGACGCGAGAATATTTGTGCTTGTGTTTTACGGGATATCTTGAGGGTTTGCTCTTGACTAACTGGCTCAATTTCAAGCCTGGTTGTTGCGATAAAATCGTGTCTGCCACTTCTCTGCGGTAAAGTCAACACTGTGATTGAGAACTCTTGTTCAGTGTTGGAGTGATTCCCCTGATTCTTTTCTCCCCTCTCGCTGTTATCCTGACATCTCTAGCTGTGCTGTTAGTTTACACACTGCCCGGTCAGTATGTGTGTGAACTGTGTGTGTGTGTGTGTGTGTGTGTGTGTGTGTGTGTGTGTGTGTGAGTGTGATTTCCATTTGGGCATGATTGATCGCCAAGCACGTTTACGGCACCACAGGCTTCTAAAGGTCACAGTGGTGTAATAAAGTGTTTGTAAGTGCCAATATGTCTGAGGCAATTGGTCAGTTATGGTTCTGGATAATTAAGTTCTATTTTTTTTATTCTGTTTTACTTCCACTCATATTTTCTCATATTATCTTTACATTGTAGCTTGATATTGTTCTTCCCCCATAATTTCTTTACTATGCTTTTATTATTATCTACATACATATATATAATTCATCTTTTTTCTTCCGTCTCACCTTTCCTTCTACATTCTTCTTCCTCTCATCTTTTCTTCCCAATCTCATACTTTTCGTTAACCCCCCTTTCTCTCATCCAGTCCACAGCCTCGTCAGCGGAGGACGACAAATCTCAGCTGTCCATGAGGCCCCAGACCCCACAGGGGGGCGACCAGGACGCCGAGTCGTCGGAGGCCGATGGACAGGTGGTATGGACCAAATCCGCACCCCTCCCCACCCCGGAGGAGAAGATGAGGCAGACGGCCAAGGCCGTGCCCACAGACATAGTCGCCATCAACGTCACAGGTAAGACCTCCCAGCATTCTCTCCTCCTCTCCACCTCTAGAGAACCGACCTCCCATTAGCGTTGGTAGTGGAAAAACTATCATCCCAGACCTCTAGTTTCATCCTGCGTAGCGACCTTCGAAAGATCAAGAGTTGGATCTGGCTCCATACGTCCACAGTGTCTGTTCTCCAACATTAACTTCCAACCATCAATCACACATTGTGCCGTGTTTGCTCAAAAGGGATTTTCTGACATTTTTTGGAAACGCACTTAAATATTTTCTTACTGAGAGTTTAGATGAGTAGATCAATATCAAATTCTTGCCTCTGGGTTTTATAGAAAAAGAGGTGTCTGATGTGTTAAAGGTGGGAGGGACGTGTCTAACTCTCAGTAATACGGCAAAATATGAGTGCCAAACAAACTAAATGTCAGAGCGTTCATTTAATCAGCCCTCTGCAGCTGAGTGGATATGAACTAATCAATTACTGTATCCAGTCATCCACAGAGGAAAAAAAACAACAACTGTGTGTCAGTCATGGATGTCTGCCTCTCCTCCGGCACCTCCGCATGTTTTCTTCCCGCTTCCATCATGCTCCTTCGGAAATTGACCTTCACCTTCCTTTATGTGTGTGTGAGTGAGTGTTTGTGTGTGGAAATCGTTTGACAGCTTATCCCGGGGTCAAGGTTTTTTTTCACCCTTTGCCGACTTTACGTCAGATCGCAGGGCGTTTGACAGATGAACGCTCGTACAGAGCAAAACGTGTCGAGGCGATTCCCTCAGCTAGCATGCCGCATTTTTTCTTCCCAGCGCTACTCGCCACTCAGGAGTCATAGACGTAACATCTCATTGTGATAGCGCCGGTGTTAAATCTGGTACTTTAGATCTTGCTCGATGATTCTCTGAGGAGGTTATTGTGTAGTTTTTTGGGTTTTATGACTTCGGTTCAGTGTCAGCATCTGATTTAAGCTGCTGTCAAGGCCAATATCGCTGAGATCCCGTCATCTTTTACACACTAATGAGCGGTTAATGTGCTTCCAATCCGCACAAATCACTGTTGACTTCATCTGCTGTCGCTTTAGATTACTGAGACAGAGAAGGTGAAGCAAACTCATACATAGAGAGATCAGGGGCTTGTCTATCACACCCCCCCTCCTCAAAGTGACAAAAAATATCTGTACTCATATCAGTTTCTATTTCCCTAACGCCTGCAGGCTGTCAAGAGAAGAAGAGCAGTTCCTAGTGAGATATTGCAATTCCTTCAGGGAAACAGGACAGAGTCAGAGGGATATTGAGAAGAATTGCATGAGTGTGTGTGTGTGTGTGTGTGTGTGTGTGTGTGTGTGTGTGTGTGTGTGTGTGTGTGTGTTTTTGCATGCTTCATCTCATATCTGTCCTCTGCATCTGTTTTCTGTGATTGAAGCATGTAGTCTACATTTTTCCACCTTCACTATTGAATATGAACTAAATTCATCAGCCAAAGGATTAAAGCAGCCTTTGTTGGGGACAATTCAAGTCTCTAGCAGATTTTTTCTAATCTAAAGATTAAATGTTTCAGATTGATAGTGGCTGGTGAATTTGGTCTGTTTAAATGCATGATTGGCTGATAAAAGCATCAGATCTCATTTACCTTTATTGGTATCAAGCAATGCAAAAATGTGATGTATTTTAAAACCAATGAAAGCACAACAAGCTGCATCATTGGTTTGATACCTCTAGATGTTTTTTTGTTTGTAATTGGGTTGAACTATCCCTTAACCTTTACTGTTCTGTTAACGCTGCATGTTCAGCTTGGAAAAACAAAAAAACAAACAAACCAGAAACCAAACTTTCTGCATGTCGTTGACCGTGTTCCTTCCACTAACCGTTTTGCCTGTGTGTCCGCCTGCCTTGCTCTCGCCCTCCCGGCTACCAGGGGCAGTGTTTGACCGGCAGGCGAGTATCCGGCGCTCCCTCATTAACACTGACACCGTATCCCGCCGGCCCAAGAAGGTCAAACGCAGAAAGACTATTTCAGGGCTGCCTGACAACTTCAACCAGGAGCTAGGTATGGATCACTGTGGGGCAACATGTCGCCCCGTACGTTCCACAGACCTGTACCAACACTCTGGAAAAAAGCATCCCTCCATCCTCTATTACTTTTCCATCCCTATTCTCCATGCAGTCACGCTTTTGTTAACTATAACTGGCCTAAATTACCAGTCTTGTTGTGAGGAAGTCATGTTGAGAGGGAGAAAATGACACAATGCGAGTCCACAGTGTTGGATCAAGGCCCTGCAGTTGTTCCGTCTTTCCCTGTTTGAATTCTACACACTGTGTGTTTTTTTGTGGTTTTTCCCATTTAGCCCTTTTTCCTCATATAGAAACTCCTGCCATAATACAATCTCATATTAGACTTTCCCTGTTGTGAAATCATGTCACACAAGAAAAAAAAAGGCTAGCTGCACGGTTTCCACCCTTAAATACATATTGTGTCATAATCCTTCTGGGTCAACTTTCTGCAGCCCTATGTCTGTGTGTGTGTGTGTGTGTGTGTGTTTGTGTTGTCTTTGTGAATATGTGCCTTAATCCTAAGGTCATATTCAACCTCTTAGTATGTACTCCAAGAACTGATATAATATCAGGTGACAATATATTGTTTTTGGTACAATTAGTCCAATATTGAGTAGAACTATCTTATCTTATCAAGAAAAGAAACTTGCAATAAGATAAGTTATCTGCCAGTAAATTAGGATCATTCTACCTAATACTGGACTCATTATACCAAAAACTAGATTTTAAAAACTGTTTAGATTTTAGTTTTTGCAGTGTATAAATTACATTTATGAACTCGGACTGATTACTAAAGTATGGAAATAAAAGAGCCTCATAGCGTCTCCATTTCTGGGTGACAAATATAAAAGTTCAGAGGTCACCCACCCTAAGCAGTGAGCTGACTAAGGTGACACTGCGCTGAGCTCACGGGTGCCGTGCGCTAGTGTTTATTCACACGTCTGAGCCGTAGGACGGCGGCAGCGTTTAAGGAGGATGTCATTTGTCTGTGTGATAAGATCACCCAGGCTGATAGGAAAAGAGCTCTAAAGTGTAGTTAGTGCTCCCAGCCGACGACAGCCTCCGAATGTCATGATTACTGGGCCGGGGTAATTGTCCCACTGCTTCATCCCTCCCTCTCCCTGCACTAGACCAGAGCTGCCTGCAAAGTAGACCTGCAGCTTAATCTATTGCAGCAGCAGCCAAGCTGTCACTCTAGCTTTTAGCAAAGGAGAAAGAGAGTGTATGTGTGGTTTAGAGAGAGGAGAGAGGGAGAAAGAGAGGAGAAAGGACGCAAGTGTGTGTGTGTTTTTGGGGAATACGAGCATCAACAGGAGAGCCACCACAGATGGGAGACTCACTCCTCTCCCGTCTCACAACACATTTTTCGTATTGTTTGTTTACAAGCCGGTATGTTCTGTGTACGTGTGTGTGTGTGTTTTTTGATGTCTGCATGACTGTGTCCTTGTCTCCAAATCTTATGTGCTCATTCTGTTCTGCTCCGTATGACTGTGCATGACCATGTCAACATTGTGTATGCATGCACATGTGCGTCTCTTGTTTGTGTCCATGTATGTGTGTGTGTGTGTGTGTGTGTGTGTGTGTGTGTGTGTGTCGCGTCCTGCCAGCTGTGTGTCCCGGACCCACAGGGGGACTATTTGCTTCTCTACCGGACTGAGACAGAGCCAGAACAGGAGGGGAAGCATATCAGGGAGCCCTTTTCTGTTCTCTCTGTCAAGCCTCATATCCTTTTCCTCCTTAATGAAGACCAGAAGTTATTAATGCATGAGACGAGGTTACAGCAAATCAAATTAATTAGCTTCCCTGTGACCACAGATTATCTGAAGGTCCAGCCAGGAGAGCTGAAGGCTTTGTTGGCTCAATCGGTTCTAGAAGAAGCAAGGAGACCAAACAATCTGTTTTCAATCATATCACGTTTATCATATTTTCTCTTTTTTCATTTTTTTTCCCACCAGCAGCAAAAGGACGCAGTGGCGAGCTCCGGCCACATTCCATGTTCATCCCGGGACAGTACTCCACTTTGGGCCGAGTCGGGAGTGTCAACTCCACCCTCCGACGTTCCCAGACCAGAGACTCGGGCTGCCAGACGGAAGAAGTGAAAATCGTGCCCCCGTCTATGAGGAGAATCCGGGCCCAGAGGGGACAGGGCATCGCCGCTCAGATGGCGGGCATTTCCACTTCCTCCTCGACAGGAAGCATATCCGTTTCCAGCAGCGACAGCTCCGGGATCTTGATGCTGCCGCACCAGTTTAACGGAGACCCCTCCCGTTTTCACAGTCTGCCCCGGCAGGGTGCCAGGGTGTCCCTCAGCACCGATCCCATCTACAGCAGCACACCCATCAAGTCCGACGAGCACGCCGCCCCCCAGCGGCAGATCGGGAAGCTGCAGGTCGACCACACGGTGGTGCACATGAGGAATGCCCCGAGGACAGGAACTCTACCCAGGCCCAAGTCCCAGGAGGTGAGGGGGACGCAGGCCAGTGAGTGGGGGGGTGGTCCAGCCTGCGTGGTCTCCCCACACGCCGCCTACTCCACCTCCCTCATCCCCAACGCCACCCTGTCCAGCTCCTCCGAGGTCATTACCCTCAACACCTCCAGTCCACTCTCCCACTCCCCACTGGCCCGACCGCTCAGCGCTGTGTCCTCCATCGACGCTGACCCCCTGGCCCCCAGCCCCGCCGTTTTTGCCCACAGCACCACATGCCCCGCCCTGGCCGCCTCCACCCCGACGCGGTCACCGCAAAACGGCGGCGCGGCACCCGGCAGCGAGTCAGGCCACTCGGATGGCAGCGTGCACAGCCACAGCACCCTGGCCCCCACGCCGCCGTCCTGCCTGGCGGAGGAGCAGTGGATCTACGACACGCCGGAACACGTGGTCACCCCGCACCGTGCCCTGACCTCTAGCTGCTCTACCCCTATCAACCAGCTGTACAGCAGCCTGGACCTGTCCTCCAGGACCACCACAGACTCCAGCTCCCTCTACTCCCAGGACAACGACGGATACTACACTTCCATGCACCTGGACTCAGGCCTGCGCTCGCGCAGCCATGGCAGCGGGCACGGGGCGGCGGCTGGACGCGCCACCAGGCACAGCATGTACGAGTGTCGCGAGATGGCGGGTCAGGAGGACTCGGGAAGCCTGTACAGCGACCGCTCTCTGTCCCGCAGCATCTCCCTGCGCAAGTCCAAGAAGCCCCCGCTGCCGCCGGCACGTACCGACTCCCTCAGACGTAAGCCTGGTCCAAAAAAGCCCCTCGGAGGCGTCGGCGCCATCTGTAGTGAGAACGGGCCAAACGGCGCCATGCTCAACGAGACTCTGATTGCCAGCTTGCAGCAGAGCCTGCAGATGGGGCTGAGAGGAGGGAAAGGGAAAGGGGCCTCTCCCTCGTCGCCATCCCACAGCCCCAGCAGCGACTACGATGACCCGTGGTTGCTAAGGCCACGGAGCCAGAGCAGTGTCAGCGCCGGGAGCTCTGCGGCGTCGCTCGTGGCTAACACTAACGGCGGCGGCGTGTCCAACGTGTACTCGCTGTGCCACGTGACGCCCGCCCACAGCGACACCAGCAGCCTTCGTTCCGACTATGCCGACTCATGGGGCTACTACATGGACTACCCTCGTAACCACGGAGACCAAAGGGCGCCGACTCCGACAGCCCACACTGCAGATAACACTCTTGCTGGGCCGCATCCTGCAGACCTTCAGAACGGGGTCGAGATCCACGGTAGCAGTCGTGGTTCCGGAGCGCCAGGCCAGGAGGGAGGGGTGGCGGTGAAGCCGAAAACTGCGTCTTCGTCCTCCCCGGACCGGGTGCACAGGCTGACCTCGCCGTCCAGCGGCTACTCCAGCCAGTCCAACACCCCCACGGCGGGAACCCCGGTGCCCTCGCTGGTCAGGTCCATGTCGCCCTCGGGGGGCCGGCCCAAGCCCAAAGTCCCAGAGAGGAAGTCCTCCCTCCTGTCCTCTGTTTCCATGTCCTCCTCCTCCACTTCCCTTTCTTCAAACACCTCCGACTCGCTCAAGAGTTGCGGGCCTCCACCACCGCCGCCTCCCCCCCTGTCGCTGTCCTCCACTTCCGCCCCAACCACCCCTCTGGGCCCACCTCCGCCCTTTCCCCCCCCTCTGCCGCCTGCTTCTGTTTCCCCAGCTCCTCCTCCAGCTCCTCCACTACCAAACACCCCACAGCATCAGACCCTCTGCCCGCCGCCGCCCGGGTGCTCCTCCTCCTCCCCGGAGTTCCCTCCCCCTCCATCCCCTGACGCACTAATCCACCCCAGCCTGACCTTCAACGGGAGCTTCAGTCCACCCCCTCCGCCTCCCCCCCTTGTTCCCACCATTGCGCCCCCTCCACCTCCTCCGCTGCCCACCTTTATCCCACCTTCCTTCTCCCCGTCTGCCGTGAAGGCAGTGAAGGACGCCCCTAAACCCGCGGTGACCCCTAAACCCCTCATCACCCCCTTTGCTCTGCAGAGCGTCCAGCTCCGCTCGGTCAAGCAGGAGAAGGAGATCAACGGCCGCCCGGAGCACGCCGACCCTCGGGAACCAGGGCTGGACCTCGTCAACGGCCTAAAGCCCCAGAACCTGGGGAAGCCGGAGTCGCAGGAGACCCCTGCTATGATAAGCCTGTTCAACTTCACCACAGAAGAAGATTCGCGGAACTCCTCGCCGTCGCCGGTGTCAAAGCTCCTAGAGGAGTTGTCGCTAGACTGCAGCATCACAGACGAACCAGACTGTACCTTCAACGGACGACCCGAGGATGAGGGTTACATCCTTTTAAATGGAAAAGATAAAGATGCGGCGCAGAGTCCGCTGCAAAGCTCCCAGAGCTCCCCCATCAAACAGAAGCCTCCAGCAGTCTCCAAGAAACCCCTCTTCATCCCACCATTTGTCAAAGATCCGGTTCCAGCTCAGCTCGAAGACGCCAACGAACCGTCCCGAACGGAAGATGAAATAGACGGACTGCCGAGACAAGTGAAGGAGGAGAGAAAGACGAAGACTGCTCTACAGGAGGAGGAGGAGGAATGTTCGGCGGAGAGCACAAGAACCCAGGATGAGCCCCTCATCCCTGCCCCCGCCAGCCAGGACTCGAGTCTGGACCCAGAGCCGACGGACCGGGAGAACCACGAAGAAGAAGAGGAGGACGGAGACGGAACGAGCAGCACGACCGGGTCCATCAGCTCCAGGGAGGACGATACAGGTGAGTTACGTGTATTTCTCCTCCAAGCAAAAGTTGAAATGTGCACTTTTGAGAGGAGTGAGCCAGAACCCCCCCCCCCCCCCCCCCCCACACACACACACACACACGTTAGAATCCTGTTACCATGATCCTGTTATGGTTAGTAGCTGTGTGGCCGGCTCCTTCAGGCAGCTGTGAAATTAATTTTGCCCTCCGAAAGCGAAAGAGGCGAAACTTGAAACCGCAAGCTTTTTAGCGGTCTGAAAACTGTGAAAATAGCGCAGGAGAAGCAGCTTATCAGTGGGACAGCATTGCTGCAGCCTCATGAATTCACCCCCCCCAACCCTCCTCTATATTTCATACGCACAGATCTCCGGTGGCTACTGTCCCTCGGCTTGCTCACACCTCGTCCCCCACTGACGACTTGACTCCCCTTCGCCATCCATCCTTATTTCCAAAAATCCATTTTTTTGCCTCTTTCTTCCTCTCCCCCCTCCTCTTTTGTTAATCTCCCATCCTCAAGTCTGTCCTACTCTAGCTCCCCGCTCCCTCCCTCTCTCTTTCAGTCATGCTCCCTATCTCTCTCTGAGGTTGGGGGGGGGGTGTACGGCAAGTGTCCCATGGGAGATGCTTTTTGTGGTTGTAGGGAGAGGGGGAGGGGCTACATCCTATCCGATGGGAGGGGGAATAGATCTGGTAAAGGGGATGAAGGGAAGGGGAGGACGATTGGATGGGGGGGGGGCGCGTAAAGTGAGACTGCCTGCAGCGGCTCAGGCAGTCGAAGCGCAGACGTGAGTGGTGAGAAGGAGGAGGAGGGAAAAGGCTGAACTGGGGGGGGGGAGAAGAAAAGAAGAAAGGGAAAGAAAACCTTGAGTCAGGAAGAGAATGCGAGGAGACAGCCCGGCACCTCCTCCGTTCCACTTCGTCTATCACAGGTTAGCGCGGCGGGACGGAGGCTGCGCGGCTCCGCGCCTGTCCTGCAGTCCTGTAACTTTGGTCCTGGATGTTTCTCTGGTCCCAGGTGAGGTGTTCGACTCCAGCACGGCCGAACTGTCGCCGGCCCCGGTCGCCGGCGGGGCCCCTGAGGACGAGATGGTGACCCCGACTCCTGCGCGGACCCGGACCACCGAGGACCTGTTTGCCGCCATTCACAGGTACGGCGATGGCACTCTGGTCTCTTACTTTTGTCTCGTACTCCTGTCGTTTCAGGTTTTCTTTTGAGTTGTTTGTGTTTCTCTCAGCCTCCCCACTCTCTCTCTCTCTCTCTCTCCGTCTCTCCATTAATTTCGCTGCTGCTGTCAGCATCTCATCTCCTGTTCCTCACCTCGTGAGCCCACATCGTATCACCCTGAAGCGCCTTCAACCCATGATTTCTCTTTCTCCATTCCCCCATCTCTCATCATCCTCGCCTCCTCCTCAGTCATAACTTTACCCAGTGCCTCCACATCTGTCAAAACGCCTCATCTCTGAATCACCTGGCTCTGGAGAGAGTTTCACGTGGCGACATAGAGGGGACAATTCAGAGAGAATTCAGAGTCAGTACTGAGGCATTTAATAAGCCGTGTGTTAGTGTTGTTAGATTTAAAGGAGGAGGAAAAGAGAGGAGGAAAAAAAAGGTTGTGGCTTCATTCATTATTTACTACTCAAGACCCTCTGGTCCTAATCTAGGTTAGAGGCCACTGGAGAGAGAGCGGCTTCTGTGCGTCTGCCTCAGCTTCCCGTGCACCGCGGCTCTCCGACACATATTGGATACACGCCGTCGTGCTTCAAAAGGGAGAACGCACATAAATTTCTCACACGGCCGCCAGTTTGCGTTTCACGGTCATGTGCGGCATCGGCGGCCGGGAGTTCTCTTGAGCA
The DNA here is from genome assembly GCA_036785175.1 of Eupleurogrammus muticus. Classification (NCBI taxonomy): domain Eukaryota; kingdom Metazoa; phylum Chordata; class Actinopteri; order Scombriformes; family Trichiuridae; genus Eupleurogrammus; species Eupleurogrammus muticus. The sequence continues at coordinate 41,859,220 of JAYKQN010000001.1, read as the reverse complement.
TCACAGGATTTCATTTTCACCGGGATTTATATTGCAGTCTGCAAGAGAGAGAGAGAGAGAGAGAGCACGCACGCCGATGTATTTATGGTGCATGTGTGCACTCGTCACATGTGCGATTTATTGTGCAGTTTAATTAGACGCGATTGTGCAACAAACAGCTCTGTTTACCATGTCGCCATCGCACCTCCCCCAGTACAGAAGACAGAATAACTCACTGATTTAATGTGAGTGGTGATGTGATGATGGACTCCTGACAATGTGACAACATACAGGTGTTACTGTAATAACACCATAATAACACAATAATAACATACAGGTGTTACTACGGTGTTATTACAATAAAGTACTGAACAGTTTAGTTTTTTATCAAAAACAAGAAAAGGAATGCACTGTATGTTATTGAGAAGGTCAAGATGATGAATTTCCAGGTACAAAATTAATAAATATATACATTTTACTTTGGAATATGAACCTCCACATTGTGGTTTTACCCAGGAATTTCATTTCCACAGCCTGTGTGATCTCTTCTCATCTCTCCCTCTCTCTCTCTGAGATTGATGAAAAACTGAATGAAAATGCCTTCGCGGCTGCAACGGTAAAACACAACTTGTCTGGAGGGAGATCCTCCTCCAAAGCAAATATAATACAGGCGAGAGAACGAAATCAATCGAGCGCTCGGAGCTGCATTTTATATTGCAGTCTTGTTTACCTCTATAACTGAGACTGATATTCCTGCCTCTCCTCTCTGTGTATGTGTGTGTGTGTGTGTGTGTGTGTGTTTTGTGTCTTTGTCAGTGTTGGTTCACTCGATTCAGGTGTGTGAGTGTACGCATGTGTGAGAAACAGTTATGTAATGCTTATTATGGGCTAATGTGGCACGGGAGCTCAGATGGGAACAACGCTGGTGGATGGAGGTTGAATTTAGGACACGTACACACACACAGGTTTTTTAGTCTACAGAAAGCAGCCTGTTTCTCTCTCTAACCATCTATATCCTCCCTCACCTCCCTCTGACCTTCACCAAGTATCTTCTCTACAGGTTTTTCTTTTCCCTCCAGATCTGATCTGAGGATTACGGATTTTTATCTCAATGTCTTTTACCTCTCTCCATTTACTTTTGTATCAAATCCCTCTCCCTTATCGCGTAATCTGTATTTTTTTCCTGCCTTTAATCATCTCTGTGTCCCTCCTCTCTCCTCCCCCGGTGCAGGGGGGGCGTGCAGTGGATGTGTGCATCCTTTCTAGAGAGGTGCGGAGTGGCAAGTAGCCCCCCTTCCCTTATAATTAGCCAACCCCCCCCCTCCGGTTTCCACGAGCGCGACAATGCTACCTTTGGATTAGCGGCAGCGAAACCTGGACTACACATAATAAAGCTGTTTCCCTGCTAGCCCTAATCCCCCCCCTCCATCCTCTACTAGTTGCGGTGCAGGCTGAGTGGTGCAGTAAAGAACCGCGACCCCCCGCTGCTCAAAGAGGAGGATGGATCGTCCTCGTATGATTAAAACTGCTTTGGGCACATTTCCCAGTTTGTGTTTTTTGATTAATTTCATTGTGCCGCGTCTTGAGCTTCCCTGCAGAGATGCAGCGGCTGCAGCTTCTCTTGTTAAAAACTCAGTGGCTCTTTTTAACAGAAATGTGTAACTCCCCTCATTTTTTTGAGCATATCTACCAATGATCCTTTATGATTTGACTATTGGCGTGTGATTGCTGGGGGCAGTTCTGGCAAATTTGCAAATTTGAAGCATGAAGGCCAAGTATTTAAGTACATTTTTTTTAAGCTGCAACACAGAAACTCACAAGGCTGGCCTGAGCCTTCTGCTCAGTTGTATGAAATCCCACATGATGCTGCAGCCTTATTTAAATTTGAATAATTTAGTTTGTCCTCGTTTTCCTCACACGACTGCCCCCAACTCTTGCATTTTCTTCCTCCTAATGGATTTTCTTCCCGCGCTTCTGTCAAGTCAACGTTTATTTTATTTGTTTTAATGCAATTTAATTAACTCTGCTTGCGCGCTCACTCACTCTGCAGGATTTCTCAGAGCGTGCCATTAATCTTCCTTTCCGCCGCTGTCCGCAGGTCCAAGCGTAAGGTCCTGGGTCGCAGGGAGTCGGAGGAGGACCGGTCCCGGGCCGGGAGCCACACGCAGTCCCCGCCCGTCACGCCCACCGGCACGTCCCCGGGCCTGGCGTCCTCGTTGCCCCGCCAGTCGGGCTCCATCCAGCGCAACCTGCGCAAGTCGTCCACCAGCAGCGACACCTTCAAAGCCCTGCTCCTCAAGAAGGGCAGCCGCACCGAGACCAGCTTCAGGATGTCGGCCACGGAGATGCTCCGCTCCACTGACCCCCGCGCCCAGCGGCCGCGCTCCGACCCCGGGTCCGATCCTGGCGCCGCGTCGCCCTCCTCGCCGACGGTGCTGCACAGCCCCTGCGCCTCGCCCGGCCGAGGCAAGAGGGCGCCGGACGAGTGGAGCCGCTACGAGGCCCTGGCCCTGTCCTCGCCCACCTCGTCCTTCAACATGAGCGGGCTGAAGTACGGACGCTCGCGCACACCGCCCTCCGCCGCCAGCAGCAAGTACAACGCCCGCAGCCGGATCCTCAGCAGCCCCATGACGGTCATCTGCGAGCGCGAGGGCGAGCTGGCCGAGAGCGAGTGCGGGGACGCCGCGGAAAGCCAGGCCCTCCCCGCGCTCCAGGACTCGTACGGCACTTTGTCTGAAGAGAGCAGGAGTTAGAGAGTGGCGAGGCCCCGCCCACACGGGGAAGCTGGACTCCGTCGTCATGACCAGGTCAAGGGGGCGGGAAGAGGAGCCCGCAGGGAGGCCCTCTTCAGACTCTGACACCTTCCTGAGCGCCACTCCCTCAGCGCCGCCTCTGAGGGAGGGGGCAGGTCGGGACCCGAGGTGAGGTCAGAGGTCACCCCGTCATGGACCGTACTCCCGTCTGAAGTGGAGAGCTGGTTCTGCTGCAGCTTTTCAAGACGTTCACTCCTTCGTTTGGTCACTCACCCTTCGTGTTGAAAGAATAGTGTTTCTTTTAAGCCTGGTGTTTGTTGCTCATTTGCTGTTTTTTTTATTTTATTTACTTTCTGACAGAGCGTGTGGCTCTCATAACATGCAGGAACCCTTTAGTGTCTTTTGAAGGAGGAGGTGAGACAGCAAACTCAAGGTGAATTGAAGGAATTGAAAAGTCACAAGTCGTTTGCTTAACTTTTGCTGCTGTGGTGCTTCGTAGCTAGGAAGTTAGAAAGAGTGGAATGTAAATCTTCTCGGTTTCTGCTTCTCTTCTGTTGGCCCCCGGAAAGTGATTCTCGAAGGCACCACGGCTCGCAAGTTGTCGGCTGCGAACAGCCCACGTTGTGGAAAGAACATGAGGACGGTAGAACTTTCATCCACAGTTATCGCCAGGGTTTGTTTTGTTTCTTTCACTTTCTGCTTTGGCCAGTGGTTTCGTTTTGCAGAGCTGGTGTGTTCATTGGTCCATAGAAAGTGCCGAGGGCTCCGTGCTGCCACCTGGTGATGGACAGGAAGTGGACAGCGGTTTGGGCACGTGACGAAACAGAAGATTTACTCTAAGAAAAACAAAAAGGCTCATAAAACCTCTGATAATTGAACTTTAGTTTGTTAGTTTTGCACTGTGCATAGGTCTTTTTCTTTGTTTGTGTATGTTTTAAAGATCATTTTAATAAACAAGCAATGTTATTACTTGTGTTTGGGAATTAAGTATGGATCTATAAATGTAAAAGAGAAATGACAGATGGAAATTAATATTTTACTTTCACTTACTTTTTTTCCCCAAGTGATCACGTTGGTTACCAAAGAAGCTGAAACATGAACTTGTAGCTGGCTGTTGATCCGGACGTGAAAACAATCTTGAGATGACGTGACCGCTGGTCTGTTGAGTTTTGCTGAGACCTACTAGAAACTTCTCTCTAGAGCTTCGGTTGATTTCTGTAACGCTGTTCCCACTCAGTTTATCCTTTTTTTTGCAGTTTTTATATGGTTCTGTATGTAAATACATAGAGAGAAAATGATTTTAAGTAATATTTGACTTGTTTTCAACAGACTTTGTACATGTAGAGCCCTCTGTTTGCTGTACGGGAGTGGTTTCCTTTTTTTTTTGTAGATTATTTATTTTCGCATAGCGGGGCTGCAGTACAGTGGCCTATAGCATCCTAGGTCTGAGTCGTTGAACCAGGTGATGGAGGAAAGATGAAGGATCACATTTGCTGCTCTGATCCCACCAGCCCTTTTGCTTTTTTTTTTTTTTAAATTTCTTCCTTTCTTAAAAAGGCACTTCATTCAAAAATGCAATAATGTCAATATTTATGCTCAAGCCTTCTTACTGCCCTTAATCTTGGGTTGATGCAAATCCCACGCTGGTGCTCACAGCTGAGTAAATGTGGTCTCTTCAGAGTCGCAAAACTGAGGTGACAGGCGTGAGACTTCATAACCTCCTGACAGCCATAACACCCTGCGGTTTAATCACCTGTGACCAAAGTGCATCTCCCAGCTCCTGCCATGATTGAGCACTCGGGGGGGGACCCGGGCTCATCCCATGGTAGGAAAATCTCTCAATCCCAGTTTGTAAAAAAAAAAAAAAAACTGTTGAAAAAAAAGAGAGGAGGACAGACGTGAAGTGGTGGGAGTGGAGCTGAAGGTTAACGCTCTTGTGTATGTCTGTGTAATAAAACAAGGTGATATTTAAAGAGCCGATCTCCGTGTCGTTTTCTCTCCCGTTTGCGTGCGCGTGATTCACGGCCATCTGCCAGCGCCGCAGCACCGAATGACCGCCTCATTAGCGCCGTCGCCATGGCACCTGCACTCGTCCATCATCTGGAAAAAGACCCCAGGGGCCCTCTTTTCCCTCCATCCCCCACGCCCCTGCAGGGTCAGCGGTTCTATCTCTCTCTGTCCTAGACATTAGGACACAGGCTGGACCTTGGAGCTTCCCCAACAACGGTGGAACATCGTCTTCCTCTGATTCCAGAAAAAACGTGACGGCTCAACGTTCCCCGCAGATCCACGCCACCTTTGCTCCTCCTCCTTTTATCTATTTCCAACAAGGGCCCTCTAGCCGTGATTCAGCAGTCACCTGCATGTCCTCTGACGCTCGTTGTGTCCATCTGGCTGTCAGACAGGAATCAATAGCAACTCCTCCCAACCATAATCACACTATTGACACTTCACTGCTTCCCCGCTCACTGCTGTGCTACAGGGCACCGTGGTATGATACGGTACGGTTCATGCCACTGTATGTTAAAAGGGGGAACATTTAGCCACTTTTGGGCTCTTGCTTTATTTTTTTTATTTTAATTCTTTCCATCTGAGGTTTTAAGCCTTTTTTTCATGCAGGACAGCTGTGTTTCCTCAGTGTTTTTTGGCTACAAGTCCTCCGCTACACTAAACTTTCACTAGCCTAAGTGTGGAAGTGATTGTGTAGAGTCCCATTTTATATCCATCCACACTATATATATGTAAGAAAAAAAACACGTGGAAGTAGCAGCATCCTCCAAAAAAAACATTAAAGCCCAGCTCATCATGTTTTCATTTAGGCTGGGATGACCCATTTCATAGTAGCTTCATCGGAGCATCAAACTGAGCAGTGATACCAGCTTCTTTTTGTGCTGCTCAACCACCAGCACCTGTGAAAGGGCAGGGACAACCAATCAAATGCTCTAATCATCCACACCTGGTGGTGCGAGCTAATCTCTACATGTACCTACTAATTAAAGCAAAAGTTTATTTCATTAAAATAATATCAGAAGAATAAGACAGTATTAAAGTATTAAAAATCCATAAATTCAAAGCTCCACGGGTTATTTTCCTTCATAGGAAGGGTTGATATAAAAAGAGAGATGTTTTAGATACATTACCTTAAATTCTAAGTGGATGTTAAACCTCAATTTCAAGCATTTTCCCATATGATTTATGAAACACAGATTTATTTATACACCAATTTGGGTTTAATTAATATGTTCATGTAGATCGGTGATTGCCTCTCGCCACCAGGTGAGGATGATTCATGTCTCTGATTGATTGTCTCTCCCCCTTCACAGGTGCTGGTGGGTGTGGAGTACAAAAAGAAGCTGGTGTCGATGCTCTGGTGAAGCCGCTATGCTGAAATACTTCAGCCCGGCCTAAATGCAAATATTCTCACGCTATTAAAATAATGGCCTGAGTCCCTTTTGCAAGTTTTTGGGGAAACACAAAATCCTATCAAAGAAGAAGAATTTATGTATTTCTCATTTCAATGAAAAAGACATTCACAGTAAATGACTGTGGACATACAAAGACTTATATCACTGTGACTATAATGTATTGAAATGAAATGACCAATTTTTGAACTTTCCAGGCAACATTGAACCTGGCTTAAAATGTCCTTTGCAAAAAAAAAAAAAATCAAAAACACTTTGCAATGGATCACTGCATAATTTCCCAGTCGTTTCCTCCACTTTATCTCTGTCACAAGAAAATTAGTTTTGTCACGGAAGTATTTTTACACGCTGTCCTCTACATCAACCCAAGGTCCCCAGCAGGCTTGAGGGCGTAGAGATAAAAGTCCAAAACTAGAACGCTGGAATAAAAAAGGAAAAAAGAAAGAGTGCTGCATTATACGTTTCCTGTCCGCAGCAATGTCTCACATCACTGAGAGCAAGCCAATGAGATCGACCTGAACAACACACTGATGGAGAGTGTGTGTGTGTATGTGTGTGTGTGCAGGATTAAAAAAAAAAAAAGTATTTTCTGCTGAGCATCTGAACATGATATCAGGAACAAATCTGCCACAAATAAAACAAATGACTCAGCAGGCGTCAGGCTGACAGCCACAATGAGAGCGGGCGGGGAGAAGGTGAGCGAGGATAGAAGGGAGAACAGGTGAGCTGTGGTGAGGGCTGAGGACGGGTCACCGCCATCAGAGCGTGGAGGACGGGACATACACAGGAATAAATGAAGTCATTTTGTCATTAGAGAATAAGGTATTTATTATTGATGACATAGTTCACGTACATTCATTTCGAAACTTGTTTGCAATACACCTGGGGTTAATTCACTCAATATCTTTCCCACTTTTTTATTGCCAAAGTCTGGATAGTTATGCTTCTTCAACTGTTTAAATTTTTTCTACCCTCTAGTGGTCACTATGAACAGAGGAATCAATAGTTCTGCATCCAAGACCCTTTCATAATGACAAAAGACTGAGGACAAAATCATCAAGACAGCCCTTACTTTTAGAAAAAAGTAAGGTTGGTTTAAAAAAAAAATAAATCAAACAGAATGTGTTTGCATACAATGTGAACCATAGATTTTGTCCTATAACAAGTATTTTATGTATCGCTAAATTAAAATTAAAAAAGCAAACAATAGCTGTGATTTTAGTGTATTTAGAAGTCGTTCATTAAAAAGTGAAGAGGCACTTGTGGTTTTCTGTCCTAAGAATAAACCGGAGAGAGAAATGTTTCCTCACAACTTGGCTCCACCTGCTGGATGCATCGCTCCACTGTGGCCATTTCTTCCTCTTCCAAATGAACGCATCTGTTTCAGTAACTTCAAGCAAATGTAGTCAGACGCAGTAAAATATTGACAGATTTATAATGTGACCTTCAAAGCGACATTCACCCCATTCCTATAACAGCTATGATTTAGTGTCCTTGGATATTGATGTGTGCTCTAACGAAAAACTGTGAATCACTAAGATTTTATCAAATGACTTTTCTTTTGCTCCCGTGACCTTTGAACCCTCTACTGCTGCTCCTCTTTCCTCTTGAGGATCCAGACCTCGTTCCTGCGGTTGGTCAGTTTAAAGGGGCTGTCGTAGCCCGCTGCGTAGAACGGCTGCTCCACGAAGGGAACGCCGTCCCTCTGCAGGCTTTCCAGAAGTTTCCCGAGCTCCTCGTTCTTCATCTTCTCATTGGAGAAACCCCCGTATGTCCTGTAGGAAGAATTAAGAGATATAGAGGGAAATATTATATTATTAAGGATTATGAGCAAGTACAGGCTATGAGGTTGATTGTAACGTCACCTGACATAAGCCGTGAACTCCTCCCTCTGCTCCACAAACACCTCGGGGTCGCTCGGCTCTGGCGGGTTTTCCTGATGCTCCTCCGGGACGTAGAAGGACACGGTGAACAGGGACTCGCACGCCGGGCCCGCACCGGGGTCCACGCGACACGTCACGGGCGCCGTCATCTCCACTTTGACCTCTGAGAAAACAAATGCGGAGACAGTGACGTTTGATGTGTAATCAGCCTCTGATATTGGATGAATGGGTTGAGAGCTGGTAGGAAAACAAAAGGGGGAAAAAAAAACACATTGGTGCGTAACTCACAATCGGCTCGAACAGATGGTGGACGTATAATCGGTGTGAGCAGATGTGGAGGATGAACACAGTATTTAAACACCGCAGAGCTCAGTCGTCGACCGGGCACAAACAATATTATCATAAATAATGCGTGTAAACTGCTGAGTAAGACGAGAGGCGGCGTTGCTACGAACTGCTGAGCAAGAACAAAAGTGCAGTTTTCTTCCGACTCATTTCTGTCGCCGAGCTCAACGCTGGCTAGAAGTTTACTCATCCACGGTCGACAAAATGAATCCATGTCGGAACTGAACTGAGGTGGTCATCATGACTGATGACTTTCACAACAGGAGCGTTTTTGGATATGTCAGCTGAAAAGCCTTTATGCTGCTGGCATGAAGCGCCAACCTACTTTGATCCCTCTTCTATAAACAATAGTTAATCCAGTGGAGATTAGAATCCACAATAATTATATAGTCCAAAAGTATAAAGAAAAATCATTACACAAAATTATTAATGGTATTTTTGGAGGTGTTTTTGAGGTTCACGTTGATCTATTATTATTTTGTAATATATTTTGTGAATGATGCTAATCATCAATAATAGATGGTGGTTATCCTCCAGATAGAAATGAGCCCCCTTTCCCCTAAATAATGGATTTTCACTTGTAGATGCCAAAGAAGCCTGGATGGCCAAAATATTTCTGTGATGGACATAACAACTTCACAAAAGTTAAATCCCACAGTAAATTTTTTTTTATTTTTTTTTTTACTTTTTTAACTCACTGTTCTTGTTGTTGCCTTGAATGTAGCTGAAGAGCCTGCGGAAGCCTGTATTCATGGCTGCATCCCACTGCATGGAGCTCAGAGAGGTGCTCACCCACTTGGTGGCATGATAGGTGCGGATCTCATAGTCCTGTCCCTGCACACACACACACGCACACACACACACACCACACAACCATTAAACAGTCCATTGTAGAGTCATTAAAATGTCAGCTCCAGTGCAACAGAATGATTTTTACTGTGTTACAATGGTTTTATTGCCGTTACTAAAAAGATGATTCGTAGTAAAGCGGACACAAATGATGAACTTTTCAGTAAATCAAATGAAAACTGTTGAATAATTCAAAGTGTCGATCGACATTCTTTGATCCCAGTTTCTCAGATTTTCTTTGTCTTAAACTGATATGAGTCTTTCTATACATGTCTTATATATGGGCAGCTTCCTGTTTTTTCTGGCCGTAGGCACATTCTCTCACCTGTTCAGCAATCACACACCTGTCTACCTATATATATGTGTATATATATTACATTTACAATTATGTAAAAAGGTGGATGAAGTATTCATAACCTTCACTTGAGTTAAAGCAGAACAGTCATCTAAAAATACTTAAATGCAAGTATCAAAAGTAAAAGAACTCATTATAATGACACTTTTATTTGCTAGTTCTACCATATTCATGACAATATAGTAAGTAAGCCTGTTCCTGTCAGCACTAAAGTAACTCACAGCAGTTAAACCTCTTGTCTTGTGACAGTGTGGCGAACAGAACTCACATCTGTCCAAAGGTCTGATATTTTTACAGGATAATCTGAGAAACCTTTTTTTTTATTTGTCGTTTACCTTGTTCTCCTCTTCTGTGAATTTTGGATTCTGTAGTCCAGTTGAGAACAGAGCTTGTCCCACAGCTTTCAGCATGTCTGCTTCCTAAATTATAATTATAGTCCTGCAGTAAAACGCTTTACACAGGTTTTTATGTTTAACATGTGACACTCGTCACTTTATCCAATGAGAAATAACCTATTTAAATCAATAATGTGACATAATTCTTCAAGTAATTTAACGTTTTTCTTGACTTAAACTAAAAACTACTCGTATTATTCTAACTAAGTGAAGACAAACATACATTATATACCTGTACGCGTTTGCTGTCATCAGGGTGATGACGTTCATGTTTTCATAACGTTCGCTTCCTGTTACATAAACTACGCGCTCTGATTGGCTGAGAAATTCGAGACTTCAAAATAAAAGTCTCTACCCTAAACTGGGTAAATAAAAAGATTAAAGTTTAACTTTTAGCATCCTTTACATTTAGTTTCTATGTGTGGGCAATATGTGCAAGTTCAAGTTAAATAATGCCAGAAAAATAGAAACGGATTAAGGATGATTTTTTTAATAGAAAATAATGAAAACATAAACTACCTGTTGAATAGTTCTGTACAACCATATGGCTTTAGACATAAAAAAAAAATAACTGAACAACAAACTAAGTAAAGTGAGCCCTTAGTTGACCTTTTTTTATTTTTACACCATCTATTAGAAACTGCTGTGTAAACCATATGTCTTATGAGGGTCTCACCTTTATTATTCTGGTGTATCACCATTATCATCATCATCAATTAACCACATAGTTGATAGTCATTTCTGGGAAGCACATTCCCATTTATTTACTACATTATTATTTACATCAAAAATTGATAGCCAACTTTACAACAAAAAAAAACTATTTTGTAGTACTTAAGAAACACACAGTCCAGGTGATATGAGGCACAATAACAAAATAGTGTCAGGGTAGAAACAACCTAAAACCAAACAGGACACTGGCACACTCACTCGATGACAGAAGAGGCGTGAATAGGAACTAAGTGCTACATCTGATGCTAAGGAGACGCTATAAGATGGTGCATGTGTATTGTTTTATGGGGAAATCCAGCTATAGATTTGCAGGAGCAGCATCAAGGAGCTTGACGTTATGAGCGAAACGGATCCTCATCTCTACAGCAACGACAGGAGGGAGGACCGTGCTTAAAGCAGACTCAGAGACAGGCAAGCAGGGCTGTCTGTAGAGGTATAGATGCATAGTTTAACCTTTGTAGCTCAACCTAGTCTTACTCATTATATATATACATACATATGTGTGTATATATGTATATTTATACACAGATACATATATGTATAAACAAGCATAACACACACACACACACACACAAGCATGGCAGGGGATGGCATGGATGGAAATAGTAAAATCTGAGCTACAGGGACATGCAATGCAATGTAGAGACAACGGCAGCAGCTTTTGTCTTCATATTGTCCTGTGAGGAGACTTTTTTCGTTACAATTCATGGAGCCGAGGGCAGTGGAAAAGGCAGAAAGACAAAGCGGTTTGTCAAACGTCTGTTGCTTACAAGGAGACCAGATGTCACAGGCAGAAACTGCAGAGAACTCCAGTTGTGACCTGGTGTTTTTTTCTCTTTAGAAACATATAATGAAGCGTTATATAATGAAATATAACGCAGGCCTTGAAAATAATTATGACACAGTTTATGGATTGATGTTTTCTGGACAATGAAAGCAAGGATACAAAAATCATAATTACAGCTTTTCCTAAACGGCTGTAAAGTCTTTTTAATAATCCCTAAAACATCAAATAACAAACTGCATCATAATGATTTCCCGGGCTGTGTGTCCTCCGTTAGTGCATTCTGTACAGGTAGTAGAATTTCATGGCTGGCAATTCTGGTGGATAAAGGACAGCACGTCGCTTTTGGACAGTTTCTCGGGGTCCATCCGTGTCTGAGAGTCGTGAACGATGACTCCTTCCACCCAGGCCCAGAATAGACGCTCCGAGTGGCAGACGCTGACGACGTGGACAGAGAAAGGATATTACTCATTCATGAGGCCAAGGTTAACATCATGACAATTTCAGATGCGATATGTCAAATTGTCTGAGTACGAAAATTCACAGGGAGAGGATGGTACGTACTGGAAAGGGGAGGCAGAGTTGGGTGGCATATCATAGGTGGACTCCTTAGTAGTTTTATTATAGAAGAACTTCATCTTGGATTTTTTGCTGTATGCCATCGTCCACGGCTCTAAGGGATGCATTTATATTGATTAAACAGTGGAGTCAAATGAATTTATTTCCTGCGCTCGACAAATACAAACCGTTGACAGTCTTAACGATGTAGAGGCCTGTTGGAAGGAAGTGTCGGTCGTCTCTGCCGGTGTAGGACAGACGAGGAGCTCCTCCTGAACTCTTTGTTACCTTCATCTCTAGTCTGGATGAGCAAATGACAGAAAACCATCAAACAGGAGAACATTGACAAAGGAAAATCTTTTTTTGTGTAATAGCCCATGTGGACTATAACTCATCCTATCATACCTGACGAAGATTTTCTCCATTTCCTCCAACCTGTAAACCTCTTTCACTCTGTTTGGGAAAAGAACTTATTAAAATATCATAGTGATCATTAGCAGGAGTTCATGCACTTTTCTGCTAAATCAAAGATGCTATTCCAGTGTTTCTCAGCATCTAGTCAAATATATACAATAAATTGCTAAATAAGAGCAGTGTTTAGGTCGAACAATTTCTAATTAATAAAAAAAAATATATCAAGAAAGCTGTCCTTTTTCACCCACAAGCACTGTGACCCTGAATGCATCACTGTAATGCTCAAATGACTAAAAGAGCATCCTTTATGGTAATAGTACTTAATTGTTGATCATTTTGGTTTCTGAGCAGTTAAAAAACAAAAAGTACATGAAATTCAAACCCAAAAGGAAATACTGCTGCACGTAAATGATAAAGCAGCATTCGACCTGGGTTGAATGAATTTAAAGTTAATACCTGATGGGGTTCATGTCTGGTCTGCTGGGTTTAGCCACCGCCTTCACAAACTTCTCAGCCATCTGAATGCTGCACACACAAAAAGCCTCGTTTATAAACTAAACTTAATGTATAAAACAAGGGGAACTGTCCCAACATGACGATGGAAAAGTTTGGTTCAGGATTAGAGGGAACCTACCGTTGGTTAAAGTGCTGATCTCGTACATCAGTGCCATTTAGTATTAATGCATCCATAACGTGAACTGCGTTGATTCTACGTTGCGCTTTGCCCTGTAGAACCACAGACACAAGCAGTGAATAAGAGGCCTGTTTATGTGCACTGTAGTAGTAAAGTCATTTAATTTTAGAAAGATGTTCTAGTCGTGTTTTGGAAGAGAAATAGAGCCAGAACTTCAAAAATGGCAGAATAAAACAAATTTCTGAAGCAATAACAGAAATTGAGTCAAAGCTAAAGAGCTTGAAGTAGTGTTTTAGACCTTTAAACTCTGCACTCGGCCCTCTCACCTCGCCCTTCAGCTCCTGGACGATCTCCACGCTGAGAAGTGTGTCTCTTGGCAGCTCCAGCTTGAAGCTCTCCAGCTTCCTCCAACGCACAGGCATCTTCCCGTCCCATGTGTATATCTGGGACTTCTACACAAGTCAGAAGACAGTTGGTGTCAAACGCAGGTGATCCTGCACAGAAACAGTAAAATCTCTAACATTAAGAGTAAATTAATCTCCTTGTTCGCTCCAATTATCAAAATATCAGGAAAACCTTAAAACAGACTGTTTCTTATCGAAGAAGTAGATTGTGCGAGCAGTGCAGTGAGGATTTGTTTTTTTTTCGGCGACTTACACCCAGTGCAAGGAGGAAGATCTGCTCTCCACCTCCCACAATGCACCGGTGGTCCAGGACGTGACGCAGCTTGTCAAGCGTGGTGGAGTTGAGAGGTGTGATCTTAGACTGGAATGACTCCACATCAGAATTCTGAGGTGCAACATGCATCGTTATGTAAGGAGAAACAGAAAGTAGGACAAACGTACCATCTTAAAGCCGCCTGCATCTCACATTAGCAGAATTTATTTGGACAGTACGTTTCAAGACGGTTTAGAGTGCACAAAGATGCGTAAAATTTCTTTTACAATTTGATAGTTACCAAGTGGGGAAACAAATGACAGCACATGTAGCAGCACTTTTTCCTTTTTTATTTTAATTAACTGACCTTAACCAGTTCATAGAATTTGGACTTTGGGTCTGACGAAGCAGGAGTAACTCTGGCCTTGTCTGGGACCTTAAAATCGAAATGGAGGATGTATTTAGTAGTCGGGCTACAACAAATATTTGCATTACTATTATTTCTGAATTACACTCACCCCCCAGAGCTTGAGACACTCCTTCCTTAGGTCGGCTTGTCGAGGCTCTGAGAGGGTCCTAAAGACACCAACAGTTAACAAAATCTATACCTATATGGCTATAGTGGAGTTGTGGCTAATAAGGTGCAAGATACGTTACTCACGGATCTATGACGAAAGCGTGGATCTTAGCCAAGGCCTTGATCTGGACTGCACACAGTCTATGGTGAGAGTTAAAGCAATCACCGTCAATCACTGCTTTAAATGCTCAAGAACAACTTTTTTTTTTTTTTTGAGTAAATCATGTCTCTACCTCTCGTTGGAGGTGACCATATACTGGTAGAAGTCGGTGTCCTCTTTGATGATGCTCAGTGGGACCACGTCTGTGATGTCTCTGTCTGTGTTCTTCAGCTGGTTGAGTTTCAGGTTGATTCTGAACATGTATTCCCTGACGGCATCTGAGCCGGGCTTTAAACCACGGCACACTACGTACCTGTGTGAGAAGGCACCAGAAATGTAAAGCTTTACAACATTTTATGTAACTTTTCTTACTTTAAATCACAATTCAGCCATAGCCATATTACAACACTGTGCTGTCAATATATGCCAATTTTGTTACATTTGTTTTTGTACTGCACTGACACTTGTGGCACCCATGTACTGTTATGGTACGAGAAGTACGAGAAAAAAAATGTGTGCATCTTGAAGATCTCAAGTTTTGCACCTCTCAGAGTTGGCCGGCCTGCTGGTGAGAGGTTTGAAGATTGAGATCCTGTCAAAGCAGAGGTAGAGGAGGTAGACCAAGCCCACGCTGAAGGGGGTGAAGAGGTCAAAGGTCTTACAGACAAAATTGCCACCTGGAGAAGACAAAGCAACACTATGAATTAGCCTAGATCTAAATAAACTGCACACTACCCCCCAAAAAAACTGATGAAAATACTGAACAATATTTCTCTTGGCTTCATGCACATGCGCACACACACACACCTGTCCTGAGTGTAGAGAGTGCAGTGAGGAACTGACAGAGCAGCAGTTGTTTGCTCAGGATTTCCTGGATGTTCTCTTGACCTTCCACAGAGAAACCCTGCAAGTCAGACAAAACAGTTGTCAAAATAAGTCTCCCTCAACATGAAACTAAAAGTCACTTCAACCTGTCACCTTCTTATGATAATATGAGATTTTAAGATTTTGGCCTGTGTCGAGGATGAGCAATGAATAGAAATTTGCTCTGCAGTTAAAATGCATTTGGGTAATATCTCACCCCATCTGCCATGAGCGAGTGTAGCCCTCTTCTCTCCGTACTCTCCAGAATAAAGTTTCTGAAAGCAGTCACGTTTTCTGGCCGAGTGATGTCACCGTCCCCGTCCACCCCTCCCTCACCTGGGACATTAAAGATTTACCTTAATAATCCATCATCTGAATATATATTTGTTTGTCTCCACCAGGTGTGATGTGGGGGTTTGCCAACGTACCGTAGTACGGCTCAAACAGCTCACTTGGCGCTGCAAAAAAATCCTCCAGTTTGAAGTCACAGGGTCCTTTCAGCGTCATGCCGAAGCCCTTGCTGTGCCAGCGTCTCTTCCACAGTATGAACTCTGAGAAGCCTCCGGGCCCCGCACATACGTCACCGAAGTACAGAAGCTCGCCCTCGCGGTCCTTGGTCAGAGATTTCTATAATACGACAGGTGGAGAAGACATCGCCATCTGTTTATATGGGCCTGCGTGTCCTGATCTGACAAACAATCACAGCAGTTGCTTCGGCTAACTCACCCCTTGTGAATCCCTTGGGTTGGTGAACATATTGTCACAACAATGGTCGATGTTGGCCATTTTCATAGCTGCTCTAAATATAGAGAATAAGTAACAAGTTGCCATTGTCCCTAAAGATGTTCAACTTTCATAGTTAATAACTGTCCTGTAATTGTGTGACAAATGACATCCAACAACAGCCTCACTGTAACACACCTTTTTTCCCCCCAGTATGTACACATAAAATCAAAAGACAATAAAAAACTGCTTAAAGACTGACCTGTTGAGGAAGATTCCTCCTCTGATCGTCTCGTATGGGTTGGAACGTGTCCGTGCTCTCCTCATCTCCTCGCCCTCCAGGTTATCAAACACTGTCTAAACATCAACAGGCACCACAGTCACATCACTGGGGTTCATTCAGTGTAGAAGGAAATTAACAGAGCTTTGATGTAAGCTTGGCAGATTTGGCCTTCAGAGAAGTGAATTAAAAGCCAGGCCGAATAATGGCGTGTGACACACAATAAAGAACAATGCTACTTTTTGGATGCCGCCTGCCTTAAAGCCCCAAAGCAGAAGAAGGCGTGTGATAAAATAATGCAATCAAACAGTGTACAATGACGTGATGACCTGGTAGAACTTTATGTCAAACAAGTTAAACCACTAAGGTAATTTTTAATAGGTGTTTACTTCATAACTCACTTTGCATCTTAGCAGAGTGTGCAGGAGGTCTTCAGAGCAAAACTCTGTCTCATCCTCGATTCTCAGTTTTCTCTGTAATGATTAAAAAACAAGACTTAAACAATGATGCAGGGGAAAAACAAATGGGATTTGTCTTCTGTATGTTTCCAACGGTGTATTCACCGGTCCCGTCGTCATCCAGTCTCTCAGCTCATCTGCGTCTGGATTCTCCGTGGTGCATTCTGGGAACCACTCAACGTTCTCTATTGCACTGGGCTGGGTGGACAGGAAAATATATATTTAATTATGACATACAATTCAGATAACGGAAACAATATCAATCCAAACACCACTGAAAATAAGTGTTGATTATATGCTGCGTACCAGTGGTTCATCTCGCCAGTTGACGTTGAGCTCCCCCTGGAAGCCCTGCAGCGTGAGGCCGAGACCCCGTCTCCCTCTCTGTGTTGAGGCCTCCACTATTTCCTTCCGTCCCTGACCGAACTTCCCCAGACCTTCACCTTCCCGGAAGCCCATCTTGGCCTAAATGTTTAAGAGATAACATAGAATTGGTGTTTTTTTTTATAGAAGTAAAAGCGAGATATGTTGTATTCCATCTGAACACGTGTCCGTCTGATAAGATGCAACTTCTTAGTGCTTGAGGTTTTTTTTTTCTGATACGTTACCATGAGCTTCTGGGACACGCTGTTGTACATAGAGAACTTGGAAGGGTCTGAGGAGGCGTCTGTGTCTTGGGCATCATAGGATATGGAGGGCATGGAGAATCCTGGTCTGTGATCTTCTTGGTCACTGAGGGACTCATTTTGGCTAGAATCTGGAAAAAGGACGAAACAGATACACAATGAAATGGAAACAGGAACGGCAACAAAACAAATAAAAACATAATGTTCCCTACCTTGTCTGGATAATCTTGACTCGTCATCTGAACTGCTGTCATCTCTGCGTTTCTTTACGCCCAGCAGCGCTGCCGAGGGAGCATCGTTTCTCCTCTTCATTATGGCTGGAACAGAGCAGAGGGGACACTAAGAACAAGATGCCCCGTCAGATGGAGTAATAAAAAAAGAGTTTTTAGAAATTAAAATCATTTTAAACTAAAAAATCAAAGGGAACAGCAGGGTCACCAAAACAGTCACCAAACAATTCTTACAGGTTTTAATTATAGCCTATTGCGAAGTTCACAAAACGCATATATAAGGGGTAGGATAATCTCAAAATGTAAACGCCTTGGAAAAAACAAGAATGACCACAACTGTGTCGCCCCAATAACTCAACTCTGAACTCAAATATTCAATGTGGGAAAAAATCCCAACATACTCTTTTCTTCACTGTTTCCTAATAGATAATAGAGGTTTGAGAAATTGTAGTAATTTGCTGGAAATCAAAAACAAAAACAAAACAACACATTAACAATCGTCTTTTTCACAACCATGAAACATGGACATGAAACATGGACTTCTCATCAACAAGTGTTAACATTAAATATAAAATAGAAACTCAATTTAGCTGAGTTTGCGCCTCGCATGTTGAAACATGACGTCTATGAAGAAGGTGCAGATCAGAATATTAAATATAATACACAGCTTTACTTCAACAATCTTCGATCACTACAGGTTACCACAACTTCACGATTCTAACATCTAAAAAAAAAACTAAGAACTTGGTGCAAACATGAACCTTTACCTCTCGGTTATGTTGTAGTTAGCAGCAGCCAGGCATTAAAATTAGGTAAAGTTGGCACATGCCCCTCTCCAGAAACAGACTTCTGCAGGACAGCTCGGCTAAAGTAATCACGTTAGTGTCAAGTGGGTTTTTCTGCGAAAACGAAACTGCGCAGCCACAACCAGCTTTAGCTGCTAGCTGTTAGCTTAGCCAGCCTGTTGTTGTTGTTTTTTACCAGCTCAGAGGGAAAACTTCAGTCCTCTGTGGTGAGACAACATCGACAGGACGTTATATCCATGTGAGCTTCAGTATTTCCGAAGGTGTATGTTTGATTTCATGGAAACTTTGGATGTATCTACGCTCTCGTTTTTTAAGTTTACATTAGCGCGCGTTGTATTTTACAGCTTCCAGGGGTCCTTCTGTATTTGAGGGCACCACATCAACGAAGCGACTGACGTCATGACAGCTGTCTACAGAAGTGCCTGTTTCTATTTTATATAAACATTACAGTTCATTTCAGTTGATATATTTATTTAATTATTGATACATTTCAAATTCTATTTTCACCAGTTTGTCCAGTTATGGACATATAGAAGTATGAGGGACAGGATTTTTCACACTGAGACTTAAAATTCATCAATGAAGCTAATGCTATGTGTATATGTATATAATTTACATAAAGTGTATACCACATATGAAGTAAAAACTTAAGTTGAGATATTTGTACATTGTTGCAGTGCAGACAGCTTGAAGTTTTTTTTTTTATTTGGCACAATCAAAGAATTTTCAATTTCTTATACCCAAGACAAACACTATCTCAGACTATTTTGAATTAACCTTTAATTACATTGTTTTTCATGGATAAGTGATTAGCATTTTCTAGGCAGCTAATCCACTCATGACATGTACGTCAAGGAATCCTGAGCTGTCTAAAACTATTATTACCACCATTACAAAGGTGCTTGGTAGAATCATTTGTGAAAATATTAGTCTATGTTTTGCTTTGAGAATTTTAGGCTCTCGGGAACATTTGCACCTGGGGTGAAAGTTACTTTTTCTCCCACGGGCTAAACGTATAATCTCTACGGTGTATTTTAAACATGTGAGGGCCAACTCCACATCAGCTACTGTAGGTCTATTAGGTTTCCAGCGAATGTTCTTTTCGTGATGCAACTTGGATTAAACCTGTATCACATGGCCTCATTGATGAGGCTGTGAAATCCTTCTTAGAAGAAACAACTCCCTGTTACCATGACACCAAAGAGATCACCCAAAGAACCAGCTAAGCTCCGCGTCCTGACACTAATTCTTGCAATACAATACAAACACAAGACAAACTCCTTTATTAATCCTATGGGGGAAATTTATTTAGAACAACTTGGAAATAATACAGCAAAAATCAATACAAAACACCAAGGAGTGGTATGTAGAATTACATTTTTTTTGAATAATTCATGATTACGGGGGGCGACACGGTGGTGCGGTGGGTAGCACTGTTGCCTCACAGCAAGAAGGTCGCAGGTTCAAGACCCGTCTGGGGCCTTTCTGTGTGGAGTTTGCATGTTCTCCCCGTGTCTGCGTGGGTTTTCCCCGGGTACTCCGGTTTCCTCCCACAATACAAAAAACATGCTCAGGTTAATTGGTAAACTCTAAATTGCCCATAGGTGTGAGTGTGAGAGTGAATGGTGTGTGAATGGTGTGTGTGCCCCACGATTGGCTGGCGACCATCTGGGGTGTATCCCTGCCTCTCGCCTTAACGCGCTGGGATAGGCTCCAGCAGACCCCTGCGACCCCGAAAGGGAATAAGCGGGATAGACAATGGATGGATGGATGGATGATTACGGGATGCTGAAGAGACTTCTCTTAGCATATCATTACTATTTGTTTTTTAATTGGAACACAGTCATACATCTTTTGTTTACACCTCTAACCCTTTATAAAGTACATTTGACTAAATTTGCTTCATAGTTCTGAAATTGGCTTAAAGTGTAATACATGTAGGTGTTGTAGATGGCAATTATGCTGGTTTACATGTGTTATTTGTGCTCCAAACTATAACATATGTTGTAGGTGAGTTGGTTGCATGCAACGGGACACAGCAGGAGTCTTCTGGTGAAACCAAATTAAATCAAGAATAGAAACGACTTAAATTATCCTAACACAAGATCAGTATAATTGGATGAACATGTACAGGTGATAGTACATAAACCAAATGGGAGGATAACAGAGATATGAGAGGATATTTTTTCCCTATGCATATACACACCTGTACCACAAATCCTATTCAATATGATATGCCTGTTTATTTGGAACCTATCGGTCTCAGTGACCTCGACAGATGTCAATACGCCGTTGCTTGCTCATCCGCTGATGGGGTAATGTGTTTATGTCCCAGCAGAGTTGGAACATCTCTCATAGGTCTCTTCTAATCCTCGTCTGACACAAATGATATACACACAGACAACACAGGACCCAACCATGTGACCGGCTTATGCAATGAAGCCAAGTCTTTATATACGACCCATAGGGACCAGGCGCCCATTAGGGAGATCATCACAGTGCAGGTGCGTGTATCTAAGCGAGGGGTGTGTGTGTGTGTGTCCTCGGACACAGGGGAGAGCTGCTGCCACTGTCACACTCAGGCTGGTGGAGGGGAAAGCAGAGGGACTCACAGTGAAGAAGTTGCCTAGCGAGAAGTCCTCAGGGCTGGTTGCAGAGGATTTTTTTGTGTTCTCAGCTGTGAAAAACCGAAGAGACCAACAATGTTTTTCCGCATCCCTCGCCTGACCCCTGGATATATTAGATACCTCCAGGTGCGTAAGTCACTTCAGGCCGATTTTCTGCTCTAGGTAGATTCATTTTTAGTCGTAGACATCAAG
This sequence comes from Eupleurogrammus muticus, assembly GCA_036785175.1. Lineage (NCBI taxonomy): Eukaryota > Metazoa > Chordata > Actinopteri > Scombriformes > Trichiuridae > Eupleurogrammus > Eupleurogrammus muticus. Next base: position 41,837,977 of record JAYKQN010000001.1, on the reverse strand, counting down.
GGACATCTGTAGTGGACCAAATTCCATTAGAGCCTCTACTAACAAACAACTGTTGGGATGTACAGTGCAGGTCCTGCACATCTCACTGTTGCATTTCTGCAAAATAGAACCTGAGATATTTTGCCTTTTGAAATGTGTTAAATGTGTCTAAGTAAATCTTATCATGCATAACCAAACATGTCGATCTAAAGCAATGTTTAGTTTGTATTGAATTGTATTATTTTGCTGCTTCGAATGCTCAAACCAATGCCATTAACTCACACACACGATGTGCATGCCTGCGTCCGTGTGTCATGTCAGGATTTAGAGTAGAGGATTACAGCAGCCTGTTTTTGAATGGATTTGAATCAGAGACCCTTAGCTCCCCCGGGGTCAGGTAAATGCCCTCTAATTGGATCTCTGGAGGAATGGCATGAGATCCATGTTCCCAATCATCCTGCTGTACTTTAGGGACCTGATTTAGACACTTAAGGCTTGTGGTTGTTTTTAAATTCCCATTATCTGTGTCTCAGCACATTATAGTTAAATAATACTTACTGGTTCATGTGTCATTTGTGCAAACAAAACTCAAAAGTAAAAGCTCTGCTGATGATGTTGGGAGGCTGCGTTGTCACAGCTACGGCTCTCTATCTCCTCTCTCTATCAGACTCAGTCGGCCCAGGCCGTGCTGCAGACCCAGGAGGCCCCTGTGATGCAGCGTATGGCTGTCATGCTGGGTCTGATGGGCGTGGGCGTGTCTGGCTACAGCACCCGCCAGCTCACGCTCAACTGCAAGCCATCCAGCCACCTCTTCAGATGAAACAGACCTGAACAGACCAACGAGGCTACAGAAATGCTTCCAGGATCTCTGTTTCTGTTCATCCTTTCCTCTGTGCATCCCCTCTCTAATCCGTTTCTGTGTGCTCCACTTTGAAAGTCGCCTCGCTCTGGATTCCATTATGATTTTGCAGCATTTGCATTTAGATATGCACTTCAACAGAAAGGCGGCTTGAAGGTTGCTCAAACCACCGCCCTGTCATCCCGTGCCTTACCATGGGAGTATTCCCCTCACAGCTGACCCCCAAAAGTTTGATTCACAGGTTAAATCATGACACGTTTATAAACGTATTAAAACTTAAGTTATTTTTAAAGACGCGTTTCTACACGCAGCCGAGCCGAGCCTCAAAGGAGCTCTTCCAAAAGTCCTCAATCTGTTAATCGCCATTAGTGTTTTATTGGATAGGCTGGCACAAGAATGAAACAGAGAGCCATCACAAGTCAGAAAATCAATTCAGCTATTTGCCCTGTTTGATTCTGGATTTGACAGTATGAGTTCTTGACTTTCAAGTGTTAAAAAAAAGCCAAAATCTACCTGAGAAAAAAAAAAGAATTACTCCATTGCGCAACGCACAGAGGAAATACTCAGACAGGAACATAGAACATGACCTTGATGTGTGACTACTGCTACTTTTGCACTTTTTTCGTGTACATATATTGTACATAATCGTGTACATATTATTTTGATGCTGATGAGATTATTAGAACATGACGTTGGGCGCTGCCAGCCTGTGTTTTGAGCTGGACTGGGCGACATCTGGCTAGATTTGGCGTTGGCCAGGCAGAGTGAGCAGGATCGCCACCCTGGTCACCACCTGGACCCACAGGTGAATCCACCCGGATCTCTCCCAGTGGCACCGCTGTCAAAAAAAGATGACTGTAGATAGATGGCCGATAAAAGGCCTCCTAACATAGGTAGATGCCCCCTCTCCCTGTACAGTATCTGTCTCTGTATCAGTGCTTTCCTATGGAAGACAAACGTTGACAGCATATGAATGTACCACCGGTGAAGAGTGGAAAATTAAGATAAACTGTGATTGCGTAATAATCTCCCGGCTCAGGCGAAGAAAGGTTACGGCTATAGTTTTAATATGTAAAATAAGCTTAGCACGTTAACGGGTCACAGCGCAGTGATAGTGTGATCCTTCACAGATCCTATTATGATTCGTGTCTTTTTTAGACCAGCTTATGAGGAGTCACTAATTCTGAAACGGAGACATGACCTGGTGTGACACAGCAAAACGTCAGGTTATTATACCTGCTGGGCAACAACATTTGCTTATTTAGCTTATGTCTCATGTTGTTGTTTGTTCAGTTTTAGTCCTCATTGTGGTACAAGGGCATAAAATGTCTCTAATTTTACTTTTAAGAAACAAGTCTATTGAAATGACTATGAGAAGTGTGGATAAGTAAACACATTACTTTCTTTGTGCTGTGATTTAATTGCAGGTAAACTTGAGTCAAAAAGACTCAGATGTGCTTTAGCTGTGTACATATACACTTATGAGTGTTATATATGTTGTTTTTTTGCATTTTGAAGAGTTGTTGATATTCAGTGATGGTGTGATTATTGTTTTGACATGAAGCATTCTAAATGCATGAGAAAGCACCTTTGAACCTGCTATTTTTTATGATTTAAACACTATTAATAAATGGAAGTGGAAACTTGCTTTGTGCCTCCTTTGATATATATATTTTTTTTCAGTTCCATCATAAAATAGGCAGAAATACTGTCTGCATACACTAGATGTCAGCATATATTCCCTGCCGTGACATCACATTGCAGCAACAAGTCTTCATTGATAAAGGTGTTTAAAATGTGTTGTGCAATGTGGAAAATGACCCGACCGACCCCTCCACACGCCGTGGCGTTTGGTCAGCGAACCAAATATTTTAAGGAATTAGTGGTATTTGTTTTACTCCTATCCAACCACACAACTTCTAATAGTCAATATCGCTCTCAGGAATGTTCCATGTTGCTCCACTTCCACATAAACATGTTTGGTAGATTGTTTCTTTGCACTTGGAAACTGTTTTTTTTCCCTCCGCTCAGGTGATCCGTTTTGTGTTGCTAGTTAGCCGCAAGACACAGAGATCTGACCCACTTATAACTCTAAGCCGCTTTGGGAACGAGTCCAAATCCATCCCAGCAGGAGCAGACGTGGTTACAGTTGTGCCACTGTGGATTTAATGGGAGCTTAGAGCTTTATGGGGGAAAATTCTTCGGAGTAAAGTGAGAGGTCCCAACGCTCACAGGACGTTTATTAGTACGAGTCTGACCGCTTGCAGCACACCTACACAGCGGTGCGAGACATACACCTGTGTCTACGCTGCTTTTGCATCAGCTTTCCAGAGGGAAGAGAGGAGTCAGGGTCAGGCAGACACAACTTCTACTCTCCCTCACTATCTGCACACACACACAGACACACAGACACACACACACACACACACACACACACACACACACACACACACACACACACACACAGGGGTCCATTGTGCGTGTGTTTCATTGCCTTCTCCTCAAGAGGCTCTTGTTACTGTCTCTTACAGCCAACAACAAAGACCTGAATGTCTTTGCTACCAAAGAGATGGGTGAGAAGGAGCAGGGCTCATATCCACAAGGTCTTTTACATTTTTTTTAAGCTCAATTCTGAAAGTGTGTGTGTGTGTGTGTGTGTGTATGCTCCTGTAGCGTACGTTTGTCCCCCTGAGGAGTTTTCTAACACGGCGTCTCCTAATCTTACACCACCTTACTTGTATCAAATGCACGCGGATAGCCAGAGAAGCCTGATATTCTGTAGGTATGCGTGATGTACGGCTGCACCTGTGTTCAGCTCTGCCTCAGGTGCAACAGTATGAGTGCCAGAAAAACATGGTAATAGTCAGGATCACATGACAGGCTGAGACTGCAAATGTATATTCAATATTTGTGACAAAGCAACAAAGAAAATTATCTTCCATTACATTATCTTCTATCTCAAATTGTGCAAAGTAAAAGGAAATGACTACATGTTTATTACGTGTGTCCAGGTGATAAACCAGCAGCAGTTCGGGGAAAAAAACTAATATTGTTCTCATATGTTGATAATGACAAGAGGTTCCTATGTTCAAGCCCCCCTTGGAATTCAAGCCCTGTGTGCAAGACTCTGATTTAGACCAACTTGTGGGTGGCTTTCCTGGTCCAGATCCTGACCTTTGACCTCAAGCAGATATTCTCTCATATCTCATATAGAGGTCAAATGTTATCATGAGTCGGGTTGTGACTTTTATTATCGTTTCATTGTTGTACTCGACTACTTTTAGAGATCATGGCAACATCTTCAAATGTCCTGCTCAGTTGGATCATCAGTCCAAAACCCAAATATATCAAGTTTACTATCATGTATGATAAATACAGTAAAAGGTTCAGACCCTCATATTGAAAGATGGTTGAATGTTACAACTATTTTTCAATTATCAAAATAGGTTTGACATGAAGCTTAATATTGATGGAGTGTTGGACTTATTCACCCTCATTTCCCTCAAATTCCCACAGCCAAGAATTGGTCATCATGGTGATTGTGATGGGAAGAGCTTGTTTTAAACGTGTCCTCTAGCTCAACCTCGTTCTAACAGGACCTACGGGTACGTTTTTTTTTTTTTCTCAGTCCCTTCCACGCTAACATCGGCGTAAACAGCAAACAAACGTGTGACGTTACCTGGCAGCTCGTTACTAACCGCTAAGAAGGAGGTGTGTATGCAGAGACACATCCGCTCTATTTCAGGTCTGTGGAAGGGAGTTCATGAGGTGTGACTGAAATTCGCCTCGTCGTGAATGGATGCTCTTAGGGGCCATTGTGGCTAACTGATGTAAAACTGATCGTTTTCTAAGAAGAAATGTATAAAAGACATAAAGCACCAAGTCCTGTTCACAAGTTAGATTCAGAAGGCAAGTTGTCCTCGTGCTAAACTCGTAATAATGACTCAGCATTGCACTGTCACAAGTGTCCGACCCTCAGACTACCTGCTCCCCCCTCCCCGACATAATTCCCAAATGTTTCTCCTCCACCGCTTCTATCTCTGAACTTTGACATTGTTCCGGCAAAGAATTTTAGCCTGGCGTTCTGCTTTTCCTCCGTCCACCTCTACCACGGGGAGCAGTGTTTAATGAGCCCGTTGATAATAGCCTGGAGAAACAGAGAAGGCCATTGTTGGGGAGGAAACAGAAGAGAGAGAAGAAGGAGAACTTAAAAAAACTTTAAAAACTATATTTAGCTTCATGAATAAACTAAAGGCTTAGATTAGGATAAAGTGTTAATCATAGTGATTCTTATTATTTTGTAGACTTAAGTGGTTCAACCTCTAATACGCTCTTAAATTGTGCACAGTGCATCTACAGGTTTAAAAGCCAACTATAATTGCAGTAATATCGCTTGTTGAAACAAGCTTTCTCCCCCCCGTGATTCACCTTCATGATTTACTTGAAGATGTTCATGTTTCTCCCTCATTTCTCACCTCATCTCTGATCAGACTGTAAACTACCAAAATTAAACAATTCTAAAAAAAAGCCTTAAATGAGCAAATAGTAATTAACAAATAATTTATTGCAGAACTGTGTTTCATGCAGTTCCACAGTTAGGACTGTACTGACTGAGTCTCTGAGGATCATCTTTGAGAGCTGGCTCGCTGAGCATAATTAAAACTTTAATCTCCGTTCAGGACTAATAAATTTTGATGTGGTCCAGTGAGTTTCTGAGAGGGAACCCCGTGACCTGTGAAGCCCAGCAGATAGTTGTTGAATCCTGCTTAATCACCGCCGACCGTTTCTGTGAATATGCACTACAACCGTGTGAAGAAAAACCTGAGTCTTAACATTTGCAAGTAGAATTCTATTGAACTCAATTTTCCGCCACAGACAGAAGGTGTTGTCCTGTCCTAACAGCACGGCGAAGAGGAATTAAGCATCTAAGAACTTAAGCATGCGGGGCATGTCCGACTCTGGACCGTGGCTGCGCGGGTCAAACTGTGCGCTCTGTACATCTGTGGCCGTGCCAGACTCTGGAAGCGGGTCTGATAATCCCAGCTGTGACTCACCGTGACTTTGTGACCCTGTCAGACCCGATCTGCTGCGTCACTGATCACAACAGGTGACATAACGGTCACTGGTACACACGCAGGCCCCGCCGACACACACAGGACAGGCTGCTGCTCAGGGATAGACAGAAATAACAAACAGGCCCCTATTGACCAGGGATCAATATCAGGGAGCTTTATATACAGAAGTGCTTTTTATTATAAACAAGATGTTATGAGACAATGCCAGTACTTGTCATGTGGTGTACCCTAAAAACTTGGTACCAGATAGTTTAACTCTCCTAAAGAGGTTTACTATGATTTGTCACTGACAAAATGAAACTCATGTTTTAAAAATAACATTTTTTGGAGTGAACCCCAGACTCATTCGGGGCCTCCTGTGTGTCCGATGCTCCAGGAGCAGTTGATGTTTCAGATTTGTGGCTAAGGCATTAAATGCCTGAGAACAAGTGCATTTCTATTTTACTTTACGTCAGAAACGTCAGAAAAATGTAAAGCTTTGATCATTGTTTCCATAAGAAACGTATTCAAGAGGAATGAGAGGATATGCAGTAGTAAAAATAGTGCTTATGTCATGATTTTTTGCAAGTTTTTAGCCCTGATTATAAAACAAAAAGTGATCACAATTCATCCTGAGGGGAACATTAGTGAGTGGAACATGTTTTGTGGGTAGTAAAGATATTTTACTGTTATGTAGATGAACAGGGAATCAGCAATCAGTAGTATTAACCCTCTGGGAACCATGAAAGTCTGAACAAAATCGCATTCAGTAATGGCTGAGGAACTTCTCAAACTGGCCATAAGGAGGATTGATTGGGGAGGAGCTGGCGGTCGGGGCCACAAACGCTGTAAATAACCACTCAGGAGATACTGATGGAATGCATCTCCCAGAAAGGGTCTCAAGTGGACAGTTGACCCCCCCCCCCCAGGTCAAAGGTCACTGACCTGCTTATTGACAGGTGACGGACGTGTCCTAACAGCCACGTTTGTGTCAGCTGGCGCTAATGAAGAGCTCACACCCAGCTATAGGAAAGGCTGCTGCTGAGTGCAGCAAACACACACACACACACACACACAGATATACAGTATGTGTCTGGGTTATAGAGCCAGACACTGTTTCCTTTCTTCCTGTTTTATTAGTCAGGAGTAGAGCTGCTGTGATATAATCATTACATTGCTGGGTTTTGATAAAGAATGTAACATTATGTGTCTAAAAACACCTTTCTGTATTCCTATATTTCAGAAAAGAGCAAACATTCCAAAAACAGAGTGTGTGTGTGTGTGTGTGTGTGTGTGTGTTCTGTGTGTTCACCCCCCCACCTTACTGTATAATGTGGACATTAAAGACCTTTGAATCAGGTGAGTGGTCTTAACCAGAGCTGAACTGCAGCTATTTTAAGAGGTCGGCCCACCAGCATAATGTGTCATTTGTTTCCCCTGGCGTCAGAGGTCTGATAGAGAGAGCATAGGAGAGAGAGAGAGAGAGAGGTGGCTTCTTCTTCTTTCGTTAAATACATCACCACAAACTTTAAAACTCATGCGAGAATTATATTTGTGTTTGTTTAGCCTTTCTGGGAAAATCACCTAACAAACGCTGAATGGGTGAAAAAAAGTGAGAAGAAGAGAAAGAAAGAGAAGAAAAAAAGTTTATTTAGATGTTCGTGAAATAAAAGTTGAGGTTTACTGTGAAAGCAACAGCACAGACATATATATATATATATATATATATATATATATATATATAGTTGCACCTGCAACATGAAGCTGCTGTTCCTGCCTTTTCCAAATAATTATCCCTTATAATATAATTAATTTATAAATAAAGGTGCTGTGCTGTGTGATTTTTTTGTCCACCATTGAATTGTATTCATAGTTCAATAAAATATATATATAAAACACTACACTGATGTATTTGTACATGTTGAGTCCCTGGGAATTAAATGATTTTTTTTCCAAATATCCGTTTCCGTGTTTTTACAGATTTCCTTTCCTTATGAATGTGAACATGTTCAGTATATGTGCATGAATGTACTTATATTGGCCTAAGATGAGACGTATGACCCCCCCCCCCTCCTTCCTCCTCCTCCTCCTCCTCCCATGGCAACTTCAAGGAACCGAGGCAAGGGGGATTTGGGAGGAGTTAGAGGTCCAGGTGGTCCAGCCTGCGTAAAAAACGCACCAAATATACACCAAACTGTTACGAAACGACCAGCAGGCGTCATATTAAAAAAAAAACAGGAAAAGCTCGAACCATCCGGCTCCTGGCACCTCTGTGAATGAATAAACTGTTTCGAGGAAAGCCTCCTGGATCCGCTGCTGCACGAATAACAAAAACAAGAGGACGCGCTCGGCTGGTGCGTCGCTGCGATCCGTGCGCTCACGACGGGACCAACCCGAAGAAACTTCAGCGGGTTTTCTTTCATTTTTATCATTTTTATTTTTAACTTACAAGGGGGGGAAAGGAGAGAAGTTGACAAACAGCTCTTTCTCTCGAGACGGCGACAAGTGGAGTTATGTTTAGGAAAAGCAAGAGCAAAGTGCTGGTGGATTCTGCGTCAGAGGAGGACGACATGTCCTGGCACCACCATCACTCCTACAAGGTAAAGCCACGGATGGCAGAGGAAACTCACACTGGCAACTTTCACTAGTTACAGGATTTTATTTCCTAGAAACAAGTGTCTGAATCAGGAGGCTTACTGTGGCTGGGTCTGTAGGACTTCTAGTTTGTATATAATGCATCACTAAGTAAATAATAATAATAATTGATTGAGAAGTGATCATGATTTGGGCACAAAACCAGTTCCTCTCACCGACTTATTAAATCATCAGTTTGTGAAACAGTAGATTCACTAACTTTGTGTACAAGTTGCAATCAGGTGTGTGTGTGTGTGTGTGTGTGTGTGTGTGTGTGTGTGTGAGGTCTGAAACACTCTGTATCAGCAGCTGGATTCTGTCAAGGTGTCGTGGGCATGGGGAAGAATCCATGATAACACACACACACACACACACACACACACACACACACACACACACACACACACACACACACACATGGAAGAATGTTTTGAACCCAAGTGGAATTTCAGATGCTGATGCTCCAGTGAAGATCCTAGAATTCAAGTCAAAGTTTCTGACCTCTGTCCCTGTGTCATCGAGGACAGCTGATCAATCTATTGATTATTGTCACAGAAGTCAACAACCCAGAGATCGACGGCCTACTGCTATAAAAGGCTAAAGAAAACAAGAGATCAGACAGGAAAAGGATCAGATTTGAGTAACCGGAACCAGAGAAATAGAACAATTTCTTCTTAAAATTCACTCAAATCAAGTCAAGTATTTGATTTGATTGACTAATCATCCCAGCTCTGGTTCTTATCTATAGACGTACCGGCCAAAACTCAGGAAGGGCAGCCATATCTTCAGCCTGCTGAGGCGAAAGTCAAAGCGGAGACAAAATAATCTGCTATCATTGTTTGTGGCGTTTTATCTGTCACTGCGTGTCATATCTAAACATCCAGAACTGTGCAATGGATCAAGGAGAGGGAGTTTTGTTCCAGTTTTTTTTCCTCCTTCCCCCTGAACCTTTATCAACACTCGTTTCAAGTGTGTTTCGCAGTGGCTTATTTATGGCTGAGATTATGTAAAACAAGTGGAATAAGTGCTGTTTGAGCTCTTTTGACTGTCTCTGTTCACTTGTCGAGGCTCCATCACTGTCCCGCCGCGCTGGGCGTGTGCATGTGGCATGTGGTCCGCGAACGGGAAGCGCGACCGACACCGCTTCCCAGCATTTTTCATCGGTTGTTGTGATGATACTGTGATCTGTGACCTTTTGGCTGGGTTTATCCTAACTCACAGCCTGGGAACATGTGACGCATGCGCCGGTCTGAGATCAGCCGTGACCGTGACCGGGACTCCGTGGTCTCTAATGACCGATCCTACGTCAGAGCTGCGAGTTCTACTCCGGCTTCCTGGGAAAGTCATCGGGGAGGTCTCCCCGAATCGCCGTGGCAATAAAGCACATCCAGGGGTCATGGGGTCGTATCATAAAATGTCGTAAACACGGCGAAGAGGCAGCAGTGATACCGGATGAAGCCAGGACAGAAGTTATGAAAACACATGTCTGGACACCCGGCCTTTTTTTTTTTATTTCCCCTCATTCGAGCTGAAGCGGCTCGTCTGTCTGATCCCGAGTCGACGGTGACGTCATCGGGTGTTTTGTTTTGTCTGAGCGGCGCTTCCAGCTCGTAACATGTCAAGTTTATGGCACACGAGGAAGAAACTCATGAAATCAGCACATTTCAGAAGTTGAAAAAAACTCTTAAAAGTCAAATATGAAAGTTGTTTCTAATTAATTCAGTCAACGAATTGATTTTGACAGATTTAGACACCGTAAAGCAGACACAACACTAAAAAAAAATCAGTTTTTCTTCTTCTTAGAGAGGAAAATGTGGAGTTGTAGCAGAGGTCAGGTTCAGTTCAAGCCACCTCTGCCACAAGAACAAAAAAATGGCAGAAACACAATACATCCATATAAACACTGTGTCAGGCCCATCAGCCTCGTCTTTGTCTTTTCTGGCTGGACAAAGTGGTGGAAGTAAAGGAAAGAAACAAAACTTAATGCAACGGCCCGCAATAAAAGCTAAGGAGACTTGTCGGGGTTATTACATTCTGTGGGGGCGAGATGGAGAGATCCTGAGCAGCAGAGCAACTTTCCCTAAAGAAGAGAAAGCCGTGCATTCAGGAGCATTCACACCTGGAAGCAGCCCAGAGCAACCACAGGCTGATCTGTTGGTTACTGTGCAGCTGCACTACAGTGGTCTGGGTGGGGGGGGGTGAAAGCACTTTTTTCTTTTTAACTTTCCACACACGCATTTATTTTAGCGCCCCCTGTTTTCTCCATTTACATGTCGCGCCTGTGAAGTGAGTACAAGAGCTTCACTTCGCCCTCAGAGCCAGAGGTGGAGAGGAGTAGAACAGGTAGAGACAGACACGTATCGGAGGGATAATCCAAAGAGAGAGAGAAGGAACCTGGAGGGGGGTGGATACTGGATTTGGAGAGAACATCTCCCCCCTTCCTCCCCCTGCACCGCTCCAGGGCGACTGGAGGCCTCGGTGGAGGCTGCGAGAGGGAAGTGCGTGTACCTGTTTGTCTGCGGCTTTAAAGCGGCAACGCACCTGAACAATTCAATAACGCAGCACTAATTCCGCAGTTGTTTTGAAGCGGGATTATATGAGATCGTGGATCGGGTTGAAGTGGAGAAAAAAAAAAAAACTCTGACAGCCTCAGTGTATAAATCATTAGTGAGGTGAAAGCCCAGGTCTCTGTGGGGAGGGTAGAGGGTTAAGTTTTACTCTCAAAAAGTTAAATCCAAATAATCACAGGACTTCATGCTGAGGAAAAATATGTTTCTTTATGAAGCCTCTTTACATTTAAAGGGATAGAGATACTCCTTGGGTTACTAGTAGAAACACTGCAGAGTTCAGATTAACGTAATCTCGTAATTCTCGTCAAATATTTTATGCATATATTCTGCCCCCCTGACCTTGCACCACTTTATGTTAAAAGACGTTTTTCTCTACTTTAAGTTAAAACACACCTTTCCTCTTTTAGTTCCTTAGTCATAAAACATGCTGTACAGTACACCATGTATATGTTAATGAATAGAACTACATCAGACTACTACTTGCATTAGAGTTAAGGCGTTTATTGTTTTTAGGGAATAAGTGTATATGATGCTTGTGCACTAAAACTTGATTTGAAGGAAATCATGAATGAAATTGAAATATCTGCCAGAAAAATACACACTTCAAATTTTTTTCCTAAAAGCATTAAAGCAGTCCTTCCCATCCGCTGACATTGTGTGAATAGGGAGCAACAGCAGCAAAAGCTCTGTTTCCAGTCTTTGTTTTAGGATTAGCTATCAAGCTGCTGTTTGTAGCTCCATCTTTGTGTTGAACTCTTCCTTCACATATATGAGGTGTAGTTAAGCGTCGTGTTCCTTGCAGGCAGAAACACTTTCTGAGCCGCTGGGTTCGGTGCAATGTTGATGTGCGAGGGCTTTTTTTTAAAAACTTCTGTTGGTTTCTTTACTATTGAAATTCACTGTGCGTATTTATTGCCTAGTAATCTGGCTTTCCTGAAGACAACAGTCTGCACACACACACACACACACACACACACTGGGAAGAAAAAAACAGACCCCTGAGGTGCGAAAGCAGAACGCTTGCTTTCAGTTGGCGGGATTGTTTTCTGAAACACTACTCTCTCTCTCTCTCTCTTTCTCTTTCTCTCCCACCCTTCGCTCACTCTCAGTTCCAACTTGTTAGAGTGTAAATGTTGGGCTGTGAACGGCAGTGTCTGTTCAGAGAATGGTGCCTTAGAAAGTACGCAGGTTTGGGAAGTTTAATCGATCAAAAGCAACAGAAATGTGCTTCTGAAACACTTTTATGACGCGTTTGACGTCAAACCCGTAAAAAAGACAGGGGACATCCCCTGGCAGGGTGTTTTTAGTCGTTTTGTTCAGTAGAAAAATCCAAACGCTGCAACAGAAGTTGTCAAACAGCGTGTGTGTGTGTGTGTGTGTGTGTGTGACTGCTTGTCTGAGTTTGTCTTTGATCGGCTCAGGTGGTGCAGACCCAGCAGACGTTGCTCAGACACGTCCGATCACCTTTTCTCTCTCTGTCTCGTGTACTTGTTAGATGATGTTAGAAGTCCTCACAGCTTTGATCATTTTACTGGATTTCTGGCTCCACATCAGTAATCTGGGGCTCAGTAGCATGTCTGATAACTCTGTGCTACCCTCTTCTTCATTTTTTCTTTTAGTTTTACAATCTTCAAAAGCAAATTGCAAATCTGAGAGTGCAGTAAAAATCTGTCAAAACGTATTTCTGTGGTTAAAGCATCACAGACAGAATAGGTTACCTTTGTTATGGCACCATTAAAGGTTAAACTAACACTCGCTGATGTGGATCTTCAGGATTTGCATGATGAGCTTTAATCCCCTTTGTAAAAAGAGCGCAATTCAGATTTTTTTTGAAAACTAATCTGTATAAATGAAATGTTTACAATCTTAATCCACAAACATTTTCCCCTGATGGTTTACTTACGATCAAAGTGACATGTATCATTAGAATATTATATAGTATTAATATACAATATATAATTTGTCTTTGTTTTGACAATGAGAGAAACACTTTAGATACACAATATAATTATTAATCCAAGCACTGGTAAATAAGGAAGATGATGAATATCTGTATCTGCAGAAGGTGCGTGTTTGCTCACTTTCATATTTGCCTATTTATTTACATAGCCGCTGTATTTGCATTTTAAAACTGGCTCTGCTGTCTGATTTTTAATAATTAACTGTCTCCATAATCCTCGTTGACTGATCACTGTGAGGAAGAAATGAAGTTTTTTTTTTTATTCATTTATCAATATTTTTACTGGACTTTACGTTCCAAGACACACATACAAATATTTTATAAAGGATGTACTGAAAATGGTGAAAAAAGGGAAACTGAGGCACAATGGGTCTAAAATAGCTTCTGCTTTATTTACCCAAAAGTTGTCATGTGCACCGTTAAAGCAAAGGGTCATGGATTTGTTTTCTCTCTTTTGTTTAAATGTGCCTTCTGACTTCAGTGGCTTCCCCCCCCCCCCTCCTCTTCTTCCTCAGTCCTCCCTCCACACACACACACACACACACACGGAACCCTGGAATCCCCGCTGCAAACTGTGGATGGTGTGTGTGTGTGTGTGAGTGTTTGTGTTTGGAGGGGGGGAGAGGTTGCTATTTGTGTTAACTCACCGCTGGTTTTTGTGTGTGTGTGTGTGTGTGTGTGTGTGTGTGTGTGTGTGTGTGTGTGTTAGGACAAAGACATAGAAGGAGAGGAAGAGGAGGAGGAAGCCGTCACAGCCGTATCCAAGGTAAACAGCGCAGCTTCACAACTATTTGGAACGTAACACAGACAGAGACACGCTATCTGTGTCCAGATTCATACCCCATTTACACATGACTTTTTTATTTCTCTGTTCCCCCCTCCCAACACTTGCCAGTCCAGATAGGACCCGCACGTACCCGGCCGCTGTTATCTCCTCGCACATTTGACTGTACACACAGATGTTCATAACATCAGAACTTATGTCACCACGCTCACGCTTACGCAACCCGAGGAGGGCCGAGCTGGTGTCACCGGCAGCGCCCAAATCCTTTAATTGAGCTTAGCGTCCCCCAAATCCCCACGCTCTGTCTCTCAAGCTGTTTCTTCTTTGCCGGATGACCACGGGGTGTTAGACGGTGCAGCCGAGGTGAAGCGGAGGAGTGCTGAGGCTGCAGTGTTTATCTGTAAACACGCCAGCTGTTAGTTACCATTCCTGCTCTTATCCTTAACCTTATCATTGGAAAGCTGTCTTGTTTGTTGTTATGGGGTGTGTGTGTGTGTGTGTGTGGGGGGGGGGGGGGGGGGGTCCTTTAATACTTATCCTAAAATGCCCTGTCTGGAACTTTAAGTGTTTTGTAGTTTATCTTATATTGGGTTTCATGTCTGTGTCTTGGAAATAGATTAATGTTAATAAGATAAAGCGAGTTGTTGCTAAAATCTGACCCGATTTGTAATAACAATGTAATAACATTGTAATAACAATGTTATAGCAACTAACTGCTGGTCTATGTTCAAACTTAATTCTAATGTCAGTAATAAATCTCTGAGTGGAGATTCAACTATTGACATTTTTAAAATGAGTCATATCACATACAACTATTCAGCAGATCACCACAATTTAATGTGAGCGTGCTAATACATTCCATTAATAAAAGTAGACGAGAGAAACAAGGTGATAAAAACTTGTTCTGACTTGATCAAACTGCCGTTTAGTGATCATAGTCAGGGCTGATGCGTAATGGTTTGAAACTCAAAATGAGGGAGTATAATTTTAATGTTTTGTAAATTTTGGCCAAAAAAAAAAATGCATTATAAGGTGTAATTCAGGATAAGGGTCAAAGTGAGTCTGTTGGTAGATCAGCAACCTTTGTTTTTTTTGTAAATACTGGTTTTTATGATGTGGGTTTAAATGAAAGTGTCCCGCGTGTGTGTGTGTGTGTGTGTATGCAGGCAACTTTATCAGCAGCTGCACACAGTCGTACAATGTGTGCGTGAGATTATTGTGCTGCGTCTTTGTTCATGAGAGATATGCATGTATCTCCCAATCTGTGCTCACAATAAGTCTCTGCTCGACGCACCGAATGCCCACACACACACACACACACAGCCACAGTGCATTGTCCTTGTACTCTGGCCGGCTGCCTAGGGAATGTACATCTACTGTAGGTGACTTGGTTCACAGGACGTATTTCATGGGCTGTCCTGTTTGTGAGGACATGGGGTGGCCGCGCTGGGGAAGGGAAGGAAACGCGGCATTCTTGCGTGGAGCTGGTCCATTCGTACGGGAACAATCACTGTGGAAGAAAAACAAGGCTGAAAATAGCCGCGGAGCGCTCTGACACTGTGGAACAACTATAAGTCTTCCACCGTCAGTTGTTTTATGCTCATATTAGGACACGCAACGCAGACGCAGACTCTTTACCGTTCCCTGCACTGGCTGATATGGACGATGTATATCCATATCTTGTTAATGAACTGTATTAGGAAAAACATTTAGGATTCACACTTTAATTTCATCTTCATTTCTATGCTGTGCTTCCAGTCTAGAACAGTGGCTCTAAACCTCAAAAAAGTAGGCTTCTCATCTCAAATTAATAAATTAATCTATCAGTCTTTTTTTTTTTAATTGTTTGGTCTATAAAAAGGACAAAGAAAAGCCTGAGAATTCATTTATTAATTCTGCAGGGGTTTTTTGCCAGTAAAAAATGACTAACTATTGGTAAATTTTTCCTTAATTAACAAGTTGATCACTTGTTCCAAATCTAAATTGTTATAAGATTTGCTGCTTTACTCAGTTTTATTTCATAAGTCCATGATTTTTAAGGAATAAAATCTACAGGTGAATGGAGAGACACGGGTATGGGTATATAAGTAATGACTTGATTTCGTATTGTGAAGTCATGCTGCATTGAACGTGCAGTTGAAATAATATTTTCAAAATGAAACGCTTTAATTTCTCAGTTTTTAAATCCCTGAGGTATGGATGGAAAGTTCGCCCCAATAAAAGCTCCATTGTTCTGCAGGCGTGGAGCTGTAGGTGCACTGAGCTCTGGGAGCTGCTTGCTTTACCTCCTTGTTGGATGGAGAGAGAGAGATTACTGGACACTGAGCTGCTTTGAAACCTGGTGGGCTGGAGGATAATGCTAAAGAGAATAGTGAATAGCCAGGCCTCTGTATGTGCACACATGCATGTATGCACATATAAAGCCGGTATTTAAGTACATGCACACACACACACATGCACACGACCTCTTTCAGCAATTCCTTTTTTTTCTGCAAAGCTCAAACTACAGTAAAACCGATCAGCCTCTTTACACTTGACGGCACAAGGCGCGAGGAGAGAGAACGAGAGGCAGAACAGGGTTGAAACGACTGAGGTCACTTCCTGATGATAATAAACTCCAAGAAACTTCCAGGGGTCTTGCTTTGAGAGCAAATGATTAGATTTTTCATTCATAGACATCAACGTTGGGCTAAATACAGTGTTTACAGCACAAATCCTTCACGTGTCACATACAGCTTTGAATACGGAGTTCACATGCAGGCTCGTTATTATCGAGTGTGAGATAAAACTATATCCCAACAGGACAAACTGTTCCGCACACGTATCTGCACAAACACGCCGGGGCTCAGACACGGCGACGGATCTCATTGTAGGTGTTCCTGTTTGGTCTGAGGGATGACGGCCTTTCATGTCCAGCCGCTTGTTTACTGGCTGCAGCTGCGGTGCAGAGATTGAGCGTGTGTGTGTGTGTGTGTGTGTGTGTGTGTGTGTGTGCGCCACCTTCACAGGTAAAACGTAGAAAACAGAGGAAGAAGGAGCAAGACGGGGGTCAAGGGGTCAAACCCATCCGTCAGACGGGGTCAGGGGGTATTTGGGCATGTTCTGACAACGGCGAGGCGAGGGCAGACGCGGACGCGGCGAGGAGGAAAATAAAAACGGTGTGACCTTGACGCTTGACATTGGGAATTCTTCCCAGACGCGGTGGAGAGAGAGAGAGACAGAGACACGGAGCCAAGAGTTTGTTCCACACTCGCTCTTAGAGGAGGAGGCGGAAAGCTGCGAGGGCAGGGAGGAATTCTGATGTGACGGGGGAGTCTGGGGGCGTGTGTGGGGGGGGGTTCCACTGGAATGTGGCGTACAACACTGCCAAGTCAGTGCCATTCAGGCACTTTCTCTCTTTCTCCCTCTATAACCCTCAACTGGAATGTATCATGTTTTAGATCAATAAAGAAGCACTGGGGGAAAATCGCTCTCTGGAGGCGGTTTGCGAAATCTTGAATGAACAGTCTGACTTTTCTAAAGAAGGGATAGATATGAAGAGGACACATGTCTACATTCTAAACGCTTAGCACAAAGACTTAAGGCAGAGCGAGACAGCTGGCCTAGCTCTGTAAAGGAATCCACAAGCAGTAACTTCAGCCAATGTACCCTTACATAAATCTACGAAAAGCTGTTTCTACGCTCCAGTTTTTTTCCCTCTATGGATTAAACGAGTCGAGATATAACGTTCTGATTCTTAAGCTTGGAAAGTGTTTGTAAACTGGTTTTTCGTTACCTCCGGATGATGCAGCTCTCTACCCCCGCTGCCAGCCCTCACTACGCCGAGAGATGCTAACCAGCCGCTGGCAAGCAAACACGGCAGCGTAATCAACATTCCCATCTAAATCTAGGCAAGAAAGCGAACAAGTACAGTATATCCCTGAAATGTCAAACAAATTCCTAAAAAGATGATTGGTGTTAGGGGAAATTCTTCCTTTTTCGGTTTTAAAAAGACCTTGTATGGAGGATGATAGATAGATGTGTGATTTTGGGGGTTAAAAAGCCAGGTAAACCCAGAACGGAATCGCACGAAACACGCAGGAACGCAATTTTGAAAAAATGCACCTATCATTCATCAATCGGAAAACATATGGCCGCTTCGCTAAATTCCCATAAAGTGGACATTGTGAAATCTCTCTTCGGGGAGTATACATCGCTCGCGAAAAGGCATCAGAGATAACAAAGCTAACATGCAACAGATGAGTTTATTCGCTTCAACGCGGCAATAACGAAAAGGAAAAAAACGCTCTTTCTTGTCTGTCGGTTTCTGTCAGGAGGCCAAGGTGAAGAAGATCATGTCCAAGAAGGAGCGGAGGGAGAAGAAGATGTTCTCCTCCAAAGATGATGAACACTTCTTGTTGACAGGAGTCAAACTGGCTGACCGCAGAGGGTGAGGTTACACACACACGCATAACTCACACACGCCTGCTCTCAGTCCACTTCATCACCACGACATCTTATATAAAAAGCTTGTAACGTAACAAACACACAGCCAGGATTTAGAAACTTTGCCTTTTCTACCTTGTTTGTTGATGTCATGCAGTAGTGCCCAACAATCAGCCAATCAGAAGAGAGACGAGAAGTTACTAATTAGACTAATTAGTAGTTGTACCTAAAATTGACAATACAAAATAAATCCGTTTGCATGATATGAGATTCTTAAATACAGGTTTTAAAGTGTAAAATGGGCTTTAAATGAGCAATTGATTTTAAGAAGAAAATGTTTGATTGATTGATCGATATGTCAGCTATATGTGTATATAATGTCTTTCTATAATGTATGTATGTATATACAGTGTATAAATGTGTGTTTTATGTCCACATACTGAACATCATGGAGATGATATATAAATACTTTAAAATGCATCATGAGTGTTATTACAACTTTACGATACAAGGGGCCTAATTATGAAAAAAACACGTATCAGTGCTAATGTATAAATATTCAGGTTGCTTACTATCAAATAAGACCCCCCGCTCATTCCGTCTGTTCTATCCTCAGATATTGAGCTATAAGAATCCGTCTCCCAGTTCATGCCGTGTCTCCTACGGTTAAAGGAGCCCTAGCGATAGTTCCCTGAACACGTCACCTTTAGCCAACTCGCCTAATGGAACCTAATGGATATACCCGGTGCCCATTGCTTGTCAAGTGTGTGCAGCAAATATTTACAAGCGTGACGAGAAATAATGGAGTCACGTCTAGCTACTTGCATTTGTTTATAGGACAGAGCAGTTATTAGGTTTCAGGAAGTGGAACATGTATGTAGAGGAAAGACTTAATTAATCACCTCTCACAAACAAGCAGGGATTCCAATATAATGGCTCATTGTATGGTTAAAGTTCCACTCGACACTATTAAGCTGGATATCCCCACCCAGCCAGTTACTGTGAGAGGTCGAATTATATTTTTTTTGTGCTTTTCCGAAGGTCACACAAGAAAATCATCAAGGATGATGAGAAGGAGAAGGAAAAGAAGGAGAAGCCGGAGAAGGGCCACTGTTTTTGGGAAAGCGTTACCATGACAATGAGGCAAATCTCGCCCGCCAAAAAACTGGAGAAGATGGAGGGCTGGGAGCCGCCCCACCTCGAGGACTTGAACGAGACTATGACCGACGAATCGCCGGAGAGCAAGAGCCAGAAAGGGGACTCGCCGGTGTCCTTCCCCGACCCCTTAGGCCTCCCGCTGGAACTGGCCTCCTGGGCGGGCCGCGGTCTGGAGGAGGACTCCTCCCGCTACGCCAACCTGTCGGATTCCACGGCCGCCGTCAGGTGGACGGCACGCGCCAAGGTCAAGCTGGCCGGGATCAGCAGGATGAGCAGAGGGATTGTGTCGGAGAGCCCGTGGGAGGGGTTTAAATAGTAGTCGCTTCCACCCCCCCTCACCTCAGTAAAGAAGATGAAGACCTGAACCAAATATCCACTTGTCTCGGTAGTCTAGTTCTGGACAAAAGCCGGTATTGAGATGCTGTAGCGTAGCCCTGAATGTAACTCAAGAAGTTTTTCCCTACTCTTTTAGTTTTGAAGTCCAGGAAGACAATATATATATATATATATATATATATACACTTTTTCTTTGTTTTTTTTTTTTTTAGCCAGGACAGCCAGTTTGGTGCAGCAGGTTTTTCTGCTTCAAATCACTGACTTGAACTGTAAATTACAAAAAAATCAAATAAAGGCCTTACACGACAGTACCAACTGTGATATCCACTGGCCTGGCATTTAGGATGTGTTGAATCGCCAAGAACGGGCTGAAATGTTATTTGTGGCTGTTGATATATGTAAACCTGCTACTGAAGGCTTTATCATGCACAAATAGGTTTCATTTTATTTTTTTCCAAGTTACAGCATCTGAGCAAAGAATGTGTCTGAATCCATAAGTAGCTCCAAAATCATGAAATATATTTCTGCCTCTAACATGTGCGTGTGAGAAGACACGCATGCACAGTTGTTAGCATTGATTCAGAAAATGTGTCTCAAGTGCTGTTGTGTGGTTGCAAAAAATACCCCCCCCCCATCAGCATCATTGATTGGTGCAGATTTAAATCTTATGCTGAAATGATGTTTTATAATTTTTTAATAACGATGCTAAACCTTTTTTCTCTAGAAAGCGGTGACTCTGTGCCTTAGTGCATCCACAGAAGGACGCCATGTGCTTGCTATAAATTTTAAACTAGACCGAATCCTCCTTTGAGGACAAACCTGCAGCGGTCATCACAATGTCCACGGGTGCAGGTGCACGTCCGCTGCACCGGGACAATACGAAGTGTTTGATTTGAACTTGATTTATTAAAAGCTGATCAGTTTTTGCCATGTTGTGTTTGCATATCTGCATATTGTGTATGATTGAGACGATGGAGAATAATGTCATCCCTTCAGTTGTCTTAATTTTCTTAATCATGAATGAGAAAATTGTTAAATCTGAATGCCACTGGTCTTAGCTTCTCCTTTCTTGCCTTTTCTTTTACTTTTTTTTTTCTTTTATCTGTTTGCTAGTTGAACAGAAGTCTGCTTCATCACAGCCAGGAGTGTACATAGACACAGGTCCACCGCCAAGGATGCCTGTGTCCTGTATTTATTCTCTAAAAGGGCTGGACCACATTTTTTTCCCTGAGTACAATAAAAGATCTAGTCTGACAGATTGGCTCTACTTTTTTTCAACACATTACGGTCTGGAGTAAATACATGTCTTTGATTTACAGGGTTTGCTTTCAACACGCAGATGGTTCTCATTGATACAGTGGCCGGGACAGACACAGGCTAAACAAGTCCTTCATCAGAAGCCATTCACATAATAAAAGACAGCGTTTTTGCACTGTAAACCGATTCTAAATTCACAGTTTCCAGATCTTTTCAAGAATGTGATGTTTCGTATCTTGTTAATATATCTTTTTTGAACATTTCAAAGCATGCATCACGAAATTCACTTGTGTGCGTAGTGACTGATGAATAATTATTAAATATATCAGTTTGCAATTGGATAGACACTAAATCACTGTCAAGACTTTAGGATTCAGTACCATTGCCTGCAAACTATTAATAGGCACAATCTAAAAAAAGAAGGTATTAAAAAAAATGGAAACAGGTTTTTTGGAAATATTTAATTATGGTATAGCTAGTCGGTCCATAAAGTGGACCTAGTAGTGATCCATAAAAGTCATGATAGTACCATCAAAAGTATTATAGCGATAAAGGAATATTATAAAAAGTTGGAGAAAGTACACAAAACTCCCCCTCATAAATACTGTTTTACATTTTCCTGTCATTTCCACTAGACAGTTCCAAAAAAATGTAGATTGTAAAAACATGTACGGCTAATGCAGATTTACATTATTTTCTTTTGGTCTCAGTGCCAACGATGTACACGGAGCACAGCAAGTATCCACACAAGACGACACACACGTGTAAACACAGACTCAAATATGACATGCACTCAGTTATTGCAGAAAAAATGACCTCTAGAAGAAAACTGATCGAAAAGCTGAATATTTTAAACCTGTTAAATAAACAACAAACATAAAAAACATACGCATTGTTCCTATTATCACTTACGTACCATAAACATGCTACAACCCCTTTTACATAGAATTTCAAAAACATTTACACATTATTTTTTCACATAGAAAAAATAAGAAACAGGTGTGCGAACGAGGAAAAAACATAAAAGTTCCTTTTATATTTTACCCATCATCAACATTCTGCAAAAATCAATACACATGTATTCTTTCCTACGTCGTATGGAAACGTTTGTGCGTGACGAAAAAAACACGTAAAAAAACCCATTTCAGTTGAAGCCCTTTGTGTTTGTGTAAAAGACATCAGAGTCTCGTACAAACTTGTTGTTTTCGAGAGTGAGGGCAAATGGAATCTTCTCTCGGGGAACGGCGACGCGGCGGGTTTCAGAACTTGAAGAGGTCGATAAAGTGCTGCGGAGAGATGGGCACGAGGCAGCTGTCCGGGTCGTTGGCCGTGCACGGGTGGCCACAGTCCTGGAACGCAGTCAACACGCAAGGTCACCGCCACAGCACACAGTAATACACAGAAACCTGGTTGCATCAGCTGTCAGGAAGTTTAAACTGTGCTGATCATATAAGCAGATACTGTACACCCACTAACTAGCTAATACAGTGCTGGTAAATTGGCCTATCATATACAATGATGAATCTAATTAAGAGAAGTGTCAAAAATATTCTCATTTAACCAGAATCATCTCAGATTTTGCCGAGAATGGTAAAAAAAAAAATGTGCATTGAAAAAAGCTGTCAGAACGTTTGTGTGAAGTTGTCATGCCCACCCACCCACATCATTCACAGCCTGTCAATCAGCCAGAAGAGAGGAGGGACTAGTGAGACAGACACAATACGAGCTGCTCGTTTTAGAGCTGCAGAGAGAAGCTTGAAAGAGAAGATGTAAAACAACGAATGTCTATCTATCGAATATTTCTATCTTAGTGATATCAAAACTAAAAAAGAAGAAAAAACAGGGGCACTGCACTGTATATATATTTTGCATGGTCTCCTGAAACTGTTGTAGTTTCTTTGATTAGACAGTACTACAGATGGTAACCCGCTAACATATTAATTACTAAGTTCTTTACTTGTTATGAGCTAATTCTAATTCTCTAATAGGTCTTATTCTGTAATAGATTTAGAAATAGCCGGTGCAACCTCATCCTGAACATTAGAAGACAGACACATACAAACATTTGTCTACACATGAGTGGAAAAAAAAAGGATGGCACATGAAATTTACACATTCAGAGACGTTTACAGTATGATCCAAAAGAAACATGGTGATCCAAGAGAGCGGTTAGAGGCTTTAAAACCTCAGCGGAAAGTGTGGCACTATTTACTAAACACTCGGCGGTTGATCGACACAGAGAATGTATGTAAGACAAAGCCCAACACCAGGCAACATGGAATCAGTGCGGGGAAACACGACAGAAGCTGGGAAAATGACGACAGAGAGGCAGTGAGACGGGACAGCGGGTACCTTGAATAACAACGCCAGGTGGCGATCCTTTAGGAGTCAGGGGAGAAGGGGAAGAACCGGTGGGAGAGGCAGAAAGCAACAGGAACAGGTGAGGGGAGGGAGAGGGAAGAGGTTAAAACTGTACAGGGACCAAGCCAAGGACTGAACCAGCTTGTAAATCATCAAAATGGAGAAAATACAGTGTTGTTTTGCCTTACATGTGATGAAAGAAAAAAAATCAGATCTCATGACTCAGTAACTGCAACGAGTCATTTGTTTGACCTCTGACTGCTTCATTTACATGTTTGAGCATGAGCTCACAGAATCCATTGTATTGACAGACAGCGGTGCTAATGTGCGCTCGTGTGCGTGACTCGTTCCTTTCCGAATAATCGGGGCATTGTTTTTGAAGGCAGAGTTTCCATGCATGGCGGGCCTCAAGGTTTAACAGTGATTTGATCTGTAATTAGTCAAAGAAGAAAGGGAAAGAAGCCCGCAGGAGACAGATACAGTATCGGTGTGAGCGTCTGTCTGACGTCTGTGAAACTTTGTCTGAAATGTACGAAACGATTATGGATGTTTTATCTCTTTGGCCAAGAAGATGCAACGTGTTCTGGAACTAACTTGCCTCATGTAATAGTGTAATAGTGTGAAAGATAGTGATAAACACAACTATAATTTATAGTACACACAAAGTTGTACAGCACTGGAATGTGATAAAGGCAAAAGCTAAACCTCCTTTTAACATTTCCAATATAAGAGCTACACAACGCCCCAATGCATGCAGGGAACATGTGATCAGAGGACCAATGTATTGTTTAGTTATGAGGTGTTGAAATGTGGCTGCAGGTATGTTTACCTTCCAGAAGAGGATGCTACAGTGTTTGCAGAAGTGCAAGGTGTCGCCGTACTGCTCCTTCATGGGATAGTGCTTCTGCAGAGTGAAGTACATCTGCTTCCAGTCCACGTTGTCACTCTTGGTTAGGACCAAATTCCTACGGAACTGCATTTTACATACATGTACAACAACGAGAAAGAAACACACAAGAGTTGAAGCCATTTAGCCACCACTTAAAACACAGCGGTCAAAAATAGAGTTGGAACTGGAACAAAGTTTAATTAGATGTAATTGAGGATTGATTGATTTCCCGATAAGTGTGAGATTAGTGTCTTTATATGTGTGTGTGTGAGGGAGAGAGAGTGAGATCCAAATATAAATGTTGTGTAAGTGTGATAATCCTGCCCTCTAGTGGCTAACAGGCCTGATGCAGAGGGTGGAAAAAACAAATCAGCATCATTCGACTTAAAATGTTGTTCTCTTACCTGCTTGTCTGCGAAGTGAAAGTGGCACAGGTTCTTCCACAGCGTCCTGTTCTCGCTGAGGATGTGCAGCGTGGGCAGAGCCTGTCCCACGTTGATGATGTCGTGGGCATCGGAGAGGTTGTAGAGGATCTTGTTGTGCATCAGCAGCGGCAAATCGTCGAACGTCTTCCCATTGCACATTTGCTGAGGAGGAGGAGGAAGTTCAATCAGTATGCAGAATATCAAATGAGGGTCATTATTCATTCATGTTAGTTTTCCTTAGTTTCACACACAATGTTGCTGTGTGACGTGCGTTTTATCAGCTGATATAATGGAGGCGTAACCCTGCTGTCTGACCCTATATCACACATGCTTTTCCACTGAGGCTGAAGTGTTACAACCCTTCTTCTGTTTATTTCATATGCATCATCCATATTTAAGTATTCTTGTTCACTACGCTCAGCTTGTGGATGCAGAATGTGAGCAAAGGGAAGGAAAACTATTCGATTTGTGTTCGTACCTTGGGGATCTGCAGGTCGTTGAGCTGCTGCTGCCATTTCAGAATGGTCTCCAGGCGGCACAGCCAGATGTTGACGTTGCCCACGAGGACGCACCTGCCGACGTGGATGGTCAGACTGTGCAGCGTCGAGCTCAGGTCCTGCAGCAGCTCCTTGACCAGGCGCGGGTTGTACTGGTCCTCCACCACTGGTTTAAAAAAATAAAATAAAACAAACAAATAAAAAATGACAAACAAAACTTTAGCGGTCAGAACCGAAACCAAGCAAACAAAAATGAAATGTCATATTTGTTGGTTACAATAATCATAATATTACAAAATTTCTCCTTTTTCAAGATGCCATGTAAATTAAAGGGTGTGGCTGATTGATATTTTTCTCATTTTCAACCAATTTCGCTTAAAAGAGCCAAACCGACAATAACAAACTGAACCAAGTATTGTGTGTGTGTGTGTGTGTGTGTGTGTGTGTGTGTGTGTGTGTGACGGATTGTATTCATCTGTAGCCATAGACCTCTGTTTTTGCCTATAAAGAAATGTGGGCACAGTAGTTGTTTAGAAACGGCTCCGAAGACTCATAACACTGATCATGTTTCTGTCTCCCGGGAATAGTTCCGTGTAAAGGAATCACTGCTGCCACGCACGGGAACTCGCTCTGTTTGCATGTGTGTCGCGAGCTTTTTGTGGCAAGTATCACCTCAAAAAGCACAAAAAATATCACCGACTGATGAATATATTATAAAATCGCAGCACCGATTTGTCCACTCACCCTTCCGTACAATCTTCTCTAGTATATTAAAATAGTTTTTCTGGGCTGCGCCGCTCAAAGACGTCAGCTGAGACCTGGCTATTAACTGGAAAAGCTGTTGGCGGGAGACAAGAGTTCAGACAGTCAGAGGCAGACAAGTTCTACCACAATTTTGAAGATCTTGTGACTCCTGCAGACGTGTGATCGTCATCGCTCACCTTTGCCACATAGTTGAATCTCCTCAAGTCCTGAATGGCGCTGGAGAAGTCGAGACGGTTGAGCGCTTCACCCAGCGTGCAGTAACCATGTCGCTGTACGTGGACATGAAAACACATAAATGTATTTTATTGAACTACACACTGCTGCTAGCAGGAGGTAAAATCTTTGTGACACTGATCAAACACTCACTTCTTTCGTGCTCCCTTTCTGCACGTAGATCCATTTATCCCTGAAAACAACTGAAAACAGAAAAAAAGAGT
Source organism: Eupleurogrammus muticus (assembly GCA_036785175.1). Classification (NCBI taxonomy): domain Eukaryota; kingdom Metazoa; phylum Chordata; class Actinopteri; order Scombriformes; family Trichiuridae; genus Eupleurogrammus; species Eupleurogrammus muticus. The sequence continues at coordinate 41,811,587 of JAYKQN010000001.1, read as the reverse complement.
TTGTGGGAGTGAATGTATAAACTGTGTAGTGGGTGGACATAATATAATGAGCACATGGCTTTAAAAAATATGTAAGAATACTAGTTTGATATTCTTGGTGGATTACGTATTTAAAATGTTTTCATTTTCATTTTGTGGTTACACCACTGATATTTCGTTTAGAAAAATCTGACATTCTGTGTAAAAATAATGGTACAAATGGACTTTTAAATGACCCGATAAATGATTTTCATACTGATTTTAAAAAGTTTGACTTTCTCATTGTGCCAACTATTATTTGTTACTGACCCGTATATATTATGTATAGTCCATTAGATTATAGCAGTGTATTAGATGGGTTAGTCTGTGATGCTGCTGAGCTGGATTGCATGCTATTTATACGGTGTCCTTAGCACACATTTGGTTTAAACATTTATGCCAGTTTCAACAAACATTTAAATACTACATGAATGAATAAATAAAGAGTCCCTTGTTCAATAAATCTCTACGCAAGCAAAGCTTCCAAAACTCAGCGGCTGTAGCACTGCAATTATGATCTGTGCCTACCGGTATTTCTGCCTGGCTTTTTTTTAATGTTTTCTACAAAGGATCCATTAATTTTCATACTGCGAACCCTTCAAGGGGCTAAATAGTGATTATGTGTTGCTGCAACTCACACTGAGATTTGGTATTGTTGTTGTAAAAGTCCTTTTTCCGCTTTGTGGTGGCGAGCTCACACATATCTCCAACGAAGAGATTTTCCTTGTTGTCACAGCAGAGCCTGTTTAGGCAGAGAGAGCATGGGAGGAATTTGTAAATAACACTTGTGCACCTCGAATACAAGCTATTCAGACACCACTGCAAAGAGTCCTTTGTCGGGCACGATGGTTCTTACGCAGGTGACAGCGCTGCTGTATAATAATAATAATCAAGCACAAGTCAAGTAGACAATAGGAAACTAAATGGAGCAAGTGCTCATCTTCTGGTCATAAAGCTGTAAGCCGTTTAGATTAATTGCAATAATATGCAGACTGACCTAGTGATGTATAGGCAATCAACATAGTGGAGAGATGTGAAATTATGAGTTACAGCGTCTGCAGTGATGGAGGAGTCGCTGCAGATGGAAGACATACATCAAAGTCTGAGAGACAGACTCGTAGATGTGAAACAGTTTTTTTTCCCATCAGATAACAGGCAAAATATAATTAAAACCATGATCCGATCTGTGTTATTTCTGGCGGCGTTCTGGGCGTCGTCGGGTGATAAGTGGCCTCGTTATTGCCGATAAGATAGATCTCAGCGGTTTGGCAGCTGACCTCGACTTGACATCGGCCTGACACGGGAGTCTCGGCATGGCTCGTCTCCGGCAGAAGCGCAAATGAAAGCCTCTACAAAGCAACATGGTGTTTACCGCAGTGCTTCCCATCCGATGGGTTTCAGGCCCAGGAAATATGCGGCGAAAAAAATCCCTAACAGATGAGGCTCGATGGCATTAGGGCATGGTAATGAGGAAAAGCTGCGATGTGCAATAACACTGTTTGATATTGTGGCGATGCTACGACTTACGATTGATAAACAAATACTGGAGCGTGCATAGCGTTGTGACGAGATGTCACACGACATTACCGCTGGGCTGAGCTCATAAACATTACTGCCAAATAAATAAATAAATACCATATTTATTGATTCATTATTTTTTTTGGTCTGGTGGAGCTTCTCGTTGGCTTGAGCCCACCAGGCCTGCACGATTATAGAGGAAACACTGTACACAGATTATCTCTCAATTAATCTCCTCTTTGTATCCGGTCCTATAAAGCAAATCTGTCAGAATCGGAATCAGCTTTATTCCCTAAGTATGTGTGACCATTCAAAGAATTTGACTCTGTATTTTTCTCTCTCCTGTGCACATACACCTAAAATATGTATTTTTTTCAAAAAACAAATATACAAAAAGGGTATTAACAAAATAAATCAAGATATAAGTATAATTACACAAGTCCAAAAGGTATGATGGGCATCAAATGATTAATGGATTACAGTTTGAAAAAAAGTTCTGTCGGTAGTCAGTTGAGGCCATGGGTCACTTGGGATTTTTTCCCCGCAGTGGCAGGAAGGGGGAAGAACGTTCAAAGGCACTTTTTAAATTCATGGAGAACATTTTCTATCGCTGGAAACATGTCGCCACACATCCGTCATTGTAAAACACAGATGAATTGAAGATAATAGCCTGAATGTCATGATGTGGTGAAAAGTAGTCACCATTAAAAATCAATGAGATAGTTTCCAACGAGAGCAGATCAGCAACTTCCAAGCCACACTGCAGAACTGTGAATCTGTAGGGAGTCTATTTTTCCATGGAGCCTGTTTCTAAATCATATCAATCTCAGCTCATCAGATCACACCATACAGGAACCAGGAATCATCCTACATAGACATTGCGTCATATCTGGTGGCAACAGTTCTGAAGTCATTTGGACAGAGGATTTTAGAATAGATTGTCACCATGGACGATGACAGGTCATTGTGGAAGTGGAAAAACACAAGATTCTTTATGACACCACAGATCCAGGTAAAACAAAGTCTGGCATTTGATTGCAGAAGTTCTTGCAGTGGACCGTAAACTATCATTGTAGTTGTTTCCGTATACAACTCGTGGGATCCAGCGATCTCATGAGACCACGTGATATCTCACGACTACGGCTGGCTCACCAGCTTCTGCCAGTGCTGTTATGATCGCGGTGTGAACGGAAGCTGGACTAGTTGCTCCCTGTGGAAACCCCCATTGATCACGTTGGTAGGCCTTCTGCTGATCTTTGGGAAGATTCATCAAGCCTCATATAATAAAGTGGAATTGCACATAAATTGATAGATAAACCAGAACCAAAGCAAATTTTTCTATGTCCCACTGGTGTGTTTCTGTCCAGTTTGGTGGCTGATCCAAACCAGACAGTGAATGATGTGCATAACAAACTGGATGATGGAGGTGTGACAGATGAGCAGCAGCAACAATCAAATTAGATCAAAATAAATAAAGCTAAAACTGGGATGTGTACTAAGATATAGTCCTCTGTAATTAGACACTTTAATGACTTATTAGTGACAGATCAAAGACCTGGACTGGACTTCTTTTTGATTTTTGATGCATCAATAATGCATCTGCTGAAGCCGAGCACCTGGCTGGCAACAGATACCAAGTAGGGGGATTGGATAGATCAGTCAGCCCTTCATACTGAATAATAATACCTTAATTATCATAATGAGGCCTCTTCTTAAACTAAATATTGACCAGACTAGTCTTTGGGTTTGAAATTAGGCAATACTCTCTGTATTTATGAAATAATATCACCACAGAGTACTTTCAAATCGGTAATTACTCTTATAAAAACACAAGGGCTAATATCTGCTTCCAGAAGCTGGAATATGTACCTTACCAAAATGATCAGTCACAATCCTGGTGAATGCACACACTATTGCACTGAGAAACATCTTTAATTTCCCCCCATCACAAGCGAAGGCATGGCATTGGTCGTCTGACTATGAAGTCAACTGATCGGGGTGAATGAGCTGTACAGTAATCCCTCGTCTCTATCCATTTATCCGGCTGAGCAGCCATACACGAAACACACACACACACACACACACACACACACATGCGAGCACGGTAATCTGGTAAGGTGAATTACAAGCGAGGAATGTAATAGCCCGGCGTTTTACACATGTTGCATGCTACGGAGCCAACGCAAGACATCGCACGGCAGCAGGGAACGCTCAGAAGGATTTGCCGAGATTTAAAGCACATCCTGAAACACATGAGTGACAGTAAGAAGGGTATTGAGGAAGTCAACGCGAACAAGGAAGAAAACAACATATAATATGTGGCTGACAGTCAGCTGTTGCACTCACTCTTGCAGAATATAGACAAGATAGAAGGTGATGCATCACACTGAAGATGACATTATCAAGGACGGTGTTTGATAAGAACATCATAGGAAAGGAGGTACCAGAAGCGACTATCTGGCACTTGAGTGTTAGCGGATTATAGGAGACAGAGGTTTGTTTGTGCTAGAAGATACGCCACTCAAACCCACTTCTGTGACACAGCGTATCGGGCTGGTAACCATCGAAAGCTCCTCATGCAGCCTGCATGTGTTGGTCTGCCAAATGTACCTCAGCTGCATGAGGTCACTTGCCTTTTTGTGAATGAGGGTGCAGTCGGAGAGCGGCGGGTTTCAGGAGGTGAGGTCATCGGCCATTGTCTCGTGCTGTGTAGTGAGAAGACTGCTGACAAGCTAATGTGGCGCTGTGCACTCGTGCTGGCCCGATCAATAGAAAAGGCAGCATTGTTTGACCTGAGGGAGACATCACCAGCTCGAACGGAGATCCCCACTTTAAAATCTGTTCCCGGTATATATACGAAATACAGCGAAGGAATGTGATGTCATGTACCGTACGGACTAATAAATACATATTAAAGTTTTACTGCACCATTTAGGCATTTTCTGTAAAAAAGTAACACGTGCAAACACCCTCCATAAAACCCACAGTATAAGACGTAAGAGCAGACAAATAGACTGAGAACACCGTCTCTCCTGTTTTGTCTCTCCCGTTTATGTGACACTAATTCCAGCAGGCATGCACCGAAACAATTCATGTTTCCTGCAGATAACAAGCTAGACTGCCAACAGGGGTACATGTAATACAGACCAGAAAAAAACAAAATAGCACAGCATGTTTTTATTACAGCTACTCTCAACAAACTATACTTTTTAGGGAGGGGCGGCGTGGTAAAAGCGGACATTGTTTAAACTTGAGGCTGTTCTCGTGGAACGGAAAAATCTGCATGTTGACAGACATTCATCACACAACTTCAAAACCAAAAAAATCTCTAAGACATCACACAAACATCCACAAAGGGTTTCCAAATGATGTATAATAAGAAAGGTTCAATGCTGACTCCAGCAGTACAGTACTAGTCAGGGATCAATTGTGGCTTGCTGAAGTTATGAAAAAGTATGGAGTAGTAGTAGTAGTGTTTATTAGAGATATCAGATATTGCTGTGTCTCCTGGTCTCACTACACATACAACCTAACTTAATATATTGTATTTTTGTTATAATGATAGGGAACTAATTTTTTAAAAAATATGACAGGCTCATGCTGATTAACTCGATGTTACCATGTTACAACAAGTTAAAATCAAGCTGCATGACATTTCCAGTGAGGCATGGTCATAGACATATTGTGTGTGTGTTGCTTAGGTGGAGGGGGCGTAGTTTGCATTTGAAAGTCAACTCGGTTCACACACAATCTTTCTTTTTTTTTTTTGAACATCCACCTCTATTACGCTTATAATATTTTCCTTTGGTTTAACAGCTGACAAGTCAGGTCACATGTCAAATTGCGCTGAACGCAACCCTGTATTTAACTCTGTCGGTTGCCATGACACTACTTTGGTAACAACAGGCAACTGCGGGATGAAAACCACCTCGTCATCAAAGACTTTCCTACCCTGATTAGGGATAAGTGAACGGCGTTCTTGCTCACAGTAGCCATGGCTTTATCAGTACAGTCAGGAGATTCCCCAGCATTATCAATTAACTACCTGCTGGTAACTCCTGTTCTACTGGTCTACAAATTTCACAACAGGCAACTGTGACACGGTTTGAGTCATATCAACTTTAACTCTATTAATATCCTGCTGAAGTATAACTTTGCAGCCAGGTATTACCAACCCAAACATACACCACCCAAAGTTAAAGCACATCATATGCAGCCATCATTATTCATAATGCAGCAGCAGGGAATCCTGGTTGCCCATGGGGGTCAAGGCACTGACTATGTGGAACCCTTTGGTTGCACCCTATATATTCCTATTTATTATTATTAATTATTATCCACTGTCAGTGGTGTGAGGTATATTGTGGAAGTTCAAAATTCAACATTCAAGTAACACTTGGAAGTCATTAGATTCCAGTTTAAATATAGTCACAGAGCTAATAAGATTTAGTCTACTCTTGGCTACAGTAAAACTGAGAAAGCATCTAGACAGTATTTAAAATGTAATAAGTTATAACTCAATCTTTACATAGGAGCACAATTTAACACAAAGGTGTGACATGAAAAACAAACTTTTGAAATATTTACTGCTGAGCTGTAACTCCGAATTAAAACATGGTTGATAAGTACAAAATTAATATTTTTTGTTGTTATTCTTAAACATATGCAAAACTCATATAAAATAATAAATCTTCAAATTGATGTTCAATGGAACAAACTTTGCTCAACTTTTTTCCAGCAGAAATGAGTAAACACACAACACAGCATAACCACATCAGATACTGAAGACAAAGATCTTACGCTTTCATGTCTAGCTCATTGTAGTTGTTCTCCAACTCGTGTCCATAGAAGACAATCCTCTTCCAGCCATGATCTGTCTTGGTCCAGCTCCATCCTGGTGACCTCCAGTCCTTCCCCAAGAAAGGCATCACGGCTGGAGAACAGGGAGAGAGAGAGGCAGCAAACACCTGGAAGGAGAAGGAGATGCTTTTTAATGAGGTTTTATTTTTGGCCATTGGGTTGTAGGGAAGTAAAAAAAAGGACAGATGATTTAAAACCTAAAATTCCATTTTAGGTTCAAAATGACATATACATTTACTCAAATGTATTTTTAGATCAGTCCAGTCATAAATGAGGGTGGAACCCACCAGTATTTTTGATTAGCAATTGGGGATAATCTATGGATCAGACCAATTCTGGAGATTTAAAGAGGAAGAATCAAAACAAACAAACAAGATCAGTAAAAGCTGGTGCAGAGAAAATTGGTGAGAATTCACAAGTTAGTATTCATATATATATATATATATATATATATATATATATATATATATATATATATATATATATATATATATATATATATATTTTATTCTGTTTTGCCTCTTGTTTGCTAACACAGGTTAAATCTGCTGACTACAACTACGTGTTCATCCGCAAAAACATCTACCGATTATAATATATGTATGTAATGTTATAAGTGTTTATAAAACAGGTTTAACATGGATGCTAAATGTCACACTGACTGAGTCAGATGTCTTAATAACACACCTGACACCGACTGTGATTCATCTATCTCAAGCGTTTAGAAAATAACAAGAGACTCGAGCTCTTCAGGTCGATTTAACGATATAAAACGAGTCTGTCATTCGGCTCAAACGCGTACAATCACGAGTGTAAGACTGTACGAATCTCAACATCACTGGCACATGGCTGGAGATTTGTAATAAAGGTGAAAACAAACCTTAATAACGTCTCTTTTGTTGTATCGTCCGTCTCCGCTTCTGTTTCTTGTCGCCGTGCTGTAAATATTGACGGAAGTAAACGCAGCACGGACGCTGGGCTCTGTCTCCGCCCCTGCCGCCCCCTGATTGGACGACGCTTTAGTATTTATCCTGTTGCTATACAGAGCCGCGTCCCGGATTGGCTGGCCGCAGCTGTCAATCACGGTCTTTTTTTCTCCCCCTCTGTTTTGTTGGGGCTTTCTGCCGCACGTGACGGAGCACTGCGCACATGTACTTGTGTTTTGATTTTGAGACGGGGGGAGGGGAGGGCAGCATCTGGAAATCTGCAGAGGTTCATTTCTTTAACATCATTAACAGCATTTCTCACTATTTAATTCATTTTACAAATATTAATATGTTATACATGTTACCAAACAGAAGATTTACATTCAAAGCTTATTGGTGGTATTTTATCTAGAGCATTGCTCTTGTGTTGAGTCCTTCCTCTTCTGATGTCTATTGTAACATTGAAAATTGTATTATTGTAAGATGTAGGGGTTTACAAATTTATATCTAAATGTTGACATGTAAGCTGTACAGTAGATCTTTGGTCTCTGGTTTCAGTGTTGAAAAGGTTCTAGTTGTGATGTCACAGTTAGTTTTTAGTAATGGCCCCTGGATCCATGAAACCGCCCCCCTCCTTCTAGAGCGGTTTTACTTGACTCATGGATGTATACACCGATATGGTGCCGCCTCTCAACAGGCATTCTGATTTTTCCATTGGCCACTCGTGTGACCCGAAAGGCATTTTTTTCTATAGGCTGCAATAGTAAAAGAGTAGCCTGTAAAGCTGTTCACAGGATGACCTCTATGGGTCGCATAACGTTGAAGTTTTTATTTTGAATGAGTCAGTACACCCAGATAATGCGATTGGACATTGTTGGCATGTATTCATTTTAATTTCATCAATAATTTGATCTTAATTGGAGTTAAACTAGATGATGCATGACCACAAGTGATAGTATGAGGCAAAATTACATATGAAATGAAAAAAGGCATGCGATTATCTATCTTGTTGTTAGAAAATGCAGAAATAGTACTGTTCCCCAGTTGTTTATTTATAATGTGACAATGTAAAAACTCAACCAAAAAGGAGACCTTATTACCCAATGAAAAGAAACCTCCTAGTGTTGAACATTTTTTGTTTTTCTCTATTACATTTAATCTGCACAAGGACAGAAGTCAGATTAAAGGCTAAAACCGAATTTTGAGCATAGCTCGATTAAGCCGGTTAACGGATTGTGTGAGAAGACAGATTGTATAACTACTGCAGGGCAAACTAGGTGTTTTTGGATTATAAAAGCGTGCCAATATTATACATAGATTACAAAAGTAAGATATTAAAATGAACAAAGGAACCTTTAAATCATTTATGAAAGCACAAGTCTTCATAAGAATATTCACAAAGATGAGACAACATTTGAAGATCCACCTCTACTGTTAATGATTAAATATTCAAGCTTACAGAAGGCCCACCTCTATGAATATTTAATTCATAAACTTGTGAACTCAAAACTCAAGTCAAGTCGTTAGGTATTCAATGGAGGTAATTGTTTTATTTATAGTCTTGTCTGGCTTTTCTATAAAATGTCAGAAAACATGTGTCCGAGCAGGATAATTAATAATTGTCCCTCCTTCCCCTCATTACATTTAATGGCAGTACAGTCAGAGATTTGGTACAGATTAAGTGACCTGGCCAATGTTGAGTTTCACTGGTTCAAGAAGACTCAGTCTTGTTGTTAGGTACTGCCCCCTATAGGCTCTATACAGTAAATTCAAAGCAATTTTAATTACTACAGTCTGTGCATAATGTGTCTAAGAGTCACAATACTGTACAATTTATATAAAACACATAGAACTAAAACACTTGAATATAAAACCTTTCTCTGAAATGAATCCAACCAATGTTTTCTACAGAATATTACCACTGTAGTTATCAGTTTACTTGTAAAATAAAAATATCAACTTTATTTCTGTTTTATAAAACAAGATTTACATGGCACAATACAAAACTGGATCAGACAGGCAACAAAAACCAGTGTGGCGGTTTGTGTCTGGGAAGGGTATTAGTATAAGTACAGTAATAGAGCTTAATACCAGCATAATAATACCTTCAGAAACACTTACAAGAACACAACAATGCAAGTAGTGTGAGTTTTCACCCATTTGTTCCATTTTATGAGTAGTGTGAAGCTAAGAATATAAAGCCACTGGAAGGAATAATACTGTTTTAACCTTGTATTATTTCCCCATTGAATCTTTAAGTGACCATTAAGCAACAACTTTAGTCTTGTTAGAAACTATACAGTCAATGCTACAAACAAGCGGATGGGGCAGGCTATGACTTGCCTTCATGTGAAATAGTCAGTCAGGCTTCTGGAGGTGTGTCTACAAAATGTGTATGCACTCACATACTGTATATATATATATATGTGATATGGTTAGTTTCAGCATTTGTAATGACATGACTTTAATACACACAGCAGTTTATCCTTTGCCCTTCTTCAGCCTCATGTCATCAGAGCTTTGATCAGAAGGCCATTGCAAAGAAACCGGGCTCAAAGACAGGAGGAGACAATAGCAAATTAGTGAGGAGACAAAAGAGGAACAAAGATTTGGAGGGAAATAGGGATAGAGTTACCACAGGTCACTGGTTGTAATCCTGTCATTGTTATCATCATCAATATTGTCTAGGAACATCCCACACAGGACTTGGGGAACAACTGATTTCTTAGCTATGAAACAATGACGTCCTTCAAGCTTTGGTTTTTATATTGTAACTGTGTGTGTGTGTGTGTGTGTGTGTCTGGATATGCAATGGAATATACACATTTCACCTGGAGAGAAATGAGGCATACACTCATTAAATCAGTCATATAAATGTCAGAGACATAAATTGCGTTTTATGGAAACTTTCATTCTTGTGGTGGCCTAAAGTCATTGTTGAGGAACATAATTTATGAACACCACTATGAGACGACTTTAAAGTTTATGAAAACAATCCCAATACCGTGACAAAACATGCAACAAATTATTTGAATAATACGTATTCACGCAATAAATTAGATGAACCAAAAGTTTGAAACATGAGTGTTCTGATATGTAATTGTGGTATAAAATCATATAGGATACAGTTAGACATAAAATACCATGTATCAAATAAGCTGTATGCAATTTTTAACATTCAACAAAAATGGAGTAGGCCCTGGATAAAATTGATATGGGGACACACCCATGCATATGGAAACACACACACACTTTCACATAAAAACACTTTCCTTAGTGAGAACCATCTTTTCAGTCACTGTTTTAATGTCTGGTAAGTGATAAATGGAAAGTTTCAGGTATGCATGATTTGAGGGAAATCTCAATCAAGGTCTCTTAACTTTTTCCCTGTGTCTCTGGCATTTTTGCAGCTGTAAAGCCATTTGATAATCCGTGCATTGCGCTCGATCACCGATGTGCTCTGGCGTATCTTCCCGTGCAGCTCGTCCTCCAGCAGGCCTTCACTGTCGCCGCTGTTCCTGGAGAACCCGCCGTCCGACGTAGAGATGCTGACGCTTCGGATGTTTATCACAATTTCGTCCGAGCGCGCGGAAAAGTTCTCCCTCCCCAAAGACTTGATGACCTCACCGTCCAGCCCGCAGTACATGAAAAAGGCATCAAAATCTGCAAAGTTTTTGGAATATCTAGAGCTGATGTCAGAGTGAGAGCGACTGACGCCTTTGCCTGATCTCAGCACTGGTAACTCAGGAACTGTGAGGAGACCAGTGGATGTGTTCTTCACTGCAGTCGACACATTTGTCCCTAAATCACCGCCTTTGGTGGCGGTGTGTTCTGTCGCTCCAGCCCTCCTCCTCTCTTGATGAGAGGTACATTCCTTTGCAGATTCCTCAGGTGTGTTGATTCTATTCTTGTTGCCTTCAGGCTCACATTCCTTACCCGCTGCCTCAGGCAGTGGAATGGTTTTATTCACGGAACCTAGCAGCAACTTACGCGTTATATGATGTTTCCGGACATTAGCAGACCCTCTCAATAAATCACATTTCTGCCTGTAGAGTAGAAGGGAGTCCGGTCGCTTTTTAGAACTGGACCGACGTACCTGTCCCGGTGAGGAGCTTTGTGCACCACCTGTAGCCTCAGGTGAGTCGCTCCTGGTGACAGGTTTGCTGCCACGGCTGGAACTCCGGTTGGAGGACCCGGTGCTGCTCACAGAGGCCGATCCAAGGCTGATCACTGACTCCTGAGTTGAGTTGACCACCTGCCGGCTCTTGACATATTTCAGTTTGCTTGCAGCGAGCCTCTCTCTTGCACTCAAACCCCCCTTTGTGTCGCTCTCAAGTTCCATTTGCCTCCGTAGGTATTCAGGCCCCTTCTCTAGGATTTTTGTGGTATCACTAGTTGAATCCATTGTGGCTTGAACAATTATTCAAATCTGTTATTTCCAAGTGGCAGGTTAAGCGATCCCTCTTTGTACTGTCTGTCCAGTGTTGGAGGTAGAGGATTCCATTCAAGCCCGTTCTTTGCCTGAGCACGTACCACTACGGGAGAATTCACCTTGTCTGTTCAAACACACATCCCATTACCCCACCCATATCGTGCAAGGCTAGTTTCAACCAAACACAAGGCTGTTCAAAGTACACCTGATACCACTGCAAGTGAGAACGCTGAAAGCTGACACTGCCAGATTTTTTTCTTTGCTTTTCCTGGTGGAAATGTAGGGCCTGAATCTCGGTTGCTCAACACAAAAATCTTACATTGTCTGCCTCTAAGAAAATCTGTTTCTGTGTTTACTAAGTGCTCTCCATTGTGTGGACTCACCACTGGAGAAAATGACTCATCAAACAGGCTTGGCACTCGGAACAATTCAAATATTTCACAATACAGTATATGATGACATTTATTAATTCTGAAATTATGTATGTATGCTTCAATTGATGGGATGCAATTCTAGGAAATGTGAACCTTTGCACAAAAGAGTTAGTATGGTCAATCCCACAAATCGGCTTAAATTTGATTGCTGACCTAGAAATAGTGCGGAATCTAAAATGCTCCTTCTTTAGTTTACATGTCATGACTTGTCATGTTTTAAGTGTTTCTGAATCCTAAAACTTACTGATTGCTTCCAGGTTTAGAGATTTCCATTGTGGGCTCAGACTTTTGGACCCGACTCTATAAAACAGATTGGAGTACTATTTTGAATCAGCCAGCTTTGTCTTGTGGAACACATTTTAAGGCATTGGCTTTCTACCAATGACCAACCAAGTGTTAATTACATCAAGGCCCAAGTAGTTATAATACAAAATCCCTAACACTTTCCAGCATTCCCACATGCTTGTTTAACTAATACCGGCACAATAAATCATATAGGACAGAAAATACTAGGATCAAAACATAGTGCAGGATGTTTCAGGCTCAGCTCAGAGTAGCAACGTCTGTCCACGATCCAGGATATGAGGCTTTTTAGGAAGCTTCAGCAAATTATAGCATTTCCTGATAGTCTGCATGTGAGGCATTTAGGGGATATCTGTAAATAGCAGCTAGATACCAATAACATGTGAAGTGTTAAGGGGCCTTTTCTATAGGTATTGAGAAAGTGGCCTTTTACAAGTGTACTATCTGCTGAAACCAATAAAGAATGAATTTTATTTGAGCTCTTCAGTACATTTCTAACCCATCGTACTACTAGTAAACCTAAACCGCATAAATGTAGCCTTAAAAAGTATTAACATCACTGCTGATTTTGACAATATATACATGTCAAGTGATATTTGCAAAATTGCCCACATCTAGTATGTGGTATCACGTAGTGTCACTTTCAATAAAAGCGGGAGCAGATGAACAAAGTTATACGCAACACATGTGTAATGAAAGGAATTGTGATTGGTCATAGTCACTCAAAATAAAAGAACCGCTCATGCCTCGTCTACCAAAATAAAAAGGTTTGGCCACAGAAAAAGGGGCTCCTCAGCAGAGAAAGTCTCCGCTTTAATTCACCTCAGCTGAATTTTCACACAACTTACACCATGCAAGTGTTGAGTGAGTGAGTGATTACATTTTGGCAGTTTTCCACAATTTTACCACATGCCCAGCTGGGTGGGGGGGTGAATGGGTTTTGGTGTGTCGGGGGGGAGGGTGTCCAGTGGCAGTGATACTCTTAGAGACCAAAGGGACCAAAGTAACAAGTACCAGTCAAGCCAATATCATCATTCAACCCAAAAAGTTACTCAAAAACAATGTGAATCAGTAGCTAGGTCACATTTCGAACCTCAAATTGCATTAAGGCTTTTTCATCCACAGGACATGAATAAAGTACATGTTATTCTATGTGTGCTTGGATGTGTGAAAGAGAAGAAGGCAATGCTTGAGCATGAATTTCTGCAAACAGCTACACATGTTTTCATAACTTCTTTACACTGGCACAGCATTTATTCAATCATTGTGTAGGTTTACAATAGCTGCAAGATGAAATTTTGATCACAATGAAATTGGAGAAAAAAAAAAGGAAATCCCATTGCAAAAATTAAGGCGGTAACAACTGACTCCTGGTCCTCCTGGACCTGGCTTCCTTGTGGAATTGGAAACATTCAGTGAGCCAAAATGTGAAACATCTGTGTCCGAACTGAACCTTAAGTATATCAGGTTTACTTTTTCAAAAGACAGAGGGCAGCACTAGAATGCACGGTGTGAATGTCATCAGATTAAGTCTGGCATGCCTTTGGATTCATTTTACTGCTTGACCCAAAGTCTTTATAATTGAGTCTCCTCAAATAATTTAACCAGTATCATATTTAGCGTTTGTACATAATTATCATACCACATCTGTTTTTCGTGTTGACTGTATTTATTCAGCAGTGTAATTTCTTTCGACTGGTTTCCCCAACATCTGACTGAAAAGCTCACATGGTGATTTGGCAGTGTTCATTTGTACTTTATCCTTCCTTGACCTCAACTTTAAATTAATCATGATCTTAAATGAAAACTACCTGATTTTAAAGTATAGTATCAAACTCTGGTGTGCAGGTTTAATACTATACTAATTCCACTAATTCCTCAGACGAACCAATTTAACTTGAGTATGGGGATTTGGCATATGAGGAGAACATGAGTGATGTTTATATAAATATATACGAATACTAATAAACACATTGTAAGACAATATCCCTTTTCAAAGATATTTGTCCATGCTGTCAGTTCCACTTTGTGAAATGCTGCACACGTAATTGTTATTCCACAATGTTTATACTGACTTCTAAAGAATAGTCGATGGCCAACAAATGTATCAGAAATAATAAAAGTTTGTGGGGGTCTTGTTGGCGGGGTCTTGATGTGTAAAACTAAATGTATAGCTTATAATATTTTACAGATTTTTAATAGAGGCCCTATTTTCCCAGTTAATTATTAACATACTTGTGGTCTATTTACAAAGAGTAGCATGCTTTTATAGTCCAAAGCATCTTGTTAGACCTGCAGTAGCATAAATCTCATAAATTCACTCTTAAAAACCATATTTTTCCTGTATATATATATACAGAAGCCATTTCTAAACAGCTTGTAATTAGCCAGTCAGTGACACTGCTGATCAGGCCGGAGTCGGTGCTCTTATTTTACAGTTTGTGTGATACCAGGAACCTCACAGACCTACATTTATCTACCTATAATTACACACGAGCACTGAACAAAGGACCCTTTTAACATACAAAGGCATTTCTACCACTAGACTTGTTAAGATCTTTATTAACACAACGCATTGCTTAACCGCTACCCTTAAAGCAGCTTTTGGTGGGGTCTTGATGTGTAAAACTAAATGTATAACTTATGTTTAAATGTATAATGTTTTACAGATTTCTATAGAGGCCCTATTTCACCATTTTCCCAGTTTATTATTAACATTTTTGTGGTCCATTTACAAAGATTAGCATGCTTTTATGGTCCAAAAAGAATCTTGTTAGACCTGCAGTAGCATAAATCCCATAAATTCACTCTTAAAAACCATGTTTTTCTCCCTTTCTTTCCTATAGAAACTCAAAAATACTACACCCCTCTGAGCAGTAGGGTCATTCAGAGAAAAATAAGTCTAGCACTCTGTATATATATATATATATATATATATATATATATATATATATATATATATATATATATATATATATATATATATATACTCCTAATAAATCCATCCTCTTATGACATCACAACAGGAGCCACTTCTAAACAGCTTGTAATCAGCCAGGTTTCAGTGACACTGCAGATGAGGCCAGACTACAACAGACTGAATGAGTGGTCTTATTTTACAGTTTGTGTGATATCAGGAACCTCACAGACCTACATATTTACACACAAGCGCTGAACAAAGGACCCCTTTAACATACAAAGGCATTTGTACTACTATACTTGTTAAGATCTTAATAAACACAACACATTGCTTAACCGCTAACCTTAAAGCAGCTTTAACCAATGTTTCCATATCATATATAACATATGAGCACATGAGTCTGATGATGCCCTGGTGGTCTAGTGGTTTACGGTGATAACCATGAACCACCAGCTGCATATTAGTTCTTAGTTCTTTTTCTCCTCATTTCATGGCTTCTCTTTTCTAAAGTCATACAATGCCACTAAAATACTTTCAAAACAGGCCTCCCCCAGCCAAAAAGGCGTCATTCCCATCATCCAAAACTCAAATTGGCCTTTCTCTCTCACACACACACTCACACACACACACACACACACACACACACAAACACACACACGCACACACACACACACACACACACTCACACACACACACCACTCCTTTTGTGACCTTTGGCTTCAAGGTGGAAAGTGACACATTACTTAAAAAACCTTTGTGTCACATCCTTTGAAAGGATTGTTAGAGTTGATATTAGACTAAGTGCAGCAGGAGTGTTTACAAGTATTTAGCATGTTGTCTGACTGACTGGTTAAATATGTTTCAGCTTAAATGGAAAAAGAGAAAGGAGAACCAGTGTGGGATGAAAGAGAACGGAGTAAACATGAACACTGACACCATTAGTCACTTCTCCCCTGAGCTCTTACTCCTCTATTTAATTCCCAACTTATGCTGCTTGTTGGAAAAATATATACACACTTTAATGTGACACTGCATCATCTGCTAATGTGTTTTTATTGAGTCATTCACAATAATTACTCTCCATCCTTGGGACGTGAATGAAACTGGCTGGGTCAATTAAGAACGACTTACAAATTATCAAATATAATTGCTGCAAGCATCCCTTGCTTGCAGTTACTGTTTGAGTGTTATGTAAACGAAGTGCTAATCAGTTGTTATGCATGCGGCGCTAATCACTGTGAATAAGGTGACCTCGCACTCAATTAGTCACAAGCTCATTTTACTGTATTACAGAAAACAACTTCGTTTAAAGAATTACTGCTTTGGCGTTTCGTCATGGTACATCAAAGTTTTTCATTTCCGTTTTGCTTTAATCATCCAGGCCTGAGAAGAGTGACACGCTTCTGACGTCTAACGTGAAGAGGTGAAGAGACAGACGTGCATTAAAAAGCAGAGAAATGTAAAACTGATCCAATCAATATTTATCTAATAACACTTATGTTGTGTTTCATATCACATACTTTGCCGCCTATTACATATTACTACAGTAGACGCTGTTGCATCACCGTAAGAAGGTCACAGTGCACCTTCAATATCCATCAATATCCGTGTGAACATATGCACTCAAAATAGAAAGTACAGAGTATTAGATCTTCTTTAGCTATATGTTTTAACATCTTTTAGCTTCTTCTTTTGGTTTTTGGTTCACTCTCATCTTCACACTCTGTGTTTTAGCAAAGAAAGCTACTGGACACTATTTTCACCAGATGACAGCAGAGATAGCGATATGCTGCAGAGCATATAATAGCAACTAATAGGTTAGGTACTTCTCTCATTAGTGGTGGAAAGCACCTAGCCACCTTTCATTCAAAGCAGCAGGTCTATATTATATTGCTTGTGTGTCAGATTTTTTTTTTCCAGTGAAAGAGGCCAATGGTAGCCAGTCAGAGTAGCGAAATCACAATATCTACACTATACTTTAAAAGCTAATGAGTGCCAGCAGTTGAATCAATAAATATGTTTCATGGGATCACTTGTAAATCTGAATCCTTTCATTTTGCAGTTGTAAGTGGCAATGAAATCCTACCGCTGAAATATTCTGCTTAACAAGAGCTTGTACTGGAATCAACAATGATTCTCTTGGATCACGTCCTACAGGCCTGGATCTCATAAGAGACAATATTGCATTTATGTTTGTCTTATTGTATGGCTATATATCTTTACTGGAACATAATCACAGCCTTGCAGAAAAGGTGTTGTTAACGCTCTGCTGACCCCTATTCATATCTCCAAACGCTAGCACACCCGAACGCATCCTACGCTACAGCAGCTGCACTTACTTACCTGGGAACCAAAGGTCAGTTGTTCAGATAGGACAAAAATTCTATAGCATTTATGTTTAAAACACATGAATAACAGACATGGATATCCTGATAACTCTGTGAATATGAAGGTAGTAACATTAAATGGAAATGTGCCCCATAGCCGGTGGGATAATTTCTGTAGAACATCTGCAATATGTATCCCTTGAATACCTCATAATGTGTAGCAGATGAAAAGAAAACTGGGGGATGTCAAAGAAGATAAAGACAAACATGGGAATGGTTTTGATTGACTATATGTCAAATCACCAAAAGAAGAAAAGAGAAAGGTCAGCATGGTACAAAGTTTTTCATGAATTGAGACAAATAATAGATTTCATTATGTAAATGTTTACTGCTCAATTTGAAATCCCTTATTTGGAGCTCAAAATTACAATGTCCATTGTAATGTAATTTGATTTGTGCACTTGAATGGTCAAATGGATGGTTTTAGTTTTTTGCAGTGATATTTTTGCAGCACCTTCTATATCAGGGTCATGAATTTACGATGCCAACTGACAGTACTGGTAATAATATATTATGCACTGATTCCCGTTTGGCCTAGAGGACGTCGGTTGGCCCGCGTAATGCGGTTGTGCGGACTGTATGAAAGGTTGTGAGAATGTGAAAAGTAGGTTAGACATAGACAGTGAAAAGCTGGAATCTACTGTTTTACTTAGTTTATTTGGAAGATTTTTCCAAGATTAAAGTAGCCTAATGTTCCCAGAACAGTTAATTGCCAACAGACAGTTAAAAGAAAGCCATTAAAAACATTAAAACCATTCTTTGAAAACAGTTCAGACTTTTTTTTTATTTGCATTAGGTTCAGACTGTAAATAGAAATCAAATGCTTTCTGCACAGTGCAATTTTATTTATAACTGTATAAA
Organism: Eupleurogrammus muticus; assembly: GCA_036785175.1. Classification (NCBI taxonomy): domain Eukaryota; kingdom Metazoa; phylum Chordata; class Actinopteri; order Scombriformes; family Trichiuridae; genus Eupleurogrammus; species Eupleurogrammus muticus. Next base: position 41,792,928 of record JAYKQN010000001.1, on the reverse strand, counting down.
TTGTTAAATTTGACTGTAGAGTGGGAAATATGATATTGTTTATTGTTCGGCATACAAAGAGGTCTAATATGTGCACTGAGAAAACCGTAAACTCCACATTTCTATTCACATGTATAGGCACAGTTGGCACAGGGAGATTGCGTACAGTCCCCAGGACTTCCTTAACAGACTTTGAAAATACACCTGGGATATAGAGCCAATTACTGTTAGTTACTGGAAGCAGACAGTTCACTTGTTACATGATATTATTTATCCCACGTGTCTCTCCAAACTGTTTAGTGTTGGACTCGCTTTTTTCCAAATTCATGGCATTTATTTCTTTGGCAGCTACTTCCATGGGTTTTCTCTTTAGTCTTTCTGCCAATGCTGTAAGCATTCATTTAGAGATTTAGGGATAGAATTTAGAGTTAAGCACATGCTCTTTTATTTATTAAGTCACCGGTCAGGATTTGTCCTTGATCATAACAGTTCTTATAAAAACTCTTTCCATTGTGCCTTTATCAGCAGCATTGTTTGTGTCTCTCTGTAAAAGTATATGACCGATGGGTACTCTCAACAGGTGCAATCAAAGGTTCCAAAATCTCCTGCAAGGACCATTATTTTAATCAGATCACAGTTTCCATTTGGCCTTTGTAGCATAACTTTTAAAGGACATACTTGCCTTGAATAAACACTTGTCCTATAAAGAAAAACTTTCTTCAGACTATTTCCCTTCTACATGCACCTTGGCTGTAATTAAGTGTGCCACACAGGCCCCTCCTTTGTGAAATATAGACCATTTGTAATGCTTCGTCAACAGAGTGTCCAGCATCAGAATGAACAACCCTCTTTGAGTCATTTAACACAATATCATGACTGACTCTCACTGAGGTGATTAATAAAGTGAAGTCCTCTCTGGGTCCTGCCGGCATCCTGCCTATGAGATTTCTTAGAAGAATTATATGGATCTGTCAGCATATATTCTCTTCAAAATTATGTCACTGCTGACTGATTATATCCCAGTTTATTTTAAGAATGCAATTCTAAACCACTTCTGAAAAAAAGGGAAAAAAGAATACTTCTGAGTCTTAGTTTGGACCAATTTCCAAATCTCTCCAGGGTTTTAGGAAAACAGAATCAGACTCTTTGAGACATTCCAATCGGGATATAAGGAAAACCGCAGCACAGAGACTGTACTCTTTAAAGTGATGACGAATGATCTGCTGGTTGCAGCTGATGCTGGAAAATGTTCGGTTTTAGTTCTTTTAGATGACACATTCAACAATGTTGATCATTCAATTTTACTGGAACCTCCCCAACACTTTGTTGGCTTCTGTAAAAGTGTTTTTTTTATTCCTACTTATCTATATATCTATATCTATATCTATATTTTGGCAAGTCACACTAATCCTCTGGGAAGACAAGCAATGTCCAAAGGGGTCTTTTCTTGGACCTAATCTCACATGTTACGCCTGGGGCATCTGCAGACATGATGTGAACTTCCATTACTATGCAGACGACACTAAATTGAACCTCTCTTTGTTTTTACTCCAGTGAGATCCATCAAATTAATATTTTCAATAACTGCATCTTTGACCGTAAATGCTGGATAGCCAGAACTTCCAGCAACTAAAGATTGATGAGACATAAGTAGTTATATTATTGGCCCTGGCACAGCTAGTTCTTATACTTTAAAACATCTTGGCCCTCTGTCCCAAAATTTGATCCAAAACTGAAAAAAAAAAATCTCAATGTCATCTTTGATAACCACTTCAGCTTCGGTTTGTATTTCTTATTGTTTGGACTATTGTAACTCTCTCTTGTCTGAGCCAACCACTTGTCAAAAAAAAAAAAAAATGCGGCAGCCAGAGTCCTCACCAAAAACCACAAAAATACATTCTGTTGACGACTTTTCGGTCCCTTTCTGGACTCACACCCAAGGACACCGCAGATTTTCTGACACCGAAATGAGCCGCAACCTGAGGTACTCAGCCAAGGCTCTGCTAACCCATTCCACAATCTGGGCCGGGGACCAACGTGACCAGGCGTTTTCTGTTAGGGCCCCTACTCTCTGAAACAACCACTCTGAGGAAATCAGGCCGGTAGATATAAAGATATATACAGAGCTCTTTATCCTCTTTTAAAATCCGTCTTAAAGAAAATGAACTTTCTCAGGCCTTGTGGTCTGAGTTTGCTTTTAATTTGTAAGTTATATAAAAAGTCATTCTCTAGATTGTTACATTGATTATTTTAATTATTTCATAATGTTGTGTGTTATTTTTTTTACTCTTCCTCATGTGTAGCTTTTTTGCTTAAACAGTTTTAAATATTTTGTCTGTTCACCATTTTTTATTTCATCTTGCAGGTAGTATATGAATAAAGTTGAATAGTTTTAGCATTATTATTGGAAATAGGTGAAATTGGGGCATAAATACAGACTCTGCGTCCTATAGATGCTGATGTAGTCAGCTTTAGGTCAGTATACATTTATGGAGCGTGAGACAGGGTAGACGGCAACTATATGAGAGCAGCACTCCAAATAGCATGTGACAGTACTGACTCTGTAGGTACGCTGCACCCAAATCACCATCACACACTCAAGTATGACTAAGCCCTTTTTTCAGTTGGAAATTGGATATTCCCCCTTCAAAACATGCGGGGAAAACTGACAGCACACAAAGAATGTCTAATCTGCTCTTATAAGTGCTGCTCTGTCTTTGTCCGGGATTTTCTCATGACCTGCTTATTTCATACAGTGAGCCAGCAAAGAATTTCCTAGAATATCGAAATGCCGAGGGTCTATAAATAGTGAATACTGTTGTCATTTAAAAGGATCTGCGGGACACTTTGGTGACCTCAAGTTTAGATGTGAAAGTGTTGTACTCTGACCTCATAAATCACCATTGAACTGTGGACTTCATTAAGCCGGAAAGTTAATAGACACTTGTTAATGGCTCGACTGTAGCCGTGAATGTGTCTGTAATTCAGATCAAGGAGATCTTCTTTCATAAGGTGATAAAGGGAATTTTTTTCTCCCTTTAACCGTAACATTTATCATCAACACTTCAAAGCTGGGGTTGACTAATGTAGCATTAAAATAAGTGATGTTAAATGTGGATGAGAATGTTACGGGCAAGTGAGTCAGATTCGCATATGTTTCATATCATCATAAATTTGTACTTTCCTGTCTAGCACGAACATGAATGTATAATTTATTGGGTATCAGTGGATTGGTTTGGACAAGTCATTGCAACCAGAACGAACCGGAAAGTATACAAATATTATCAGCAAAATATACTTCAGCCTCACACATAAAAGTCCTTTTTTGGCGTTAAAGTATATTATTTTATGATCGATAGCTATTACTGGGCCATTCATTTTTAAGTAGCATTTAGACATTTTAGTTTGTTATTGTGGATTGAATTTAATCTACAATTTTGCATTATATTTTAATATGATGAATGGAAAAAGACAGTAACTATATATTATTATAATATGTAGCCTGATGTTTTGTAATAGTGCCGGTATGGATCCACTTTTGTACCCAGATATTCATTTGTACAATAACATGTAGCCACACAAGTCAAATGAGTAAATTACAGTTTATACATTTTCCTTCCAGTGTAGGGATGATTATGTGATTTTGTATTTGTTGTAGCAGACACAGTTACCACATCTATAGGCTCCCATAGCCAAACTAAAGCACACTACATCTCTACATGCCAGTTGTATCAGCCATGTGGTCTTGTATTGAGCCATATTCTTATATGTAGCAATGATTTTAGTCTGAAAGGAAACACTATACTTTCTACTGAATATAATCATTGTGATTCACAAACAAAGAGGGATTTGAAAGAGACTCACATTTGCTTCAAACAGACCAATTTTGAGGGAGTTCTGCAAATCCCCACCCATTTTTTCTTTTTAGGGGACATCTACCATTAAAAACATTAGAGAGTAAATCCATACGCTGGCCATGGCTGTTGTCAGTGCAGAGAACAGACTGTATAAATAACATCATCTGTTTTTGGATGCTGTTTTGAAGCCATGAGTTTGGCATTTAGGCCATTGCCATCTTGTTTTTTATGAAGCCAGAAGCTTCTCTCTTGGATCATATTTGAACTAAAGTGTGGAGCTAGGTTAAGATTAGGCCTAGCTGACGGCTCCTGAACATAACTTTAATATTGAATAACACGTTTTTTAAAAAAGTTATATAAAAAAAATAAACCCCCTACTGTGGTCATGAATAGGTTTATATCAGCATTTCAGGTTGTTTATATAATACAGCCCATGGGCCAGAGCCCCAAAATTTCCTTCATCAGTACGACTCAAGGTCGAAAAACTTTAAGTTCACAACAAATGGAGATGATAACCAGATCTCCCTCATCAGGGGACATTGAACTTGAGTTATTCTCCGTAAGTTCGATGAGACCTTGGACATATGCATCATCTGTCCTGGTCCTTGGATCCTGTAGATCTGGAAGGAACCAATAGGACCTTGTTCCTCTCATGTTTCTCAGGTGTCTGAGGTGCAAACTTAGCAGGCAACTGTCTGGTCACAGCTATTGGCTTCAAGCTGAATCCCTTTGTCCCCCCAGCTGTTTGAGTGTCTTTGTTCACTGTTTTTTTTTTTTTTTATAGTTTGGTCAAATGGGATTCGGCTATAAGGATTGGTGGAGCCCTGTGGAGCCTAGACGCCTCCTTCAAGAATTCCATGTACACATCTGGGTGTGTGATGGGCAGCTGAGACATCTGGGTGTAGTAGTAGAGGAGGTAGCATGCATAATTCATCCTGTCATAAGGGAAGCACCATGGGATCATTGCTTGAATGCTTGCCAAGTTCAGTATCCAGTCTCTTGCTCTGGATGCTCGGTGAGCCCCAACAAGATTTTAACCATGTCCAAATCAGACATCCAGAAAGGTTGAGAGAACCCATCTTCAGGAAAGATGAACTTGATTACAGAAATACTGTGAAGAGTTGTGAATTAATTCGCTTTTTGTTTCAAGAAACATAGAGAAAGTATTTTGAGTATTTTGAAAATACTTAATTACTATAAGCATGTTGTTACAAATTTATTTTAGATATTTTTTCAGTCCAATTACCAAACGCCCACAATTAAATAGTATGGCTATATTATACATTTTCTGAATCCTAATACTCTAAATAGAGTCCTATGAGAATTTCAGTAGTGTTTTGTGTCTCCAGTGTTCGTTGAGCTTACAGGGCTCAAAAGAAAGTACATCAGAAAAAAATGCCTCAGTCTTAAATCGAAACCAGGATATGCCTCACACTCTAAAATTCTTTACTAGAATATTTGGTGTTGTTGTCACTTTTGCCAGTTTTTGCTTGGTTTTATCTTGTTGTTTGTCTTCCTAAACCTTGATGGAGGATGATTTTTGTTTTGTATTTATGATCTTATTTTATATTACTAAAAAACGGACTATGGTGTGAGGAGGATGTGTGTTGTTTTTCTTCAGGCGCTAGTTGGCCACCCGCTGGCTGCGTCATAGGACCCGTCAAAGCAACATGGCGTCCGCTGGTTCGAAGTCAGTTCTGTTTGTTTGCCTGGGTAAGAAACATTATTCAAACTTTAAGGCGCACGTGTATTCCAGAAGCAACAGGCACCGTCACGGCAGCGACGTGTTGCGCCGCCGTCACGCATGTTGTCGTCGTCATTTGCGTCTAAACAGCGTCAGTTTCGGTGGTTTCCGTTAACCGTGTCAATCGATAATGAATAAGCCGTGAGCTGTCACATGAACTTCAACCGGCGACGCTTTGATGCGCCGCACTTTTAAATTTTATTTTTTTTACCGTTTTCTATAGAAAACTGAATCCGGTAAAACCCGTTCAGGTAGAAACGTTGAGTCATGTTGGCTTGATGGAAGGAATGTAAACAGGAAGCAAGAGACAGATAAATCGAATCTCGCCAGAGCTTAAACAGACTAAGGCCTATGAAACCATAAAACTATAAAAATCGTTCTGTCAAGAAACTGCTAGCGAGACCAGTGCAGCTGGTTGTTGAAGTTTATAGTATATTGAGCGGCTGAAGAACTGTTGACAAAAAACTTCTTAAACCTATTTTCAGCTTTGTGTAATTATACTATACTTGCAGCATGTGACGGAGAGTTAAACAGAAAAACATTTCATTCTCTTAAATAGATTTACCTGATTTCTCTAGTGTGGTACTGTGGTATACATATCAGTACCACAGCATGCGTGTGTATATATACATGTGTATATATATATATATATATATATATATATATATAATGTAGTAGGAGTTGTTGGCTTCATATCTATATAAGAACATTGTATTTGCATTTTATTCTTTGTATTTCTTATGGTTTTCAACAGGGAATATCTGCAGATCCCCCATTGCTGAAGCAGTCTTCAGGAAGATGGCGACTGATGCTGGTGTTGTCGATGAGGTGTGTGCGTGTGTGTAGACACACACTAAACAAAAACACTTAAATGATTTTCCACAATGTTACTGTACATTACACCTGTATGGTACATTCCAAATAATTTCATTGTACAGTCATTATTTAAAATTATAAGTTGACTGATGAGTATTATCCAAGTATCCAACACATACATTTATTTATTTATTTTAATTTATTTATTAAGACTCCTGATTTTTATATGACTCAATATATGTATGAAGTAATGGTCAGTGAAATATCCAAGAGAGAGAATACAAATCCACCCTCTGTAACTGAAAATGTAAAATATCAGACGCCAAATTGGCAGTAAAACAGTCATTTATATGTTCTTCCAAAATTCCACCCCTTGAGTCTGTAAGTTTATCTGTAAGAGTTTATCTGTAAATCACTTTTGCTGTGTTACTGTTCCTAGTGGAGGATAGACAGTGCTGCGACCTCCACCTATGAGATAGGAAATGCTCCCGACCTCCGCGGTCAAGCCTGCATGAAGAAGCGCGGTGTGACCATGAGGCACAAGGCCAGGCAGGTACGACCACCCTCCTCTACGCCTGTCTTAGCCGTAGCTATTTCTCTCTGTTGCAGTGGGTCATAGACGGCGCGGCCACGTCCGACTGGAATATAGGCAGCTCACCGGACGCCCGCGGTCTGGCATGCCTAAGGAAGCATGGCATTGAGACAAGCCACAGGGCCCGACAGGTACAAACAGACGTCCCCCTGGCTTCTAATTAATTCAAATAAAAGAGGTTGATTCTGCATGTCCATGCTAAATTTATTGATTGCTCTGTCTAAAAGAAAAAAAAGCCAATTTAAATGATTTGAACTGCATTTGAACTGGATGTAATCTCTGGAGAGCATGACTGAGAGGAATGCCAAACTCTACAATTGTGTAATGATATACGTTGTGTTTCCTTGTTAACCCCTGCAAACAGTAGAGTGGAATATGTGTTTAAAATGTTGATTTTTTTTTTTTAATTTATTTTCTACAGTTTGTCCTCTGTTTGTAATTAAAAAGCAACTGAGCATGTGAAAACATACACAACAAAAATTAATAGGTGTTCTCATATGTTCTCATGATCTCATAATTTAGCCTTGTACAATTTAACAGCAGCAACAATTAAACAATAAAAGCAGGGTTTCCCGCAGTGCCCCTCCAACAAATGCCCCCTGCCTCGCTAACGTCCCTCTGAGGGGGGAAAAAAAAAATAATTCTGCATCCCTGCATGCATAGTATTGTAAGAACCCCAAACCCCACACGCAAACACATTACTGGGTCTAGCTGCTACTTTATTTCTCACGTCAACACAGGCTACTGTGGCTGTAGTCAACGCCAAAACAACCCCCCCAGGTCAGGGGGGGTTGTTTTGACGGGGGAAACTCTGAAAATATAAATAGAAAATTCACTTGGATGATCTCTTGTAATACATATATACACTTTACTTAATCTTTTAAGACAGTGCTTTTAGTTGTTTTTTTAATGTTATTTATATCTTAAGATGATCAGCCTCACTAATCTTATATCAGTAACCCTTAATCTGGCCTTCAAAATGAATTAACATAGATGTGACACATTTTGAATGTTTTTACACATTAATTTGCTTCACATTCACATGAGATTTTCCTTTATTTCATATATGGTGAAATATTTAAATTAACTGCATATCTTATATGAAATATTACTATGAGTAGAAATTACCCTTTAAATAGACCTATTCTTCACATTGTGGCCTTTAACCGCAGTTAAACAACAGGTACAGCAGGTGTATCATAAACCTCAGATACAGTGACCTCTTGTGACAGTTAGGTGAACTCTATATCACACAGCAGCTGGCTTTAGCCTCTTAGTATACGACAGTGGGTTTTATGTGAACACATGACTTGTTCTGGACAACAGCCCTCCATTTCAGCTTTAGTCGAGTTTTTACATCAGTATGTAAAGTCAAGGAAGAAAGGTGGTAAGCCACTTAAAACCACGTGTGTGTCTCCAGTTTATGCGCCAATGCACTGTTACTCATGAGTGGCTTTTACTTTGTATGTATATGTTTAACACTTTCATGATTTTTTTTTTACCACTCTGTATACCCTGAGGATGAAAATCCATGCATTATCTTTAACCTGTTGTATGTTAAATGTTTAACGGTTTAAAAGCGTGAAAAGGCCCATTTTTTCAGGCCTGGGTCTATACTGCTGTTCAAAGTGACAGTAACCATGGTGTGTATGAAATATTGATGAAACTAATCTAGCAATCATCATATCACCTTGCAGCATGTGTTTCAAATCCTGAAACAGGCCTGAAATTACACCAAGATGTTTGTCCATGTAGGGCCTGCAGGCCTTACGTTGGGCTGGGTTATCCTTAGTGCAACTCCTACTCCACTGTGCCCTTAAAACACTTTTTGCTAGATATGTTTCCCCCGTGAGGGGAAATGACTCAGGGGGGGGTTTCATCCTGTGCTTGAGATCTCCTGTCTCATTGGTTTGTTTCATTCAGGCTGTCGTCTAATCTCCTCAAAGCTGGGATGTGGAGGCTCAATCCTTGGCTTAAACCCAGCCAAATCTCCACAATGAGCTTTGACAAGCTTTTGCTTTTTCCTCTTTTCCTTTATCACCCTTTTTAGTGCGATAGAGTGAACTTTGTTGAACTTCTGCTGCTGCCAGCATCCGAGCACACTGGGCAAGCGGGAGATGGGTTGGAGGCCGCGGCGCTCCACATAAACAAACACGGCGACGCCGTGATCCATAACAAATTATAATTCCAATGCCCTGTCAGAGATCATCAACTGGACCGTGGACTTGAGAAAGACGAAAATTAAATTTCATACTCGTCAATTTGTTATCATTAAGTCAACATTTGAAGAAGGAATGCCAAAATACCATCATCATGCTGTAATCACATTAATTTTTCCTGTCATCATTTGAGTTCTGATGCAGAACAGATATGTTTTACAAGCTGAGTTATAGCCTTTCCCACCGATTCTAATCTGCATCTCAAATGGTAAGGGTCTTTCTCTATCCACATGTACGTTGGTCCTTATCCGTATCCCTGAAGACCAAGGGTGAAGATGTTTAGATGAGCTGACCTAAAGTGATATTTTTTAATCCACACTATTTAGCCCAGTAAGCATCGGCAAAAAATGATCTCGCAGCAGCAAACCGATAGAATCCAGAGATAATCGATGCTCGCGCTTTGGGCGGTCATTAGTCTGATCATTGGTGTTAACAAGGTCTTTTATTGAGTATCTGTTACATTATCATTACAGAACCATCCCTTTTTGAACTTGCTGAACTTGAATCATCCGTATCTCTCACTGTCATTTACAGTAACAGCCTCCCAGCTTGAAAGCGCTCTGAAAGATATCTATATACATATTTCAGATATCAAACCTTGTATAGGAGGGGAGGGGTTGGCAGCATTTTTTTTTGGATAGGGGATTACCACTGTTTCAGTCAGGGGGGTGAGAACTAAAGGTAGACAGGGGCAGTGAGATCAACAGGCAAAGTTGTAATCACCGCCACAGATTAGTAGCCTGTGTGAGAGGACAGGTGTGAGAATGCTCAAATGGAAAATTCAGCACCATTAAACCCTAGTGGTTGCAGCCAGACACTGGGAAACATGCACTCACTTGAGGGTTTATTAGGTACATCCGCAATAAATCTTCCTTCATAAAGTTTAGAACGTTTTAAAGACATGTTTTGGTGGCTGCAGATCTGATATATCCCCCATTTTTATCAATAAGTAGGCCATATGGACTATATGTTCAGCACCATGATCTTCAACCCCCAAAATGACCATAAAAGTGAATTAACACCTCTTTAACAGCTCCAAACAAAAAGTGAATGCGATAACTTTTATGATGATCAGATTAATTGCAGGACTCTTGTATTAGACTACATTAGTTTGTTAGGTTTATATATTAAGCTTTAAACATGGATATAAAAAGTGATAACAGCCATTTGTTTACTCCACCACTGTTACACGATTGAGAATAGCTGTGTGTGATTGAATGTTTCTCAACATCTGGAGTTTTATGCATGCTTGCCTGTCTTATTCTTTTGTTCCTCTCCACTCTCGTTTGTCTCCTGCTGCCCGTGCCTCCTCCCCGGCATTCCTATAAATTGACTCTCAAAATCCTTCAAAACTCTTCAGGGTGCTGCCTGTTTTTTATTGCTGCTTGTTCCATTAAATCATCATCGAGCACAGTGAACGCTTTGCACAACACCCCTCCACTTGCTTACAGATGTGCGGCTCAGATCCCTTTCACAACCCCGAGCTCTCGGCGGGTCCAGGATCGTGTTAATGTTGTAAAGGATTTCAGTCCTGGCGGTTGATCTGAGGACACCTGTAGTCACTGGCAGCATCAGAAGGTGTGTTTTGAATACTACAGGAAAAACCACCGGGCAGCAGGAACGCAGAGCGAGGGGCGATCGCTGTCATTTCGTTGCTTTGAAAGAAGTCGGCCGGCAACGAACGCGACGGCGATCTGATTTCATGCTGTTGCACGGCACGAGTAGTTTTCCACACGCCAGAGGGTCTGAGTGAAGTCTGTTACCTTGCTGGCGAGTGGGAGGTGTGCAGCAGCCTATTGCCTGCAGCTCCCCATCCAACCTCTCGCTGCGGCCTTGTTCCATTACTCCATTGCAAAATTTAGAAACGATCTGCTGTTGATTAAAAAACAAAAATGCCAAATGTTTCCGTCTTTTATAGGAAGAATTTTTTCTTATTTTTTCTTTTACAAGAAATCGCATTCCGTCAGTCACTCACCTCTGCGACAAAAACTTACTTTATATTTTCCAATTGGATGGGTTTTAATGTGAGCTAGCAGCAGCTGGAAATGTTTGGTTTGCGTTAGTAACTATAAAAAAAAGCTTTTAACTTTAAATGTGTATCAATGACTGCCTGTTATTTTATAGGAAATCATTGATTTTACTTTTTGATCTGCTTTCATTCCGTCTGGTGCTGCTAGTCTGAGAGACAACGAATGAGATTTTGTTTTTTGTATTCATGCAATGACAAATAAAGTATCTTGTATCTTTTTTTATGGGATGGAGCCGTCTCTGCAGGCCGTACTGTTAACATGAAGAGCCAAACGTAATATTTGTTTTGTCCTGTGTTTCTCTCCTACATCCAGGTGACCAAGGAGGATTTCATGAGCTTCGAGTTCATTCTCTGCATGGACGAGAGCAATTTGAGGTACAGTTATATCAGCCCGCAGCAGTAACGTTTATTTTTTCTATGAATGTGTATTGTAATTTGATACACAGTTGTTGAAAACACTTGTGTCAACCATTTATGGTTTCCATGAGTAAAAAAAAAAAAAAAACATTTGCCTTGAAAAGGATTAGCGGGTTCTCCTGCTAACTGTCTCTCTCAAGTGACTCCTGCACGTACACATAAAATTCACAGTAACATTGAGCTATAACTAACGTGTAGGTGAATGCCTCCTTTAATGAGCAATATCCTTTCTTAAGCTCTTTCCAAAGGTCAGGGGGAGGGATATTTTTTGCTACTTTGAACGTTTAGGGATCATTTTGAGATCACATGCCTATGGCAGATCTGATCTGTAAGCAGCTTACTGAGTTCTTTGGATGCCTCGTCTTTGCTCTTTGGGCATTTTTTCCCCTTTCTCTCCCACATATTTTTTTTTTCTCCATAAACGTTAAGCTGACCAGACTGAGAAAAAGAGGCCATGTCCTAGACAACATAGTATTATTCCCTATTTAACACAGTCCATCATATTTCTTTGTAAAACAAACAAAAAGGCATTTGTAACATTCAAGGGTCATGAAATAATGCCAGAAAAGTGTCATTATTGTGTTGCCCTGTTGCTTTTTGAGAGAAATAAAATGAATGTATCAGTATAATGGTCTAATAGACAAATGACTACATATTTTAAAGGTCTTCTTGTAAAATTTCTGATCAATCCACCTATTGTTTTAATTGTTCAGTTCACTTGTGCACTTGTTTTTTTCTTGTCCTGACAGTGAATTGAACAGGAGAGCAAAGTCTGTGAAAGACCACCGAGCAAAGATTGAGCTCCTTGGTTCATACGATCCTCAGAAGCAACTGATTATCAAAGACCCGTATTACGTAAGTATTCAAGCAAACTCTTCCACTGGGTATTTTCAAGCGTAATAAAAACATATTTTAAAACAGTTGGAAGTTAATGGTTACCCAAGTTTCAAGTATGTATTTATTTAAAGCAACTAAAGGTTTGTTGTACAAAACTTAAAGGTGACATGTCCTGCACATTTGCAGTCATATACTATAACCGAGGCTCTATTGGAATATCTTTTTATGGCTTACAGTTCGAACATATTTACCTAATTTCGGCCCTATATGCAGCCCCCGACTACAGTCTTGTGTGTGACAGGCAGCTTTAGCTCCTGCCCCCCCCCCCATGAGCCCACTCTACTCTGATTGGCCGGCATTGCTCCCTGTCAAGCAGCTTCAGAAGCTACTTCCACAAACAATAGTAGTAGGATTTCACTTCTTTTTCTGATTCTTAAAGCTGCAGTGTGTAGGGTTAAGCACCATTTATTAACATCTAACAGAGCTGACTTTGCAGAAATGGATATAATAGTCATAAGTATGCTTTATTTTATAATTCCATCAAAATTAGACATATTTTGTTGTTACCTTTTAGAGATGATTTTATCTACATGTTGCACTGCCATGCATTCTCACCACTAGATGCCAGAAACTTCGCGCTGCACCTTTAAATTTCTCAAATACATCCATTTATGTTTGAGCCTGGAAACCAATCTGAAATACGCGAGTGGACAGTGTGAACAACACACAGAACAACCTTAGCAACGACCTTTACATTTACATTTAGTAGCTTAGCAACGAAGGACAGTTGCATCTATTATCACCACGAGCAGGAAGTAGCAGGTAATTTTGCGGACAAAGCTTTCTTAGCAGGGTGAAGCCTGAGCTTTTGAGTAGCAGTGAGTATAAAATGACATAAAATCACAAAGCATGATACAACCCCTTTAAGTATTTCCCAATATTTAATAATTATGACTGAAAAAGCAACGATTGAAATTGAATTTTGGGCAAAAACACCCCGACTCATCTGGACTGTTGTTGTCGTTTTATCAGATTTGATTTACAGTGATCTGGCAGTGTAAAGCCGGGGCCAGACTACAGGAGTTATAAAATCCTAACAGATCCCAGACCAGATTTCTCTTTTAACTGTCAGGAGGGGTGAATTGGGGATAAATCCGCCCAAAACTCCTGTAGTCTGAGCCCAGCTTAAGTGAACAACCCCACAACTGTGTTTTCCAAATGAGTCCAACCCCCGTCAAACCAGCGGGAAGAACCCAGGCAGACCACAAACACGCAGAATCTCACGCGTGGAATAACGACTGTACGAACTGCAGCGGAAATGTTTTTTTTAATGTAGAAACAAATTGCTCATAATAAGAAGCTAATTGAGTTTTTTTTTCCACGGCCTGTAAAGCTATGCTGCATAAATGACAGACAGGACTTCCAACTACTTCAAACGCTGTACACTTGTTTCAGATATATATCATTAGAAAGGCCTTTTCAGACAAGAAAACGTCTTAACAGTGGAGTCATTTGGCATTTAGCTAAAGACCAGATATTTTGGACAGGACGCTGCAGTCTTCAGGTGCATGTGGCAGATCTATAGAGAGCTCACTGTCCACAGGGACATTTGGAATCGCGTCCAGGCACGTTTTCAGGAAGTAAACAGCACCAAAAGCAAAACAGACTTGACTGTAACAGTGACACATGGCAGCACAGTCAGTTCCTTCCTAAATGCCTAAATTATATCCATTAAATACGTGCTCCTAAACCTTTCCAGCCCAGCACTCACCACAACAAATGACTTTCACTAAACTGTAATATAGTTACTTGGACGTCACCATCAGAAGTTTTTTTTTTTCTTCCCCCCGCCCGTGCTCCATAGCTTATTTGTCCTCTTTGTCTCTTTTTCTTGTTTTTTTTCTGCAGTTAAAAGTTCTGCCAAATAATTTTAACATGTCTTTTTTTCTGATTGGGAGATCTACGTCAGGGTTGTAAGTGACATATACAAAAGTGGGAGAATTGGAAGACTGCAGAGCACTGATTTGAAGTAATAAAGTAATTTCCTGTGATGGCAAATGTGCAGCTAGATCTCTGTTGGCTTAATAATGGTGTGTTGCGCGGTGCTGTTTTATATCTTGTGTAACCAGGAACACAGTTTATGGGACTCTGTAAGGTTCTGGCTTCAAACAGCACATATCTCCATGCTGTGGTCAGCGTGAGTGTGTCTTAGTGTACCTCTGTTGGGACAGAATCAGGGGAGGACAAATTCTCTCTAGTCAGTGAGGTTTTACAATCATGTATTTTCGCTGTTTGACCGTGCTTTGATTGTGATCAACAGCAACCACAAAGTCAGCAAACATGCGATGAGTAAACGGGGAGTCACTCACTATCACGTGTCAAGATAAATGAAGATCGTTCGTTTTGTTCAGTTTAGTCAGTTCAGTGTGAAAAAAAAACGAGGAAGACTCATGATACAGAGTGTTAGTAATATAATGAAAAACAAAATAATTTTTATGTTTTAATATTGCCTACATTTGTGTCCTTGCTTTGCTCTGTTTGTATTGCTAACTTACTTTTGTTTAGTTCTGACATTAGTCCTTATTTAGATAATTGATGATCTTAATAATTTTTAAAGCAAAATTGTCAAAAAAAAAAATCACTGCTTCTACCTTCCTTAAAGTAGATTATTTCTGTCTTTGGGCTTTAGACAGATTCTAATAGCCATATACGCTATGTGTTACTCTAAGATTGAGGTAATATTAATTTTCATGTGTTCTAGACAGAAATATAATCTGGGATTATGAAAAAGTTTTTATATAACCCACAACTGCATTTTTTAAACGTATATTTCTGTCCATTATCTCTGCTCCGTTTCGAGCCACCGTTTTTGGACATGTTGCAATATCTTTTATCAAATCACAAAAATCAGAATCCTGAGGTAACATTTTTACTGCTTTCAACTGTCAAGGCCTCAAATGTACTTTTGCTGCTTTTGGCAGCAGCGTATATGTCTCCCTCATGAAATGTTATGTTACCAAATTAGAGCGTGGGCTTCGGTGCACGAGTGTACGGTTGAAGCCAGTTTGCATAAGTTTCCCCCAAAGAAACTCAATTATTTGCAAATAGTTAAATGGTTGAGTTAGAAACTGACAGTTTATTGTGCTTTTAAGACCACATCACTCAACGGGACATCGTGCAGCTGTTTTGAATATCGCCAGTTTGTTTTCGATTCTTCGCTACTGGTTAAAAAAATGTACAGTATGTAGTGATTCATGTATCATTGCTTGGCTGGAACTTTTAATTCCTGTTTTTTTTTGTTCCTCAGGGAAGTGACGAAGACTTTGAGAAGGTGTACGAACAGTGCGTACGATGCTGCAAAGCTTTTCTGGAGAAGAACTCCTAACAACGCCCCCACACCATAAGTAAAGTCTGTTGGGTTAAAACAAGTAATCATTCATCGTGTCACATAAGCGTAAATGTTCTATTGACATATGTTATAAATGTTATACATACAAGTATAATGTGTACATTTAGAGCAATAGTAAATTGGTAGACCTTATATTCAGGTGATTAATAAAATAAACAAACACACACGGCTTTTTCAGGCAATTGTTTTTTTTCTTTTCCATACATGAAATTCCTTATTTTTTTTAACATGAATGCAGACGTCTTGTAGATGATGATGTCTGACTGTAAAAAAACTAAAAAAAAAAAGGTTTAAGGTAGAGTCTCTCAAAATGTTAGTTTTTTTTGTTTGTTTTTTACAAAAATCTTTTGTGGACACAAAATATTAAATGGTGTAACCAAAAAAGAATGATTAATTTAAATATATAATTCACCTAGAACATACAACTAGATGTTTTTTTTTATTATTAAAACCTTTTTAAGAGAATAAAACTATTTAGAACCATTTTGTTTTACTGTTTTACATTAGACGCTAACCTCCCTGGGTATTTTGTTTGACACTTAGTGGATCAGTTACTTTCTTGCGAGGAGGCTGTTAAACTGTTCCATCTAAAAAGTATGAAATAGTCTATTTAATTAAAACATAGGTGTTAAAAGTGAGTGCTACACACATCAACAAAAAATATAGGACATTCTCTTCAAATACTTTTAAAAGGGGTCCCTATTTTTTTTAATGATGTGATTGTCAGAAACAGACATTTTGAAAGAAAAATATTACAGGCAAATATTTGAAACCTCTGGTTAGTTTACTCCCTTTAATCTGGCTGTCTAAAAG
This sequence comes from Eupleurogrammus muticus, assembly GCA_036785175.1. Lineage (NCBI taxonomy): Eukaryota > Metazoa > Chordata > Actinopteri > Scombriformes > Trichiuridae > Eupleurogrammus > Eupleurogrammus muticus. The sequence goes on along the minus strand of JAYKQN010000001.1, from coordinate 41,776,216 downwards.
CATTACTTCTTGGTAGACAGTGGTCTTAAGAGTAAATAGCACTAAAAACGCAGCATGCAAAATGTGAACAGATTTGTTTTCCCAGAAGGCGTTTTGACCTGTCACATTAGCAAAAGCACGGGTGTAAATAATAAAACCAACGTCGTCCGTTTAGCTGCATCAGTTCACGTCCTGTTTTTGTTCTTGTTGTCTCGCTGTCACGCCGCCATTAGCCGCTTGTTAAGAACGGATCGGCCTCTAACGTCATTAACAGCTGCGTTTTTTTTTCCTCTCACCATGACACGTCAAAAACGCCGCCTATGGTTCAGCATGTGTTCCTCTTCCTACAGATGTCTGAGCTTCGCTGTGGAGTTTGACAGCAGGAGGCTAATTTCACCTTATCTGCCCAAAGTGGAAAAGTTTCCCTGCGCTCCGTGAAAATCAAATTTTAAGTCTTAGCCCTTCGTGCATGATTTGTGACATCACAATGGAAAAGAACTCTGGTCCAAGACTCAACTCGGTGTGTGTGTGATGTGGAAACTCTAAGCCTCCAGTGCACATCTTCGCTCCAGCAGTTAAACCTCTGAAATTACAAATATTTACACATTTATAAGTTCTGGAATTTTTAAAGAGAGAGTAGAAGATCTAATTTTAAGGGGTTTAACAAGATAATTCAACTTTTTTCTTTTTTTTTTTCTGCGCAAACCAAATCAGCCACAAACTATTATTCAGAGTAGAATATTTTGTGTAGATTTTAAAACATGTCTGGACGGAATCTTTAGGCTTTTTTCAAGCCGTGTGATTTCCCCAAATAAGGATTCCAAACCACTACTTCTACTGCTACTACTAAAACCATTCAAATATTCATTTTATAGCAGTTGCATATTTTTAGCAAGATATTAAAATTGAATAAGGGTGGAGGGGGAAAAAAGAAGGAAAGAAAATCGTTCCTGTGCTAAAAATATCAAATTCAGACTTATTTTTCCTTTGAATCGCCCATATCATCATACAGAAAAAACAAAGAGTGGATCTGTCTAAGCTTATCTAACTTTTTATGATTTATGCAGTGACGTTATCGAACAAGCAAACAAACTGATCTTTCTGCATAAGGAAACGTTTCAATCTTTTCCAATAAAACAGACCATGTAAATTGAATTATTTCACTTTTTTCCCCCCAACTCAAACTTCAATGTTTCCTTTTGATAAAAGAAACAAAAAACATATGGGGAAAACAATTATATAACCTTATTTAGTCAGTGTGTTAAGGGCAAATGGCTGGTTATTTGTGCTCCCCCCACATCGATATGGTCTGAAAAAAATCAACAGAGGCCTGGAAATTGAAGCCCGGAATTTCGAATTGGAAAACGTATAGGAAGCCCGTGCGAGGGTGTGGCGTCATACGCGGCACTTTCATGTACTTTTATAGGCTTTTCTCACTTAATTTGTCTCGCCAGCCAAGATAGTTGTGCTTAATTTCCCCAGGTGTCGAGATGTCAGCGTGTCTCAGCGGGAGCTGTGTTCCTGTTACTCTGGATAGTCCAACTTTCACGGGGACAATTTCCTTCGGCGGGAACTCGTTCCAAGTCACTCACGTCGGCTGTTTTTTTGGGCGTGTGAGTCAAATTCTGGGAAACTTTCAAATAAAAAAAAATATATATATATATTTTGCAATAACCTCTATCACTACCAAAGAAACACTTCAATCTCTCTGACTTCTCCTTTTTTTCCAAATGGTCTGTCAGAGCAGTGAAAAGTTCACAGAATGTTGAGTCCCAGATGGTCACTCCTGGACCGGAGCCTTTCACATATCGGGAATGTAAGAGACGATAGCGCAATACACAACAAAGACCATTCATATTTGTACCAATCTTATAATTTATTTAAATATATTTCATTTTTTTTTAAATATATATGTCTTTAACACCCATTTGATATATGTCAGTCACTTTAATTTATGGTATGCTTTGTTTTACAGTATGTACATTTTAACTCTTGCTTTAAATTGGTCATGGCCTACATTATGTACAGTGGAACCTTGTGACAATTCAAACATATAAATATAGACTGTATCACGCTCAAACAAGATCCACGGGAGGGCTGTGACTTTCAACTGCCAGTTCTTCTTCTTTTCTTCTTCTTTTTTTTTTCATTCTTCTTTAAACGTGTCTTGCAAAGACGCAGAGAAATGTTTGTGCACTTAATAATTTAATCAGTTCTCAGTGTGAGTGGAACTATGCCGCGAGGTCTGTGAGAGCGTTTTGTCTGCGTTAAAAAAAAAAAAAAAAAAGGTAGTGCAGTAGAAGGGATGGGCTCAACCCAAAACACACTAGTAAATTTGGAATTTTACTCGCATCGTGAAGAAACGAACAAAATAAAAAATAAGCGATCCCTTTTTTTTGTGTTTGATTTAGCAACATCGTTTTTTGGATGCCAGCAGGAAAAAAAAAAGGCCCCAGTTCTTTATTTTTTTTTTCTTCTTCTTCTTCTCTCTGCCTCTTTGTTTTCCTTCTCCACTCCGCACTCGAGTCTCACCATCTTTATCTCGGTCTGGAGGGTGTTTGCCTGGTTGTTGCTGCCTGGCGGTGACAGACAGCCAATCGAGGCCCAGCGGAGCCCTGGGTGGCAGTAATCCACGCCGTAGTAGAACAGACCTCTCTGAAGGACAGGACGGTGCCTAATATCACTCGGGGCTGGTCAGAGTATTTTAGGCTTCCCTGTTTCTGTCCAAGGCACTTTTTTTTCCCCCAAGTCTTGTCTTCTGGATAACTCGTGTTTGGCTCGGACCTGCAATGAAGAGGAAGTGAGATTCAGCGCCGGCTCCAACTTGGCAGCACCTGACAAACGCTTTCCTTTTCCAAAAAGAACCACGGACCATAAATCAAGAGACGTGATTTGCCACAGATCTGCTGCTCTCGCTGCACCGCTGCGAGGGCCTGTGTGTATCCACACAGCACGCATATCACCACTGTGAACTATTGTCTCACTGTTTCCAGACAGAAAAACATGGGTCTCCACGCTGTGAACTTAACCCAGGAGAACAGGAGATACGTGTTTCAGCTCTTGTGTTTGCACAGGAGTCTGTCTTTCACTTTTAATATCGGTCTGATGCAACCGTGTTGGGGGGGGGAAAAAACAAGAAAGTATTTGAATCCTTCACTTAAGTAGAAGTTGCCATCCCGGAATGCAAGAATACCCCATCACATGTAAATATCCTGCATTCTTTATTTTGGTATTATTATAGACGTTTGATGGTTTAACAGCATTTTAATGCTTCAGCAGGAAAGAATTTCAACTAATCTGTGTACTGCCGGGTTCAATCTGCAATCTGCATAGCTGTCAAATAGATTTAGAAGTAACTAAATCAAAAACCAATACAGTATGTAAGTGTCAAGCAGAAGCAGCAGATCTAAACTGTAAGAATAATCTGCCTGTACCAGATGACAAATATCCCCCCCCCCCCCCCCCCAAAAAAAAAGTACAGACTTTTAAATAGAATTATTTCTGTTCTTCTCTGATGCGTCATGTATGATTTTAAACTCTTTCAACATGAAGCCCCTCTTCACGCCTTTTAAAAACTTGACTAGTTTCATCTGCTGCTCTCGCACAGCATCATCTTTAACAGGCCACGAGTGCCCCCGGTGCGTGTCTGCGCATCTCCTGCTGAAAAAACACACCCGATGTACGTCACTGGTGGCGGAAGAGAGAGCGGGAACCTGGTTCACGTCAGTACCTTGGTGTGTGTGTGTGCTACCCCTCTGTGCACTGCGGGCTGCCGGCGAGCCGTGTGAGGAGACGTGCACATCTCTTGAAATCTGGGAGAGGAGATGAAATGGAGACAAGTCATGAGTGGGTGATTTTTTTGATTTTTTGTTTTTGTTTTAATCCACAGTGTGTTGACACAGGGCAAAGAAAAGGGATCGGCAGCTTACATGCAGGTATCGTGCAGTCTCTGGTGTGGTGGTAGAGTCTGTACACGTGCTTCCTGCACTTGGGGCTGAAGTAGAGAGGACCTGAAAAAGAGAGCAAGAGCCCGTCAGAACACTTCCATTCCCCACAGCCACCTGTGCTAACATCTGGTCCACAGCCATTATCTGAAGCTATCATTCACTCTTTCCTTTCCTTTCCCCCCCCCCCCCCCCCTTTTTTTAATTCCTGCTCGAGCCATCATCCCTTTCTCACCTACAGTGAGCATGTGCGGAGGGGCCTTACCTGTTATATGTTTGAGGAATTTCTCCTTCTTTCTGAGATCTCTGGGGAATACAACTGTTGAGAGAAAGACAGAGAGAGAGATGATGGGAAATGAGTGTCTGCTTGAACGCTGCCAAGTTGTGAAACACAACCACTTTCATCTCTAAAAAAAAAAAAAAGGCCTTTTAACATGAAACATCTCAGGACATCTAAGCTTGGCTAAAAACCACCACCAATTTAAAAAGTCTAAGACATTTTAATAGTCTGTTTTACCCAAATAACACATCTTGCATATCATGCATATCTTCTCACCCCCCCCCCCCTCCCCCCTGCATCAAGACATGACGGTACAGTAGTAGTTTTCCCATCATTTAAAATGCATTGTTTTTGCACATCTATTGCATAATATCACTTTAGGTGAAAACAGAACTCTTTAACTTTCTCCTGTGTTAATTCCCCAGTTGACGCTATAATGTGAAACATCACACTTTACTGTGAACCATGTTCCATAGTTCCATGGACAGGTTTCCTTTTGCCTTTTCTAGACGATGACAAGTCGCCACTCACCGACCACCTGATCCCCTCTGTCCGTTTTCAAGTTGCGTAAATCCTTCGGTTCCACCGGGGAGGTCCTCGCCCTCGTGGTCGACGGGGCTTCCGTTCTCGCGCTGTTGTGATCCCGGCTCTCCTCCACGTGTCTCATGATCTCCGCCGTCCGCTGCGCGTCCCTGCCGCCCGCCGCTGCCGCTGCCGCTGTCGCTGCCGCGGACGCGGCGGCTGCCGCGGGGGCCGCCGAGGGCGCGCTCCGGCTGCAGTGGCCGGTCAGCGTGCACATCAGCAACACCAGTCCCATAGTGAAGTGCCTGCGCAGTCCGCTCATAGCTCCCGTGGAGTGAGAGAGGAAAAAAAAAGGGGAGAAAAAAAAAAGTGGGACTCCTTCTCCGACGCCTCTTGGGGGGAGGAGGAGGAGGAAGGAGGAGGAAAGGGGAGTTCAACCGGACACCTGCAAAGAGACGCGGCACAGGAATGTCAAACCGAACCGGGTCCAAACCCCTTCACCAGTAAATGAGACACAAACACCCACTCCTAAACTTATTCTGGTTTATGTATTAAACTTTTTTTCGTTTCTCGTATTGAGGTCAAGCTGTATAATGTGGGTCAGTTGCGCCTCGTTGAATGATGGGTAAAACGGATATAATCACCTTAAGGCCTACAGTATATATAGTATATCCTCTTCACTCAATAGAAATATGTCCGCTGCGTCCATCAAAAGAAAAAGTGGAAATAAAGAAGTGTTTGGAACTTCAGACCAGTTCCCTGATTCTGTCCGGTCCGCAAAACGTCCCTTTTTTTACTATCAGAAATATTAAAGTCTCCACTCCTGGTTGAGGGGGGAAAAAACAGCCGCTCCTGAAGTCATAAGAGAGTTCCCCAAAGCATCCGTGGTCACCCGCAGATCCGCGGTCCGAGTTGCGGGGCGGTGCGGTGCGGTGCGCTGCGGTGCGGACGCGTTCGGGTCCCGTGTGCGTCCTCGGGTAGCGGCGGCTTCACTTTTTATTCGGTCTCGCCAGACGCGGTGACCCGGTCCCTTGTGGGTTTACTCCGCCGCGTCTGCGATTAAAAATAAAAGACGCGTTGATGGGCACTCCTGAATCCGGAAAGACCACTTGAGTTTGCTGACCATCACTTGAACGAAGTTTTTTTTTTTTTTTTTTTTTGCGCTGCGCCCCCCCCTCCTCCTCCTTTCCGTTACTCCATTTGTCCGCGCGGTACGCGGTTACAGGAAGCGTCTTCTCTGCTAATAGTTCCACTGAATCGTCCACTTAGCCCGGCAGCCGGCGCAGAGAACGGGCATTTCAAGGGAAACGCTCCCATATCCTCCTCGCGATTCTCGTAACCTCGTTCGGAGCCATCGCGCGCTTTACATCCATCGTGGGAATTGAAACACAATTACGCGGCGTTTAAGAGGCCGATTCTGTGAAAATTAATTACGGCGCGTTCCTTTTTTTTTCCTTCTAAAGCTTATTGCACTAGTATGTGCTCAGATTAAATAAAAAGGCTACACAGCGTAGCTGAGGTTTACAGAAGGTTTCTTCTCCCATTGGAGATTAGTGTGCACTAGTCTACCGTGGTCAGTGCAGCCTACTTTAAGTCAGGGCGTGCAGTTGGCTCCATGCTCCCCCCTAAAATCTGACTGCCTTCCTGATCACTGCGCTGAACTTGTTGCTTTATTGTGAGAAATACTTCACCACCGTACAAATCTAATTAATGCGGCGCCACAGCTCAAAAAAACATCCAATAATTGCTTTAACAAAATAAAAAAACAACCGCCCCCCCCCCCCAAAAAAAAGAGGCACGACTTCAAACTTTTTTTCTCTCTTCTTTTTTTTTTTTTTTTCTCCAACACATGTGTCTTTTATATATCGTATGCTTCCCTTTCTCGCCATGACTGAGTGCTTGGAAACGTGCTCTTTGGATTTAATGCTGAGCAAAGTTAACTCTGGTCCGTGCGTAAAACCTTGGTGCTGAAAGGACAGCGCGCACTGCCACCCAGCCCCGTCCTGTCTTCATCCTCCTCCTCCTCCTCCTCCTCCTCCTCTTCTCAGATAGAGCGCTATGCTGATTAATTTTATTGAGCAACATGAGGAAGGAAAAAAAAAAGTATGATTCAACATAAGACGAACTTGACTCTGAGAATCAGAGATGATGCATCCAACTTTTTTCTTTTTTTTTTGGAAGGTGAAATGTGAAATCCAGTGACATCACGGTGAAACCTAGACCTGCCTCCACCCAGTGTACACTCATGCCCCCAAAGATTGCAAGTGACATCAGAGTTGCTCCTCTTTCTGATGAAAGGGGGAAAAATCAATTTATTTATCAGTCTGAGTGGGGAGGGGAGGGGGGGGGTCTGCCTGGCATTCTAAGTTTGTTCCCAGTCAGAAAAAACTGAGTGTGACCTCTGATGTGCCTGTGGGAGAGTGAAATGAAATTCATTATTCTCATAAAAATCAATAACTTTATAATCATCATCATATTATTTATGATTTCTATATGATATAATATTCTTTCTGTTAAATAATCCACTATGTGATATATGATCCCGCTAAAAAGGAAATTGCATGTATTTTCCTGTGCAAAGTAATTTGCAAATGTTTAATCAGAATCGATAGATATTCCTTGAATGCACTGAGTTATTGCGCATGGAGAGGCAGTAGTTTCAGCAGGGGGCGTCAGTCTGCAATCACCAGACAGAGACATCTTCACATTATAGTCTTGTGCCTATTTGGCCAGAACCACAGTCAGCCAACGTTTTTACGCCGGATTTTGACTCCAGTCGTCGTCCCATAGAGATTTAAAAGCAAAGTGCCATCAAGAGAACGATCGTATCACATTACACCACCGAATAAAGGGTCGTGTCTGTGTACGTTCCTATTAAATTCAGTGAGAATATCTGTAAATTTAATCTGACTTTTAGGAGAAAATAAAAAAAGAGTGGGGTTAAACAGCCATTAATGCAAAGGGGAGTTGAACCTTTCCATAAAAGTCAGTATCCTTGTAAAACGGTCTGTTGGGCAGGTGACTTAGAGGAACAGCTCTTCTAAATGTGGAATTTGGCAGTTTGCTTTGCATCCACTTCAGTGGGTTGTCTTCATTATGCATGACTACTGCTGTGAATTTGTGGAAATCTGCTGCGTATCATCCTCATCCGTTTGTCTCGTGGGCAGGAACACAGCAACCAAAAGGGATGACACTGCTGGTTAGAATTTATGTTTAGACATGCAAATAACCTTGTTTAACCTGTTTTCTGTCTTTTTTTTCACTTGTGTGACCTTTGTAAACTTTACAGAGTCACATGTGCAACTATTTGTCCAATATGTGTAGGTATGTCTGCATAAGAATGAGTCATGTTCATATGACTTTTATTAAACCACATGTGGTAAACCTCACAGAGGCAGTGTGGTGGTCACTGTTTCAACACGCTCCATGCGTCATTCTCCTCCTGAACTCTCGGTGATACTTTTCTCCTAAAAGACCGTTTAATTTATCAATTAGCCGGGGCATGTGATCGCCTTCCCACAAACGTGCCTCGCTCTTCCCGAACCTCTCATCCAAGTCGAAAAACTTTCACTTCCTCTAGGTGTTATTCGAGGCCACTTTCCTCAACTCTCGTCAGAGAGCGAGGCCTTTGCAGATCTTGGCCGCAGCAGAGGAACCCGCTTCTGTAATTAAAGGATGTTGAGAGTTTTTTTCATGCATGGGGGTTGGGTGAACTGGCACCTTTCAGGAAAAACATGGTTGGGCCTGGGTGGCTGTGACTTTTAAAAACTGACTTGATAAGATCTAGGGCTACGCTCCTGAATTGTGTGAAAGTAGGAAACATGCACTTTCATTTACTGGAAGGAATTTGTGTTTTTGGGGCGAGATTAACATCCACGGCGAAGGGGCCAGCTTGGAAACCCATTGTATTCTATCTTTAAAACATCCAGGCCTGCAATGACTTATCACTGCCCCGCTGTTACCATCCAAGCGAGACTTTGTCTGCACGTGTTTCTGGTGAGAGAAAATCTCCCTAATATATCAAATAGATCCTTCATACCTACTAACGCATGAGATTCTTGTTTGATTCGTTTTCGTTTTTCACTTCTTCCTCTGTCTCTCTCTCTCTCCCTCTTGGTCGGGTTTTATCTTGAGCTGCATCTTACCTTGAGCTTCGGCCTGAGCCGGGTGTAGACGGTCGCTCCCTCTCCGCATCCGTTAAGTCAGTCAACTCATGTATTGAATGTTGTCATTTTAGCCTCCCATGATGAAACCGAGCACATAGTGGGTTACAGCTGTGGCACAGGGATGTATGCAGTTAGCGGGCAGCTGCGTGGACAAAAGAGGAAAGTTTGCAGCTTAAGTTGCTTGTCTGGCTGGTGAGGTTCTGTGTTGCCTTCGCCAATTAGGTGGTCTGTTGGTAAGGGGAGTAAAAACATGCGTTGTTTGTCAAATGGCAGCTTGGTTGTCTTTAAAATATCAAAGATCCCTCTGGACATGTTTTAAGAATGTATGGTGCATCCTCAAAGTATTCACAGCATGTAACTAACTAATTTTCCCATTCAAAATTGAGCTCTGTGAACATGTGGTCCAGCAAGAACCTGATCGAACATCTTGATCTGTGCACCGATGCTCCACATCCATCCCGATGGAGCTTGAGAGGTCCTGAAAAGAAGAAAATAGGACGCTAACTTCATACTTGAGGCTGTAATTGGTGACAAAAGGCGTATGCTTATCTACATGTTACATTTTGGTCCTTTAATTTTCAGACGTTTGCAAAAAACTTCATTTTTTTAACTTCAAGGCCACAACTTAACAAAATGTGGAAAAAGTGAAGTGCAGTGAATACCTCGCGGATGCACTGTATATACAAGCTCTGCTTTAAATAATCATTTGTGACATCTGCTCCAACCGCTGGATAAAAATGATGTTTCCTATACCTCACTATCTTTTCTCAGCGTACGTGCACAAGATCCCGCATCTCCCACTTGTGTGAAGCGAATAGGGGACGAAATATCACACAGCATTGCATTCAGTGAAGATCTGTTGGTGCCGTTGTAGTGTGTATTCCCCTCTGGGGACACCGCACTAATACGAGGACTGAGGTAGGCCTGGCCCCATCACTTTATTCTGAAGCCTGAATAAAGTTTCTGTTTTTGTTAACCTGTCATCTGCGTGGAGGAGGGGGTTTCTGTTACAGGGCCGTGGGCGCTCTGGGCACCGGAGGACGTGTTTTCATTCTGTTAATGTGTTTTCATGCTCGCTGTTACGGTGCATAACAATCAGAGCATACGAAGTAAGAGAAAAATACAAGTACCACCAAGCCCAGTAATCATATCTAATTTACACATAAAATGGAAAGTAAGATACACTCTGAACTAAAAAACTACCAATCCAAGGATAATATTCTGTCATGGAGCTGCCATGTGTTATGAGCGTAGAAGTTGCGAGTAACATGTTGTAACATTTGTGTGATGAATGTGCCGCATAAGCAGTTTTCACTGGCTCTGAAGAAGGTTTAGATACTGTACAATACACCCTCCAGCAGCATGGTGTTAAACAATGCAGGAGCAGCGGAGTGAACTGTGCCTGAGGGGAAAAAATGTCTCAACTCAAGATCCACATAGCTTTTTCCTTTTCAATCAACCCACAGCGGATGCAGTATGTTCCGTTGTTATGGAGTCAGCCCGGCTGTCATCGTTTGACCGACATTCGGATCTCAAAGGTCATGAGGGCCTAACAAATCCAACAAACAATTCCTATGTTCCTCCATCATTTCTTCCTGCCGGAGATGGGTCAGACTGACAAAATTGGCAGATGAAAACAAAGTCTATCAGGATGCACTGTACCCGACTTTTATTCAATATGTGAAACCGTGACTGTGCCTGCTATTGAAAAAAAAATGGAGTGTAAAAAAAAAAAAAAAAGCTAAACAAATAGTCATTGTGCTTAAACTATACATGTTCCCATTGCAGGAAGAGCATAAATATTTCAGGAGACAAACTATCTGTGATCAACAATCTGAGGACCGTTCGTCAACGAGGTCAAACAGTCCTTTGTCGAGTGCGTTCAAATGTCCGTATCACAGAATGTAGGTCACGACTCGAGGGCTGATGAAGCGGAACACGCACGACTCCATAAACAGTAGGAAGCGGTGTGAAAACATTATGGAGGGGCGGGACAGCGGCTGCTGCACATGTGAGACAAGTTCTCACGTCTTGGTTTTTATATATAGACGGAAGACAGAACAGTCGAGTTCAGAAGGCATGGCGTGTGATCGGTGCGCCTCATGTGGGGTCGACACGAGGCCGAGGATGAGACAATGAGTCTCTGCTCAAGGTCCACATAGGTGTTTTTCCCTGGAGCTTTTAATCAACCTGTAGTGGAATGCGGTTTGTTCCATTGTCATTTAACCTACGTTTAAATCCCAAATGTCATGAGGACCAGATAAATCCTCTAAAGGCAAAAACGTACCACTGTATTCCCCCCCCCCTCATACTTTCACTTTATAATGCACTAACAGACACATTTTCATATAACTAAATGACCACAGACCGTTTTCCACATGGGGAACCTGGAAGATTAGCGAGGGAGTAATGGAGCATGGAACAGATTATTGAAGGCCTTCCTCTGCCATACAGGTGTTTTTAACTGCTCTTGCTAATCAGACCTCTGTCTGCTGGCCGGTGCTTCACTGTTTAACTGTGGGAGATATTGGCGCCAGTATTGGCACCGTTCCGTTTGTTTTTTCATGTAACAACTACAATAGCTTCAGAGATGAATGGAAACGTACCAAGTCGGTGTCATCAGAGTATTTTAATAGGATGTTCAAAGTCATTCATCAAAAACATAATTTTCTAACTTACCACATTTGGGTATTTTAAAAAGGGAAAATATGAGTTGGACAGTAATAAAGACAACAGCGACTGCCTCCAAGCACCTATAAGCTTCTCGCACCTGTCAGCTGGTAGTTTCTCCCGGTCTCCCTTTGTAATTCATGCAAGCTCTTGAATGTTTGCCGGATTCCTTTCCCCGATGGCAGAGTTTCAGCTCTCTTCAAAGATTCTCAATGGGCTTAATCCCATTGAGAATCTTCAGGAATCTTTGCTTGCCAGCATAAAACAGTATTGTTTTTTCTTTTCGACAATCCTTAAATGCTTTTGGATGTGTGCTTTGGGCATTAATTGTGCTGGAGAACCTATGATCTTCGACCCAAACCTAGTTCTATTACAATGGGTAGCACATTTTCCTCTAAAATCCCTTGGTAATCCTCCGATTTCATGATTCCTTCAATATGGTCAAGGCCTGCAGTTTCAGAGGCAGCAAAGCAGCCCCACAAACAGATTCTTCACCATGCTTTATACTATTTGCCAAGAAGGACTGTGTTTTATCCAGGTATCCTTTGGCAAAGATTAGTCATTCCTTTTTATGTCTTTCTCCAGCAGCGAAGTCCTCCTTGGCTCTCGGCCAACCGTTCTTGGTTTGGTTTTGTGCAGCGTATGGTACACGTTGAAACCATGACTCCAGATTGTTCCAGGTCATCCTTTAAGGTCTCCGGGTGTTTCAGATGGAGCTCGCCCCCCTTTCCCGCACCAACCTTCGAAGAATTCTCTCATGGATCATCCTCTTCCGCCCACATCCAGGGAATTTCCTGACAGTTGCATGCTTAGCAGGCTCCTATAACGTTGTGCATTGTTGAAACGGGGCTACAAGAGGTCTCTGGAGGTCTCTAGAGGTCTTGTGTTTGGTGATCATAGAACTTCTCGGGCTCTTGGACAACTCCCTTGTCTTCACCGCGGTGAAAAATGATCTGGGAATAATAAGTGGCTTTTTGTAAAAATCATTATTCATTGGATAATTCAAGCCATGCGTGACATGACAATTTATCATAGTTGAGTTAAATGTAATTTTTATCCCAAACCAATTTGAACAAATCAGTAAATTGCGGCAATTTTCTGTAGATAAAAGACCCCACGGTTTCCTCTTTTTACAGGAGTTATTCAGCATTGTGCTTTTAAATCTTCCTGGGTGCCAATAATGGCTACTGGAAGGATAGATGTAGTGGGAGCTCCTTAAGGGCTATCTAATTATTATGACTCTGTTTAACTGAACAGCAATATAGACAATAGAAAAAACCATATGGTTTAAACACATTTCGCATGCACCTGTCAACAAGAATGTGGGTTTGCTGCCATGATTCTTCTCTTCACTTGGTAAGATTCACTCAACATGTTGAACATACATACATACATACATACATAGCACATGCATACATACATAATTGCTATTTCTTTATACAATGTTTTGTTTAGATTCCATAAACCCGAAAAGCATTCTTCCTTTGTATTGTCAAAATGAAAAATGAGTTAATGTTTCCTGATTGCAAAATTGTAGGGTTTTGGTTGCGGAGTCAGCACTTCTGCGCCAATAAGAAATGTGATAGTCCACATCCAGCGGCTGCAGAATAGAAGCAATGTGAAAACGCTTGACACAAGAATGAGAATAAGCTGCTCAAAGGTTAAAAAGGACATATCTTTTGAGCAATGCAATCTGCTCTCTATGGGTGTGCCTGCGCAAATATTGTACATGTCTGAGTGTGTGTGTGAACAGAAGAATGTGTACATTATAAATCATTGTACTTTGATGTGGAACACAATGAACAGATCAGGGATGTGATGGGATTACTCGCGCACATGGTGTCCATAAGAAGAACATGTAATCGGACTACAGTGTGGATTAATTACATGTTCCGACGGAACGAACATGTACGAATGATTGCGATTCTGCTTTGACTGATGTATTTGATTCCATTTGAATATAGAAAACGCATCTCTCAGCTTGAAAACGTGACCATTCAGGCAATTCAATTTTGTACAGTAGTAATCGGACAACCTGCTGACTGAAGCATTTATCTTGGTACTTTTACGTCTCGGTAGAGGCAGCCTTTCTCACAGCAGCCCGTTGACATGAAATATATGAAAGGGAACTTTCACCCCTTATTTGTTAGGTCTTGGCGCCGCTGCCAACCATCAACCTCCAGTGTGGGTTCCAAACTGGTTCCAATACAAACCAATGAGTGATGTCCACCCTTATATACAGTTTACTCCATAAAATGCAGCGGCATTGGCCAGTCAAATGTGTGCACATGCACATTCCAGGTAAATTATTATGTAATGTAATGTGTATGTAACACAAATGCAGCGTTCCTATACCGTTCACCTTGTGATTTTCGTGACAAGTGATGGAACAGTTTGCCATCAGCATTGTAAAACTCTGTCTCCAATTATTAGAAACCGCTGTGCAGCATTTTGCATGTCATATAATAAGCCTTTTAAATTCCTTGATCCGTCGTAGAAGCCTATACATCCAGCAGATGTGACACTTTCATTTGGAGCTGTACTTTCTGACCACCCTGCCAGCGTTGGCTCTGCTTTTAGATCTGTTTTTGATCTCCATCAACTTCTCAAGGAAGTCTCTCTCTCTCTCTCTCTCTCTCTCTCTCTCTCTCTCTCGGTGTATGTTTGATGCAGGACAAATAGTGTTCAGTGGAGTTTTTTTTTTCCTTAGACGCCTGCCTCTGCTAAAAACAACACTGCAAGAGAGGTGAGATTAAACCCAAACTGTAAAGTCGCAGGCTGTGAAACCAACAAATGAGCTGAGGGAAACCACAGACTTGGTGATAACCACAACTGGACGGTGCCACATGAAAGCCACATGACTGAACGGTTGCACACATGTTAATGGTTATTAAGGTTTCTGTTTTGAAAAGGGCTCGGCTGGTGAAATTATAGTAACCTGTTGTTAGTGGATTCATACATGCAGCTGCTGCACAACCCGGTGAACTGGTGGTTCTGTGTTGCACAAGAAAATATTTTATGTCTATCATGTACTCCTACTAAGAAAATATGCTGTACAGATGTTGCTTCTGCATCCTAAAGGAATGTAAAAGTTAGCATGAAAGTGAGCTAAACAGGAATTAGCTGAACATACAAATGCTCCTCCATTTTATTATTACTTTAAACAACTGCAATCTAATGGGAATTCAAATCTACAAACAAGAATCCACAAATGTAAAGTTAACATTTTTCCTCCTTGTAGGATACACATGTTTGTTATTAGACAGAGGAGTCAAGGGAGGCAAAGTGGGTGAAAGTAATGTTCTTTTAACACTTTATGTCTTCAGACAAACCCAGTCTGTCTGTTTTTTATGGTCGGGGGTTGATGATGACAGGACTGTGATCAGCACCACTGGTGCAATCTTCATCTGGCTGCCAACCTTGTGTTCCTTACGTGCCGCAACCAGAGAAACATGTTCTCGCCGAGAGGCAGTTCAGGTCAAGAGCCGCAAAAAACACAAACTGCCTTTTACTGTAAGAGGCTCGTTCGAGTGGCTCGTTCAGCGGGTGCCGCATAGGCAGACATGGAAACATGCACATTAGGTTAAAGCACACAAACAATATCCTAACCCACACGGCTGACAGTAACATGGAGTGAGCATGATTGATGCTTTTTTAAGTGCAACGTGGGAAGTATTATTTCCTCTGCTTTGTAATGGTCTAGCTCACAGCTCAGGAATGGCACTTTGGCTGTCAGTCTAGCTGGGATCTGCGCACAAGAGTGCCAGAGTGACTCTGGAGGGACCTTTGGCACAGCATCGCCACTAGTTGTTGGAGGAGACAATTGTGGTCGATTTGACGTTTTTACGATCTGCTCGAAAAGAAGTGATGAGGTCAGTATCGTTTGGTAACTAAACCTGACATTTCTTAGCTGGGAAGAAAATAAAATTCATAATGTTGGTACATGCCGTTGCTCCCATGCAGTGTGTGAATGTCAGAATGAGCTGAGTTCAAACACCCTTCCTTATTACAACACCTCAGTACCACAGGAGGTAGACCGAATGACTGAAGGTTTGTTTTCAATGTGCAGAGTTAAGTCATTGTAATCTCATTTGTAATTTGCCACCGAGGTCACAAATTAAAGTGGGAAATCTTGAATGAATAAGGCTGTAACATCCTAATATGCTCTGTGGCATGTATAAAATAAATGCTTGGCTGCGCGTGTTGCTAAGCAACTTTTTGGATCGAGATAGCAAGAGGAAAAGATCTACATGACCTTTAACACATGTTCACAGGCCCTTTTCACAGCAAACTCTTTGACTTGTTGGAGGAGGAATTGCACAGATGTAAATAATTTACGCATTATATATTCTAAAGTTAAAGTTATACTGTACAAGTTATACTGTACCAGCTACTGGTGCATATATGTATGATCTGCATATACGTATGCTGGATGTTAACCACCCTCGGTGAGTGTAAATCTAAATCCTGATCAAGCTCCCAGTGTTCAGCTCCATTTGGCTTCAAATAGTAAATTGACTCTAATCAATGACAACTGAAGAAATATTGTTTCAGGAAGTATCTTGGACAGGAACTTGGTACAGATGTGATATACCAGCACTTTCTCTTTCTCTCTCGCCCCCCCCCCCCCCCCCCCCCCCCCCCCCCCATACACACACACACACACAGTAGCCATTTTCTTACAATAATATTATTATGGGATGTGGAGTCATTTGGGTTCAGGCCTGTGTCGTAGCTTAATGACTCACTAGAATTCAAAGCCCAGTCCCCAGCATTAGTTCCATTCATGATTATGGTGATGATTATGTTTTACATAAAGGGATGATGGGGGTTGTTGAAGCGATCTATCTATCTATCTATCTATCTATCTATCTATCTATCTATCTATCTATCTATCTATCTATCTATCTATCTATCTATCTATCTATCTATCTATCTATCTATCTATCTATCTATCTATCTATCTATCTATCTATCTATCTATCTATCTATCTATCTATCTAGTCGAGTAGAAAGAAGAGGGTATTTGGCACTAAAACATTGCCTTTCAGTCTGATTCATTTGTCTTTATTGTCCATTGCCAACAATTGTGACTGTATTAATGCAGTTTTTTATAGTATGGGCCAATTACATCAAACAGACAAATGTTGATTTTTAGCCTTGTTGCCAACATGTGTATGATTTATCAGGCCAGTTGCGGCCACTGAGACGGCCATGGGAAATCTCATCATTCTTTCTTTTTTTTTTGACCCATAAACCCCCACCAGAATGATTCGATTCTGTGTGTGACATTACAAATGATCTCATAAACTTATGAGACACGTGTGTGTGCTCCAATAATTGAAACATCATTGACACTGAAATACAGCGAACAGTTTTGTGGCAGATTTTATACTTGTGACTCTTCAAATGTGCAAAACACGTGTCTCAAACAAATTTGTGAATCATTGAAATCATTTGTGAATCATTTGTGACCATTTAGCCATTGTCCTCCTGCAGAGAGGGCGCGATAATAGAGACCACACTCTTCCTTGTCATCCTAGACAATAAAATATTTATCTTGGCAGCTGCCGAGTTGCCTATTTTCTAGATCAAAGTTGCATATTCTTTATATATATTATTACTTTTTAGAGCAGCACACATGGGTCAAATTATCCCTGTGAGAGTAGACTTTAAAGCAGATATTGTAGTTATACACATATATAGAGTAGAGGAGCTCAATAAACTAACAATAGAAAACAGCGTTTCATTTTTAAGTTGCATTTTTATGTAGGGCAACATCAATAAAAACTTGCCCATATTAGAAAGCAACATGCTGGTAAACAACACCTTTACTAAACTTAGAAAGTGTTCTAATTAATCTAGACCACGAGTTTTATTTTGAAAGATGAGCAGGAAGCAAGCTAGGTAAACACTAATTGAATGGTTTGTGGTGAGATAAGCACTAAAGTGCTAGTAAGCCATGAGAAAATCTAAGTTTCCATGGACCGATGTTCCTAGGCCCCATATTCCTAGGTCCTGTATTCCTACATCCAATGGCCCTAGGTCTTTATGTTCCGACAAACCTATTCTCTGGGTCCAACGTTCCCTGGTCTCATGATCTCCAATTTAATATTATGCTAACACACTTTATACAAACTGAATAAACTAACAATAGAAAAAAAACATTTCACTTGTAAATTGCATTGCAAATGTAGGGAAAGAGCAATAAAGGCCACATTAGGAGGCCACATGCCAGCAGACACCGCTTGCAGAGCTAGATGCATAACATGCTAAAAAGCCAGGTACAGCATTTTGTTGTTGGGTCAAATTCTACTTGCTTCAAGTTGAAATGGTTCATGATTGCTTTCAGTTAGCTTTTATTGGAACCAGTCTTCAAAACAACCCGATAAACACATCTAAACTAATAGTTTCCATTTATTTTGAAGGTCTCTAGAACAGATTGTTACAGCTTTGGTGTTACAGGTCAAATCTGAGCGTGGGTGGCTCGGTCGATTATTCTAAACTGACTAGTGTTTGGGTTGGGTTTGATCCACAACGCTATCCAGAGTGTTTTATTGTTGTATTCCATCAAAAACAATGTTCTAGTGGTTCAGATTTGACCAGATTATTGATGATGTGATGATTTGGTTCTGATGAGATTACCAACCCCCATACCCTTTAACCCTAAACTGGATTTAATTCATGGTGCTATGTTTTTAATATCAATTAGATGACAGGTGTGATTTGTGTAGAGTTCAAAAACATCTACATGTACGTTAACCTAAAGAATCAATAAGCTATGACCTTTGCTGAGTCCATCGCTCCAACTATTTAATTAGTTAAGTTTAGGCCCGTCATACCCAGAGCTGACCTAAAATCCCTTTTGATGAATCCTCACAATGGTTCATGTCATATTACAGCAATACAGAGATGGGGACCATCAGGTTCCCATTATGAACATAGGATCTTGGGAACATAGGACCCTGGGAAAGCATATATGTAGTTTTTAGGGAACATATAATCCTGCAACATAGGTATGACATCAATAAGAGAAGCTCCGAGCTGGGAACATGCTAGCGCTAATCAATCACAATAGCTTCCTGAACGTCTTTCCATTTTCTCTGTACTGGTCTGTTTAATGTCCTCTGGCATTTTTTTCTAAGGACTGGACATCATTTCGTTCAATAAACTTATTGGGGGAGACAAATAGATCTTAGAGACCTACTACAAAGGGAATTAAATAAAAGTAGATGTTGCAATACAGCTAATAAGTTTCAAGAGCTTTCTTCATTTTGGACTCTCTTTCGGACTCTCCTTTTCTTCAAAGGGTCCGCTCTTCAAGATGGCTCTGCATTTGTGAAAATCCCAAATTCATGCCTCACAGTTCACCGAAGTTGAACGTGACGAGAAAAATGTGCGCGGACGATCGGCCCTCTTTGCTCTTTGAACATACGGAAAATCGCAGATTTTCGGTCCAGGTGACGATGACAGCTTCTCGTGACGTAAGTCTACTGACCTTTGGAGACATGAACGCGGAATCTCCTGTTAGGTCCAATCGCATGCATGCACGCTTCGCTGTCACAAAGTAGTAATTATGCCAATAATTCTTAGTTGTCTAGTGATACATGGGCAGAGGCTAGCATCCCATTTCCTGTTAAGTCCAGCGACATGAAGAAGACGTTAATAATCTCGGCCTGTTCTGTTTCTCCACCTGCCTTTTCTTTTGATCATCCGGCGATTCGTTTTTTTTTTTCCTTTGCTCGCCTGTCTCTGCATAATAACTTTTAATGTGTGTTTGCTATTATCAGATTATTATCCCGCTGAGTGCCTGTGTGCGATCCTTGGGCTGAACTTCAGCTGCTGGGGAGCTCTCCTCCAGCCCAGGCTGAGGGAGAGGGAGCATATGTTTGCAGCATGCGATTAAAAACCGAGGGCTGATAACTTTCGCGCCCCGTGTTCGGGAAACAACTTTGAAGTGCCTCCCACATCTGTATGAAAAGCAGAGATACCAGACAGTAAGAGAGCGATGAGTGAAAGCTGTGGCAAAAAACAACAACATAAAAAACAAATGAGACAATGGCTGGAGCAGTTTATACCAAATTCCAATTCCCAGGATTGTTTAGAGAGTTGAGAAAACAACAGAAAGAGGTAAAAGTACTTGGAGATATCATTGAGAAGAACCTGAGAGCAGCTCCTATTCTCAGCTCACTCAGACAATATCTCACCCTGCTCGGGTTTTCACCCATGATTAGTCATGCCTCAGCACCAGATCCGCTGAATGCTGGAGGTCGAGATAACTAGGGTGCCATATGGAGTGTGCTGCAGCATGCCTGAAAAGCAACGCAGTCTTTCTGTCCTGTGTCCAGGGTCCACTTGCTGAACTCACTGTATGGTTTGAACGCGAAGGCGCTCTTCCCAGATGTTGTTCCCCTAAGGAGCAATTGATACTAACACACTTTTCCTGCAAAGAAACATTGCTGACGTGTGATCTAAAAAACTTGAGAGAGAGGAAGAGACCAAGGGAAGGATAAATAGAGAGAGAGAGAGAAATGAGATTGCATCAGCTCAGTGTTTGTAAATGTTTGAGAGGGTGAGAGCTTTGCAAATGGACTTTCCCTCGGGAGAATAAACGGCATAGTTTTGTATTGGATTACAGCGGAAAGTGTATGTTCCCGTGCCAGCCTGCATCTGAACAGTGTGTCAAGCACAGGCAAATGAGTCACAATGTAAGAGAAATAGAATAAAACCTCAACTGCACTCCAAGGAACGCATTTAGTATCAGATATATACGCAACAGTGTGTTCTCCAGAAAATGCCTCAGTATCGCTGTGCGGAAAAAGCACTCAGACGTGGATCAATTAATGTAGCCGCTGCCACCAGCGAGTTCTTTGAAATAACTAGAGTGCTTACACAATTATCTATGACTACATGATTCCTAGATGACATTATTTGTTCTCCAAAAAGTTTTTTTTTAAATTTAAATCCAATCAAGAAATCTATCTTTCAATTTTCTCTTTGACAACAAGAACACCGTCTACGTTCTGTCACGAACTGAGAAATTGCTGATGAATTTATTTGGGTCCAGATATTGTTTTTAGATAAGGGTGACGTCATAACCCTCCGACGCTCTATAGGCCTCAATGTGCTGCATCATGTTTGTTTGTTAATCTGTCTGTTGGGAAATATAAAAAAAAAAGAGTTTACAGTAAGCCTTCAATCTTGAGAAGAGATTGATCTTTTTCATTTGAAAGTATATTTATGGAGTGCTGCTGTGCACCGTGTTACACTGTAAGTATAATATCTGGTTATGGTATGTGACTCGGGAAGACACATAAAATTCCCAGCATCCTCTTTTTTTCTTTCTTGGGTTTTCTCCCTAGTCACATGGCCAGGGTGTGCTGAATTCCCGTTACATCTGCCCGTCCCAATGACAGAGCAGGATAACCTGACCTCACACAGGAAACAGGATACACTGTGCCGTACTGCAGACGCGCAAATACAATATGTGCACACAAACACGGAAAAGCACAGAATCACGCACATACGAGTTTGCCTGTGATTGCCAGATATTATTTTCAGTTTCATATCTGACACGGTATCAAAATCAAAAACATGCCCCGCTCATGAGTTGAAATAATTTTGGCGAATTCCTTCATTTTTTTTTTCTCTAAACCAGTTCACTTGCACCATCAGATCAAAAATGTTTACAATACTTATGTCTAATGACCTCCTCTTTAGCCTCAGCTTCAATTCCAGTTCTTTTGCTAATTAGAAAAGCTTAAATGGTAAGCGGGCATCAAAAGCCTTCAAAACAGCATGTAGAATTGTTCAAGACAGTTTAAGCATGCCTTTGTAACATGTGCAATTACAAGTAACCAATACTGAGTTCACCAAAACAAAACATACTCCTTTTATCTTTCTAGAGAAACAGAAATGAAGAAATGGCACAAAAGGATAAAAACAATAGTTACCAGTGCAAAACATACAGAAAACATTACATTCGAGAAGGAAAATGAGAGAAATAAGAGACACTGATAGCAAAGATAACTCTGGTATGACCACGGTTAGTGGTCTTTTTATTATTATCAAGCTTTATTTTACTAGATACAGTCACAGTTCTCTGCTCGAGGGAGTCATTGAAATGTTTTTGTTTTTGTCACATAAAATAGATAAATATTAGATGTTATGTGGTAGATGTCAAAATGAATAGTATCAGCATTTCTTATCTTAGTATTTTGCAATCTGATCAGCCTATAACATACTTGGTTTAGCTCTTGTTTTTGGTTTTCCATCTCTTTCTGATTCATAATCATTAAATCCATTGTTTTTTTAAGTACATTTTTTAGACTTTCGCTTTTTTTTTTCTTTGACATACAGGAAGGTTGGAGGCCGCGAGAGAAGTAATGACATGCAGGAAAGGGATCCGATGCAGGATTTGAACCGGGGCCACCTGTGGTGAGGACTATAACCTCTGTATAAGGGACGGCCGCTCTGCTCATTGCACAACTTAAAATTCCTGTTCTATGTTATGTGTTCACAGTTTTACAACTGCTTCATGTAAAAATAAAAATCAACCTGTCACCTGTGGTAATAATAACAATAATAATAATAATAATAATAAATTGTATTTAAAAGTGCCTTTCGAGACACCCAGGGTCACTTGCATCCTCAGAGGGAGTATGCAAGTCTGAACAGATGAGTTTTGAGTTTAGAATTGAACATAGGTAAGGTGTCAAGAGTTGCAGAGGTGGGCTGAGTTCCAGAGTTTGGGAGCAGAGCGACTGAAAGCTCTGCAGTGGGAAAAGGGTTCAGAGAGGTGCAGGGAGGAGGAAAATTGAATGGAACGGGATGGAGCAACGGTGATGATAGGTGAATCTCTGAGTAATCAGGAGCCAATGGAGCTGCTGAAGGATGAAGGTGATGAGATGGGATGACGGGGGTCGTGGTGATAATCCAGAGCAGAGTTCTGAACCAGCTAAAGGTTATGTAGAGATTTTCGAGGGAGACCAAAGAGGAGAGTATTATAGTAGTCAAGGTGGGAGGTGATGGGGCTGTGGACAAGGATTTAGGTGGTGTGCGGGGGGTGAGGAAGGGGCAGATGACTGATGAAGCACAGATGGAAGTCAGCAGCCCAGATGATGGTATTGATGAAAAGATAATCTATTGTCAGGGATGACACCCAGACTCCTAACCTGAGGAGATGTGGGGGGCTAAGGATACGTTGATGGAAAAAGGGACAGTGTCAACTTCAAAAAAGGGTGAATTTGGTGCCCAAAAATTAAGAATTCAGATTTATTGCTATTTAGTCTTAGGGTTAGGTTTAGGGTTAGGGTTAAAGACAGGAGGTGTGGGATGGGGTGTTAGGTTTGTAAGAAAGGTAGAGCTGGTTGTCATCGGCAAAGTAGATATGTAAATTAATGTTGAAGTTGCAGAAATAGGGCAAAGGAAGGAAGTTAGGTAATAAAGGACCCAGGTCAGAGCCCTGGGGGACACCATTTGTAACTGGAGGGGACTTAAGCCGTACAAACTGTCATTATATAGGTCAGTATAGTAAAAGTACGAGGGGGTAAGGTATGAGGAGGATAGTAAGAAGAGTGATTTAGTATTTCCTTAAGATGACGTGATGAGACCAGAGTAATCGGCAGATTTACTGTGTGTGATGGAGTCTTTGTAATGAACAATGTCAGTATTGTCTTTCCGTATTTTGAGTTTGTTTTTTGTTTGTCAGTTGGCGTCCTTTTGTTTTGGTTGTCTGTTGTTCAGGGGTAAACCATGGTGCACATGATGAGAAAGAAACTGTCTGGGTTTTCAGCGGGGCAAGGGAGTTGAGGATGTTACTTAAACCAATGTTGTATAACGCTGTGAAGTCATCAGGTTTTGAGAGGAAATCCAGGACATAAATACTGTCAATTTTGGTGCATATAGTGTCAACATTAATGTCATTCAGATTCCTGAATGAGATGAAAAGGGAGATGGTTAAATTGCAGAGTGGCAGAGCGCAGTGACAAGGAAATGGTCCGTTATGGGAAGTTCATCAAAGGTGCAGTTGGAAGGGGGTGAGGCCAGGTCAACAGATTTATTCCAGTGTGTCCTATGATGTGTGTGTCGGAAAGTCAATGTACTGATGAAAGCTGTCAGGGCACGATAAGAAGTCTCTAGTGAGGGAAAGATTTTTAATGTGGATGTGTATGTTTAAATCGCTCAGCAATATCGTATTAGGTGACAATGTGGAGAAGGAATGAATGGAGAGACTGATACAGGCAGGACTTTCCATCATGATGATGACAGATATAAACAATATAACAGATCCAGGTGGTGTAGAGTTCACTGAGCAGCGAAAAGTTATCTGGCTTCTGCCACATTTCTGTAAAACAGAGAAAGTCAAGCTTATGGTCAGTGAGGAAGAAGACCCTTGTTGGGCAGAGCTAAGCGAACCGTGGTGGGGTCATGCTCGAGGGTGTTTGCATTAGCTGACCTAGCCAGGCTTGCTAATGCACATCTATCTAAAGGGATGGCGAGGTCAGGAGGGTCCGGCTGATAAAAAGGTCTCAACTGGGAGACCAGTGACACCAGGGGCCTGAAGGGTTAGGTAGCGTGGGAGGTGGCATTCTGAGCACAGGAGATGGGATGCCCTCTGTGAGTAGGTGTAGGTGAGCTGTCTGGATGTATGCTTTCAGGTTTTAAAGAAGATGTGCAATTCTAAAACAGGTTGATTAAAATTGTCTATAAAGTCTATGCCAACAAGTGCTCTGCTAAATTTATCTGACCTGTAGCCAGGAGAAGCAGGTGGAAGCAACAACAAAAAAAGAAACTTGGGCTGATGCTTATACCAGTGTATATAGGCTACTGTATGTTAGTCTACATCTGTGAAATCTGGGGGCATGAGCTTTCTGGGAATTTGTTTTACATCATGTTATATATGGTGTTTTATGAGCTGTAACATAAGAGCGAAGTACACATAACATAGTAAGATACAAGCAGTTGTAAAGTGGCAGAAGGTGGAGGTCATAAAGAAAGACAGCTTGAAACTAATCTGTAAAATATAGTGCCAGTATGGCGACTAAAGTTTTTTTTTTAAAGGAAGCTCATTTTTTAATGTCTTTAAACAAACATTTGGATATCATGCTTTTGAGACGATTTTTCAGAAACTCTATATCTCCACAAATCCACAGCCTCGTATCTTCAAATGTCAGTCATGTACTTTCACAGCCCTCAGAAACACTCCTGGACTCCATCATTGATATCATTCAGAAAGAGAAAGATCAGTGACATAAGTTCTTTATTAATGAGAGAAAGTATTACGTCCAACTGTCTTAAAGGTCAGTGAGAAGGGTAGAAGGAAATCTGGGTATAGAAACTACAGAATCCATTTGGTCAAAGATGGTGGGGTGTTGGGGCGGAATTGTATATATCATATATATGTATGTATGAAATATACTGCTATACAGTTTAAAATTGTCCACAGCTGCGCTGAACTAAAGGTGAATTATCCGAATTCTCATGCAACGGAGACCCCATGTGTGGCCTTTCCAATCAGAACCACTCCGATTCATGTGTTCTGTGATTGTCCTAAATCACCACATTTTTCCCAGTAAATATTTGACACGCTTTCCGAAAACCGAGAAATCCTTGGAACCATCATCTGATAACTTCATGGCTGAGTAATGTTTGAAATGGGCTTCAAAGATCCCTGATACGTCCTAGTTCACACTTCTCTTTTTTTTTGCTTCCCTCTTGTGCTTGTTTCTATGCATGTCAATGCTCCAGATAACAATGTGCTATTATACACCCCTAACAACTTATTGTCTTTTATTTATGCATGTAATTATGAATATTTTACATTTTTATGGGATGTTTATATTTGTTTTTTTATTCCTTGCATTGTTTGTATACCCAGAATGTTATCATGGGTGGGAGGCAATACTCTTTGCTATAAAAAAATGGAAAAAAAAACAACAGAAATTATAACAACAAACAACTGGGAATGTGTAAATCTCAAATATAAGCTGAGTGTTATCACATATTGTTTCCCTTTCAGTTTCTGGCTCGCAGCCGCCACAGCAACTCCTGACCCATCCCTTCCATATTTTCTTTCCCCCACACATCCTCAGGTTGTAAATTTCCACGAGAATGTTACATAAAGCAATGATTTTTTTTTCTTTTCTGTTGGCTTGTGAGTCCCACCCCCCCAAAATAATTCTACCTGTGAAACATACCATCGATCGTGATGTGCAGTTCTAATAAAGCACGAACAGAAAAACACGTGGTAGATGTGCAAACCTCTAAACAAGAAGGGAGCGGTCGCGCCATGTAAAAATCACATCCTGTTTGCAGATGATAGCACGGTACGCTTAGATAAACGATCCTGCACCAGCATTTCAAAGTGCCACTCAATTTTTGTAATACCAACAGTGTGATAATTATGATGATGCTGAGCATTTTCTACATTGCTTTTGTTGGTAATCTCCTCCAATCTGTCTGAGTGCCTTAGTATAAGATGCATACCATGTAGCCTTTGTTCCTTGTCAACACCCTATCTTTCTCCCTCTGTTTCCTATCTTTCTTTACTGTCTATCAAATAAAGTCAAAAACTGTCATAAAAAAATGTTCAGATTATGTGTTTACAATGGTTTGAGTGGTCTTTTTCATGTGGCCTTACTTAAAGATAATTATATGCAGAGTCTACCTCCTTGGGTTTTCCCCGACAGCTGATTCCGATCTGGAGGGAAGAGTAGAACCCGTCAACTTGAAAAGCCGAGTCCGGCATATTGTTGTTTAGCCAAGTTTCTGTCAGGAGAAAAATACAAGAGTTCCACATCTCTCCCGATGAACACTCTCAGATGGTTCAGATCCATTTTGTTATCCAGTGAGCGGACGTTGACCAGAAAGGAGCAGCGGGGGGCGGCGGGGGGGCGAAGCCGGCCCTGGTGGCGTCGGCGTCCCGCTCGGCTATGCCACTCCGCCACTGAGAGGCTCCGTGTCCACGGGAGCTGCCGTCCGTCTGCTGAGCGCCGCTCTGAGCGTCGGTGGGAGTGAGGCGGGCGGCTTTGCTAATAACGTTCAGAAGTTCGGTTGGGCTGCACCTTCTTTGGCCTAGTTGCACGGGTCTTGTTATGTGCAAACTCTTACGTTAAAAGAAGCGTTCCAAATACTCCTCACAGCATAAATGGGAACCAGAGAAGCCGCTGTGCTGCTGACATGAAAATATCTGCATCATGCGGGAAGAGTAGATGTCATTTTAAGGATTTTAAGGTGGTAATTTTGGGATAAAAGCTCATAGATACACATTCCTGTTCAGATTCTCAATATATATGCATGTAAGGAGAAGTTCTTTTACATAAAGACATGCAGGACACCCCTACAGGACACATTTAACACCCCAGTATCACCCATGTCGACTGCAAACACAGTCATATTAGTCTCAACATCCAACTTATTAATTGACCATATTTCTGCCTTATGTACATTTTTAATCCATTTAAGTTTTACATGGTCAGAAAGATATGAAATATCTATATTGTTTTTTTCTTATTTCCCAGTCATTCCTTTGTCATCTCAGTCCAATGTAGGAAATTAAACTTTTATGTCATGGAGAAGGGAAGTAGAAGAGCATAGAATAGAGAGTGGATCATTCACTTTCTTCATTCAAAGGCTACACACACACACACACACACACAGATGCACACAATCTTTGTGGTCACAAATGTTTTCTTACAGAGGCGTGTAAAGGGTGCACGGGGTGTAGCGAGTGGGAGGTTCCTTTGCTCCTTTTTCAAAAAGATTCATGAGATACGAATCCTCTCATAAATATCACAGCGCTGTCCACTCCTCTGTATCAAAGGACATCAGTGTAGGTGTTCCACTTTGCACTTGAAAGGCTAAATCGAGACGCACTTAAGAGAAAATAATTATACGAGGGAGTTGACCAAAGACATGCATTGACATGTTGGAATTTAGGGAGTAAAAAGGAATCGTTGTCTTTATTTACTTAGGTTGCAGAGGAAGTGAAGTTGCGCTGTGGCGTTTCGCCCTGAAACACGAGTGCCCTCATTCAGCACGGAACAGATGTTTCTAAACATGAACAAGACTTTTGGACACTCGAAGACCTGAAATGATATGCCTAAATGTAAATGCAAGCCGCTCAAGATATGATTTGAAAAGGGTTTGAGCTCCAAAATCGCCCCTGCTACCAGTGCTCGGCTGAAATTAGATTCAGTTACGCTCCCGTTTGTGTTTGCTGCCTCGTCTAACACTTGGTGGTGATTGAAGATGGCAGTTTGTAATGTGTGTGAGTCCTTCGGAGAAACTTGGCTGTCTTTCGCAAAGTAATTTGAGATGTAACATCAGAACTGATATATTGCACAGTCCGAATTTAAATCTATCAAAGCTGTCATCACAGCGAGCAATAACAGTTAAAAACATATGCCAGTGTACACACAGGGTAATGCCTGTCTTGGCACGGCTCTCTGGGAAACTAACAGGTACTTTTTGTAGGGCTGCGCTGCGAAACCTGTGCACAAATATATGACCATCCTAATGCGTCAGTAAAATAAATTATCATATTAAAACAACAATCAAAAATCACAAAAGCTGCGGGGTTCGTAAATGCTGCAGGAGAGGAAATTGAATCGAGCGTTTCAATGCTCCTCGTGTAAATTCTCCCATTGTAAGAACATTGTTAATATGAGGGATCCAGCATGTGTTTAGTGATCAATGGCAAGTCGACGTGCTTTTCCGCAAGCCGCCACGAGTCGCCAGCATGACTGAGTCACCAGTTCAGAATCCCTAATAAGATCCCCCTTAAGTAGAGATTCCTTTTGTTTCATGGTCTGCATCACATTCATTCTCATGAAAGCATACCATTTAATAGTCATCACCTCTCGTTGTGGAGCAACAAGCCAAAGTTCCCTTTTTTTATTATGGCTTCTATGGAAAAATACGGTAACATGTAATCTTAACACATGTTATATTTGAGTGTATTACATTTTTTGGACAGGATAGAATCTATGGAGTGCCATTAGCTGCCTGTGGTTCAAAGAAGGTAAACAGCCTCAGGAGCAACGGTCGCCACCCATGATGGAACTGGAAAGTAGGCAAAGTCTGATTCTTTATCTGGCTCTGTCTTTGGGAATAAAAAAAAAGGGATTATGTTTTTTTTTTTTTTTAAGGCTGATAGATTGTGTTTTGTCATTGGCCAATGAATATGCCACTAAAGCCTCATTCAAGCATGCAACCCTTCCAGTACGTGTTCCAGCTCTTTTCCCCAAATGTCTGAAGCCAGAGACGTTTATCTAGAAAGGCAATTTCCCACCGAAAGACCTATTAATAATACTGGGACACAAACTGGAACGTTGTTTGACAGGAATCCCACCGTCCACGTCCTACCTGCAACATCATGTCACATGTGAATAGGTGCAAGACATAAAATGACCTAGGATTGAGTTTTACACAGCGAAAAAAAATCACTGGTGGTGCCTGGAAAGCATTCCAGTCGTTTACTGGGAACAATGTGTGAAAGGGGCTTGACAGAGACAGACACACATACAAGAGCAGAGTTCCTGCAGCACGGACTTCAGAAGCTGTCAAACTCGATTAGGCCTCATGGCCAAAAGAACAGGCCACTTGGCGGCGTAACAGGGCTCTGCCCAGCATCACAATCACAGCCGCCGACACCTCCAGTACGGGAAGCATCTATGTGGTTATTTTCCAGCGCCATGGCATGGCTCGTGCTTTCATATCTCCGTTCATGCCGTAGATAGACACTCGCAGCTCACTGAGACAGCCTGTCTGTCACTGCGTTATAAAACAAGGCACGAACAGCCTGGTGAAACTTTTTTTTTCTGTTCGCCCTGCGAGTTTCAAAGCGTCGGCATATTTGTTGCTAAATCTCCTGCTGTATTTCATAAATCAGCTTGAATTGTTCGAGGCAGGCCTGTCTTAATATTGGTAGAAAAGATCGCAAGCTTGGGATTTTAAGAGCCTTACTAAAATGTTTTCTTTATTTTGGCAGGTATAGAGTCTGTAGTATAATTACCCAACGTTCCAAAGGAAATGAGATCCTCTTAGTTTGGTTTTGGTTTATTGCCATTTTCATCCATTACTTAAAGTCCCCCTCCAGTCAAAAATGTGTTTTTCTTCAGTTGGATGTGTGAGTTTGACACTAGAGGGCTGCTTTCACATTCATCTGCTGAAGGGGGAAAGCTTATGAGTCGAAGGCGTGTACCTAAGGTTATGATTTGTGACATCACAGCCAGTTCTGAGCCAATAGTGGTTAAATAGGTAACTTACATAAGTGTGAGGTGGAAAGGCCAGCGCACAATGTACAGTTGATCCCCGACTGGCCGAGGAGGTGTCACAGTTGACATGGCTTCTCAACAAGGGAGCATACCGTAACTCTTATGATTCATGTGATACCAGATGAACATGAGAACAGCCTCCAAATGCTGCACCAAATAAAACATTGAGGCACTCGCTTCCAGTTCGGACAGCAGGAAAATATACTGACACACTTCCAGCATCGTACTTAGCGGTACAATGCTGGTTTTGACTCAAATGACTGTGTTCTATTTGTATTTAATTGCCTCTTCCGCATTTATTTCATGCAATGCATTGTGGGATTGTGTGTTGTTCAATTTCATGTTGCAGTGTTGCATGTTCAGCTGCCCATTGAACCATCCATCCATCCATCCATTGTCTATCCCGCTTATTCCCTTTCGGGGTCGCAGGGGTCTGCTGGAGCCTATCCCAGCGCACTTTATGGGCGAGAGGCAGGGGGATACACCCCAGATGGTCGCCAGCCAATCGTGGGGCACACACACCATTCACACACCATTCACTCTCACACTCACACCTATGGGCAATTTAGAGTTTACCAATTAACCTGAGCATGTTTTGTATTGTGGGAGGAAACCGGAGTACCCGGTGAAAACCCACGCAGACACGGGGAGAACATGCAAACTCCACACAGAAAGGCCCCAGACCCAGGCCCAAGGCGGGTCTTGAACCTGCGACCTTCTTGCTGTGAGGCAACAGTGCTACCCACCGCACCACCGTGTCGCCCCCCCATTGAACCATTTTTGGGTAATATATCTGCTTATATGTGATTATATGAATGTAGATGAAAAATGTCTCTGTTTGCCCTTATTTTCATTGCTTGTCATGTCTTTTGCTGATTGACATCAGAGATTGTAATAGAAAAAAAAAAAACACCAGTGCAAGTCCAATTAAATGCTTCGCTATGAACATTTTACTTCAGAAGTCAATTCTGTCGCTCAAAAAAGGTCATACTATAGTATGTCGCTCAAAAACGGTCATACTATAGTATGTCGCTCAAAAAAGGTCATACTATAGTATGTCGCTCAAAAAAGGTCATACTATACTATGTCGCTCAAAAAAGGTAATACTATAGTATGTCGCTCAAAAAAGGTCATACTATAGTATGTTGCTCAAAAAAGGTCATAGTATAGTATGTCGCTCAAAAAAGGTCATACTATAGTATGTCACCCAAAAAAGGTCATACAATAGTATGTCGCTCAAAAAAGGTCATATTATACTATGTCGCTCAAAACGGTCATACTATACTATGTCACTCAAAAAAGGTCATAATATAGATTTTTGCTCAAAAACGGTCATACTATAGTATGTCGCTCAAAAAAGGTCATACTATACAATATCGCTCAAAAACGGTCATACTATAGTATGTCACTCAAAAAAGGTCATATTATACTATGTCGCTCAAAAAAGGTCATACTATAGTATGTCGCTCAAAAAAGGTCATACTATAGTATGTCGCTCAAAAAAGGTCATATTATACTATGTCGCTCAAAACGGTCATACTATACTATGTCACTCAAAAAAGGTCATAATATAGATTTTTGCTCAAAAACGGTCATACTATAGTATGTCGCTCAAAAAAGGTCATACTATACAATATCGCTCAAAAACGGTCATACTATACTATGTCGCTCTAAAAAGGTCATACTATACTATGTCACTCAAAAAAGGTCATATTATACTATGTCGCTCAAAAAAGGTCATACTATAGTATGTCGCTCAAAAAAGGTCATACTATAGTATGTCGCTCAAAAAAGGTCATACTATACTATGTCGCTCAAAAAAGGTCATACTATACTATGTCGC
The DNA here is from genome assembly GCA_036785175.1 of Eupleurogrammus muticus. Taxonomy (NCBI): domain Eukaryota; kingdom Metazoa; phylum Chordata; class Actinopteri; order Scombriformes; family Trichiuridae; genus Eupleurogrammus; species Eupleurogrammus muticus. The sequence continues at coordinate 41,744,534 of JAYKQN010000001.1, read as the reverse complement.
TCTAAAAAGGTCATATTATACTATGTCACTCAAAAAAGGTCATAATATAGATTTTTGCTCAAAAATCGGTCATACTATAGTATGTCGCTCAAAAAAGGTCATACTATACAATATCGCTCAAAACGGTCATACTATAGTATGTCGCTCAAAAACGGTCATACTATAGTATGTCACTCAAAAAAGGTCATATTATACTATGTCGCTCAAAAAAGGTCATACTATAGTATGTCGCTCAAAAAAGGTCATACTATACAATATCGCTCAAAACGGTCATACTATAGTATGTCGCTCAAAAAAGGTCATATTATACTATGTCACTCAAAAAAGGTCATATTATACTATGTCGCTCAAAACGGTCATACTATACTATGTCACTCAAAAAAGGTCATAATATAGATTTTTGCTCAAAAACGGTCATACTATAGTATGTCGCTCAAAAAAGGTCATACTATACAATATCGCTCAAAAACGGTCATACTATAGTATGTCACTCAAAAAAGGTCATATTATACTATGTCGCTCAAAAAAGGTCATACTATAGTATGTCGCTCAAAAAAGGTCATACTATAGTATGTCGCTCAAAAAAGGTCATATTATACTATGTCGCTCAAAACGGTCATACTATACTATGTCACTCAAAAAAGGTCATAATATAGATTTTTGCTCAAAAACGGTCATACTATAGTATGTCGCTCAAAAAAGGTCATACTATACAATATCGCTCAAAAACGGTCATACTATAGTATGTCACTCAAAAAAGGTCATATTATACTATGTCGCTCAAAAAAGGTCATACTATAGTATGTCGCTCAAAAAAGGTCATACTATAGTATGTCGCTCAAAAAAGGTCATACTATACTATGTCGCTCAAAAAAGGTCATACTATACTATGTCGCTCTAAAAAGGTCATATTATACTATGTCACTCAAAAAAGGTCATAATATAGATTTTTGCTCAAAAATCGGTCATACTATAGTATGTCGCTCAAAAAAGGTCATACTATACAATATCGCTCAAAACGGTCATACTATAGTATGTCGCTCAAAAACGGTCATACTATAGTATGTCACTCAAAAAAGGTCATATTATACTATGTCGCTCAAAAAAGGTCATACTATAGTATGTCGCTCAAAAAAGGTCATACTATAGTATGTCACTCAAAAAAGGTCATACTATAGTATGTCGCTCAAAAACGGTCATACTATAGTATGTCGCTCAAAAAAGGTCATATTATACTATGTCACTCAAAAAAGGTCATACTATAGTATGTCACTCAAAAAAGGTCATACTATAGTATGTCGCTCAAAAACGGTCATACTATAGTATGTCGCTCAAAAAAGGTCATATTATACTATGTCACTCAAAAAAAGTCATAATATAGATTTTTGCTCAAAAACGGTCATACTATAGTATGTCGCTCAAAAACGGTCATACTATAGTATGTCGCTCAAAAAAGGTCATATTATACTATGTCACTCAAAAAAGGTCATAATATAGATTTTTGCTCAAAAACGGTCATACTATAGTATGTCGCTCAAAGAAGGTCATACTATACAATATCGCTCAAAAACGGTCATACTATAGTATGTCACTCAAAAAAGGTCATATTATACTATGTCGCTCAAAAAAGGTCATACTATAGTATGTCGCTCAAAAAAGGTCATACTATAGTATGTCGCTCAAAAAAGGTCATACTATAGTATGTCGCTCAAAAAAGGTCATATTATACTATGTCGCTCAAAACGGTCATACTATACTATGTCACTCAAAAAAGGTCATAATATAGATTTTTGCTCAAAAACGGTCATACTATAGTATGTCGCTCAAAAAAGGTCATACTATACAATATCGCTCAAAAACGGTCATACTATACTATGTCACTCAAAAAAGGTCATAATATAGATTTTTGCTCAAAAACGGTCATACTATAGTATGTCACTCAAAAAAGGTCATATTATACTATGTCGCTCAAAAAAGGTCATACTATAGTATGTCGCTCAAAAAAGGTCATACTATAGTATGTCGCTCAAAAAAGGTCATACTATACTATGTCGCTCAAAAAAGGTCATACTATACTATGTCGCTCTAAAAAGGTCATATTATACTATGTCACTCAAAAAAGGTCATAATATAGATTTTTGCTCAAAAATCGGTCATACTATAGTATGTTGCTCAAAAAAGGTCATACTATACAATATCGCTCAAAACGGTCATACTATAGTATGTCGCTCAAAAACGGTCATACTATAGTATGTCACTCAAAAAAGGTCATATTATACTATGTCGCTCAAAAAAGGTCATACTATAGTATGTCGCTCAAAAAAGGTCATACTATAGTATGTCACTCAAAAAAGGTCATACTATAGTATGTCGCTCAAAAACGGTCATACTATAGTATGTCGCTCAAAAAAGGTCATATTATACTATGTCACTCAAAAAAAGTCATAATATAGATTTTTGCTCAAAAACGGTCATACTATAGTATGTCGCTCAAAAACGGTCATACTATAGTATGTCGCTCAAAAAAGGTCATATTATACTATGTCACTCAAAAAAGGTCATAATATAGATTTTTGCTCAAAAAAGGTCATACTATACTATGTCACTCAAAAAAGGTCATAATATAGATTTTTGCTGAAAAACGGTCATACTATAGTATGTCGCTCAAAAACGGTCATACTATACTATGTCACTCAAAAAAGGTCATAATATAGATTTTTGCTCAAAAACGGTCATACTATAGTATGTCGCTCAAAAAAGGTCATATTATACTATGTCGCTCAAAAACGGTCATACTATAGTATGTCGCTCAAAAAAGGTCATACTATAGTATGTCACTCAAAAAAGGTCATACTATACTATGTCGCTCAAAAAAGGTCATACTACAGTATGTCGCTCAAAAAAGGTCATATTATACTATGTCACTCAAAAAAGGTCATAATATAGATTTTTGCTCAAAAACGGTCACACTATAGTATGTCGCTCAAAAACGGTCATACTATAGTATGTCGCTCAAAAACGGTCATATTATACTATATCGCTCAAAAAAGGTCATATTATACAATGTCACTCAAAAAAGGTCATACTATACTATGTCGCTCAAAAACGGTCATACTATAGTATGTCGCTCAAAAAAGGTCATACTATAGATTTTTGCTCAAAAAAAGTCATACTATACTATCTTGTTCAAAAAACGTCATACCATAGTATCTGGCTCCAAAAAGGTCATACTACGCTATGCCGCTCAAAAAAGTTCCAAAAAGGTCATACTTTATTATTTCATTCAAAAAGGCCATACTATAGAGAATCCCAGCAGATCCATCATAGAAAAATCAACCAACAAACAGGATCTCCTGGCTCATTCTCAGGTCGTCACATATCCCACGGCAGCATCTGAAAATAAGCATTGCTTTCACACACTCTCACGCACTAGAGCCTGAGGTACGTTTGACGTACTTTACCAACAAAGGTGCAGAAGTACATCATCACTGGCCCCTGTTTTCAAACCGTAATAGTTAATTTCAGCTGAGTGGATGAGCAGCAGCCATTTCAACCAATCAAATGCAGATTTATTCATTTATTTGGTGCCAGTGTCAATATTAACAGTTGCATTGATGAGATTCATCACAGTACAGTCATCTAATTTAGTTTATTGCATGAAAAACATGCCTTGGGGTTTACTACATTTTTAAGCTTTAACTTCAATAGTGTGTGTGTGTGTGTGTGTGTGTGTGTGTGGAAGAGAGAGTTGCATCATATCTGTTTGATTAAAATGTTACACAACCGTTGGGACAGATGCAAACTTCTGCTGTGGAATCCGCTGGTTGCCTGGCAACCTCACGGTGACAACATAACTCCAGAAAGTTAATGCTGAGAGCAAAGAAATAGACATAACATCCCATTACCAAGCCAACTCCTCTTTTTTTTTTACACTACACTACCACCTAGTTACGCCACTATATAGTGCACTATATGTAACCTTAGCTATTTTGTAAGGGTTGCAAATTTCTGCACTATATATTGCCCTCAAAATTTGAATAATGGAAATAAAAAGTGCTCATGACACGCTGTCCTCAGGATTGTATAGATGCAAATTTACTGTTGTGCAACCCTGCTGTTAGCGATGACAGAAAATGCAGATTATGTTGTTTTGTTACGCCCCAGTGATTTTACCATTGAGGGGCAGATCGTGTTGTACTAAGCAAAGATGTGGGTTTTTGTATTAAATGTTAATTCTTATGTGTTTGTTTTTCCTTTGAAAAGTTACATAGTCTCTACCACTCATGACTATCATGCAGTTTTTTAAACAGATTCTGCAAAGTCACGTGTACATTTTTTCAACATGAAGAGCTATGTCCTTGTTGGATCAGAAAGTGGAAAAGACAATGTGACTACGCAGTTTCATCTCACTTTTTGACCAAGCATGAATTTATTTACTCCTTCCTTTTCATCTTTTTACAATCATCTGTTCCCTTCCCTTCTCCCTAATGCCTTTTCCTTTCCAACAGGATCCATTCTTCAAGCGTGTTTCCTCCTCCCCTCCCATAGATCAGCTGAGTCACTTTGTGCCCATACATCAGAGAGCAGTCCACGGGCGGGGAGGACGCAGATAGCATCCCGTCACGAAGACGAGCTGTCTGTCTGACAGCGTGTCGTACGGTTCAGTCATAACAATAAACACTTACCTCGCTTCACAAGACGTATGCGCACATTTTTCAGGCCTGAGGCGATAAAAAGGAGACGTATGAGGCGAGAGGAGACAGCGACGTGACGGGAGCTGAACACCTCAAAACTATAGAAGGGGCAACAGTATGTGACAAAATTAATTAAAGCCAGATCATCCTAAAAATTGTGCATATGTTTAAAAGATTCATGTAAAGAAATACAACTTCAAAGAAACAAAATTAACGAAGATCACGTTACACAGATGAAAGCACCGGACCAGCTATTAAATAGACCTTGTGATGAGGCTGTTTTCTGTTATTTCCGAGGCCAACGTGGAATGCTGACCTGCAGCACTTCACGTGTGTTGTATCAGAATAAAATCACAATTGTTTACGCCCACAGTGAAAACCTAAGCTCTGCACACTGACGTTAACGTGGAGCCATCATATCATATTAATCAGTTAATCCGGTAGTTCTCAAAGACCATGGATAAAGGGACAAGAAAGAAAAGTTTATTATTACACAAAAATATAAACATTTTTAGTAATCGCTTTCTGCCCTCTTGTAAAATGTGATTTATTTTCACAGGCTGTGCTCTCTAAGCAGCCTTCAGATGTAGAGATCAACATAATCGACATAACTTGTGTTTTGAGTATGACATAACCTGTGGTGAGGGGGTCACAAGAGACATTGCTTCATTTTTAAGGAGAAGCCGTAAAGGGGAAACGACCAAATTAGCAAACAGATATTTCTCTTCTTTGGTCCGCATCCCCTTTCGAAATGAATTCATGTTCCGCTTCATAAAACCACAACGAACCAAACTAGTTTTCTTTCATCGTAATTTCCAAATTTAAGGGAGGCCTATACGTGTATGTTTGGTTCAGCAGTGCTGCTGTTATCTATCAATAATTCATGCAGGGTAAAGTTCAGGTTAACAATGGCGCATATTAAGTGATTAGGGCTGTCAAAGACAACATAATAATGAGTTGTTTTAAAATCGCATATTTTTTTTTTATTCCATCAACACAGGTTCTGATATGATGACGACTTGTCGTGCATCAAGTCGGCAGCTAATACTTATGCAGGCAGAGCTCGCTTGCAGCAAACCACAAATTTTGACAATGTTGTGCGAGAGAAACAGAGAAAAAGCAGCGAGTTTTCAGCAGCAACAGCTACGTTTGTTAACGTCGCAGAGTGGGGACGATTCTGATCGACTCGTGCTGGGAATTCCCATCGAGAGGCGTGTGCTACGCTTTCGTCCTTGTCCACTGTTTCCCCTTAACTTTATTTATTGTTTGTTTTCTTTTTACATATTTCCTGTTTTTATCCTAAAGCGCATTTGGGGATGTTTTTGTGAGCCTTTTTATTTTTCCCATGTGAAGTCGGACACAATTACATTGTGTGATTTGCTTTTTGAAGCCAGGGATCCGGAGAGTGCTTTTTAATCAGGACTGAAGTAATGGAACATTCAGCTGCCAACGTGCCCATCTGTTACCTGTTGAGCTTGGGTTTGCCGTGAGTTATCATCCGAGCATATTTTTATGAACCTAATTGATGTATCTGTGAGGTCGCTGCCGTTGTTTTTTGCCGTTAATTGATTTCCAACAATATGTGCTAAATCTGTATAATGGAGCGAGTACAACCTTTCACACCCATGTTGAATATGTTCACATGAACCTTTCTTCAAACACCCCAACACCTGCTCTAGTTACAGTATTAAATAATGAGACTGTTATTCTGTGTGCTTGTTGGCCTCCACTTAAATTTTAATTAATTTAATTCACATACATGTGTAGCTCAGGGTCTCGCATAAAGAGTTGGTAAATGCATTAAAGCGTTAGAGCTGGTTTACTCATCAATATTTCATTCAAGTTCCAAGGCTGCTACAAACAATTTTAAGACGAGAGGATGATGCATGATCTTGACGTCCTGATTTTTTTTCCCCCTCTACTATCATGACTTCTGTTTGTCCTGCTCCGCCTGAGTCATGATGCCGTCACAGCGTCGAGACCGACCACTTTCGGCTTATCACATTAGCGATGACATCATTCATTCTGCACTCATTCATTTGAATTTAAAAAGTTAAGGTCTCCGTTCCCCCCCCCCCCCCCCCCCCCAAAATGCTGTTATCTTGAAAATCATGTTATTGTGTCATGGTGGGTGAAGCTCACACTTTCTTTCTGTGCTGTGTGATGAATGGGTAACTCTTGATGAAAAGGAGACGGTACCTCATCCTCTGAAGGGAGGAAAAAAAAAAAAAAAAAACATTTTCTATGTGGCCTTTGAGGTCGCAGCATCCCTCTCTCGTCTCTCCTTTCATCTCCGTGGGGTGAGCACCCTTTTGTGCTTCCAGGAGGTGTTTTCAGGTCATGGCTGTTTGCCGTCTGGCTTGTAGTGGGAAATTACCCATGGTGACAAAAATGTCTTTGCAGGGGTAACGTCTAATAGGGAAAGTCTGCTCGTCCCGGATGGAAACCTCTGCAAACACGGCCGGTGACGCAGGCAGAGCAGGACTTCGCCTCTTATTTTGGGTCCAGAGTTTACCCGGCGATGAGTCAATGTGGAGGAACCGCTTGTCGGTGCTTTGTCATCTTGTGTCTGATATTGGAGAGGAGGAGATTGGAACAGTAATGAATTCGTGCCACGACGCGGTGGCTCCGAGGTTGTTGTCACCGCTCAGGGGCCTTGAGTGTAGCAGACGATACACAGACGTGTGTGTGTGTGTGTGTGTGTGTGTGTGATGGTCCACATGTACGCGATTGATTGGAGACGCACCGGCGAACCGGCCAAATAAAGGGTCTGGGGTATTCTCGAAAAATCTCCGGCTCCTAACCGGCTGAACCTAGAAAGGAATAATAAAAATCAGAATGAAGTAAAGTTTATGGGAACGTTTATGGAAACATTACAGGATGATGTCAAAGGGAAGTAAAAACCCTCTCTCAGAGCCCGATGATTTATGCTCGCTGTCTGTTCCTAAAGCTCAAACAGATAGAAAAGAAAAGCTTTTATGTTTTCTGTTCTTGCCACTTGGAACAAGAACTAAAAGTTGAAAAAAAAAAAGGTTGATACCTCAGTTCCATGGTAAATTATTGATATTATGATCATAGTTTATTACATTTATTATGATTCACCATTACATGGACTACTTACGTATTTGCCGTGACCAGGTGTCCTTTGTAAAAATGGGTCTGGGACTTCTCAGGTTACTTAAAAAAAATCTTTTTAAAAAGGACGGTCTGAATTGAATATTGAAATGGCACTGTGTCAATGAGTGTTTCATATTTAGTAGAAACGCATTCGTGGCCAACTCATTGAAGCAGCCTCATGACAAAGGTCATGAAGCAGCAGATTTTCATACGTCCCGTCGCTCCTGAATCGTCTGAGAGGGTCACGCCGATCTGTCGGCCCTCCCTTTGGCCACTGACGGCGAGCGTTCAGCTTTAATTCAGCAGATTTCCTGAATGGAAAAGTGGGGCTTGTGCATTACTCGAGGAACAGGCGTCCAGCCATCGCTGCCTGTGGGGCGGAAGAGGAGTCACGCCGAGAAGGAGCATCCAGTCACGATCTTGTAGCACGGGAGGTTTTTTTCCTCCCTCTGCTGGCGCTGAAAAAGCAATTACACAAACGCGAGTTTTTTGGGTGCAGCTGTAATGGATTAGTTGCTCATAGCGTCACACGACTCCTGTGAAATGTCTTGTTCCGTTGTCACAGTTTCGGCCAACAGACACAAGATTAAAAAACCTACTCACAAAAAAACAGAGATGTACCTGCTGGCGATTCACTTAATTGTTTTTTTTTTATATGCAAAAGGTCTGGAGTGCAGCTTTATAGCACTGTGTTATGTGGAATGTGATTTATAGAAGATGGGAGAGGGTCTGCTTTATAAAAACAGTTCATTCCTCTGCCAAATTTTACTGGATTAATAATCCACTTTAATGGCATATTTTAATTAAAGGTCACATCTTATGCAAATTGCTTTTTTTCATGTATTGTCAACATAAATGTGTCCTCGGTGTGTCTACACCCCTAAACTATGAGAAAAGGCCATCCCCTCTCCTTTTTATCCACCTCTGCTCCTCCATCTTTCAGCAAAGGTGTGTGCAAACACGCTGTTTGGATTTGGCTCCCCCTTATGACATCACCGAAAAAATCCACCGAATCAAATTGTTTTGTTGCTGGCCGCAGGAACAACACCGTCTTTATGTCCTCCCATCATCTGAGATCAGTTCGAAGAGGACTTGCAGAGCTTTTTTTTCCCCCTACTGACTGCTTTCTGAACCGGAGCCAGCGCAAAGCATGATTTACTTGAAAATACGAGGATGGATCAATACCGGCTGTTTCTAACTTCAAACTTGGATGTTAGATTTTTTTTCCGATGATTTTTTTTTTTTCATGCGTGTGTTTATTTAGCAAGTTAGCCTGGTGTTAGAATTATGCATGGAATCTCATTTACTTGGCCGTTACACAGGAGGCCCGCTGCGTTAGCCTCGCTGGCGTGTGTGCTGCTGCTGCTGTAACGTTATGTACAGCAAATCGCAGACATGACACCAAGGTAACGGCACACCAGTGAAAAAAAGAAAGGAAAAGAAAATAGGTGGAATTACAGGAATTCCTTTGCTCGGCAACGTCGTGTGACATTGATTAGCACCCAGCAGCCCAGGGTGTAGAGTGGGGGGCCGGGCTAACGCAGCCATTGTGATCGGCAGATAGCGCCGACGCTACTGCAGCTCTGGTATGAATATATGAACCCTGTCAACAGCCTCTGTTGTCTCAGCCTCTCCTGTTGCGGTCATATGGTCTTGCATTGTATCACGGCCCGGGAAAAGCCACAGCCCGGTTCTAGAAGTGGGGAGCAGCCGCTCATCTGCATAGACAGAGAAACGTCCCATTGAGAGCGGGGGCTGGAGCTGAGGGTATGGAGGCATGCTAGAATGCTTTAAGTCTGTGGTATTTTTCAGCACCAAAAACACAAAGACGTGTTTTTTGGAGGGGGGAGACTTTAGAGCACACTATATATTAAGTTGTTGATAATGGGTATAATATGTGACCTTTAACCTGCTGGCATTTTATCATTCAAATATGCATAAACGTGAACAAACCACACACACACACACCACATCAACCGAAGCTTGCATCCATACCCCGCAATCATACTAATCATGCGACCAAAAGGCTGGAGAGGGGCACAGGCTCGAGTTGTTAGGAGTTCGAGATGTACTATTACATGCGTTATCCCGCTTTGATGAGACAGATCCCTTCCCAAAGTCCCCCAGCCACAACCAGAACCAAAGCATTTTTCTGAAATCTGTACTGGTCAGTTGGAGCCTGTGAAGTACTATGAAGTGTAGAGCCATGCCTAATGCATATTGATAAGGAAATGTATTTTCCTGCATATACTGCAACAAATGTACCATTGCCTTAACAATGTAACTACACACACACACACATATATATATATATATGTGTGTGCATATCTGTAATATTGTTTTCTTACAATTTATAAAAGCTGTTTGAGCTTTTTCTCTTGCTTTCCCCTTTTTTGGGATAAATGTCCAATGAAGTGACTAATCTTGTTGACAAATTGTCAAATGCATTTAGTTCAAGAATACTCCTATGTATTTTATTACTGACTTGATCTTTTGTAATATCAGAAAATGGACACATCTGTGAATAATGAGCCATGGCGGCGTATGTGCCAACTTTATGACAGCTGTGACCACACCAACCCTCCATCTGCACCACCCACTGCAGCTGGTTCACATTTACAAATGGATTTCCCAGATATACCGTGTACAAGACAACAGACGCAGAATTTTTTTTTTTTTTTTAAAGGGCTATTTGCAGAAAAAGGAAGGAGCATGAAGTATTGGATTAACATCTGTTACTAACATGAAACGGTGGGGTAGAGTTTATCTATAAATGTCACCAGAGGTGAACGCTGTGGCCTGACTCTCAGGGCCAAAGTGATGGGATAATTTGCTGGTCGGAGCCTCCTGATGTGACACATGTGGATCCCGGACATGTGATGGAGATGGAGATGATGACTCACCAGTCTAGACAGATAGGACATTTCTCAGCGAAGAAGGCAAAAAAAACAAAAGTCCGGGATTATAAAATTGAGCATTAAGAAATCCAGACACATTCTGCCGCCCCCAGCATCATCCTCCACATCCTCTCTCTCTTTTTTTTTTTCCATCTTCCACCTTCCTCAGACAGATGTTATCCCTTATAAACCCATCAACCACCCAAGGTTCTCCTTTTCATCTTTGTCAGTGTTCGATATGTAAGTGAGAGCCGGTGTGTTCTTTGGCTCGTGTTTCGGATGATTGTAATTTAACGGTATTTGAACGTTGGAGGAGCGACTTTTGGACAGTGGTAGGCACTCATACACGCACAAACACCCCCCCACATCTTCTCTTCTGTCAAACATTGGATGCTCTTAAGTACAAACCAGGAAAATAGTAGATTTGGATTCATCATGAAAGCATTCTCAATATGAATTCCCCCAGATGTCTGAAGACCGAGTTGTAACTTAAAAATAGCCATGTAGATTTTAATAGATGCATCATAAATTAACATTTCGTTAGCAATATTAATCAGAATAACGTGATTTTAACAGGAGTGATGAGCGTGACAAGAGTGAAGATGTGTTGCATTATGTTTTGCAGTTCATTTTTTAATGGATTCATCACAAGAATGAACTTTCTCATGAACAGTAAGTCTTTCAATGGCTGAAATTTTAATATCCACATAATATCTCAAACAATAAATCAATTATTCAATAGCCTGGAAATAAATTAGCAAGTATTTTGAATTAACATTGCTGAATAACTATTAAAAGTTAACTAAAGTTTGTAATTTTTTACTTTTCGTCATTGAATAAACTTTAAATACTATCTATTAAAATCTCATTTGCATGTTGATCCACATATGACAATACTGGCTGAATCAACGGTTTACATATTCATGTTTTCTGATGCCTTGTCGCATTGTTCAGTTTTGATCATAACAAACTTGCTTTGCATGACCATGGAATTTATCAGTGGTGATGTTTGAATGTGATAAAACCCTAAAAAAGATTAAAAAAAAAAATTTAAAAAAGAGAGATTAGGGCACCATCTTGTATAAATATGAGGAAAAGCACCTGTTACAATTTACCTTCTATAGATAATATACTTAATAAACTTCTATATACTATACTTCTATCTGTATTGCAACAGTGGGATGTTCCACTCTGTACTTCGAAAAACAACATGTAAAATAAAAATGCAAACCATTTTTTTTTAATTATATTCATTTTATTTTCCTTTTCTTCAGAGGAATTTCAACAGCAAAACATGAATATCCAAAAATAAATTCCATGTCAGGCAATTGTATAAAAAAGCAGAAAGCAAGATTAATAATATGATAGTTTCTGCCCCTACATGCAACATGTCAGACTGAATTAGTTCTGCATCAAATAATTGTTATTGTTTCGATTATTTTATGGATTATGATAATGATGAAAAATGGTGACAAATTTTGATCTCCACGTCTCAAACCTGAACAAGTCTGATACACATAAACTTCACCTATTTTCCAAGTGTATGCATGTGTTTAGTTAACAGTGACATGTCTGTAAACTGCCTTAATATTTGCTTTGGAAAATCGTTATATTACATTCACTGGGCCTAAAACCCCCCGCCGCTTTTGAAAGAGCTCTGCCCATACCCATAAACCAAACCATTGAATTTATGCCCAGTGCAGCTTAAAAATAATGGCATCCCCTCAAGGACAAAAAATAAAAAAGCAATATTTTTTTCTAGAGAGAGAAAACTTGTGTAAGTATTTGAGCTTTAACAGATGTATCCTCTGAGAGAAGGGATGCGGGGTCTTCCACATAAATTCGAGAATAATCAAGGCACTAAAACATTTTTTCTTTCTTTAGCCTAAATCTCTGGAATAGACTGAATGAATGAAGTCAGCTGGGCTTCGATGTCAGAATAGTCTTTTTGAAAATATGTGTTTTATTCTTAATCCACACCTTCTATGCTAAAATGCAGTATTTCTGTGAAGCATTCTGCTTTTTCTTGTGTTTTATCGTCACAATGCATTGTATATTAAAAACCATAAGTGGCGTAGGTCTTTTTTTTTTTTACCAAAGCTGTTAAGTTGTTTCAAGTAGGATCACATTTATGTCACACTTTGTATGTTAAGAAACGCACAGTTTGCGAAGCCAGAAAAACACTTCGCGGTCAGCCTTTATGTCACTTGGCTCGCGTCTCCAACAACGTTTTAGGCCAATTTCACGAAAAACGACGATCTATTAATGGGCCGAAACTTGGATGGGCAGAGAACAATTTTTTTTTTTCCTCTCGTGGAAAGTGTGAGGTGAGTTCAAAAGCAACGACAGGCCGGCTACCAGCTGATTCTTTTTCCATACAGCAGGTCAAATTAGGATCATATGCTGCTCACTGCACACCAGAAATGACAGGCTGCCAAAGCAGGAAACCTGTCGAAACTATTTGACTGCGTGTAGAGAAGATAGAAGTTTCTCATCAAGATCAGTCCTCACCTTTATTTATTTCTAAAAGGTTATAACGAGACACCTTCTTGCACTAGAATTAAAAGATGCACGATAATAAATACAAAGGCAGCCACATCTTCATGTGTATGACCCAAATTCATGTCTCTAACTCTTACTGGAAAAAACAACTTTTTATATTGTACATGTATACAGTGGATTTAAATTAAAATGTAATTATTTGCATCCAGAATAACACAAAAGCGTGTTAGTATAATATATTATAATTTTTTGATGTGAGGTATCTATATTATATGTACAAATATAAGAACATAATTTTTATATTATTTTATCAATACAAATTAAATATAAGAATGAGTCAATTATTCATTTTCTATACATATTTATTCTCTATTAGGGTCACAGGGGTCAGCTGGAGCCAGGATACACCCAGACAGGAGCCTATCATAGGGCACACACACCGTCCAGTTTAGATTTCTGAAGTGGTTTCATGATGTGTATTATAATAAAAATGCTATGCAATTACATTATTTCAACATTTCAACACTGAAGGCTGATTATGTGGGTGGCAGCACCTGTTTCAACACATCAGAACATCAGGTCTGAGAATCAGAACCAGAATCAGCTTTATTTGCCAAGTGGGTGTGACCACACAAGGGATTTTTTCTCATCTGTAACAAGCAAAAATATATAGAAATACATAGAAGAAATGTAGAAATATATATGAACGGAGTTAGCGTCTGACTCTCAGCATTGCATCATAATTAAAATGCAAGCAAAGGATTATGGGGAAGGGGTTCACGCTCAAAGCAGGCCTCTCATACACTGTCCCACCCCTTCGCCTCCCACAGAGCCGCTTGTGAAAGCTCCCCCTCCATAAGAGCTGAGTCATAGCATGAGTCACAGCGTGATATGAGGGAAATTGTCATTAAATCAAAAGTTTCAGGCCATCCTTCCAGTGACAATGCGTTTCCTTTTTCTTTTTTTTTATTTGAAAGTTAAATCATCCGCCAAAGCCGTAAGGCAACAAGCTATTTTGCAGGAAAGGTGGGCTGCAGGTTGCAGAGCGAAGGCTTCGACCCCACGGAGGAGATGAAGCTTCTCACTCTGGCTGACAAAGTGCTATAATTCTTCTCAATAATGGGCTATGATTCATGCATTTCAGGTGGGACCACCTAATTGGCGTAAGTGACAATGTAGACACCGTCTCTTGAGTGTACAGGCTGTCCAGACAGACATATTTGAGTGAGGATGGACATTAATAAGCTTATTTCATTCAGCAGATCCTCCATCCGTGGCTCAATTTGTATGCATTCAGCTATGAATTCTTTTTATAAAACCGGACACGACTTTTTTTCTATCTTCATTTTCTTTATGATTGAAATTGTTAATGATCTCAGACACACCCACTGGCCATGTTAGACCTGTCCGACTGCTCGTTAATGCAAATTTATAATCAACCAATCACATGGCGGCAACTCAATGCATTTAAGCATGTGGACATAGTCAGGAGGATCTGCTGCAGTTCAAATCGTGTGTTGGAACGGGGAAGAAAAGGTGATTTAAGTGAATTTGAATGTGGGGTGGTTGTTGGTGCCAGACGGGCTGGTCTGAGTATTCCAGAAACTGCTGATCTGCTGGGATTTTCACACCAACCATGTCTAGGGTTTACGGAGAATGGACCAAAAAAAGGGGAAAATATCCAAATGCCTTGTTGAAGCCAGAGGTCAGAGGAGAACGGCCTGACTGGTTGGAGCTGAGAGAAAAGCAAAGGTATCTCAAATAGCTCGTTACATCCGAGGTATGCAGGAGAGCATCTCTGAACGCACAACATGTGCAACCTTGAGTCATCAGATCTCAGTCCAATGGAGCACCTTCCTTTCTATTTCTCCTCTGCGTGTCGCTCCTGGCAGCCATGCAACAACAATAAGATCAAAAAACGGCTGGCTAGAATCCCAATAAAAACAACGCAGGTTCCTATTTGATTTTTCATGTGAAATAGTGTGCAAAGCTCTTGCTATAATACTTTTCCAGACACATGCAATCGCAGGGCATTGCCATATTGTGAAAATAAGCCCGTGCCTCCTTCTTTTTGCACACAGGGGATATGTCGGCGGTCATTTGTTGAGAAACTGAGGTGTGCACTATGACCTATGAAGTATGCAGTACTGGCTTTCATTTAACTCATTATATCAAAAGATTTTGCTCCACAATAAAAAAAAAATACATAAGACCACTTGTGTCTTTGTCGGATTCCAAATTCCTTCTCCCATCCACGGATGATTTCATCAATGCAACGTCGACCCAAGGAATGCGGCATCTGATTAAACCATGCACGCTGTGAGGTTTGTGCAGGTTTTTTGAATGCATTCGTTTTACACTGCAATGTGTATTAAAAATGACCCATATGCTGCCATGCACATAGATCTTCATCAGGGTCATTGTCAGCAGTAGCTTACAAACCTCTGCATATCATGTTACACTAAGGAGTTGAGTGAGAGGAGCTCTGCCCCGATGTGTAAGAAGTAAGCGATACAGAAGGGAGGGAGGAAGAGAGAGGGAAAGAGAGAGAGAGAGAGAAAGAGGAGAAGCTGTGGACCCAAACGTAAAAATGAAGCTATACTATATAACATCACTACCAAGTCAAGGTGAACCTAACCGCTTTCACATGTACACATGATAAATTCATCAATGCCTAACCAGGTCCACATTTTTCTGCTCATGACTACTCTAATGTCCTTTGCATCAACTTCTAACACCTTGACTTTCAGGGTAGTGGGGTTGCCAATGTCCTGTTTGCACATAACGTGATGCCATGGTGGGGGGGGGCCTCTAACAGAACATAAAGCTGCACCCCCCTCCCCTCCCCAGTTATCAATATCATCACTATTACCGTTGTTACTATACCGTTGAGTCAAGTCCATTTTATTTATAGAGTGCAAAATCATAACACAAGTTATCTCATGACGCTTTTAGAGCTGGTCTGGTCTATAAATAGAGAAGCAACATTCCCCCGTGAGCACGCACTTGGCAACGGTGACAAGAAATAATCCCCCCCCCCCCTTTAACGGGAAAGAAAGCATGAGCAGGAACTGTTCTGTAGGTTGGGTTGAAGGGGAGAGACGGGACGGGGACGGAGAGCGGTTTAGAACAGGAGCAGCTGAGATTAAATTAGAAATTAAAAAAAAAAAGTATGTCAAATATAAAATTAGAAATGTGACTCATGATGGCAACAGAAGAAGTCACAATCACGTGGTTCCTCGCCGTCTCCACACTCAGATATGATGAAGTAATAATAAGGGAGGTAATATTACTCTATAATGCTTCTAGTAGTGTTAGGAAAGGGCCCTTAGTGGTCTAAGTGTTTTTAAACTTTCTAAGTCTTATTCCAATGTTTCAAATATACCTTTTGGAGATTCATTTGTACTTTTTTTAACTTGACATTTTAACAGTACACCAACCAGATGTGTGAGCAAATGTTAGCTCCGTACCACCTTGTCTCTCCAGGCCTCTGCACGGCTGAATGACGCGAATGAACAGTGAATGAACGTGAATGTGATGTCATTGCATCGCACAATGCGTTTTTTTGCAGGCCGGCGAGGGGGGGGGGGCTTCTTTTGGTTTTGGAGTAACTGTTTCCCATTCAGGGACTCGGCTCTTTGAAGGGATTAATCCACTGTGTCTCTTTTGTATTCTCAGTCAGTTAAGTGGTTTTCCTTGTGTGGTGCCTTGTCATCAGACTCTTCCACACTGGACTAGCATTACCTGGGGCCCTCGTGGTTTTTTGTTTTTTTTGTTTTTTGTGGCCGATACACAAAGTCTGCGCTTTAGATACATTTTTACTAACATTCTCCACCTGGATTTGACGCCATGACAGGCTGCAAACTATGAGCCTCCAGTCTAAATGATCTAAACACATAAATGTGATGGACAGCGTGATGCAGAGCGAATTATTCCTGCTCCGAGCTCCCGGCGTTTAATGAGGCAAAGTCGGCCTAAAAAACGCCCGCTTAACTCTTTCCTGTCGGCGGCGGCGCAGCAGAGATCATCAAATGTTTTCAGTGTTGTTCTGTGGGCTGTGCTGTCACGGATCATCTGACCAAAATTGATTCAGCGAGAGGAAGAGGAAGAATCAGTGCCTTAGTTCGCCGTATCATCGATCAGTATGGATGCTTACGTTACTCTTATTAAATTTACCATTAGAGTTTAATGGCCCTTAATTTGGGTGAGTGTTGTGTTTAAAAAAATCTTACATCATTTTTTTATCAGTTTCCTTTCAGGCTTTGACACCACACGCCTCACGCATGCACCCTTCATGGTTTGTTTCCATACTTGAAAAGTCATATTTTGCCTGGAAAAACTGCCTTTTCTTCTTTGTCGGTGGGAAGCGGGTGTCAGGTTTGCTTCAGTAAGTGAATATTTAAATAAAATTTCTTTGTATTTATTGTACCTTCTAATTTTAAATATGCTTTAAAGCTTTTTTTTTCCTCCTCTTGGCACATGTATGAAAGAGTAGCCCCCCCCCCTCCATACAGGGCTTTGGCTGTTCCCCAAAAAGTTGATGCAGATGTGACTGGAGTGCGGTTAGCAGAGTTAAAAAAAAAAAAAAAAAAAAAATCTCCCACTGTTCCTTCAGGTATAATGTGAATGAATGACTTACTGAGCCCAATAGGATTTAAATGCAAAGGGTCATAATATGGCGGGTCTGATTCTAATATGCTCATGATTTATGATAGGTCTTAAGCAATTAATCATTGATTCATGTGGATGTATTATTGTTTTCTTTAAGGTTTATTATCATCCATGCATCCAGCAGGAGATTTTACTCCATTACCATGGACGGGGACACCCGCCAAGATCATATAATGAGCGAGTATGGATGAAACGTCCACTCTAGCCTATAGGCGTGAGTAAAAGCATGACCAGATCTCAGTAACAAAATAGGAAACCTGCTATTAAAGATATGTCTTCTATTTTTATCTTTGGAGTTTTATCAATGGAGAAGTTGAGCTTTTTATGAATTAATATTACATCTCCCCATAGTTATATGAGGAATAAAAGTTCCGTTCCAACCCGTTCCCTCCTCAGTTTTAAGTGTTTTGGTGAAGTGTGACTCCCGGTGTTATCTTTCTTCAACTGTGATAGAATCTTTTTCTTTTAACTTCAACATTGAGCTTGTGTCAGCATTTATTCTAATAGTGGACACTATAAAATCATTTCATCATTTTGAATGCCAAATCTTCAATCTGTGTCATGTATTTGCATCAATATCAACGAGGTCTCTACAAAAGTCCATATCATCAGAACCAGAGGCCACCCGGAAACATTGCACGTTGGCTGAAAGTGATGCATATATTGCCTCTGAGGGCCCTGAAAGAAGAAAGAATACTTTGTCTGTAGTTTTACAATTTACATATAAATCATGTGAGAGCAACTGACAATACAAGGCATGCTAGCAAGCATTTGAAATATGCTTCTATAAACTTGTGTATAAAAAACATAAAAACAATAGTGTAGTACACCACGTTTTACTTCTTTCAAATAAAACTTGTAAACTTTAGTTAGAAGAAATCCACATGCCTTCAAGGCACCATGTGTTACTCCTATGAACAGATTCTTATTGTCTCTTTCCTTTGCGATGAACGTAAATCACATCTAGTAAGTCATTTTTATATCAGTATTTCCACTTACTCTTCTGCCTTCCATGGGCACTAGTTTAAAAGTTTTAGATTCTGATTGCTAGTAAATTCTCTCCCTGGAAAACACTAATTTCTTACAGGATACAAAACAGATGAACAGAATACAGATAATTTGGTTTCCTGGTTTAACAGTGTGTTCTACAAAGCCTAAAAATAAGCTCATGCTCCAAAACTAATTAATCCATCCTCAAAGGGCCTCAGAAGCATTATATATCTAGATTATTCCCTCGTAAGCAATCACTGCATAAGGCTGGTGTAAATTGGTCTTTGTCTTCTAAAGTGAATACACAGTCTCAGTGAGGCGCTTTGCTTTAGTATCAATACCCTAGAAAGCATAAGTAGCGCAAAGCATGAGTCGCTCATGCTTTCCAGGGTTTTTCCATTAAGATTTCCACAAACAAATCAGTCGTCTATGAATTTGATGATGTTTCTGTGGCCCTGTTAGGTTCCAGTGTATACGGAATACTTTGTCCCTTATATAAAGATGGCCGATGTCCGCCCACAAGTTTCCAACATTAATGGGAGTCTACACACTTGACAGGGTTTCTCAAACAAGATATTTAACCAAACAGCAGCCTGACTGAGATAACACATTGACCTGTGTTCCACTCTCCCACCGTTCCACTTCTTCGTCCTATGAATAACCATATTCCACTTTTCCTGAAGAATGGTCGCTTTTCCTTTCCAGTTCACTCTGTCACTTCATCTTCATCACCTCAACACTTATGTTTCTTTTTTGGCCGGGTCATGTTTTGCTCCTTGAAACCTCTTTGTTGAGGTCATTTTTTGGCAAGGGCTGGTTAGTGTTTGGAGTCCGGAGCCGTTCGTGGAGCCAAACCCCTTTTTTCCAGACAGACCATTAAATCAAGTCTTCTAGTCAATGTTGGGGAACTCTGGTTAATGCGCTCTAATCATCACATATAACTCACGGTGAGATATCACATCGCCTCTCTGATGGAGCTACGGTTTTCTATCAACATAGTTTGGATAGACAATGGGATTAGTGCGGAGTTTGTTGTTCGCTTGTTACTCACATTTTCTTTTTTATTTACTTGCCAGGGCTGATATTACTTAAAGTTTTCTAAAGGCGATTCATTCAATACTGAGTCCATGCTGTGAGTCAAGATGGGAGATTAAATTCAAAAGTTGAATGCAAACATGGGAAAAATCAACCGTCCGAAGCGAATGAATAAATAATTCAGCCCCATAAAACGTAACAGAAGATCCCGCATCGTCTAGATGGTGTTACCGAACCCTTCGCCTCGGACTCCTTTTCCCAACTCGCTCAAGATTCCTCAAGTAGACGCTGCCTCTATTGAGACGTTGGAGAGGTTGATCTCTATTGCTAAACGGAGACAAGCAGCTTCTTCCATGCAGAGATGAGCCAGACAGATTCCCAATAGGATTTAACAGAAAAGGCCTTTGGAAGACTGGAGTCAGGTTCTCTTTTCTACACAGACGTATTGCTTGGGTAAGAATGCTAAACACAACCATTTCTTTCACTGAATAAAGCTGTCAGTTGACTCCCTTTTTATTCACCATTGTCATTGGGCCACTCTTCTGTCACTCCTACATATTATAGTTGTACCTCTACACGCACGCTGAACATGCCTCTTGCTTTATGCGGATGACCTATGACTTTATATCCAAAAGCTCTCAGTATTAGCTCCAACTGGTATTTAACAACATATTTATCTCTTTTGGTTCCATATTTGACTGGTTTTGGGCAATCCACAGGACAATTTACAGAAAGATTCCCTATTCATTCCAGTGTCGGCCCGCTTCTCTTCTTCCTCAGCGCTTCCTTTTGTAAGACTGATAAATGAATATGCGAATCCATCTGGAACAGGACGATTCCAAGACTCCGTAAGGCTTTGCTTCAAAGGGCGTATCCTCCCGAAGGGTCTCGCGTTGCCAAATTTTTTTTTATTTTTTTACCTGGAGGACTTCCACTCTCCCACAACATGGATATTAATGGAATACCCCCTTCTCCTAGACCAGCCTCCCTGTCTGCTCATGTTCATGTTCCCGTGAATCTCTGTCTCTCCCTATTCAAAAATGTGATAGTTAAGTCAATGCAATATAATTGCAAATAAATATATATAATGAGAAATAAAGAGAGAGAGAGAAAGAGAGTAAGGGGGAGAGAGAGAGAGACGCTATCTATCCATGATCCACTAGCAAATCATCATTCCACCCTCCTTTAATAGCTGGAACATTTCTTCCAGTCATGCTTGTGATACCACAACAATCAAAGACTTTATATGCTCATATCATCTGCTCCTCTCAACAACTCTCAAAGAAAGTCTTTAATGTCAATCTCAATCAGCCATTTTAAGGTATTTAGAGCTTTTTGTTAGACAAAGCGTACCCTGGTCTCCTAATATACCAGCAGCTACCAGTGCCGACCCGTTTCTGACCCCGGTGCCTGCTGTGTTTGTTCAGTCTCGTCCACTCCTCAATCCTTTCCGATCCTATCTCAGTTCACACTATTAACATGCTATGGGAGCATGATTTACATGTTGAAATTGAAGCTGATGTATGGGACGAGTGGGGTTTTTTGTTTTTTTTAGCAGGTTCACCCCCTCTCCTCCTCCTCCGTCCTCTCTGGGATGTTACAATGTCGGGTTCCTAAAGCCTGGCTCGGATTACAGACGTTTTTTTTTTTTTAAATTCCGATTTTGAAATCAGGTTGCATCATGCACATATGGAGAAACTTCACAGATGTTCTCCTCTCTAATCTCATGCAACATGCACACAATACAAGATTCGGAA
Organism: Eupleurogrammus muticus; assembly: GCA_036785175.1. Classification (NCBI taxonomy): domain Eukaryota; kingdom Metazoa; phylum Chordata; class Actinopteri; order Scombriformes; family Trichiuridae; genus Eupleurogrammus; species Eupleurogrammus muticus. The sequence goes on along the minus strand of JAYKQN010000001.1, from coordinate 41,722,871 downwards.
AATAATGGTGCATCACAGCATATTATTAGGATTATGGTGATGGGGGGAACAATGCACCACCTCATGTGATCTCACGTGATAACATGTGACCGCATGTTGATGCAGGTGTAGACTAAACGCACAAGAAACAGCCCTCCACGTTTGCCGTTCCATCCATTTCAACATGTCTCATTCACTCGTGTCCCCTCGTAGAGTCATCTTCCTTTATTGCATATTGTCGTTCTGCTCGGAAAAGTGGTGACGCAAGCGCTCCTGATTTTTAACTCCTAAATGTCAAACATGTTTGAAATGACTCGGACGGCTCCGATGAGTCTGTGAGGGGCTTTCTGAAGGTTTGATCTGTAAATCCCTCACACCGCCAGATAATCTGGGTCGAACATTGGTTCTGAATACTCCCCTTCTGATTGTCAGGAATGGTAAATGGGGGGGGGGGATAAATGGTCCCCAGAATTCCTGGAGTCTGAGCCCAGCTTAAAGTCAGACTGTCAGGAATGCGTGAGGATGTTTGCGAGTAGATATCCAATCTCCAGCTACTTATATCCAATTTTTCAATACAAGCATACAAATGATCTCTGGCTGTGGAACCGTCCGCAATCGCTGCCTCATTCAATATCAAGTCATATGAAGAACTTCATAACTTTAGCTAGATATGAAGTCAGGCAGTATTTTGGCCTTCAGACGCTCAATTTGCTCCACAAGCCAATTCATCATTCCACCTTTATTTAATTGCTGGAAATTCCTCCCTGTCATGCTTGTGATACCACAGTCAAAGACATATATGCTGATATGATATCATATGGAGAGGAGTTTTGAATGTTAATATTGGTTTAATTGCAAGTCTTTTTTTTTCATAGATTAATTTTCATGACCAGACTGACTGACTCTCAGACCATTCTCAATATATCTAATTTATTGAGAGGATTCACTTTGTGTTTTATTGTTGCAAACTGAACACATGCCTACGCAAACTTGAGAAGTCATTTCTTAATTCTTATGTGTTTGTGAAGCCTCATTTGAAACTGTATATTACTGTTATGTGCCATTAATCTGGAAACCCAATAAAGAGGGTTTTGAAAAATAAAATCGTAGCATCCGACTTCCTGAGAGAGCTCTTAAAAGGACAACGCGGGAATTTACTGCAAGCTGCCACTTCCAATAAGCCTTACCAAATCCATGTCTGAATTTAGATCTGTTTTAAAACCTCCCTTTTGTAAATCTGACATGTGTCTTCCTACACAACCATAAGTCTGTCTGAGTTGTTAATTTACAGTAGCTTTTTTTTCTTTTCTGTTCTGTTATATCTTTTTTCTCATATGTTAAAATTTGATTGTGCTGGGCTGTACACCACTTTGTCATGTGTTTGAGTAAAATCCTGCATATATGCAGTTGTTATAATAATGTAATTAATTTAATTGTCTTCAGTTATTAGTTATTGAGTTATTTGCATTAAAGAACAACATTTTCAGTAGTATATTTGTCAAAAAAAATATCATTACCTACTTCTTTTGAGTGTTGCACAACTTCACCCTATAGTGTATCATTTATATTGATTTTTCATTACATCATTCCATAAGCAGAAGATGATAAAAAATGTCGTCACCATCTATTTGGTCTACGTATGTAGTAACTGATCCATGTTGATCAATGACTCACTGAATGTGACCTTGTGTGTGAGTTTAAACCTTGTTACATCAATTCTATATCCATATATTATCCATATTGTACATGATAATACACTTAAATACATGAATACATATTAAGTTTATCTAATTTATATGATAAAAACACACCAAACTGTAATAATTGGTGATTTTATTTTAATAATATTATACTATATATACATCAGACAGCCCTGTGCTTTATTCCTCGTCAGTATGCAGAATATATCTAATAGAATATGTTTTTTATAATCATAAATATGACGGTGAGTCATTTATAAGCGCGCAGTGAGTCATCTATTACTCCGTATTAGTTACTCCACTTTTCCCACTCTCCCTCTCTTTTTCTGTTTATTATATTACAGAGCACGCCCAGTCACAGTGTGACTCAACCGGACCAGCGATACCGTTGTTGCTGCTGTCACTGGACACCACCAGCAGGTCAGAGCTCAGAGCTACAGGGTCACGTTTCCTTTCAACACGTGACCCCCCCATTTCAGCAGGTATAACCAATATAAATATATATGTTACTATAATGTAGATTTTTTTGGCATTTTTCACATCCGTTAATTATTGCTCAACAACCCACTCCTCATATGACTGTGTATTGATAGTTAATCAATGCTTGGCACTGTCTATAATATGTTTGATCTTAACAGCATGATATAAAGCTTGTGTTAAGTTTGTATATGAACAAAATGTATCAAGCTCAAATTTGTTTGTAAATGCATTAACAATTTATAGGCAACATGTATGACTTCATCTGTGTAATATTAGTAATTGGCAAATACATTAGTTTACATAAAGCTGTAGTGTGGGACTTTTGTCTCCCTCTGCTGGCGGTAAAAGTAATTACATATAATTTAAAAAAAAAAGAAAAAGTTATGCTTGCAGCTATAAAACGGTGGATTGTTTTTTATAGAACCTCCACAGATGTGTGAATATAATCTGTTTTATGATCAGGATTTTAACCAATGGAGAATATCTCCAGTAACACATCACTGATATTTATCCACTGGTGATAGATTTAATCAACCCAATGTGTAAGGGCCTAAATGCAATATATCTTTTTTTTATATGTAAAAGTTCCACATAGCAGCTTTAACAATATAACTTTATATTAACTTAATGGTATTATATTGATTAAGTGCTTAATATAATGCTCATAGATCTTAAGTAGTGGGCGTTAAAAAAAAGTGTTACCAGACTTTTTATTTATGTTTCAGGGTTGAATTAAACTGCAACCACAAATTGTTTGTTCTGGTATGGACAAGAAAAAAAGTTTCAATAAGCAAAACAATTTATAAACTCTGCTGCCATGGAGGAATGTACATTGACAATTGATTCAAGATTTGTGGAAAAGTGGACGAAACTGCTCCTAATTAGCATAATATTGTAAAAAAAAAAAAAAACACTAAATCCAATCCAAACATTTATACAACCACAGATGTCGAGAACCACAGCAGGAGCCAACATAAACTGTATCATACACAAAGTAGTGTTAAAGGACACTGTCATCACTGCGTGCTCCAGATATACACTCACAGTGCCCGTGACTGTTTGTGGCCCATGCAACATCTGTTTGTTCACATTCTTTCATATGGAGTGAGAAATTTTGTCTTAGGCGTAGCTGGCAGTCGGCCCGACATGCAACACGAAATAAAAAACATCCACAAGAAGTCAGAAACAATGCCTATGTCTTGATACCAAGATTTCTTAGGTTAGCCTATAAAAAAGAAACTGACATGAGGGTTTCAACCACTGTGGTTTCATAAAAAAAAAAAAATGTTACTGCGGGACATTTGAGAGGTGCCTTGCAAGAGTTCGTGTTCAATCTAGATGTAAAAACTATGTATGGGAGATCAAATGTGGTGCATATGCTGTATATGAAAATATTTTTGTTGTCTATGTGCATTGAATTAAAAAAAAGTAGCAATCTTATCATTTCATTACAAAATCGTGCTATGTAACCACCATCTGTTGAGGTGTGCAGTTATAATTATTACTTAAATTGTCTGACACCTTGTGGGTTCAGATATTTGGCTCTGGGCTCATGCTGTGTAGCCCGACAGAAGCGTATTTGCAATTCTAGCGGAGATCCGATCATCTCCATAGATACCAAATATGTCAGGACAGGACATCTACAACATTCACTATTTCAGACAAAATACTGAAGTGACAGGCAGGAATAATACGGGTGATAGTTGAGCCACAAAGGTACTTATATGAGGGTAAAAGGGATAAGCCAGAGTTAAAGGGTCGACTACGGGGTTCATACTGAAGGTAATTACCACATTTTGTACTGATCAGACACCTCAAACATACAGAACATTGTAAACCTCTGCCGGCTGCTCCCCCCCATCTGTTATATTACATTTATACTTTACCCTCATGCCGTGGCGTATGAAGGTGATTCATCTTCGATAAGGGTGTCAGTTTCTGGGAAAGAAGCCCCAGTATGTCTTTAGGTTCTGTGAATATTATTACCATGAGTCTAACTACTGGTAAAAAAAATACACCCTCTTAGTTTATCAATTAGGATTTCATGATAACTTCTCCAAGGTTCTGGAAGTGTGGACACCAATGGAATTCTTGGGCCTGCCCTCAACACCTCACAGCATCGGTGGAAGGCCGCTGTGCGTTTGATGATCCTGCTCAGATTCATCTTTTCCCCTGATACGAATCTCACAGCCTTGGGGGGGGTTCAGTGGGTTTTGTGCTCCGGGATGCACTTCGCGAAGATGCCTCACGACTTGGAATCTCTCGTCATGTACGCCGCTTCGTGCGCGAGCGTGGTCATCCTCTCAAAGACTCCGCTTCAACAGGTGGTTTTTATTTCATCCAGTGTTTTCACCCACAGGACCGCAGCTGACTGGATGTGTGTGTGTTTTTTTTCCAGTTGTTGTGCAATGCACTGTGTTGTGCATGACATACCCGAGGAAAGCAGCCACGTCTGATACATGAACTGGCGAGTTTGGCTGCAAAAGAGTCACACCAATCAGAGCAGAAGATCTAAATCAAAGATAATGTCCACGCCAATCTTTTGTTGAACAGAGATGAATGAACTTCAGGAACCTGTCTGGATGCTTTCAGCCTTAATCTTTCTTTCAGATGTGTCTCAGGAGAAGGTGCGCTGAGATGTACATAATGTGTGTGTGTATGTGTGTGTGTGTGTGTGTGTGTAACACCTGCTCTTATTTGCCAAACCGTACTCAGATTGGAACTCCTGATACCTATTCCTTTCAGAGTTGATCAATCCCTCGGACTCCTACACATGAGATGGCGCCCTGACAAAACTTCACACGCCCACACCCCACCACTGTCACTACCTCCACCGATGTAACACCCACTTCTCTGCCTCCCCTTCGTTTGAGATAACTTTTTTTCTTTTCTCCCTCTCTCTCTCTCTCTCTCTCTCTCAATAGCCTCAATTCCATCAGTCATGTCCACATGTAATGAACAAAGAACAGATTTTATCCAGAGCTGCATCTTTGTGAAGTGGTTTAGTCCATACTGCCCTCTAGTGGTGGACTGACTTCTCATTATACAGCATCTCGCGCTGATGAATTGTATGTTTTACAACATTAAGGCTTTGATTGGTCATGAAACACAAAAAACAGGTAACATGCTTTAATGCCCGTTTCAGTAAAATCTGGGTGAGCAGATCTCAGAGCATTAAGAGCCGACTTCGACGGAGAGATGGAGCCCCACAGGGTCCAGGGAAAGATTAGGAAAGCCCAATGTAAAAAGGGTTGAAACACACATACTTTATCCCCATGTCAGGCAGGTCTGACAGGTCACAAGACACAATTACCCCACGCAACCTCTCCGAACGCCCCCCGCCCCCGTCCCACACACACAGTTGAGAGCAGGAGCTGCGTGGGAGCTGTCAGGCAGGTTTAACTCACCCCAGGATACAAACAAAAGCCAGTTAGGCAAGCATGATGTTACTTTATCTGGGTGCAGGGTCCACACCAGCTCACAGTAGCCTGCTCACGGTTGTGGAATAACGAGCTTTCCTGGCAGACTTAAACTTATCGGACATCAAACCTTTGAGTGCCACTTCTGTGAAATGATATTAAAGCTGCAGGAATTTAACATGAATAAGCCCACCTTCTCCTGGTGTTAAAGAGTGAACTAAAGCACTACAACTTTCTCAGAACTTCAAAATCAACAGTCATACAAATGGTATTTTTCAAAAACGCTTTATCTTTCGCCAGTCTGTGCATTTCAACATTTTCGAAACAACGTTAAATACAAAACAGCAACTTTTGGTCCCTCGGAAAATCTCATCCAGCAGCACCTGTCAAAAGTTATTCCAGTCCTTACAGAGAATTTAAACGAACGATCTTTTTTTCCCCCTAAACAGCGACCACATGGAGACAACCTTCCGTTTTCCGAAAATTCCGGAGACGCAGATTCTTAATTCCTCCCAGGTAAAAGCCCATTTACGGACATGAGACAGGAGATCAGTCGTTCTTCTCTCTGTTCGCCCTGCGAGCTTTTCGCTTGAGCTGGAGCGTCTTCAGCTCAGTCATGGTGGAAAAAGCCCAGTACACCCACACCATCTGTCGAAGTGCAACGCACACACAGACACACACAAACACACAGAACAGTCGTTTCTATGAGATACACGCATATTCAAACAACTGAAGTGTGACGTGATGGGAGGATCCGCCGTAAAAACCTACCACAATGATGAGCGTATTGAGCAGGAGAGGAATTGAGAAGACCAACGATATAAACATGCCGTTGGAGTCAAAGTACTGGAAATTAGAGAAGGACCTGCGATAAGATGGTGAATTAAAGATTAATTATTGTTTCTGCACATAGACCACACAGCTTCTATGACACACACTATGGTCTTTACCTCCAGTTCATGGCTGCCAGCTCGTTCAAATATTCAGCACTATACACCAGGCCGACTGTGGAGATAGGAAACAAGCGTCCGTAACACGTCTGATCACATGCACTCCAACAACAATACAGTTTACAGGCTTATGCTCAACTCTTGCAGCTGTTCCAGCGCTATCGGGCAATTTTAACTTATGACAGATATACCTTATTTTTACCAGTCAGCTGATAAGTAACAACTTCAAATTGCAGAATAGAAATGTCAAACATCTCATAATGCTCATCGAGTTGCAATGATTAGTCCATTAGTTTAGTAGCTGACTATTAAATTATTCGTCAATTAACAGTTTTGACAATCCATTAATTGCTTTGTGTCACTTTTAAAGAATAAAGAATCAAAATTATTCTAATAATCCAGCTTCTTGATTTTTAATTTATGTCTTCAACAACAAACAGAACATCAGTGTGTTGTTGTAACAGTAATCATCCTTTTACACCACAAACAACAAATCCGTTAATGAATGAAAATAATCCATAGTCCAAATAATTTAAAGTATTGTTATCTGACTTTTTGAACTCTTGAATATTGGTAGCGGCTCCATCATCAGACGGGCTCTGTCATACGTTATTTTTGATCAACTACGCAGACAGATGCTCTTCTCTGCACTGTCCGAATCTCCACAATCCAGATGTTACCAATATCAGACTTTGATCCTATGAGTAATGTTCCTGAGACACATCTGTTTTTGATGCAATCAGGCTGTAAAGATAAGTGAGATGACTGTGAATATTCTGACTTAATCGGGTCACGATTTACAAAAACAGGGTATTTTTTAAGACCAAAGAACAACCCTGGCTGCTGTTAAAAGGAGTCATGGCCAACATGAACTAGTCAATGCAGGATATATTTGTATATATATGTTTGACCCACTTACTCATGAGCAGGAAGTGGCAGATCTGGGCTCTGTAATGCCTGTTCAGTAGAGTCAAACACAGACAACCAACGTGAAACACCAACAACCCGATGAGCCAGGGCTCCGACCACTGCACCTGCAGACAGAAACAAACTCGCCTGATAATACTGAAGACAGAAAGGTTCAATTAGCTGATACAGCATCTCACAAAATTAAGTAAGTACACCCCTCACATTTTTGTAAGTGTTTTATTTTATCTTTTCATGGGACAACACTGATGAAGTGACATTCTCATACAACATAAAGTAGTCCGCATACAGCTTGAATAACCTTCCATCCATCCTCACTTTATGGATATCCCAGAGGCTCGATTGGGTTTTATATGTGGAGACATATAGGATAGTCCATCACTTTTACCCTCTGTCAATTCAAGTCAAGTCAATATTATTTGTATAGCCCAAAAATCACAGATTCACCATAATAGGCTTGTACAAAAGCAACACAACATCCCCTGTCCTTAGACCCTCGTAGGGAAAGGAGGAACTTCCTGAAAAAAATGTACACAGGGGAAAAAATGGAAATGGAAAGATGGAAGAGAGCAAGGTGTCAAACTTCCACCAGCTCCATGATGGCGTCATGAGGCTTCCATGGCAACCCCTGAAGCTCTAGTAAACTCCAACATCCAAAGACAGTTATGGGAATGTTAAAAAAAAATGGTAGCAACACAAGAAAGTGACACTTTGGGCACAATTTGGACATTTTCACCTAGGAGTGTACTCGCTTTTGTCACCAGCGGTTCACACATTAATGGCAGTGTGTTGAGTTATTTTAGGGATGAGCTAATTTAAACTGTTATACGTTATATATGAGCTGTACACGGACTACTTAACGTTGTATGAAAATGCCATATACTCGGGGTTTTCTTGTCGCATTATAAGATTTAGTAAAATATTTACCCAAAAAAATGAATGAATGAACGTATTCACTTTAGTGAGATGCCGAAGACCATCGCTGCACACACGACTGCTGAGCTATGAGCGCTGATAGCGTGTTATTAGCCTCCTAGCATCTCGAATTAATGATTAAAAATTGATCTTACCGACATGAGAAAAGTCCATATCGAGGTAATTCTTAAGTTGCTGAAGCCGTCGATCGGGATGGAGCTGATGTTGTTCACCTTTTGCTCCGTCATCTTCAAGAACCCCCGAACTCAGCGCTGTTTTTAGCTTTAGCTTCGCTGGCACCTCACGTGACCAAGAACGGACCAGAAGGCGGAAGCGGAGCGTTCTTCGCCGTAGTGACGTCACCGGGGCAATTGTTTTATAACGCAACACATCTGGAGAAATATTTATTATCTAAAACAAAAAATAAAAAGAATAATGAAGGAAAATATGTTATTTACTTTGAATCCAAAAACAGGAAATGCAACATTATTATTATTATTATTATTACGTAAATTTCTTATCCATAAATGCAAATTCCAAAAATGAACACCATCATTTAAAGGATTTTTGAATGTAATTGATTTTAACTTTTTAATTTTTTTAAACTTATTTTTTGAAACGGTTAAAAAATAATAAACTCAGAATTTAATTACCTGCCTTTTTAAGTTAATACATAAATTGTCACAATTATAAAATTACTTTTGAAAGATAAAACCACAAAGTCTATAACTTATAACTATAAAGTCTGTATGAATAAAGTTGGGTTTCAGTGAGTAAAGGCTGAAGGTACCATGTGTTTTTTTTTTTTTTTAAAGAAAATGAGGCTGGTTGATTGATGCTGAATTGAAAACAGCAACTTTCAACTTACCCAGTTTGAATCTACAGGAAAAAAAAACAGACAAAAACATTAATCTTATAAAATATCTTCATTAGATTCAAAGACAGACTGTAATTACCAGTTCTTGCTTATTTGAGTATTACGGTCATTTCCAGTTAACAGCAGTCACACTTATGATCCTTCTCAATCCTTTAATTAAAATTACTAAACACATTAGTGAACTATTACTGTAGGGTTTAAATTCATCTGCCATTTCCTTAAAGGTAACTTATAACGTGTGTGTGTCATGTGATTACAAGAACCAACCAGTAAAGAGATTTTATTATCTCATTTTACACAAGAGAATTAAAGAAAAACAATACATGATAACAGGTTGGTGCACATTTCATTACACACATCATGACTTGCAATGATCTTCACAATCAAACACAGATATGGGACGATCTTAAAAAGTCACACCATTATTTACACTTCAGCCTGTGAATCCTCTAATGTAGCCTCCTCCTCCTCATCATTACCTACAGAGCTGACCCGTCAATCTGTTACTGATCTTAAAGCTTAGACAATCTGAGAAATACCCCGGAGACCGGTGGTCCGAGCCGTTCCAGTCGGGGAGGAAGCTTTCTCATGGCACGGCTCTCGGTTCCTGTCTCCCTCGCACAGCCTTGATTTACTCGTCTCTTCACTCGCCTGTTAAGTCTTTCCTGCCTGTAAATCCCTCCGAGAGGCATCTGCCCCTATTCACCTCGTCTCAGCAACAGTTAATATGCCTGTCCCGCAGCAGGATCACATTCCCACATTCATCTTCCTCTGCCATACTCATGCAAACGCCAGCTTGATGCTTGATAGAAAACATTTTCCAAGGCACATTATATCTGCAGCGTCTCTATGACAGGGTTAAATAAATGCACGGGCCTTATAGATTAGGGTTAAAGTAGAACATTCATAGTTCTATGCAAAAAAAAAAAAAAAAAAAAAAGTAAAACTATTTTAAAACTCATTTTTAGGACAACTGTAAACTATATGGATTCATTTTTTGTTATAATTTGTGGAAACAAATATAAAAAAGAAAATCAAGTACAAAAAAACAATATGAACAGCCTTTGGTTAGTGTCCGTGGTTTTTTGTTACAGGGTGCAGGGGGTCCATGTGTCTCGGTTCAGTTCCTGTTCCTCCCTGGGTGGAAGTCAGGGACAAAGGTGGCCGCCACCGTGATAGGGGTGGAGTAGCCCAGGGCGAAGTTGTACAGGCCGAGCATTAGACACTTCCACGTGGAGCGCAGCGCTTTGCCCACATTCTGAAAGACAAAGCACGCAAGCAGAGAATGGAGAAATTCTGCTGATTTAAAGCGTGATGATGACGTAACCATAATGATCTGCTGTGTCATTTAGAGGATAATGAGAAGGGAAATTTGATCTGTGTTAACTTGCCAGCGTTTGGGGGCGCAGCATTAATTCTGTTGCATTTTTTTTTGCTGTGCAGGAATGTCTTATTTTGCCTTATTTCACGGGTCAGCGGAGCTGTTGAGACTAATTTCTCATGTCCCCGTTTTCCCTTGTGGACTTGGTTTGAGGTTATGGTTACATTTTTTTCCCCCTCCACTGCAGTCCGAGTCAGAGTTTGTTGTTTGTGATCTCAGCTGCATAATTGTGAACTGTTTTTAGTGGTCGTGCTTCAGAAATCACAACATTCCAATTTTAATTCAAGTTGTAGTGAAAAAAATTGAATGCAAGTTTGACAGTAATCAGTGTGGAGTACAGTTGTTATAGTTTCAGCATTAAAAAAATGTCAATACACGATGACATAACTTATTACATTTTTGACATATAACTCTAACCTTTATGCTATTCTATAAACTATTACATTTTAAACATAACTTTTCCAACACGGCATCTTAGTGTTAAATCAGTTTATTATGGAAATTAGGATTCCCTTGTTGTGCGAAGAGAAAGTGATTTTAAAAGAATCAGGTTTAAAAAAAAAAATAGATGGGTTTGAGAGTTGAGACAGGATATCTTTTGAAAGAATGCACATGTGTTTTAGAACAATAGCGCAGCAGGGGAAGCAGCACGCTCTGTTTTTACTCCTTAAATGTAAATAAGGAGACCCCGTGAACACTATTGTGTCCCGTGTTCTGCGAACAGGAAAAGGCTGAAGCGGAGATAGGAAGTCAGATGTTTTTAGAAAAGGAGGTTAAAAAAAATCCAGATATCATGTTTTGATAGAATCATGTAGGCAATTAACTGAATCTGTTTCTGTTCAAATGGGACCACACTGTAAAACAGCATGTCCCAACAACTCCACATGATTGTACAGGAAAACTGATGATCATGCACCCACAAAACACAAAATGCAATATCACAACACCCACATATAAAAATTATATAGTTGATGATTTTCATTTTACTTGATCAGTTTGGAAAAAAAAATATGTTTAAAATGTACTGATCAGATTTGTATACATTCGTTATGATTTTTTAAAAAATATTTTTGTATTACTTTAGTTTTTTTTTTTAATGAGGCTGGCTGGTTGATGCCAAATTGAAAACAGACAATTTTAACTTACCCAATCTGAACTATAAGAAAAAAAAAAAAGACAAAAACATTGATCTTATGAATCTCATTCGATTTGAAGACACACCCTGTAATTACTAGCTCATGCTTATATGAGTATTACAAATTTCAAGCAAACAGTCATTTCCAGTTAACAGCACACTTACCATCTTCCTCATTGCTTTAAGTTAATATCACCAAACCCACTAGTGAACTATTACCGTAGACTTAAAATTCATACACCATTTCCTTCTAAGTTATAAAGTAATCACTCCAGTAAATTATTTACTGTAAAAAGACTACTGATATTCACAACTGATTTACAATCAGCCTTTTTTGACATCTTAATTACTTGTTTTCCATCTTCTCTCCAGTTGTCTTTGCAGTAGAGAGACAGGCCAGAGAAGTGACACCTATGACATTTTAAAGCTCTTTAATGAGACTAATCTCTGGCTTTAGACTGACCGGGTCAATGTGAGCACAGAAGTGAGGCCAACGAGCCATATGGACCCTTTGCTGCCTGCCAAAGAATGTAGATGTGAAATTTATTTGATTAGAGATTTGATAAAAGGTGTTCAAGATCCTTCTAATTTAACCTTTGGTGATCTGCAAAATCTTGAAATAAAAAAAACGTAATTTTGGTTACTGTAATAATCAAAGACAAAAGCTTATCATCATCATCAGCAGTGAGTTCTAACATCACATTTGTTGTTTCACATGATCAGCACCTGGAATCAAAACTGTTGCAGGATAATAATCATAGGAAATTTGTAGTTTTCCAACAAAAATCTGGAATGGATTTGAATGAGGCTGCTTGCCACATTTTAACTTACCCAGGTTTATACTACAAAACAAGTTAATCAACTCAAGTTACTTGTTTAAGAGAATTTTTAGGACATTTCATATTAATTATTATTATTTTTTTTTAATAACAGAACACTTACCTTCTTCACTTTTTTGTACTTTTCTTTCTTCCGTTTCTTCTCTTCTCTTTCCTTGACTTGTGCGTCTTCATCCATCAGTGGCTCATACCTCTCTGGCAGGAAGGAAAAATGGATTTCTCTGTGGCCCTTCTCGTTTCGTCCTTTCCCATCTTCTGCCGCTTGCTGGTCCTCCGCAGGGTCCGGGCTCCCTGAAGGATCCGCGCAGTCCACATGCCGCTGATACTTTGCTGCTCGTATACTCAGAGTCTCACTGGATGCTGCAGAGTTTCTATCAAACAACCTCGATGAGAGAGATTTTGGCTTCATTGTTGTTGTCCTCTTGCAGCTCTCAGGGACAAGATTTAAAAAAAAAAAAAAAAAACACTACTGCTTTCCTCAGGAGGTCAGGTAGGTTGTCAACTGACATTATTGTGCATGAGTGGAAATGCATTCCAGTGGACCGCCTCGTCTGGAGGATTTGGCACAGAGCCCTTAAAGGTGCAAATCCTCCTTCCTTACAAGCCTGACCCTAATAGGTCTTGAGGTTTCAAGTTGATTCGTTGCAATGCAGACCTGAATCAAAGCGACTTTCATCCAGAGAATAAGCAGAGCTGAGGAAAACCTGAGCATTACGACGTTACCATGTCTGGTCCCAAAAAACAACAGATCTTCCAACAGTTAGAGTTGGAGTTAATGTGCATTCCTCCACGGTTGAAAGAAAATCACATTTTACTCTAGTTTGAGACCTGAGGAAATGATTCTTGAATGAATGACTCTTTTGAAACTAAAACCCTGTATTTGTGAAAAATTTGATAAGGTTATATCCGTTTTACCCATGTTTGCTGTGGGAGGGTGACACGTACTGACAGATGGAGATCTTCAAACACCGAGAAAGCATGAGCCCGTTTCCTTATTAGAGTTGGTAAAAACCTACTTTGAGCCAATATGATTTTAATGGATTAAATCTGACAGACTTGTCACTACAATACTGACAATCCCTTCATGAATAACACCCAAAGCCTGCGTTTGTCTGTTAACTCTTTTGATTTAATAAACATCCATTGAAAACGATATCAAGTCCTTCACTTCCATTAAAACAGGTATTTTGGCGGCATATAAAAATATCACTCTGTGCTCCTAAACAAAATTTATTGGCGTTTAAATTCAGTTTTGTAGTAAAAAATGTGTATTTTACAAAAGAGAATATCAAACAATTACTCGTTTTGTCTCCGAACAGCAAAATGTGGCTGCGTGTCTTCAACGGTGTGGGTTTTGCCTGCTCCGCTGTGGCCTGTCCTGGTGTCGTGGAGCGTCCCATTACCTCAGCTCATGTTGAGTCACAAGCCAGTAATACTACTGTTCCTCATCCTGATTTCCTCTTGTGTTGTTCTGGCTGCGGTCTGGATCCTTGAGACGGAGGATGCGGATGATTTTACTCACCGGAAGAGAACTTGAATTAAAAGAAGCAACAAAAAAAAGAAAGAAATTAATAGGTATCCGATCATATAGGAACAGTGCTTTGACGTCATGAATCCGAAAAACATCCAGATTGAAGTCGCTACACTATTCTACTCAATATGATATTTTTGATTCTCTCCACTTGTTTAGACTGTCTGACAAACCTTTATATAAGTGTCATGTTGGTGTAGTTCAAAGTGTGTATCTAGATTTTTTGCAGTTGGGGCCAATAAATCGCATTAGGGTGATGGAGCTGCTTTGATAAGCAAACAGAGAAGTTACCTCATGCTCTGTGGGGTGAGGAAAATGAACTGTCTGTAGCGCTGAGCGGCCGCCACCTTCAGCATCATGTCCATTGATATCCTCCTGTTCACCATGTCCTAATGAAATAAACAACAGCCAACCATAATGAATAAATGAGACTCTCACATCTTAAGTACCCATTTGAGTCAGTGACTAGATTTTCCAGGTTTACAATTTGGCATGAGCTTATATCCAGACAAACATACAATGTGACACCTGTCTCTTATTACCATGTAAACGTCAAACTCGTCAAGGCAGCGGAAAGGAGCCTCTGTGATGGCCCAAAGAGAGAGCACAAAGCAAATAGTGGAGAAGGAGCGCTCGCCTCCTGACAGACAGCGCATGTCACTCTGGTCGGCCTTGTTTCCTTGGCCTGGCTGCACCTACAGAGGAGAGATCAAGTTTTAAGAGAAATAAAAAAAAAAAAAACTATGTTCTCATGATATCTGTTATAAGGACAAACAATTCAATTTTAGTGTTTTTTTTAAGGAATTTAAGGCAATAATCTCTTCTTACTGAGACGGAGAGGGTTTCATTCTTGTGGTTAAAGTTCATAGTTCCAATGTAGCCTCTCTGAGCCAGCATGCTATCAAAGTAGTATTTACAGCGGGCTGAAAGGAACCTGAGATGCCAGGATACAGAGGAAAAGGATGAGGATGGAAGGCAAAAAGAATGATAACAGAACAGTTAATAAAACAGTTGTCATGTTTTAATATAGCTAACAAATAAGCTGCTATTGAATATAACAAAATTCCTAATATGTTTTTATAAAACTAAAATAATTAACTATTTGATTTTAATGCCATCTGTGCCTATTTCTGTGTCCATGGAACTAAATTATTAAAATCATAGTCAATACATTTGGATCCTTTTCTAGCACAAAGCAAAGAAAATACAGTTGGTCGACACAATGAAGAGAGCAATATGTCACACTTCATCACCTATTTACTTCATATAAATTTCTCACACTGGCTGTATTTTCACTGTTGTTCGTTTCAAACTTGCCTCCTGAGCTCGGTATAAACCTGGACTCGATGGCTCATGACACCGTCCAGGCTTTTGATGAAGCTGTTGAGGTTCTTCATTTGCTGCAACATGTTATTGTAGTTCCCCAGTGCCTCCTGATACTGCCTAAGACCAAACAGCAAGCAAGAAAACCCTTATGTGAAAAAATGATGATTGGAATTGTTATTAAATTTGATAAAAGAGACAGATGTAGTGACATGTCATATCCAGAATCATCTTAAATTGAATCAAGAGACATCCAATGATTTCCACCCCTGATAAGTGTCAGTGAAAATGTTACTCGGCAAACTTTGGTTATTGCATTATGTAGCAGTTCTGTCACCATGAGAAAACCTACCTCACAATCTCCTCCCGGTCGCCTTGTTGTTCCTGCTGGGTTGAGATTTTAGCCTTGAGACGGCTGATCTCGCTGTCCAGGCTCCTGGCTGTCCGACGGATCTCCGGGCGCTCCGGTGAGATCTCTTTGGCCTTGGACACGGACGTCTGAACCGCGGGGTAAACAAATGATTAATTTACATGACACAAAGGAAGTGAGTAAAATAGTATTGCCACGGGCACCCCGCCCACTCTGGTGTGCTGTGATCAATCCTCTCAGGTGACAGACCTGAAGTTCCTGCTCCTTGCTTGCCAGCGTCGTTTCCAGGGCATCGATGCTTTTGAGATGGGCGCTACGTTTCTCATCGTAGTGTTTCTTGTGATGCTTGGACTTCATCACCTCCTGGTCAATCTTGCTCAGCTCCTCCTTTAGTAGGATGAAGGGATCAGACACATAGCACGGGTCAGGGGGGATGTTGGCTGACTGAGGCTGTGACCAAGAACTAAACAAATGACAGCGGTGCAGCCATTTTCAGGCAAAATAAGCAACTTCTTCAGCTAAATAGAGTTTTATCTAAGTAACAATATAAAGTTGATCTTATGTGTAATGGTTTTGCTTTATAGCATGAATGAGTTTGACTTTGTTTTTTGAGAATTTACACACCAACTGACAAGGTTTGGACATACTCTAAAAGCGAAAGCTGCTAATAACATTCTTTCTTTCATCCCAACAACAGAAAATCTTGAGTGTGTCCAGTGTTACCTTGATGGAGTCGGCCTCTTCAGCGATGGTGTTGATCTTCTCTTTGTGCTGCTTGTACTCCTGGTCTGCCTTTTCATAGGAGACCCTGAGCTCAGCCATCTGAGCCTGTGCCTCCTTGTGCTCGGCACGCTTCAAAGAGATTTTACTAATAATCTCCTGAAGATCCTCCTCCTGTGGTACAGCGGTGACAGCAGAACATCATAAAGAGCATCTGTTAGTTATTGGAAGTCTCCTGGAATTCTACATTTATTCTAAATGGAATAAAATGTTGAGTTGATATGTTTAAAAACTTTGCCGAGCATGCGTGTGGTACAGAGATTCATGCCTGAGCTTTTAACTGTATTGTTGGGTTCTGTACTAACCAGGGGCTTGAGGTCTTCTGACTGAGGCTCTTCCACATTCTGCAGGTCTGTCAGTTCCAGCTTTAGCTTTGTGACTTTATCCTAGAAGAAATACAAACCTGAGTAATTCATGATCATCTGACAATTCTTTTAATTAATAATAGTTTGTGTAAACAATTTGCTTGATTAAAATTGCTTGTTATAATTTCCTACAACTGATTTACAGTTAAGCAGGAATCAGACTATTTTGTAACCTCATTCTTAGAAAACAAACAAGCAAACAAACGTTTTGCCACCAGGTGACCTTACTGTGCACTGTGAGTGTGCATCTGCATTTCTTTTGCAATATTGATTGCATCATATGCTTAATTTTACCTAAAGATTACTACTTGAAATATAATTTTATTAAAAGTTGTATAAAACTATATAATACAATGTTTAAGTAATGCTACCATCTTCATCATTTCATGCTAAACAAGACAATTTTCATGACACGATGCGAGAGGTCTTTGCTACCTTGGCGGCCTTCTGCTCTACGTAGGCTCTTCTCTGCAGCCCATCATTCTGTTTGATGTCCTCGTCCAACTTCCGCATTTGTTGCTGGAAGCGAGCCGCCTGAGCCGTCTGGTTTTCCAACTCTCTCTGCAAGTGCCTAATGACAAAAGAACCAAAAGGTTGTAGAAATAGACAGATAAGGTAAAACGGAGATGTACACAACCATTGGCTGTTGTAATAACCATAGACAATCACAAGATAATCACTAAAACTACCAATATGGTGTAAGAAACACAGAGCATTCTCCACTTTCAAAGTCAATGAGAGCCACCTCTAGTCATATCTAGAGATATACCAGTGGTGATTAAATGCCTCACACACACCTGATCTCCTCTTCAACATCTCCTGACAGGTAGTTAGCTCTGGTCTGCTCAGCCGTGTAACTGCGGTTATTAAAGATCTGATCTCCCTCCTTGGTGAAAGCCTGGTTGCAGTTCTGAGGACAGTTTCTGCCCTGCATCACCCTTCGAGCCTCTGTGCGATTCTGTACTCGAACACAGGCAAAGCAACAAAACTCATGCACCATGTAATATCAACACATAACGCATCATTTGTAAGGCATCATATATCCAAATCAGCTTTTATTACCATACCATCTCTGCTTGTGAAGGTTTTATTTGTTACCTTGATGAGTAAAATGCTCTCAATCCCCCTTTGATCAATCAGGCAGTTGGCCACAACTGGGTCCTCAATTTCTAGAGCTTGAAGCACAGAGGGGTATTGAGGATGATTCACCGCCCTGATAGAGACAAAACAAACCAAGAACTCTTGAATAACAATCTTGTTAGACATTCTGGCAGTGTTTAAGGACGATTTCACACCACTGGCTTGATTATTTGGACCACACCAAGCATTAAAATTGTTACCAATTAGTATATAAACTCCAGCGCAATCCCATAATGCCCTCACCTCTTTCTTGTGTCATGGACTTTTGTGATAAACTGGCTGGTAAAGATTGCAGGTCTGCGGCCTGATTGTAACACTCTGGCCATGAGCCCCTGCAGCACCCTCTCATCATCATGGTTGTCACAGGTGAAGGCCTGTAGCTGGCCTTTGATACACACTTCTACAGCCAGGGCCAGTTCTGGGTCCTTCAGGCTAATAAGGTACCCTGTAAAAGAGACAGATAGAAAGATGGAAAGCAAGTTTTCAATGGATGGGTGAACACATCATCTAATAAGAATGAATGGACTATCACATAGTCAACATAGAATTCAATTTCATTAAGAAATGTGAAATAGTTAACAGGCAAAAACAATATCGGAACAATACATTCTGCTCCTCATTGTCTTAAGAGATAAGAAAGAATAAGTTGAACATGACTAGAATAAGGAGTTTTACCCAGAGGTCCTCGGGGTGTGCACTTGAACTGGCCTCTCCTGTCTGCTTCCTCAATGGCTTTGAGAAGTGCGGGCATGTGCTCTCCGAAACGCCGCAGCCGATTGGATCGACTGCTTTCCATCGTCTGCAGGTTCCTCTTGTTGGCTTCAGTAGATCTCTGGAGTGCCTCCTGCTCCCTCCTGAAGTCACAAGGTGGCCATTTCACCATATTAGAGGCTATACTTGTTTCATTCCACTGCACGATGGAGGCTACAGACCCACAAGTCTCCCTAATGGCTTATTTTAGATTGAGACCTTTAATTCCATTTTGAATTCGTGTTGGTCTCCAATCAGTGATGCTTAGCCGGTTGGAAAGTCTTTGAAAGGGGATTAAATATAGGCTATTAAAAAAATC
This sequence comes from Eupleurogrammus muticus, assembly GCA_036785175.1. Taxonomy (NCBI): domain Eukaryota; kingdom Metazoa; phylum Chordata; class Actinopteri; order Scombriformes; family Trichiuridae; genus Eupleurogrammus; species Eupleurogrammus muticus. Next base: position 41,703,691 of record JAYKQN010000001.1, on the reverse strand, counting down.
ACATGTATCTACATACTGAAGCACTGGCATAACTATTTACCATTGACAAAACAGAAGAGCAGAACAGGATGGGATCATAGAACAGTATGAGATGTATTTACTTGCAATTAAAATCTTTGTTCATTCATGCCATGGACAGGTTTCTACAAGCTAACACTCAGTGTCTAATACCTTACCTCATCTTTCCTTGTTCTTCTTTGGCACGGCTGCAGGCGTGCTGGTACTGGTCGATCTGCTGGCCCAGAGTGGCGATCTGATGTGTCAGTTTTTCCAGCTGAGTCTCGACCTTCTTCATGCTCTCCGCCCTGGCTTGGCTCTCCCGTCCCGATGTCTGACTGATGCTGAAGGAGATTGAAAAAAGATGATGAGGGCGAAATAGGAAGGAGGGGGGAAAAGTGCAAAGTGCGGCGTTGCAGATTGTCGCACCTCAGGTTGAGATCATTTATTCTCGAGGACAGTTGAACCTTATCCTTTTCCAGGTCCCTCAGGTTAGCCTGGCATCTATGGACTGTGACCTAGAGCGCCCACATAATTGAGGAATAGAAACATTCCCTTTTTAAAAAGGTGCGCAACACGCAATGCAAGAGGAACAGAACATTTAAACAGATCAGAGCACATTAGTCTAAAGGACAACCACACCAAATGCGCATTTGATAATAAAAGCATGACATTTCTAACATAGTACACACAATATGGTTCATTCTCAGTTGTGAAGGAAGAGATTTGACTGTGGAGGACCATGAGAGCTCGAAATCTAAGAAGGCTGCCAGTCCGCCCAGGTCACAATTGTTATAAAATGAGAGCTAACCCGCTGCACTACATGCAAATTACAAGATTTACTACACTGGTGAATCTTGTATGTATGTATACCAACATACTGAAGTTAACTTTACCCAGGGCAGGGCAACATTTATTATCTAAAAGGCATTTCACCTCTTATACAAAACATGCAGCTCTGACCTCGCTTGACTTGAGCATGTTGTTATGCCTCTGGGCTTCTGCCTTGAGCTCAGCACATTTGGGCTGGAGCACCTGGACCTGCTGGGTGACCCCCTCCAACTGTTCCTGGATGTGCTTGTACTTCTTCTCGGCCCCCTCAACTTTATTCTGCAGGATTACATGAATGTATCAAAGAAGAGCAGTGTATGACTGCAAAATAAAGAGGAGGGTCATACACACACCGAAGTAGAACAACACATAATTCATACAAGCTTTTCACTCTATAGTAATCATACAAATGAAATGGTCATATTTATACCTTCCACTCTTCGACTTTCTCATCGTACTTCTCCGTAGAATTTTTGTCTGACTGCAGCTTCTGTTTCACTGGCTCCAGTTCCTTCTCCATCTCAGTCACCTGCACAGTTAAAGATCCCATATCATTACGTTTTTTGAAAACATTCTTTCTTCTAAATTGGCTAATTTTCACTTCACCTTCAACAGTTATTGTACAGATTCATTTGTGTAAAGGCACAGGGAATGAAGGGGGGTTGGGAACAGGATCTCACCAAAGCCCAAGCCATCTGCTTCTGTAAATCCCCTAAATTGGTCTGCATTTCTTCAAGGGATGCCAGGCTCTTGTAAAGGCTCTCTTTCTCCAGGTACTTCCGCTTTAAGTCTTTCAAGCACTGTAACAGCCATAGAAACATACAGGGTCATAAATCTAGAGCAGCATCCATGGTGTCTTGCACTGAACACCTAGTCAAACTTCAAAAATGATATCCACAATAAAGGGAAAAATAATTCATATGTAAACAAAGTTAAATGTGAAAATGTCATGCAGCTGGGTTATTACCTGGCCGTGTTGCTCCACTTTATCTTCTGTGATATGCTTGGTGGTTTTGATGTAGATAAAGTCCTCTCTCATCTGGTCCAGCTGCGTAGCTTTCATAAAAAACTGGTAACAGGCAAAAAAACACACAACACAGTGCTTAAGCAATAACATCTGCTTCGTAGTGAAAACGAGGTTCACAAAAGCTTCTCACTGAAAAAATCACAATAGATAAAAGCAACAATGAAAACTAAAACCCATATAATGATTTGATTTACAGTGGGAGGAAGTATAAACTTAAAAACTGTGAGTTCTTCAAACAAACCTTGTACTTGTCCCCCTCTCCTTTGGAATGTAGGAAATATTTGCTCATCTCTTGAGTAAGAACTGACACAGGATTGTTCACCTGTAGAAGAAAATAAGTCACACACTTTCTATACCAACACTGGTATTTCTTGAACTGACAAGAAGTCATTATGTTTGCAGAACTGGCCTCTGTAAGACTTCTATAATTCATATCATACCTGAATATTAAAATTGTCAAGGATGGACAAAAGCTCTTCCTTTTTTGTTGAGATAATTTGACCTATAAGAAGAGGAAAAAATGTGTTTGTGAATATTTAAGAAGCTACAGGAAGTGATAATAATAGTACAGTCACCCTTTGCCAGTGATTAGTAAATATAAAATATTCAAATGGAGGAGAGAAGTCAAATTAATTCAGTCTTTTCCGGGGCAGGCAACCTTAAATTAAGTTGGAAAAATATAAGATTGTATATTATTGTACAAACAGCAGTGGTCTCTAAACAAAATACTGACAATGAGAAATTCATAACACGTCGGTCTTTACCCGATTGGCTCCTGAGTTTGTAGGTCCTCAACCCCTCACGTGTTATTTTCAGGTCTACAATCAGAGCTGGACCATAGACCTCAGGTTTATACGCATCTCTTCCTTTGTTACGCAGCGTGATCGATACATCAGCTGAGCTGAGAAAACAAGAGGAACACAAAATGAATCAATGGAGGTTGAAGAGACAACTTTTACAAAATAACATTTCTATTTTTATCAGTGTGGAAAGCCTGACACTGTCTTTTTCAAGAAAGCTGAGGGCAATAGATCTGACTAACAAGCTGACATGTTTCAAATTTCAACTTTCAAAAAAAAGAAAAAAAAAAAAAAAGAAAAGAATGTACCTCACATTCACATGAGCCATTAAAAATGCTTACCTTTCTCCTTGTTTCACAAAACCCTTGAGAGATGATCCTCTGTTCGTAGCCATCGCATTCCCACCTAAGGCGACTATGAGAGCTGTCAGAACAGCACTCTTTCCACCTGTTACACAAGCAGTTTGTGCACAGACAACACATGTTTTGGACTTTAGAGGGCTTTCCAAAAAGACAGCTGCATTGCACAACACTATTTGTATGGAAATTGAAAGATCACCTGCAGATGCAAGTCACTGTAGAAATACCTATAATCATTCCACTTAGTTGTTTAAACATCAGCATCTGTATGATATTGCCAGTCTGCCCCTTTTAACTTCTGATATTAAGTAAATTTACTTATCTAAGAGAACTCAAAACGATGAACTTGAATGTATTTAGGTGTGTTCATTCATACATTGACATTTTTAATTTTTGGTATTTCTTAAAAAAGATGATTCCATAATTATTATTTGAGGTTTTTTAAGAAAACAAACTAGATACCAAACTTTGTAAAAATAAATAAATAAATAAGTAAGTTTTGTTATCTCGAGAAACTTCTGTTTTCTCAGATTGTTATTTTGAAGTAATGACAAGCAATCCAATATCTTGATAAACAAATTCAGTTTATTTGTTATCATTGAGAGACCTTATAAAATGTGCAAATTTATGTATTTAGGGCTTTTCTATAAATGTATGCGATCTGGTTTAAGAGATAGATTAGAGATGTCATAGTTTTAGGGAACTTTACAGTTTTTCCCTATAGTCAAACGCTAATAAATGCCTCAGGACGGGCCTTCTGGAGTAATGTCAAACATCAATGTTGTATATGTGACATCAAATAACAATCCAAATCCTGCGTTTTCACTCACTTCCATTGTTGCCTACGACAAAGTTGACATTGGAGCCAAAAGTGAAGGGGCCGAGGAGCGAGTGGCACATGAAGTTCTTCAGGGTGATGCTCTCCACAATCCCTGCATCACTCACCACCTCGCCGGCATATTGCATCTAAACACAGGTCAGGAAAGTAACCTCAACAGAATACGAGCTACATATAGTAGCTGACAAAAAAAATAAACTCCCACTAACTATTTTGAGTGTTTAACATGTATCAAAGAAGAATCCAACACAATAACGTTAAACTGTCTGCGGATGCAAAGCCTTTCACATGTTCCGGAGCATGATTTAATATCACATACCCGGTTACCCAGTAGAGGATCTTCCTGGTCACTATCCACATCTTCATCTTCCCCTTCTTCTTCGTCCTCCTCCTCCGTGGGTTTGATCCGCTTTTGGGGATTTTCACTAACAGAGCTGCTTTTTCTTTTAGACATGCCGAGCCTCTAACCCGGCGTGCTGCATGGGACAGAGGAAAGCGAAACCTAACTAGGTTGCTAGCGTGAAGTTAACTTGTAACCAGGCTGCTGGCTCTGCAGTTTGTAGTCGGTTAACAGGCCACTTTCGCAGACATGGTTAGTCCGATAGATTTCATTAGTAAACAAAGTAAAGTTGAGTCATGTTGAACGTTGAAAAACTTTTACGTTAGCTGTTATATATCAGTTAGCCGCGTAACCAGAAGAGCTAGCTAACGTTAGCGATCTAACGCTGCGAAAACAACGGTTGACAATAATCCAGCGACTCATCCTTGTACGCCGAAACTGACTGTAAATCGCTCTAGAAAGTTGTAGGGGCTGTACACATACATTTCCTACCTCACAGCAACCAACGCTCCAAACACAACACAGCTGTTAGGAAAGACTCACGACGAGAAGTCGGTCATCAAATTCGCGCCCAGTCAAATCTCGCGTGAATGTACGGGATCAAAACAGTCGGTTGCCCAGTAATTCAGTAAGACTGTTATACTGTTGAACAATTGCATCAGCTCTAGATTATGAATGACCTCCTATTGTCAGTTATCACTAATTTAAAGTCACTAACATGTCCTACAATCTAATCTGTTCCACTGGATTAACAAATAATATATTCTGAATAAATTGGATTCCTTTGAAATACTTCAAAATTCTCAGGTGACAATTCAAAAGAAAATGGAATAAATTGCAGTAAGCCTCTCATTCTACAGTATGTTGCTTTCAATTAGTTTTTATTGTAGATCAGTTTTTCTCTTCTTCTACCATCAATGTAAACTATACTGTAAGCAGCACTTGAGTCTTGTATTTTACATAAAAAAACGCCATTGCTTGTATTCTGTTACTCCCCATCCCTGTGAATGCATTGATCTGTGCCAAGCCTGTACACATTAAGGGTGAAATGGGAGTTTTCAGCTATTGTTAAATTCAATAAAGGAGGCCAAGCTACACAAGAGCAAGGTTTAAGAAATGACCCAAAAGATGCACAAGATTTATTTCTTGATTATGGTAAATGCTCTAATACAGTAAAATATAACAAAATAGTAATACATCTAAGGTAATTTTTGAATGTCTTTGCTGTCACACAGTTCATCACTCCACATAAAATAAGAAAAGTAATCAGATTTACAAAACGAACAAAGTTACATCATGCCACTGGCTGCTGGCAGGTCTCCTAAAGCCAGGAACTTGATCAGTTTGAACTCAAAGTCTAAGGGACGTTCATTGGAGGGCCTGTAGTTTCCTCTCATTGATGAGCTCAGGTAGGGAATGAGCGCACAGTTCTCTTCAAACATGGCCAGCTGCTTTTTGTACTTCTGGCGAACGTAATCTGGGCTGTTGTGGTTGAAAGCTGTAAGGAAGAGACATTTTATACAAAAGAAACAGAGAGCACTGGTTTAAATTTCACTGAACATGAATAAAGAAAAAGAGTGTACTTATTATATTAAACTAAAATGACCTATCATCAAGGACTGGGAACCTTGGCATCTTGTTTACCTTTCAGATAGTAGGCAACATAGAGGAGAGCTGATCTTTGTATACTGAGGAAGGGATACTTAGGTTTGAGACACCCAACAGCTGTCATGGCCTTGATGACTGCCACCGATACGCCCTAAAATTAAGGACAGCAGAAATCTCAGAGGAATGTTTCAGAAATGTGAACTCAAATGTTGCTGGTACAACTATCTGCAAACAAGGCATTATTAGTGCATACAACTATATGCTTCAAGAGCGTTTGTGCGTTAACTGACCTGCTCCAGGTAGCCCAATGTTGGAAGGGAGCTGAGTGGTAGAGGCTCAGAAGGAGGAGGAACTTTACTAGGTAACTTCTGGTCCCAGTAGGTTTCTGGAACCCTTGGAGTAAAATGTGTCAACGCATAATTTCACTGAATGAATCAATACTTGCTAAAACCAAATAACATTACTCCTTCTTAATGAAAAGCAGCAGAGCGACCTCTGAATGTATGAACAAAAAGCATTGATTTTCACAACTGATTCATGCTGGTGAAAAGAAAAAAAGCAACTGACTGGCATTTCTAAAGAAAATTGTACAAAGATATTCTCACAAACCTCAGAAACTTGTCCTGTTTCTGCTTTGTCTCGAAAATGTAAATCCGGTCTCTGTATTCCACAGCGTATTCCAGGTTTCCTCGAACCAGGGCTTCATACCTTACAACACATGTACAAACCACATAAAGGTAAAATGTCTTAGAGTTGATTTATTATTATGACAATTACTTTTCATTTTTTCATTCTCTTATCTTTTTTATGTGCTTTTAAAAATGACTTACTATAACTCCATCTGGTAAATGGTGTTAATGACTGCTTAGCAATTTATCAAATTTGATAAATAAAATATTTTTTTGCTTCTAATGACAAATGGGAAAATCCACTACACCATTAATCAATGTCCTTAATGTGTAAAATTGAAAATCCATAAGAAACATACATTTTGTGGCGGCAGGATTCATGGCCAGGGGCAGTTTAATTTATTTAGAGTGAATACTTTACCTCTGTTTTCCATCCAGATAAGTGACAGGGCAGAAGCCCTTCATCTCCACTTGCTTTGGGAACTTGTTCTTCACCTGAATCTCAGTTAGCTTTTTTGGCAGCAGGTGGGCTTCTGGGAGAGTCAGGGTACAGCCGGGGGTCACAAATTGATCTGGAGTGGTGAGGAACATCTGTGGTTGGGAGGGTGACAACAAAAAAATGTTAATAATTATAAACAACAATTATTCAATTATTCAAATTAGATTTTTTTTCAAATTGAAGTTTTTCATTTAAGGCCAAATGCAAGTGTTTATTTTTATTTTAAAAGTGTTTTTCACCACTTCACTGTATAATGTATAGATAATAAAAGATCCCACTTAATAACATAATCATGCACAGGTTATGAAGGGGATAAAAATCAGCTCTACTGACTAATTTGGCTTGAATGACTCTTTACAGTCATCGGTGTATTTTAACATCATTTATAGGTGAAGCTTCAGCACACTGACCTTTGAATGGTCAGTGCCACACATTTTGTAATAATGTCCTCTGTACTCAGCTGCATGGACCAGGGATGCAGTGTCTGAGCAGTCCACCAGGTGGTGATGCAGGACCAGGCAGACGGGGCAGTAGAGCCCGAACTCACCAAGCCGACACTGCACCTCCTTGGGTGTAATGCATAACCTGTTGATGCAGGCCGCTTGTCCTGCAAAATTAAATGGTGAAAATTAACTAAAACGTATAACAATTTTCACAGTATTTTAAGGATCCACAACTAATTTTCATCCAGGGCCACATCAGTGTTTTGTTTTCAAAGGGCTGGTTGTAAAGATCATATGAATCTATCTACTTGTTTTTATTTTTTATTGAATTATTCAATTTTTGAAAAATATGTTGATAAAAACTATTAACAATTGTTCAATCATCAAACAAGCATTTATTTACTTTATGGATTTTCAGAGATTGGAATCTATGCTTATGCCGTGAAGTCGTACAAAGACGTGACCAGCTGGTTCATTCATTTGCTTTTCCAACTCTCAATAAATTGTGCAAGTCTGTGCACGGTCTTATGTGGCCACAGAAATTGAGGAGCCGGGGCCTTGTGTTTGACACATGTGCACTAGAATGTCCTCTGCATACAGGTATATGAACCTCTGCACTTCAAGAACGAACCTCTGCAGGTCCTCTCCAGGTAGCTGTAGATATATTTCATGCTGTTGCTGACTTCCTTTAAGATACTTTCATAGATACACCATTTGCTTTTTAATCCACTGAGCAGGATCCAGTTCTTATATTGCTGTTGGAAGTGCTGCCTCACATGCTCAACTTCCTGCTTGTAACAGGAGTTACGTATGTGGAGGATCTCTGAGCTGTCGGGCATCAAATGAGGCCTGTAGTGAGAGGGAGGAGAGAGGAGGAACGGGAAAGAGGAAACTTTTTTTTAAACCTTCACACTTGGTGTGATATGACTTGATTTGTTGTTTGTATATCATGTGTTCTCTGACTTGTTGGGCATCATCTTGTCTACGAGGCCTCTCTTCAGCACCTCCACCGTGTCCAGCTCCAGCTCAACTACTATCATAGGGATGATGCTCCGAGACCCCATTATCTCTGCCTGCTTTAGTGTCATTGGAAAACCGTCCAACACGTACCTGAAATACAAAACAAGCAAATATTCTCTTGACAAAAATTTTCAAGCAGGAGCAAGTGTAGTTTAAATGATAAGTAGGAATACAATCTGTCTCTTTAACCAGAAAAGGCTGTGGATGCAAAACAAACACACCATGCCGGCCTTACCCTCGAGTCCTGCAGACCGTGTTCAGGAGCGCCACCTCCAGACACTGGATGGCCAGTTCGTCAGGCACAATGAGGCCCTGGGAGAGGTGCTTTTTCAGCTGGACAGCCAGGTGAGTGTGATCCTGAGCATTCAGAACCATACGTATAACGCCACCGATAGACAGCCGAGCCAAACCGAACTTCCGAGCAAACATTTGTGCCACTTTGTGGAGAAAGAGAGAAAAATGCAGTCATAGATTATAGGAAAGATGGAATAGATAGGTGTATGAGAAAGCATTTAAGTATAATATTATTTTTACTTGTAGTTTTTCCAGATTTGGTTGGCCCAACAATAGCCATTTTCACAGGAAAGGACGGAAGTGGCTTTGGCTGCCTAAGGTATTTTAAGGGGTTGGCCATAAATGTGTTGCGGTTCTCCTTAGATACAAAGAAGTAGATGTATTGATGGAAGAGCAGGGGGTAGGTGGTGTTGAGAGGCCACTGCAGCGGCTGGATAAAGTCTCCCTCTTTGTATTGCTGTGTAGACAAAACACATACTACATAATGCACAGGAAATTATAGTTCCCATTCACACTTGAAATAACTTTTAGCGTCATGTCGACCTTGATCGGGTCCCAGCAGCCGAAGGCGCTGTGGCGCTTGTAGGAGGACAACAGGAGCTTCATAGCCAGGGTGTATGAGATGGGTTGGCATTTTTGGAAGAGGGACTCCCTGTTGGTCAGCAGAGGCTGGATTTTATGGAGCAGCTGATACCGCACAATCCGCAGCTTGCGGGATGCACCGATAGACATTTTGGGTATATTGTGGTCACTCAGTAGCTCCTGGTTAAAAGAGAAACACCCAACACGGAATACATATATATGAACAAAAGACATGCATTCAGTACATATATCATAATCTTTGCGTGTGGCCTGCAAAAATACGTGCATGTCTGGCTAGTTCAATGCTTTCAAGTAGGGCTGTGTCTTTGTACCATCACAGTAGCGAGGTTGTGATCATCTGTCCCAAAGCGCTCCTCTATCTCCGCCTTCAGCCTCTCGGTAGCAGCCTCCTCGGTCTCCTTGCTCTCTGCGTCATCAGTTTCTTCTTCTAGAGGGAACTCCTCCTCCAGCATTGCTTCTATCTCATCCTCTATGTTGTTTGCTGTTTCGTCCCCTTCGTCTTCTTCATTCTCAGTATACCAAGACTGCTTGGAGACAGGAGATGAGAGGGAGAGAATTCACCAGTGATGGATCGGGGGGGGGGCAACAGTGGCAAGGTAGCTCACCTTTGCTTTGGCTGATGTAGCACCTTTCTCAACCATGAGTTCAGCCCTTCTCTTAATGATTTTCTCCTCCTGTGACAGAACATTTTTTGTAGTTGTGCCGGATACTCATGCAATCTGTTTGATAACATAGTTAGCAGAAAAAAAATGATATCACCAAGTCGTCACTTGCTTACCCGACTCTTCTCTCGTAAATCATGGAGAAGCTTCAGCTGTGTTTCATGGTGCCTGCGGCGCTCCCGCCATTTCTCCTGGTATATCGGCAGCAGTCGCTTCTGGACATCCGCGGCGTCCACCAACATGGTTACCACGACGTCGGGGAAAAGCTGCCGCTGCACCATGTAGTCCACCTCGTCAGGAGTGTGAGGGAACCCCTCCAAAATAAAACCTGTAGACCTAAAAGAGATAATTGTTCAGATCAATAATAATAACTGGAGAGTAGAAAAAGAGCAAGTGAGATTGAAAGGTTTACAATTCTTATTTTATAAAGGTATGAAAAGAATGAAAATGTGTCAGTGTGTTTAACTACATGAACGGCTCCTGTTTCCAGTAGGGTGCGATAACCATATCCAAGATGTGTGGACTCAGTGGATCTCCAATAGACAAATAGGCTTCAATGGCTTTTTCCTCATTAGTCAGAACCATTTCCTGTTGTGGACACATAAATTGCTCTAATGCAACTATAGTTGAATTCAATGACAAAAAACATCATATTCACCACATAAAGGCTAATTAAGGCACCATATTTTTGAAAAACTCTTTAGAATGCTGACCCCAGTGTTGATAGAGGTATCCCCTGTCTCCTCCATGTCCTCTCCCCTGGCTTCCTTTATCAGGGCGTCCAGATCCTCAGATGTCTCTTCTGGAGATTCCACCTCATCAGCGTAAGGAACCCGCTTTCTCGTCTTGGCCATTATAAGCATTTGAAGCTGCTCCCTGAACTGAATGTGGAAGAGGCCAAGTTGCTGGGCAAGCCACTCACCTTGAGTCGTCTTCCCTGACCCTCGGGTGCCAAGCAAAAAGATACGCAGGGCAGGAGGCTTGAAATAAAAAGAAAAAAAATAGTTGTTTTTGTTTATCTTCTTATAACTGTCCTCTTTCTTCTCATATCGGGTTGTACCTTGAGAGGCTCCTTCTGTGCAACAAATTGTTCAGGGATTTGAAGGAAGGATTCCCTGGCCTCTACGCTGGAGAAGTAGTAGGTCTCGTCTTTGTACTTGGCTGCAATTTCATCGGTGCAGGGCCACAGGACGTTGTTGGTTTTTAAAGACACAGGGCAGAAATGGTGGGTATCACCCAATAATCTCTTGGCTGATGTGTCGCCCTGGTTGCATTTTATACAGGGGGGGAGGCAAAGCCATAAAAGTAAAAATTAGTAGTTTTCTCATGCTATAAAGGCCTGTATCTTCAATTCTGAACACAAATATGAATCTGTAGATTATGACTGCAAACAACTGTTTCTCTTTAAAGTGAGGAGACTTTCCCTGATCACTGACTTCAGACTCTTCCTCCGCCGCCTCATTGTCGCTGCCGCCCTCCTCCGCTCGCTCCAGCTCTGCCAAGGCCTCGGCGTCCTCCGCCTCCTCGTCCAGGTCGGCCGCCGACACCTCCCAGGCTACATGCTTAAAAGGTTCTGCAGAACATGCATATAAACCAAGAGATTTTGCTGTTTTTTTTTTCTAGACAAAAAAACACATCTGGTGGAATTTAAACTAAAAAATAACAATCTGGCAAACTGTACATCTTTTCTTTAGTGTATCTGCTTATTGATATAAACTTTACAGCTGATTATTTATTCCTTTACTTAAGCAGTGCCACAGATGATGCTAGTAAATTCTATTGTTAGGGTTCCATATAATATAGTTGCATAATTTAAGATGAGACATTAAAAACACCTAAATTAAAAATACTGGAAAGACTTTGGTATTTAGGTGTAAGAAAACAATCAAAACTCAGACTTTAAAGGGCCTCTTGAAATGAGCATATACTGTGTGCTCACTCTCCATCTGATGTATAATCTCTTCATGCAGGTTCTCTGGGTTCTTGCTGCTGATCTCCAGTACCCAGTGGCTGACGGTTAAAGTGGACCTCATTTGCTCCCATTCTGAGTCAAACTGTTGCAGTTGCAGTTTATAGTCCTTCATCTCCGGACCATCTGGGTAGCCCAGTTCCCAGTTATCAGGTAGTACCAAAGCTTGAAGGACAAAGAGGGAAAAAAGAGACTCACACAGAACACACTCAGTAAATGCAAAAAGAGTTTGAGCAGTTTTATCATAAAACATTTTTCTTAATTTTCAAAAAATATATGAGATGTAGCCATTCTTGTTTAAATTTGATGGCACACCATTTCAAAGAGATGAAGAGCAATTCACAAATAATAATTCCCTCTCGAGGGCCGTAAAAATATTTCCTCTCTCGTAACAAACATGGAGCCATTTGTATTTTTGACAAGAACATTTTAGAGAAGTGTCTCACCTTCATTTTGGATTGTGTTGGAGTGTTCTGTGCTTTCAGTCTCAAGATTTTCTGCAAAAGAAATCAATGTTAACAATGCTAATTATTTTCCCCAAGGTCGAGGAGACTCCATTAATTTGGGATGCACAGTCAAACACAGACACACAGACAAATAAAACTAACCTTCATGCTCTTCGGTAACTGTGTCTAGATTCAACACTAGATCGGCAGGCTTGGCTTCTACTTCAGAGTCCTGCTCCTTGTGGTTTCTTAAATGGAGATAAATTAAGTAAAAAAAAGACAAAAGCAGTATAAACAATTCAGCTCAGATTAGGTTTGAAATCACACAGTTTTACTGCATCATTTGAGCTGCACTCACAAGGCTTCTTTGTCCTTCTCTGTCAGTTTGTCCTGCAACCTCTTCCTTACTGCTTCATCCACACTCTCCTTGTTCTTCTCATACAGTCGTTTTAAAACTTTCGAACACATTGGTGTGAAATGGTAAGGGTATAACATATACCGCACAGTGGTTAAAAAAAAATTGGGTGTCTCATACCTTCTTTTCCATCGCTATCTTTGAGACAGAAGAGGACATCAGGAAGGACGCCAGCCTGTTGTAAGGCATCCATTTGGGAGCGGTTCTTGGGAAAGTTGTCGAGCACCCAGCCAGTCCTGAGCTCTGCATCAGTGTCTGCCTCTTCAATCTGTCACATAAATCTCATCAGAATATATGTAGCTGCCAATAACAAGATAACAGCCGATAACAGCGGATAACATAATAAATTTCCCCCCTTGTAATAGGCCAATAACGTAATGATTGGCCAATAGTCCTGAACTCATAAGGCAATACCTTTTTGCCAATAATGTAATTATGTTATTGGCTCAGTTATTACCTTAATGTTTCAGCACTTTTATTAAGTCATTGCCTATTACATTTTAAATAGTGCACATTTATTATGTTATCTGAATATGCTGTTACTAAGTTACATACAAAAAGTAGTGGAAAAAATTTCAGCAATACAATAAATGTGCACAAATTCAATCAATTTCAGAAAATGATAACAGACATTAATAAAAGTTATGAAAGCAATCCTGTAGAGCGGATGGTACATTTCTGTGCATCCATGCTGCCATGTGTCACACTGTACAACATACCTCTTTTATATGCTTCTCCAGCACCTCTACATACAGTCCAAAGGGGGATGTGCTGATATGTGTGGTGTCCTCCAGCACACTGAGCACCATTGCTCTCACTTCTGGGTGATCCTCTGTCACTGAGAATTGCAGAAAACGTGTGCACACAAGTAGAGGATATGCTGCAATTTATAATGTGAATATATTTCTGTCAGAGACAAAACATTTTAATATCTTACCTTCCACAGAATTGGGATCATCTGATAAAACAAAATATCAGAATAGTAACTCAAATGGATGTTAATAGAGCTGTAAATAATGCTTCATATCAAATTTTATTTTCTACATCTAAAATAACATTTTTTCATAGAATAGTTCATAAAGTGCAGTATTTTTTAGTAGCATAGTAAGTAAACTTACATTTACTGCAAATCATGTATTGTGTGTGATTTTTTATACAAAATACAAAAGAACTAGTAATCACTATGAATATCAACCAAGCTCAACTTGCCCAAATTCTGTCCATCATTCATTTGCTTCTTGATCTTCTCTATCGCAGCCTGCGTGGTCTCCTCTTTGATCAAATCAAACCGCTCCTGCTGAAGCTTGGCCAGAACCGGCTGCATCAGTTGATCCATGTCCAGCACCCGTGCGCCATAGCTCTGAGCTAGAAGCTTACAGAGGGTGCTCTTTCCTGCCTGTGGGGGTCCAATCACGCAAACCCTGCAGGGAGACCTGGGCATTGGAGGGAGCAGGTAGCGTCTGGGGTTTGTAACAAACTTCTGGTATGCTTCTTGAGATGAGAGGACGTAGAGTTTGTCCTGGAAGCTGTACAGGAGGGAAATAATAGAAATGGTTGACACTTCTATCCTTAGTTTAGGATACCACATGAATCTTTGTCATGAGCACTCACCCCACAGAAAATTCTGGCGTGCCAGGAATGACCGTGCCTTCCTTTAGAGCAACAGGGCAGGTTCGGCCCCAGAGGCTCCTTTTCCACCTAAAGCCAGGGGCCATCACCCTGGAGCAGGACAACTTTCTCAGGAGGTCCTCCTGGAAAAGAGACGTAGAGATGTAGGATTTAACCACAGGTACAATGGGATTGGATTTAGTTGATGGAGTAATGCTGTTTTTTTTTTTTTAAGAAAATTATAAATTGTGTTAATAATATTATTGTGAATAGTATCAGACCGTGTCAATGTCTCCTGGCCAGTCTTCATCATCCTTCTGGTGGAGTAGGACTGGTATGGAGACACGCTCTATTGCCATTGATCCAACAAGGGACATTACAGACTAGACAGGATTGATCAGCAAACAAATGTCAGTCCACAGAACACACAGATAGCTGAGCAGACTTTATTCCTGACTGTGGTTCATTTATCTTTGTGTCTTACTGAGTGCAGCTCGTCAGGCGTACGGTTTCCATCAAGATCCAGCAGGTAGAGGGGGTTGTGGTCTGTCATGTAGTCCTGGAACAAATCTGTTATTTGGTCTTAATAGTTTAATCAGGGCGACACGGTGGAGCAGTGGGTAGCACTGTTGCCTCACAGCAAGAAGGTCGCAGGTTCAAGACCGCTTTGGGGCCTGGGTCTGGGACCTTTCTGTGTGGAGTTTGCATGTTCTCCCCGTGTCTGCGTGGGTTTTCACCGGGTACTCCGGCTTCCTCCCACAATACAACACATGCTCAGGTTAATTGGCAAATCTAAATTGCCCATAGGTGTGAGTGTGTGTGTGAATGGTGTGTGAATGGTGTGTGCCCCACGATTGGCTGGCGACCATCTGGGGTGTATCCCCCTGCCTCTCGCCATAAATGCGCTGGGATAGGCTCCAGCAGACCCCTGCGACCCCGAAAGGGAATAAGCGGGATAGAAAATGGATGGATGGATAGTTTAATCAAGTGAGGAGATAATATTAAATGTGTAATAAATAAAAATATTCTCTAATTGAAGGATACACTTTGAACTAAATTTACATCACTAGACCACTGAGCCAACATTGCCATAGCTAATCCAAATCTTTACAGCATCTAAAAGTCAACATTCAACTGCTCCAAAACTAAGATTAAATAGTGATATATGATAAGGTCACCCATGTGGTCCTGAATGTGTGCAGCAGAGGTAGCTCACCTCCAGTGGTCTGAGCATGATATCCTTATACATGTTGATTCTAAGAGAAGCATTTTCGGACAAATTCTCGGGTTTCCACACCATCTGGTCAATTATATTTTTCTGGAGTTCCTCTTCTGCAGCCTGTGACCAGAACAAACCTCATTAGTGTGATAGGGGAACCTGACTTGACTGCATCTTTGTTTATAGTCTACATGTAGAAAAAGGACTAAAGGAATGTGGGCTTTTTTTGATTATCACACCACATTAGGTAAAGGGTGACCCTAATTATGAACTTATGAACTCAGTTTTATTACAAGTGATAACGTGTAAATTGCTCTTAACAACATGTAAAGCCAAAATCAAACAATTTGGGGTATAAATAACACATTAGAGGGGATTTTTAATTATCACAACTAAGTAAATGCATTGGCAAGAGTTTTTTTTATGAGCCACACCTGCTCCTCCTCATCCTCTACTTCCTCATCCTTGCTCTCCAGCTTGTTGTCAACCATGTCTTCACGTGTCCACTGATCCCTGTTATATATTTGCCCTGTCTCTGGGTGCTGCTTCTGGCCCGATAGCCTCTGGACCAGGTCTGTGTCTGTACACTGGTATCGGAGGATATATTCACATTTTCATATTCAAACCATTCACACATTGACAATTGTGATGAATATAGTGATAGTTTTCAAACCTGTATCTTTCAAAGTTGTTTAAAGAGCTCATTAGAAAAACACTAACTTTTTTCAATGACCATAAATAAATAAAATAATAATACAAAATATGAATAATGAATTGCTTTGTTAAACTTGAGTAACCTTGATGTTGATGATGAAATCAGGTGCTAGTTTGAGGTTTTTAATCAGCTCAATCTGCTCAGGGATCTTCAGACACTCTTCTGACATGAAGGGCAGGCCGCTCAGTACATAGCCTGTATCACAACACATATATCATCCAATGCTCTTTACACTGCTTCCTGTACCGATAGTGATTGAATAAACTTTTACTTGCATGGCTTACCATAGTGCTCGACATTTGGTGAGTTAAGTTTGGCAAGTATGAGCCGAAGTACAATGTCTTCTGGTACGCTTCTACCCTCAGATAAGATATCCAAGAGCTAAAAACGGTCAGATAAGGCACCTTTATAGATTACAATAGGCTATGGCATGATCGACATATTGGAAAAAAAAAAACATAATGTGCAAAACTGGGACCTGTTTTATACTCACCTCTTTGCCTTCCTTTGTTTTATTTCTGATATGTGTGTTGAGCAGATCTGTGTCTGAAAAGCAGAAGCAGATGATAAACATCTGGACTGACTGAAAAACTGAACTGATTATAGCTGTTATGTTGGGACAGAGGCCATAAGTGCAGGAATTCTTCTTACCGTCAATCAAAACACACTTCCAGGACTCTGCGATTTTTTTGGCCAAGGTAGACTTCCCAACGCCCTGCAATAAAGAAACGTAAGTAGTAAAATGTGGAAATGCAAGTAACATTTAAGACTGTAAATAGACATTTTTTTTGCGTTGAGGAGTTTCTATCGGGAGTATTTGTGTGTTTAAAATTTAAAAAAAATAATAATGATAAAATAAAATTACCGGTCTTCCCACTATGATGAAGCAGGTGGGTTTGGTGAGAAGTCTCTCTCTCTCAGCTTCATCTTCTCTCAGGTTGTCCACTAACGTTAAACGGTCCATAAGAGCTTTTTTTCCCGCAGTTTATATTTCAATGACCATAAACGGAATTTATTAAACTTCACAAACGGAAATATGCCATAAAAATGTGACTTTTAATAGAAGTTTTCATTTTATATATTCACAAAGAAGTTGACTTACCGCTACTTTGGGACATTTGTTTGTCCTTTAACACTTTTTATGACTGCTCCATTAACCAGCCAACGTTACAAAGACTGTCGTTGCCATAGCAACTAACAAACTGAAGGGCTAGCTAGTTAAAGGCATACATATATATAATGTTACGGCAGCTAATGTTACTTTATGGCGTGAACGTATATTTTCTGCTTATCAATTATATTTAATTATGTCTATAATAACAGGCATCAGAACCACAGCTGTTGTTTTTTGCAACGACGAGAAACTGCGGTAAAAACGCGTCTATTCTCGCTTCGCGACTTGAGCTCTGCGAGACACCGTATCAGCTGACACGAGTTCGCCCCAGTCAGACCAGACGTGACAGCAGTCACCTGACTAAAACAAATTCATGTTGTATGCCGCTAGCCAAAACTACTTAGGCGAGGTTACAGACATATTTAATTTAGTAATAACATTCGAACCAATTGTTTTGACTGGCAGAGGAGATGCGTGGTATCATCATTTGGACGGTGTGTGGCTAAAACGCCGCGGCTAAGCTAAGTTACTGGTGAGTAACCCTAGCGAATGCTGAGGGCCAGCACATTGCGTAATGCTCCGAGCATCATGGTTAACTTTGTACATTTCGCCCTCTGCAGCTCTCCTGTATGCTCCGGGTTGTTGATTGGATAAAAGGAGTCAAAATGCCTCAATCAGCGGGTACCATCAGTGGGATCCAGAGGATGGTTCTGTACGAAACCAGAGCCGTAAGTCTGACATGCCGCATTGCTGGATGCTGTTATTAACAGTGGTGTAGGAAGTACCTGAACGCCACACGAGTAAAAGTACAGCTATCTGACCCGAAAATGAATTTAAAGACTCCTGTTAGAATATTAGTTCAGCAAAAGTGTAAGCATATGATTTCTATTGTACTACATAATCAAGAGTCATTTCATCTTCGAACAATCGGTAATTATAGAGGATTCCCTACAAGTCCTTCCTACAAATTACTTCCTAAAATGTCGATTTTACTTCGTATTAAGTATCGAAGACGTGGAAGGAAAATATAGTTGAGTGAAAGTGAACATTGATATGATTATAAAGACCAAAGTGCAGATACTACATTGGCTCTCCTGATGCTTGGTGCAAGGAAATACATGCTGACGAGAAAATAATGAAGGAATTCCTAATTTTCCTAATTTAGTCAAAGAGATATTGACTGTGCATGCCAGCAGTTTCAGCATCAGCCTGCTTTTATTCACACAGCCATATTCTCCCCTTAAAACTAAAAACAACCACAGTCTTTCCCGGGTCTGAAGGAAGTGCCACACTAAGAACATTGTGTACACAAAGTATTTATTACCACACACTATTATTAAGGAGCAATTTTCCCAGCCTGGATATTCAGTGCACCTCTCCCAAGAGACAAAAACCCATTATTCGTGCTGAAATGTGATACATTCTCTACATGCACTGATGCACACAATCTATTATTCTAACAATGAAAAAGTTAATAGGAGTGAACATGATGGTGAGCGACTGTAGGATTGTAAATACTGGTCTGCAAACACTAGATGGCAGCAAAACATTGAAAGATTGATTTAGGCAGTTTTCTGCACCAGGTCTGGTTCTGGTTGACCTCAGTAAAGTCAATTTTTGTGGGGATTGCCTAGACAATTAGAATAATTATATTTTGATGGGTGAAATTAGAGGTAAATTTAAATTTAGGTTCGATTTTATTCAAGTTCGATATAAATATTTGTTTTCAAGTACCAGTCAGGCTTGCCTTATTTCCATTTTTCCCAATATACAACCCAATATTATGTGCTATGACAGTCCAGTACTTTTTAATAAATATCAGGCAAAAAACACTTGGATAATTAGACACAGTCACAGTAATATAATATCTTGTTGAACTTCTGTTAGATAACTTTTCTCCTGAACAGTGGATAAAGACACTCTCTCACTATTGGACAAAGACGGCTCTATAGTATACCAGGGAGCGTGGAACAGGCTAGAATAGATTGCAGACTGTACTAATACACGGTGTTCCAGTTCAATGGTGTTTAGCGGGCAGGAAATCTCACACAACCAGGCGTGAATGGGGAAAAATAACAACTTGAAAGAGAGAGACAGGAAGGAGACGTGTTAGATTGTAGCCCTGTGATCTGTAGGTGCTTCTGATTCAGTGTATATTCAAATGTAATTGTGGCGAGAAGATGTCGCACATTCGTAGGGAGAAAATGAGACGGGACTGCTCTGCAGAAGGCCAGCTTGTACTAAATCGGATTGTCTGTGTCTATTCAACTATGAAAACTACATGTTTTCTCAGATACATTGTCACACTGTGCACTTATTTTCAAATTGCCCAAAGGAACTGAATCTGCTCTGAATGCTACCCATGTTACGTAATACTTAATTGCAATATGGTGCAAAGATGTTTTTTTTTTTTTCCTTTTTCTTTTTCCTTCCAGAGGTATTTTTTGGTGGGGAGCAACCAGGCCCAGACCAAACATCGAGTCCTGAAGATCGACCGGACGGAACCCAAGGACCTGGTCATAATTGACGATAAGGTGAGAGCGCTGAGCTTTCAGTGGCTAATATATATGCTTATGTAATACAGTACAGTACGCCCGGGGGGAAATTGTTCAATCACTCATGCTGTCCCACGAGTATCGATGCCAGCTCAGCTGATGATCCCCCCCCCTTCCACTTCTTCTCCACTCCTCATTACCAGGATCTATGGGCTCCGGGTTGATATGTTTGCTTGTATCGTGGGTGATTACGATTATGATGTGTTTTGCTATTATGAGGCGTCCGTCACTGAAAATCCATCACCTCCTCCCCCCCACTCCCCTCGCCGCAGCAGATCTTTTCATCTGACCTCTGGAAATAGTGTTTGTTTTTTCCATTTCATTGACATACTTTAAGTATTTCACAAACCGTGCGCTGGATGCTTGAGGGAACGTGATAAAGAGCTGTAGGTGAGAAGGTTTTGAGGAAGGAAATCCAGCTTCATCTTTCACTTTCTAGTTCATACTGTACGCAAATAAACTGGAGCACATGTAACAGAATGAAAGGCTGCTTAACCACCATGCAGTGAGCTTTAGAACCAAATTAATTTGATGATGAATGTCTACCAGATTTATGGTTTTCCACTATAAAGGATTGAATTTCACAAATGAACAACACAAGTAAATGCATTTACAGTTAATAAATGTATTGTGTCTGTTGTTGGATGAAAACAGTTCCTGGTCAATTAATATAATTTATACACATTTGCAGATATAATTTGGTTAGCAGCTAATCTGTGCAGGGCTTGATTGCTTCATTGGGGATCAGTAGAAATGCAGTGGAAATGACTCAATTGTAGAAGTCTCAAGTTATTAGTCCAGAAATATTTCCCCACAAGCACCTTTTCTTTTCCTGTTAGAGAAATGCACACATCATGCTCTCCTTTCTCCTGCCTTGTGTTACATCACACAGTGGATACTATGGTATCTATGCACATAAATAAAGGAAATGAAATAAGTCTATTTGTTTATATTTGTCTATTCGTAGCATGTCTACAACCAGCAAGAGGTGCGGGAGCTACTGGGCCGCCTGGACCTGGGCAACCGCACCAAAATTGGCCAGAAGGGTTCCTCTGGCCTGTCCAAGGCTTTCTCAGCCTTCGGCATTGTGGGTAAGTGCAAGTCCTCCACCCTCGTCCTTACTCATACTCCACATTAAGCACAGGAATTGGGGAAACGTCCATTAAAAGGGATACCTAGCAGGAGAACGCAATCCACTTAATAAAGCCCAAGCCACTACTGGGATTATTGTGAAGTGTATAAAGTATATTAGTTTCCCCCCATCTCCCTTTGCTTAAAGTCAAATATAAAAAAACTGCAAGAATATTGTTTGGGAGGACAGCCTGTAACTATAATAATAAGTTTGCTTGGCACTAATCATCTTGTTTTGTCAAATAGATTAAAACGCACATTTTCTGAGCTCAGCTGTCTCTCATCTGCTGTGTATATATATATATATATATATATATATATATATATATATATATATATATATATGTAAGGGGAAGACACGAGACCTTTGATCACATGTGTAGCCGCCACCGCTGTTTTCACATTAGTTCCTACTGATTATGGAAGTCTGGAGATTCCAACAGATTATTGATCACAGAGAAAGTTTGTCTGTCTACCCTTATACTGTGTCTCACATCACATACCTCTGTACTCTACTACAGTATATACTGTGATCAGCAGACCGTTCCCACTCAGATATACAAGCACGTGTCCCAGAATATTTTTTGTCTTTTTTTTTTTTTTTTTTTTTGCAATCAGGATTCAATTTACTTTTGGTGGCTGTGGTTTCCAATTCTGGTATCTATTGAATATAAATTGATGAAATTGAATCCTGTCCCCATTTAAATAAGATGCCTCTACCAGTTATTTTTTTTCAATATCATCTTTGAATCTGGGGATAGTCACACTGACACAGACAGACCCTGACTTTGACATTTGCTCAAATAAATTGTTTTTTTTTTTGTTTTTTTTCCTCCACTGTGACCCGGTGCCATTTTTTTTTCCACGAGCAGCTATTTGACAAAGTCACATTGTCACATTGAACAAAAGGGTGACGCAGCCACGTAGGGTACAGTGTATCCTCGGAGGCTGCCAGCTTTTTGTCAGTCTGACCCATCCCTGGCAGTAAGATGAACGAACGTAGGAATTGCCAGTCTGCGAAGCCTCAAGTGTACGAATATTAATAAGTGGGCTGTGAAATGTTTATTATTCAAACAGCCCGGGATGCACCTACATGGAGTCTTCTCTCTATATCGAATACATAATATGGACGCTGTCATTGCCTTCACCCGCCAGCCCGCAGTCAAATGGCTTGATTGTAAACAGTTATAAAAGAGGCTTCCTATTCAGCCGTAAAACGGCATCTTCGCCGTGATATTATGAAAGCACCATCTGTTGCGCTCACTACCTATGTGTTGCATGATACTATCTGGGTCAGGTCGGCGAAATCTGACACAGGCGTGAATCATGAGCTCCCTCCACAAATTGGGTTATTGTTTATTTTTGTCAACGCTGACATTGATTTCCAGGCGGCGGCGGCAGTGGTAGATACGTTGGCCTACTTGTTTTGTTTGGGTTTTTTTTGAGTGGCGGTTACATCGTGTGAATCACTCTGGTTACATCATCGGCAAATTTGCAGAGGGCGTCGTCGTTGAATAGATTGTAGATGGTGTCGTGTTTGATTAGCTTAGTTCTCGATCTGTGCGTTTCTCCTCGACAGGGTTCGTCCGTTTCCTCGAGGGTTACTACATCGTTTTGATCACCAAGCGCAGAAAGATGGCCGACATCGGTGGCCACTCCATCTACAAAATTGAAGACACCTGCATGATATACATCCCCAATGACTCGGTCAGGCTCACACACCCTGATGAAGCAAGGTACCGTCCTCTTCTCCTTATCCTTCAAAAACCTACATTTGTTATGGGACCAATTATAAGATCTTTTCCCCAGTGCCAATATTTGCAAATGTGGATCACAAGGGTTGAGCTGCACCATAGGAGTGTCCAAAGTGGCTGTTATAAACTCAACATGAAGCTTTCATGACCAGTTCATGAGACATGACTCAACATTCATACCAAAGCTTTCATGAATGTGAAAGGCAGAACCATGACAACTTGTCAAAATAAAAGTCCAAAAATAAGTCAATGGGCTACTATTCCTGTGTCAAAAGTGGCGTTTCCACTGCTGGAACCTCCTCTGAAAAGCTCATTTGTGCTGCTGTTGATCTCTCTCACTTTCTCTCTCTTTCTCTCTCACGTGCACTGAAACCACAAAAATGGAGCAGTTTTGACCCACAAATAAATAAATAAATTGTTCGGTATGATTTTTGCAACCAGAAACCAGGAATCGGTGCAACATATACACTGCTAAAGAGACAGATGTGCTGTGATCAGATAAGAGGTCCGGAACAAAAACAGAAATGCTGCTTTGCAATTGACGGACTTTTATTTTGACAGGTTTTTTCTGGTTCTTTCTTCCACATTGACGAAATGTTTGGTATGAATGTGTGAATCGCGTCTCATGAAAAAGTTCTTTGTTCATCTTCCAAGGGGGAAAAAAAGCATGAGGAGTCACCATATATGTAGGTTATTCTACACATGCTCCTAATCAATGATTCAGGTCTTGATTGAACACCCGTGAAGCCAATTACCAGCATCCGTACACCAGGGCTGCCTAGCCCTTATCCTGCTGGTTGTAGGAACCTCCCCACTCTGACACACTACATTGTAACTATTAACAAGCTTTAGCTACTTGATAACAAGTTGCTCTATTAGGTATTAGGCAGGTACAAGTTGCTCTCTTTATACATGGGTATAAAGAGATGATGAGGGTGATTTTCTGAGGTTTAAACTATTAACCAGAATAGGAAAGTAAAGTGTTTTTTTATTTAAGTGACTTCAAAAGATAACCACTTGTTAGAGCTAACCATGCAGGTTGCCACATGATTTGGTGTAAAAAATAACAACATGAAAGTGTGTCTCCATCCATCTAACAGCACCTCAGGCTGGTTGTGCCGGTGTAGGGGACATTTTCCCCTGCACGCTTTGTGCCCTGTAGTACCGATTGAGCATCGCTTAAATGCCACATGTGTTTGCAACGACCTCATCTGCTGGTACTTGGCTTCATTGGCGTTCGTTCAAACCCTGCAATATTGATCAAGTACCTGTAGAGTCGCCCACGTATCGGTGACACATGCACGCACGCCTCATTTTTGGAGATTGTAACACGGATTGAAACTTGTGCACTCAATGCATGATTGCACATTGTTGTGTCTGTGCATTCCTGAAATGTCACCAGTGCCCCACGCCAGGATGTGGAGGAACCAGAACAAACAGGCATGGCTATGAGCAGACATTTCTTTTCACTCACACAGTCGTCTTTAAGGACAAGAAAGGCTTTGTCCATTGTGTCAACACAGTTTTGACCTTTGTCAAAATGCCTATTAGCATTTAACAATTAAAATCCATGTAAATCCCACTAGAGGATCATTTATTTATAAGAAGAAACTTTCAAGAAAAGTATATATCACATTTCACATTTTCTTTTTCCTAAAATGGCCATGCAGATATATATTAAGCATGTTAAAGGCTGACTTTAAAGATGAATCCTCTATCAGATCTGACTTGCTTTCTTACTGTAGATACGTGCGGATCTTCCAGAATGTGGACCTCTCCAGTAATTTTTACTTCAGGTAAGACAATGAGTCTTAACTTTGCAGCCAAAAAAATACACTTCTGACAACAGTATTTATCAATTTTCAGCCCCATCTGGAAGCAGGGCATCTCAAAAATGTGTGAAATTTACCATCTACCATTCCGGAGGCTATTTCTTCTTTCGGCACAAACTACTACACTGATTTGAATGGGGGAAAAAAATATCCTGTAGTCATAAATGTATATTGTATATAAATGTAAATGCATTTACAAAAATTAAAGGGTGGAATGGAAAAGAACAAATAAGGAATCTCCAAGTATGCCCTTAGTTGGCAGAAGAAGTCTGCACCATCCTGTAGAATTTATTGAAAACCTCCACACAAAGGTTTTGACGTCCTCAATGTTTGTTGCAATTTTGAGCTTCCATTCATGAGCAAAAGAAAATCATTTTTAAATATATCCTCGCTAAAGCTCATCTCACTGTCCTGCGTGACACGACTCGCACCTCTCGTTTCCGGTCGTAATGTGCGGACTGAAATTGTTCGCGGCTCTATTTCTGTGGCTCGGTCTAAATTTGCTATGGGACGGTACGTGCTGTACTTGCCTAAATTGACATTGTCGTTGCACCCCGCAGCTACAGCTACGACCTGAGTCACTCGCTGCAGTACAACCTGACTCTGCTGCAGAGGCCCTACGAGCTGTGGTCGTCGGCAGCCTCCGCCGCCGAGGACGCGCTGCACGCCCAGAGAGGGCAGGACTGCTTCGACATCTTCGAAGACGAGGGGCTGCCCACGCAAGGTGCGTGGAACCCAATCCCCCTAACACCCATGTGTTGGTCCTAGCGGGCGGAGAAGGCCTCGGCAGGGCACCCCGACTGCTGACGGCCTTCTCCACCACGCAGCAAGACAGGATGAAATGAACAAATGTGAATGGTCAGTCCTATTGTTGAAAAAATACAGGAATTGAGCAAATACCTCTACAAGGTGAGAGCTAAAAAAAAAAGAAGATACTCAAATCTGAAGTGCGTCAAAGAATTGGATGAAAACTTAATTCATGATGAGCAAAACACTGATGCCCACATGTAGACTATATTGATTTTACTAAAAAAGTCCACTGGAGGCTATCCCATAATTAGATTAATTTAAAAATTCAATATGTAAATTTAAAAAAATATATATTTGGTCTATTCATTGGTGGAAACCTTTGTGATAATAAAAGTACACAATTTAACAACATGTTGGACATACATTTTAAACTAGAAAATGTACATATTTTATACATATTTAACTACTTATTTACCATTTTGTACTGTAAATGACCATTCACATTATGTAATAGATGGATTCTGACCTCTTATTAACCATTAAAAACATTAAAATAACTTCACTTCACTTTAGTAGCCAATCTATTATCCATTTAGAGATGATGGTTAAATATAATAAAGTGTTACCCACAAACTTAATCCCAGTTACAGCAATCTAATCTAATGTTTCTAAATATACCCTCGTTCCACCTTCCCGCGTCACTTCAGCTGAGCTTCTGTTGTTTCTTTTTCCACTTTGTTGCTTCCTAACTGTTTCGCCCTGATCCCGCTGGAGTCAACTGATCCAGAGGCCTTATGTGTTCCCTCTCTTCCGCCACAGTGGTTTACGGCATCCAAAACGAGCCGTACTACAAGTACGTGTGGAACGGAAAGTTGCTGGAGCGCGTCAAGGACATAGTGCATCATGACTGGATCATGTATGTCATCCACGGCTTCTGTGGCCAGTCCAGTATCCTTTGATTATGTGATGCTGAATCGAGGCTTTTGTGTGTGTCTAAGTGTCATTCTTTATTCCTATGCCTTTATGATTCTATATATTGTTCTAGGCCAGCCTGTCAGCCTCAAGCACTGGTAGGAGACACGAGTTTGTCTGTCTCATCTCTCAGCATCAGCTCTCTTGTTTGAACTGTGCTTTGGCCTCCATCAGAGCACGTGGATCACACTGTGGGAGTGTGTGTCTGTGTGTGTGTGTGTGTGTGTGTGTGTGTGTGTGTGTGTGTGTGTGTGTGTGTGTGTGATTCATCATGGGGAGGAAAAAAAAGCAGAAGCCATTTGTGTTTCTTTTAGGCCTTTAGGAAAAAAAACAAATACTGTATGATGGCAATTACACAATGATTATCAGGTATGTAAAAGCTGTCACTTGCGTGTAATCTCTCCATCTGTTGTCCCCGTGAACATGCAACATTGTGCATATTTTATACTATTGCAGCAGGAGTTTCTGCTGCAGGGTGCTTTGGGTTAGAAATGAGTAAATCTGATTTCATTTTGTTAAGGATCTTGCCTTGTATGTTTGGTCAGTAAAACTCAAACTTCAGTCTTTGCCTTTTTGCCTGAGTTTTACGCAGTAAACTGCTATCAACACTGTCTTTTATCAGCCAGTTTGCTGCATTGTGTGGGTGTTTTCAAAAAAAAGGAAATTCCTGAAAAAGGACTAAGCAGACCGTGTGAGGGCAGACACATTTGTGGATGATGAGGAGACATTAAAAAAAAAAAAGCAAAACAGTGGGTAAAATATGACAAAAATAAAAAATGGTGTGAGTGGAAAAAGTAATAAAGCAAAGTGGTGATTTCCTGTAGGGAAATTTTAAAAAGGGCTCCAGGGCACTACTGCCAGACTGTACAATATGATGAGCTTCTACAGAGATTTCAAACAAATAACATAAGTAAATTTATGATCTTGTATACAAGCAGAACACCTACAACAAACTTTTTCTTTTCAAGTATTTATTCAGCAACTTATGCCGCTTTAACAGTCTTACACACAAAAAAAACCCTTTTCCTTTAGACTGCTCATTAAAAGCAGCCTAAAGGAAGGGTGGGGCAGTGTTTGAACATGTTAACGAGCACCAGGTGTTTGCTTTTAAATGTTAACGAGCTGTGGCCTGAGCTTCAGAGTTACCACGGCAACTTGAGCTGGTTGCCAATGGCGACGGCTGTAGTGCAGGTGGAGGCGGACAGAAATGTGTACCATTTTTCTTCCACTGCGCTGGTCTCCCATTTGTGCTTCGACTGACAAAACAGTCGCTCCTATCAGAAAATAACACCAATGTAAAGGTCTTGACAGAGGTTTCAGTGAGATTCGGTGTGTGTCTACAGTAAATATTTGGAGACACTGGTCATCGATTAGAAATTGAACAAAAACTATTTACTTATTAAAATGTGGTATTAATACACAAGAAATGTGTCTACAGTTTAAAGTAAAAATAGAGGTGAAAGCTTTTCCAAACAGTGTGAAAACTGGTGATGACCTTTTTGAAATATAAACTGCTTGGAAAAATTCCATGGTATAACAAATTAATTCTTTGCGACTGCCCTGGTGCCCTAATAATGGTTCCATGTAGTTACAGTAATCTTAATTGTTTTATTTTTCTGGATCCACTGGTATGACATATATATATATATATTTTTACATTCAAGGTGGTTTGGTGTATGGAAAACAATGTGTGTGTGTGTATTATAGTATGTGTGTTTTTACAGAGTAGTGCCATTATTCCTCCTTCACTCCCTGACCCCAGAGCTCCTGATCTATGGCCGACCGGTTCACATCACCCTCATCGCCCGGCGCTCCAGCAAATTCGCTGGGACCCGCTTCCTCAAAAGAGGAGCCAACTGCGAGGTACAGCAGCAACAATACTGCAGAACAGATTGTGGGGGGCGGGGCTATTCAGATAACAAGTTGTTGTTCAGGTAACTGAAGTTGATGACAGGATGTTATTTGACCCACTACCTCTTCCTTCAGTATGGCGGAACCTTAGAAAATGTTGTAGCCGGTAATGAAGGTCACGTGATTCTAAACGGACCCTCACGATGAGATCACATTTTCAGCCTTGTTTTCCCTTGTGTTTTTTTTCAGGGGGACGTAGCTAATGAGGTGGAGACAGAGCAGATCGTCCATGACGCCTCGGTTATGTCCTTCACAGCAGGAAGTTACTCCTCGTACGTCCAGGTGCGAGGTTCCGTCCCGCTCTACTGGTCCCAGGACATTTCCACCATGATGCCGAAACCCCCGATACGATGTGAGACTGCTGTTGTGCACTCATTGATGAACGTTTCAGCTATGATCGAATATTATACACCTATTCAGTATTATTTCATTTGGTATTTTGCTGCTTTAATAGAGACGATATATAAGGACATACATGAAGACAGATAACACATATGTCCTCTTTCAGTGGATATTATAATACTCAATACATTGATTCTAGCAGCCCGTTCATGACCTAAAATAAACTTTTATGATCAAAAGAAGACTAAAATCATAGGAAAATGCATTAGAATAAGAGTGGCTTTAGACAAGGGCCATTCTTCTCCAACACCGGGGGACAAAGAGGAAAAAAAAGACAGAGGTGACGGCAGGACATGATCTTAATATTTGTATCAATCTTATTATGAGCAGGATAAAAACACAAAACCAGGGCCAGAGGGAGGTGATCAGGTCCCTAGGATGAAGACTACATTCTGCTTGCATGTGCACAATGCCTAATTAAATCATAATCTATTTTTCTCCCCAGTTTGCCCTTTTTCTCATCCCCGGATGACATTTCCCTGTGTGCGATACAGACATCGAGCTTCTCTCTAAGATCCCTCTCTGTATCAACTCAATATGTCATCCACCTGCTCCCACTTTGATCCTTAAAGGCAGTCCTTATCTGACATCTCTTTCTGTCACTGAAGGTTTTCTGTTTACACATTCGAAGAGATGAAGCAATCCTGTTGCATCACGTCCAACTGAAATTAAATTGCATTTTTCCCCCTATTCAGCAAACAGATCTGCTCTTTAAATCGTGGTCTGAGCATCATACTATGTTAGCTACAAATTTTTCACTCATATGATCACATTAAAAACGTTTTAAACTACAATGGATTGATAACTGGAAGGTCAAAAACAAAAAGTTTCAACTCAGTTCTGGAAAATACAAAAGACATTTGGTTTTGGCTTATGTATTATGTAACCTGCCATACTGGCAGCGCTGGCTGTAAGCAGCCGTTTCCAGGTCCAGTTTGTTTAATTTGTCAGCCTGCGTCCCCCGGCCAGGGCTCTGCTGTCAATCAAACGCATACAGTGACACGCTCACTCGGAGGCTGAGAGACAAAGGAGCGTTTTTTTCTGATTCACATTCAAAGATTTAAAAAACAAACGCTGTCATCGACAGACTCACAACAACTCTTTTGATGCAAAATTGTAACTTCAGTCGGAACTTTAACGTCGAACGTTCCACATGCGTGTGCGATAAGCCCGAAACAGCCTTAAGGATTGTGAAACTGACGCAGGGCGCAGCTCACATCACACATAATCGAGCCCTGTTCAATAAACTTGTAATCACGATGCTCCCCGTGTAGACTTGAGTCATTAGCAAAACTAGGTCAGCGAATGTTATGAGCTTCTGCCAAGACAGTCAGGTTCATTGTTACAGAGGTGTGTGTGTGTGTGTGTGTATATGTACATGCACAAATATATATGTACATATGTAGGTGTGTTTTTTTATGATGGTCCTGAAATAGGCAAATGTCTTGGTTGTGAAGGAGATGACCTTAACGAGCGATGCATCATCGTCATCATTATCAACATTTCCTCCCCAGGATGCATTAAGACCGTTGCAGGGTGCCGTCTCCCAGTGTTGACACACACACACACACACACACACACTTTCACCTCCCTCTGAGGACTCAGCAGTAGTGGACAAAGTGCTGAATGAAAAAAGGCGGCAGAGCGAAGTTGAAAAAAACCTGCGGTCCAGCTCGTGCTTGTATTGTTGTTTTACCAAAACGCCAGCGAGTGACCGCGTGGGATGAGCTGGCGCTGGAACGACCTGACCCGTTTCCTCTAATATATCTTGCGTGAATATTCAATTTTTTTTTTTATGTCATGCTGGATGCCCGTGTGGGTGGGGGGGGGTCGCATCAGCAGCAAATGGAGGCATGAAACATGAACATTTTAAAATTAATAGAAAAATGGAAAAACCAGAGAATCGTCGCACAAAGAGCCGGAGCAAAAGCAGGAAACAGAAGTAACTGCGTTTGCTCACTGTGTTCTTATATTTTTATAGATCAGTGTTACAATCGCCTTTTTTCCTCTTTATTACCTCGTTTCCGCGATGGCCCACTTTCTCATTTTTCGTCCTGGCAAAACTGCAAACCTGTGATGATAATGAGATGGGGGAAATGAATATAAATATGATTATGCAATCATGAATACTCTTATAACTCTATTTCATAATTCAACAACTTTGCTTAGTTTCTTAAATGTACCAAAATACATTCTGTTCATTTTCACATAGTTAACAAACATTGTCATTAATAATGTTTTCGCCTTAACATTTAACACTTGATGAACTTTGACCTCTCTTTCAGTGGACCAAGCTGACCCATATGCCCATGTCGCTGCCCTCCATTTTGACCAGATGCTGCAGCGTTTCGGCTCACCTATTATCATCCTTAACCTGGTCAAGGTAACGCATGCACACAACTCCTCGCAGTAGAGAATTGCACAGAACTGAGTTCCTGACTGGTACCTCCTCTACCCGTAGGCCTGATCCCGCAACGTGCATGTTCACTCGCGGCAACCTGAAAAACTCTTGAGAATTTATGCCAGTGCGGGATTAGAGATGCATTGATTTTGTGTTTTCTCTCATTCCGCAAGAGAAAACACGCCGTTTTTATGCTATTAACACAGAGATCCATTCAAGTTGTTTGTTTCATTTTTCTCCCTGCAGGCTTTTGTTGCATTAGGAATAACATTCCTATTTAGTTTTCATTTGTTTTTAAAATGAAATAAAGAGAGGTTTATATTCTATTCTTCTCCAGTGTAGTAAGCAAACTTTTGCTGCTAAACTCTCATTTTAATGAGGACACAGATAGACAAAGCAACACACATTTAAATATAACCTCTGTTATTAATATAAACTATTGCACCATCACATGGCACATAAAATAGGCTGCTGAGTATGATAAACATGGAAATTATCTGTCAGATGTCACGAAAAAAAAAAAAGTACACAAACATTATTATTTAGACAGCATATGCCTACTCATAACACCGCCATCATCACGCCTCTTTATGTATCCTATGACCTAATTAACAAATAGCAGTGAGAGGCTGAGTGGCTCCAACTGTAATAAATAGCACAGCCTGAAATAATCAAAGTTAATGGATAAATATTACCAAACGAATCGCTTGCCGGTGTTGCTATGGAGGAAGAGAATGTTGCTGACCGACCCAATCTCATGAGTCTTGCTCTTCCAGGATGCACCCACAGGTACTAGAGGCCCACTCTGAAGATGCACAAGATGTGGGGATACTGAAACTATGGCTCTGGTGACTAGGCTAGTCGTCATTATAATCCTGCACTGACCTGCAGTGACACAATCCCAATGCATACTTCTACGTCATAGCACTATCATTTAGTATCTGGGCTTGATGATGTCTATAGACGTCATTGATAGGCCCTCATTGCAGGGGACCTGCCCCTTTATGTAGACACAAACATACTTCTGAATGTTATATTCCATTTATGCCAATTCTGTGCAGCAAGATGTTGCTGAAATCTTTCATGCTGCACCTTTAAATACACTCATCTCACAAAGTTGTTGGAGGAAGGGTGGCAGTATTGTGGTCTCATGTCTAGATGTTTCAGAGATTATAGTTTGTTTTGATGTGACTACTGGTTTCATGGGCTCGCCCCTCGTTAGTTTCCTTACACATTGATGAATTAAAGTTGCAACTCCAATCTTTATTCTGATTTTGTGCAGAGAGTGATGTGATCCCCTATCGGAACAGCCCTTTTTTTTCCATCCCATTTCCCTATGAATACAGGCATGAAAAGCCCCAAAAAAGTATTAGAATAATAAAGGAATGAGAAGAAAAGATGTCAAAAACAAGAAAAGAAAACAGGAATAAACTATGATTGAGGAGAAGCTCATTTCTCCCATCATTTCACTGGCTGCCTTTGTCGCTTTCGATTGCTCAGTAAGGGAAAGAGAAGAAAGAGAAGAAAGAAATCGACCACAAAAGGTCCAGCGTCCTGCACAAGTCTGGCTTCTTTGTGGGAGGATTACGTAATACGGATCTCTGTGAGTTGAGTTGCGGATTGTTGATCACTCGCCAGGTTCCGATGAGGGTGAGCGCTGATTTTTTTTTGTAATTAGCTGGCGAACAGATCGGGGGGGTAAGTTGTTCCCATGTGAAGGCTTTAATCACCACAGGATATTTCCTTGCAGCGGGTGATTACCAGTAGTTGAAACGGCGCCGCAAATATTGATCTCCTTCTTCACGTTGCTTTCAAAAACTCACAAACAAAAACGACACACGCACGCAGGCACGGTCTCCCTGCACCACACTGTTGTCTTGTCCTTTCGAATGATGTCACTGCGAAATCGCCATCAATCACTGAAACTGCTTCTCATTTATTAATGCTTATAAAATGTTCCAAACCACCCGATATTAAAACAAAAGAAGGTAAACAAAGGGATTGTTGCAGATGAACTGCAAAGTTCCTTCGTCTTTCTGATTTATCTGCATCCCTGTGCACAGTGACCGACAGTTTGATTGCAGATGTGGCGTCTGGACGGCCTGCAGCACACACATGCAGGGACACGCATCCGTAGTCTGCGTAGGTTGAGCCTCGATGTCACGTTGCCACTCACGGGGGGAGCTACAGGAGGAGGAGGGACCAATCGCAGGCCCCCAGAGGTCTGGATAAGCCGCAGCCATGTGAGGTTTGCCAGTGTGGGAGTAAGGGAGGGGACCCCCCTACTTCCACAGAACACCCTCGTCCATATCCCCGGTGGACGGGGGGGGGAGCAGAGGGAGACAGAAAGTCGACGGTCGGTTTCCTCGCTGATCGCATGGCCGCATTTTTGTACCTTTGTATTAAGAAAGGAGCGGTGCACATGGCCGAGCATGTGAATCGCTTTCCCCGACCGGCTAACTGAATCAAGGCCCATTCAATTTGAAGGTTGAAGCGAACTTTTAAGTCCCCACGTACAAGTTTGGAAGAAAAACAAAATCGAGATTTAACCACGGTGACCTTTTTTTTTTTTTCCAAGATTGAAAAGTCTTTTTTCAGAGACTTGAGAGGACTTCTTGAAGCCGTGACCCACGACGCTGAACCAACACACACGCACAAAAGGAAGAGAAATAATGACAGGGAAAGCATAAAAGTGATGCGTTGAACTCTAACCCTTCTGTGCACAACTTAAATAATTGCAGTGCACGTTTCCATAATTCACAAGAGGTGCCTATGTGTGATCGATGCTGTCATTCATTGTCTGTATCCTTGTACAGAACCTTGTGTTACTGTGGCATTTATATGCTGGCTTAGACCTGCGTACAGTACATGTGTGCTTCTGTACACAGTCTCTCATCTGAGCCTGGAAAGTGTTTTTTTTTTTTTTTGTGCCAGACTGTTTGACACGCTCGGCTGCGTGGGGGTGAGGAAATTCATCAGTAATTAGAC
Source organism: Eupleurogrammus muticus (assembly GCA_036785175.1). Lineage (NCBI taxonomy): Eukaryota > Metazoa > Chordata > Actinopteri > Scombriformes > Trichiuridae > Eupleurogrammus > Eupleurogrammus muticus. Next base: position 41,669,559 of record JAYKQN010000001.1, on the reverse strand, counting down.
TGGTCACTGTGTTGCTTTGCCACCGCTGGATGTGCGAATGGAGATGTGATCCTCTAAATGATGATTATCGCCCGGGGTGATCACTCAAAAAGGCACAGCGAGGTTTGGAGGAGTACATGGAGAAATCTCCTTAATAGCCGGGAAGACTACAGTTACAGGTCACGGGAAACATGAAGTGCACATGCAGTTTCGTTTTTCACCAAAAAAGGAAAAAAAATCTGTCATTACACAGAAAAAATAAAACCCGTAGCAGCCAAGCTTATTATTTTATTATATATATATATATATATATATATATATATATATATATATATATATATATATATATATATGCACTTAAACTTGAATCTGCAGTGTGACAATGGATGTTCTTAACCATGCGGCACCCTGCCGACCCCCAGTGAAACGCGTCTCTGTGCTCCGATGTGTTCCAGAAACGAGAGAAAAGGAAACACGAGAAGATTCTGAGCGAGGAGCTGTATCCAGCCGTGATCAACCTGAACCAGTTCCTCCCTCCGGCCCACTGCATCGACTACATCGCCTGGGACATGGCCCGCTACACCAAGAGGTTGCCATCATACAGATTTACCTGAATAAATGGGGGGGGGGGGGCCTTGTCATTAGTTGCAAAACCTTATGTTGAAGAACAAATAAAAGTTGCAAGTTTTTTGGCTGATTTTGACATGATGCTTCTTTTAAAGGCCACCACCAGAACTTTAGTTTATCAACTGTTAAAGGTCCTACATTTTTGCAATAGCTGAATATGTAATTATTGCAAATCCAGCATGAATAAAAAGGTCCATCTCTTGTGCATTTTTCCCTTCTCCTCTTCAGTAAATTGTGCAACGTGCTGGACCGTCTGAGCATGATTGCAGAAAACGTGGTGAAGCGAACCGGTTTCTTCATCAATAGATCCGACTTCTACTGTCATACCATCAGACCGGATGATAGGTGAGACTTTTCCCCTTCATGCTGCACCCCCTTGATCCCCTTTAAAACAAGAAGAAGCAGACCCACAGACTCTTTTTGTCCAGATTGCAAACTTTGTTCAGTCGAGAGCTAAAACCAACACACCTATTATTGCATTACACTTTCATATAAATCCACTTTCAGAAATTGCTCATGACTAACATCCTTAGGGAATGTTGATGAGTCACTTGTTCTTAACAGGTTTGAAACTTTTACCAGGAATCACACACACACACACACTAGAAGATAACACCTCCACCTTTTCCCATTTTTGCATACCAGACCTATTTTTTACCGAGAGGCTGCGTCAACCATTTCTGTATTCATACTCATTCAGAATCATACATTCATCGACTGCTTGATTTTGGAACACTCCAGATATGAATTCTTAATGGAAATTATCCCTGATGGCAGCTGTCTCGCTCAGAGTTTTCTTCTAATGAGCTGAGTAGATTGCCGCTCATGTACTTAACACATGGCTCCTCCGTGGTCTGCATGTGTTTATCACCTTCACCCAGCATTAGCATACTGTTACATAACACAACTACCACGCTACGCCAGTATTTAGGACCCTTTTTATCCCTATCTCACTTATTTATTTTTTTTACTCCCATAATATGCAGTCAATTTACACTCATTAGCACAAACAAACCCTCATAAGCGTTTATGTAGATCAACATTATTGATTGTGGCACCTGTATCCTTTGTCGTGTGCATAAATTAGCTCATTAACTTTAAAGGCTCCAGAAATATTTCACATCGTTTCCTGGGCTATACTGTTCTACTCCGTCCTCTCTATGTGCAGACATACATTTTCCTCACATACAGTCATACAAGCTCGATGCAGCATGAGTCAGAGGTTTGGAAACACCTTTCCATTCCCTTGAATGAGAAAATGCATGTGAACGTTTGGCTGGTGTTGTATTTAAACTCCCCTTTTATCATTGGTCTCCGTCAGATCGCCGAGTTCATGTCGTGACGAGACACACTTTGCTTTAAACCCTGCAGCAACTATCGATTTTTTTTTTTCCCCCTCCATTCAGTTTAAAAGACAAATTTTCCTCTTTGGGTGATTCTTAGTTGGTTTTGTTGCTGGATTTAATAAGAAAGTGATGAATGGAGAGTAAAGTCCTGAATTTGGGCAGCAGACTAATAAAGACAGAAAATGTTATGTGTCACTTGTTTAGTCCTAGCAAAAACCAAAGTATAAAAATGAAAATTTATGGCTTTATGGAGGGGTTATGTTATGCTATGTGTAGATGTGCCACCTGCAGATTAATAACGTGAAGTCATAATACTAAAAACTACAAGCTGTCATCTTTTTTTTCATCTGTAAAAAGACCACATAAATCCACACAAGAATATGTATCAGATTTTGATTTCGGTGTGTCTTGTCAAGTGAGAATTTCTTCCTGTACTTGCAGTCTAAATGGTGTTCAGTGTGTTTAGGTGTCCATGCACTGTCCATTATGTTCCACTTTGAAATGGTGTGTGAAAAGATGAGGCAACACGCCTGCAGACGGGTCCAAATTACACTTGTGCTTCCTAACTCCTTTTTGCATCCTGTTCATTTCCAGTGTCCTGTTTTCCTAACCCGAATTTAATGTGACATCTTACAGATGGGGAGATGTCGGTGGTCACATCACAGACAGTGGACGGGTGCAGGTATGTTAGCAAATGGCAAACAAGGATTGTTTTGTAGTTGAGTTTTTCTGAAGGTGAAACATCTTCTTTAATCACTTTGCAGTTTTTGTACACATGGGGAAAAAAAAGGAGAAACCGAGATTCAGAGAAATTTAGAAACTTTCCTCTGGGGAAAGGGCTCCAGGGGCTACTGCTCGAGTGTGTAGATTATAAGAGATCATCATAAAAAAAGAAAATGTGAATGGCAAATCGTGTGAATGTATAAGTTATTTCTGCATATGTGTGTGTGGTGATAAATGTTTCGAAGACCTGCATACTGTCCGTTAACAACGTGATGTTATCGAGTGCCAGGTGTTCATGAGCCTTAACGAGCTTAACGGCTTGAACTTCAAAGGTTACCACGGTAATTTGAGCTTGTTGCCAATGACAACAGCTACACTGAAGGTAGGGGCAGAGAGGAAGTCTGTATTTTTCTCCCGCTGTGCTGGTCTCCCATTTTAGCTTCGAAAAACAAAACAGTAGTTCCCATCAGAAAATAACATGAACCATTGTTGCTGTAAGGACTTCATAAGAGTTTTAGTGTGATTTTATGTTACAGTAAATATTTCGGCGACACTGGCAAGTTTCCATTCTGCTTTTCTCAGAAAATGTTTGTAATTTATTGGATATTAAGAGCACATCGTGAAAAATCAACACAATGTTAAAAAATCATGTGTATACATTGTAAATTTTGTACGGGAACAGAGTGTAGAGAGAATCTAATAATCTAACCAACTATAGCTCCTATTATCAACTCAAAATTTCTGCAAAAATGATCATGGTCATTGATCAATGATTGATCAAGTCTATATTATTTTTTAAAATATGGCGTTCTACATTAATACAAAAGACAGCTGTCTACAGTTTAAAGTTTTAATGGAGTCTGGGTGAAAGTATGTCTGAACAATAGGCAGCAGTTGGCAGTGCAAAAACTATCCATTCCCTATGAGAGAGTTCTACGTTTTTCCACGACTTCACACAAAATTGTATTTTGTAGATAAACGTAATAGCACACATTCTTAATCAAGAGACATGTTTTGATATATAATTCATTTGGGTCCTCTCAAAGCTGTAGGACAGATCTATCTGGAAGAGGAATAACAAAAAAACCCACATGATAATGATAGGGCTGAAAGGAGTAGGCTTGGAGCAGAGCTGGGATCAAAGATCCTTTTAGCTATTTCATAGGTGTAGGGAGTAAGCTTGGTGCGATTGCCCCGCAGCCCTAATAATGCATAATACAGGTATTGAGATTTCTAGGTCAAGGAAACGGATCGTGTTTGTAGCGGCTGATTGAGAGGTGACTTGGGAGTCATCTCTACAGCTGCAAAACTAGGCCAAGAAGGTAACGGTGAGAGGGTCAATAAGATTTCACGGAGACATTGATTGCTAACATGCTGATCGCCTTGGAATGAGGCGAGCCGTTTACTGTGACATGTAAATAATTAAAGAAGCGAGAATTATATACCGTGTGAGATCACTTACAGGAGCTCAATACATACATGGAGAAGACCCTGCTATCAATGCCACCTGTAGTTACCGCTATGCATGCAGCACGTGTCTGACCTAGAAACCCCGGCGGTGCTTTTCAAACGTCTGTGGATATTGTTGTTGTGGTCGTCGTAGACTGGTGTGCTGCGGACCAACTGCGTGGACTGTCTGGACCGGACCAACACCGCTCAGTTCATGGTGGGGAAGTGTGCGCTTGCCTATCAGCTTTACGCACTGGGAATGATCGACAAGCCCAAGCTCCAGTTTGATACCGACTGTGTGAGGTAAAGTTTTCACATGTCTGTCCCTGCCTTTTTTTGCTTTTAAATAATGTAATGATATAATGCATTTTTTTTTGTAAGGGAACTATGACCGCTGTCTCTACCATTAATATAAATGTTGCAATTAGATGCATAGCGCCACAGCCACTTAAAGCAGATTTTTACCTGCGTCTCACTATGCACAGGAGCAGGGGAGCAAACAATTTACAGACACACAATACACAGTTGCACACGCTAGTGTGTCACATGCACACAATGTCACCTTCAAGTGTTTGTTTGACAAATTATTACATTAATTTTATACAAACCAGTGAAAGAGTTCATCAGTGCTAAACAAAAGTAAAACCTGTTTTGTAATGGAAGCGGATGTGATATACATTGCACAAAATGGATATAATATAATTTCCAAAGTTCAGACAGTTGTATTTCTTCAGTATCCTGCAGTGATGATATTGAAACAGCATTTACATGTTTTGCATGAAATGAAAGGTAATGTTCAATACAGCCGTATTAAATTGAAATGCATCAGTTACTCCAGCACGTGTTTACAGCAGAAATCCAATCAGCACCAATGTTCCACACAGCTGCGGCAACATTTATAGATTTCCCCCCATTTATTGTCCCTATCTAGTATCTTCAGTCCTCCACCCTCTACTATTTACAGGGTATCCAATTCTGCTCAGACTATAAATTGTCTGTTTGCAGCTCTATTTTCCTCTTGAGGTCACCGTGGAGAAGGCCTTCCAGCCTGAATGGGTGGTGGAGGGTGACAGATGCCTGGTCTTGAGCAAGAATCTGTCGCGTGTTTGACTACACCCCCTGTTCTCAGGAGACCTTTTAACGCAAATGGAAATCTATTATCCCTATATGCTCACAGTGCAAATATGAATTTCTTAGCATAGTCATATGTGTGCTACACATTTCTCTGTTGTCAAATGGAAACAAATGCAAGAAAACATCAAGTTTTGTGTGTTTTCCATATCACTGATCGCTATTTTACCTCCTTTATTTAACCAGGTGGTTTCTATTGAGATTGATGTCTCTTTATTCTATACAATAGACCAAATAATAAAAAATCTTGAACACCTAGGGAAACAAGATGAGTCAGTTTCATATTATATAATACATACTTAAATCACCTTTAACACTCAAATACAGAAACACACAAATCAATACATTGCCTGTGTGTAAATGTGTGCATTTATTTGATTTGTAGGGCCGCAACTTCAATCTTCCAATTTTTCAAAAATCAATGTACTATTATTATTATTAAATTGAAAATTCACTACAGAGCTGCACAAAATATAGTACAACCAATAATTAATGATGTTGTATTTCTGCTGATTACAGCTCTACTGTTGTGTGTGTTTGCTCCAGGTTGTTCGAGGAGCTGTATGAGGACCATGGAGACACCCTGTCTCTGCAGTACGGCGGCTCCCAGCTGGTCCACAGGGTCAAGACCTACCGGAAGATCGCCCCCTGGACACAGCACTCCAAAGACATCATGCAGACGCTGTCCCGCTACTACAGCAATGCTTTCTCAGGTGTGTAATGACAGAGAGACACATGCAGGCCCATCAGCTTTCTCCATCTCTTCTACAAACAAGGAGAAGTTGGAAAAAAGATCTAACTATGCACACAATCTGGGCCAAATCTGATCCGGCTCCTTATTTTCTGTGGCCCCTCAAGACCATACACAGATTCATGCAATTTATTGACAGATGGAAAAGCAAATGCTTGTTTAAACTTGGAGACCACCTGGTCATGTCTTTGTACAAGTTCCAAGGTGCGTTCAAGCACACCTCGTTAAATCTGAAATCTATTCTCAATCATCGAAACAAATGTGGTTGTTTAAAAGAGCAATCCATTTTTCTGTGGTGTCCTTTGTTGAGACACATCTGTCATTACGTTCTTGTTCTTTTCACTGCAGTATAATAATCAGCTTAGTAACACAAAACTATAAAATAAAAAAATGTAATTGTTAATAGTAGTAGAATCTCTAGACACAGCATATTTAATAATTAGACACTAATATCATATTAATAGTATAACATTAATTTCTAGATTGGAATATTTTTTATTTCTTTTATTTTTAATGAATGAATGAATTATTACTTATAAATATTTAGAGACTTTTATGACTGGAGCCATTTGAGGGAAAACATAATGTTGATGTAGCCAAGGATGAAACTGAGTTTTATGCCCCTTATCTAAATCAAAAGTGAACTTATCTCCCACGAGCAATTAAAAAAGATTTATTAGCACCACTTCTTTTCACTTTCATCAGGCTGTTTCAGGCCTGTGTCTAAAGTCAGCTCCTGGTCTTCATCTTCCAGTTTGCAACTAGGATCTAATAGCCAATCAGTGCTTTGGACTGCTATTCCCCTATTTCGTATTTGCCGTCATTCGTACTGCCACCCCGGTTTGTTAGTCCGGTTAGTCCAGTGGCTCTATGAAAATGTGCGGCGGACACGAGCGGCTGAAGAGCAAAGCTGTGTATCAGGCCCCGATGAAAAGCGCTGCGCTACTTGACCTCGTCAGTCCAGTTCCTCGCCGTGTCTTTGCATTTCGCCCTTTTGTCAGTCAAAAGTGAGATCATTGGTCGGGTCGGGGAGCAGATTGTTTACGTAGACTAAAATATCAAGTGAGAGCGACTCGTATAATGTAGGGTGCACTCACAAAGTGCTTAAACCTCCACGAACTGCTCACTCAAGTAAAATCATGGACTATATCAGTCTGCCAGACATTTCTAAAGAATATATAAGTTCAATAAAAAGCTAAGGAAAGTGTTTATCAAGTCCATAATCTGAGTAGCCTCCAGTGTCTGCGGTCGACAACGATTACGTGTCTATTGTCTTATGAGACCTGCTCGCCTGCCTGAGGCTACAGGTGATGTTACTAAAGTGAAAGAGTGTAATTACAGCTTTGTAATGTTCTGTCCTTAAAAATACAACACTCTATATAAGTCTGTAATTGCAGGTTGTCCGGAAAATTGTGTTTTAGATAACCAGTAAAAATAACAAATGGAGCTTCTCAACTGTTTACAAACAGACCATTTTTATCTCTTCATCAAATATATATATATTTTTACCCCCCCCCCCCTCCCTGACATCTGTTCTTTATGCGTCACACACTTTTAAATCTCTGCCTCTCAAATGCATGTTCGACACGCGGGCAGACGGCAACACAGACGTCATATGCTTTACATCCTCCGTCCGGAATTGTTTTGAGGACATTCGAAATGCCTCTTTTGATGAGAACAGGGGAAATTGCGTTGAAATTGAACAGACCCTGTTGATTGATTTTTGACTGCACATTTCATTCATTCATAATACCGTGGAACATGGCTTTTTTTTGTCCTTTTCCTTGTCAACGGCTCCTGTGGCACGTGTATGTTCATCCTGTCAACGCTTATCTTGTCATGTGTTGAATGAATCCCAGGCTGAAAATTACCTAGAGAGTGAGCTTGGTTGGAGGCTACAATAACAACCAATTTGGCTTCTAATTATCTAGCGTGAATGTGCATGCACGTGGGTTCACAATCAGGGCACGGATTAAATGGTAGCAGACTGGGCAACATGCGAAAACGCGTGCCTCGAGCTGCACATACTAACATTCACAGAGATAATGTGAACATGAGTTCAAACATGTAGAGTTGATTAAAGATTTTTTTTCTCAAATTAATCTGCTCTTATATGCCTCATGCGGAACTTTTAACGACCTCTCCTGCTATTTGTCAGCTGATGGAGTTGCCTTGGTTGTTATGGAGACAGCTCAGTATCACAAGACACTGTATGTGTGTCGGTTTGATAATGTGATAAGAGAACGTGATATCGAGGTATACAGAATACACCTGAGCTTTATGACATCTACAAGTTGGAAATAAAGAACCTTGAAACAAAATAGGCCTAATCGGACCTTTGCTGCACCACACTCTCTCTTCATTTCCTGTCGTACTTGTTTATTTTATTATTTATTGTCGTGTTTTTCCCCAGACGCCGACAGGCAGGATTCCATCAACTTGTTTCTCCAAGTCTACCAGCCGTCAGAGACAAAGCCGCACCTTTGGGAGCTGCCCACTGACTTCTACCTGCATCAGAGGAGCACCATGGCCCTTCCCCAGGAGAGACGCAGGTACCCCTGGTATTGAATGCACTGAAATGCACACAACCTGGATTCAGAAACTTTTCAAGGCTCGTTTGCACGTCCCTAAATTTGTGATGCCTCTAGAGTTTCCCAGCACGAACCCACCTGCACCCACTGTTACATCCACCGTTTTACAGTCCTCAGTAAGACAACCAGCCAATCAGTAGAGACACTCATGAATATTTGTGATGTCTTTGGGCTTTCTGGAGAGCACTGTAAAACTACGCTAAGTTGAATTTTGTTCTTGTATCAAAACTTTAAATAAAAACCCATCTAAATGCATGATCTGCAGTGTTTTGTATGTTACTTTGACAAAGTACTTATTAACTATAGTTGATAGTTCCTTCCCCTATGAAGCCTTCACTGTAAAGTAACTAGTTTCTGGTGAACTATTGTGTTAATTTTTTTTTAAGTTTAAAAATGTCATAGAATCATGTCTCCTGTGTCTGTGTGACTCCAGTTGGTTGAAAGCTCACAGTGATTTGTCAGGCGAGGTGAAGTAATAGTACTGTGATTTTCTGAGGGCCTGTGAACGCCTCTCGCAGTGACATGCAGCAGCTAGTGATGGGAGGACAGATGCAGCACTCGTGAACTTTTCCGGCGACCTTTGTTGCTTTGGTGTTGGTGTTGGCCACAGTAGCCTGTGTTGGTGAGAAATAAAGTAGCAGCTCATAACTTAACCTCTTCTCCAGCAAGTTGCTGCTTTGCACTCCTCTAACTCTGACCTGTTGCTGCATGCTTAAAGCACGGATGGATGTGACCATAATAAATGCATGATAAATGGTAAAAGATGTAAAGAGTCCTTTAATCCACTTTGTCAACCACCAAATGATTACAAAAAAAAAGTAACGCCATTTATTTTAATGCCATTATTCCCCATCAATTGCCTTTATTTATTTTTTTTGCTTTTGTTTGTCGTGCTGATGGAAAACTTCACTTGCAAAAGATCTGTCATGACACTTCTCTCTCTGAAGCAGCTTCGCTTCCGTCTGCCCTGTATGCGCAGGTGTCATTTTGCATGTTGACCAACAGGAGTGCGTCTGCGTTGTCCTCGTTTCCGTGATGTCTCTCTCTCTCTCTCTTCATGCTTACGTAAAACTAGACCCAGTTTTCTCGTCCAGGCGGCTAGTTTTAAGAGAGCACAATGGGCCGCTGCGGTTTCAGCCATTATGCCGCAAAAAAATTTGCATGGCTGATGGTGAATTCAATTATCAAGTCACACGCTGTGGCTTTCAAAGTCACCTGAATCGAACAGCGCTGCACTAAATTATAATGTGTCACTCCGATTGGGCATATTGAATAAAAGGCTGATGTATTCAGGAGTTGTGCCAGTTTTTTTATATCTGGGGTAGACTGACGTGGAGGGGAGTGGGTGCTCACATCAGTCAGTGGAATCTTTTCCTAACGCATCTGTGTGTTGCCTTTCTCCAGCTACACACTGTGGTGGTCAGAGGGAATCCTGCCCTATCTTCCTGTGGCTTATGATGAAGGTATCTTTTTTATGTACAGTATTACACGCAATAAATAGAAAATAACAGACACATTTATCCATTTAAGAAAATACTGAAGCAAAATTCATTCACATTCAGTGTTGCCAGAATATATTGTATATTTTTTGCTTTGCCCCCCCCCCCCCCCCCCCCCCCCCCCCCCCCCTTTGTAATTGTGTGTGTGCACGACTCCCTCTCCGAAACGAAGTCGCCTGCGACGACACCATGAAGAAGGTCAAAGTGAAGAGGGCGAACCGCTTCGAGGAGACCATAGACATCTACACGGAATTCTTCAAACCGTACGAAATCACCTCGTTCGACGAGAACTTCTGCATCGCCATGACCAACTCTGCCAGGTGGCTGCTCATCCCCCCAAAAAAAAAAAAAAAAAAACATGCCGAGCGGGAAATGGCTCACAAAACATTCTGTACCAATTATTGAAACAATGCTGCAGGGGTGGTTCTAATGGGGTTCTGTCTCATCTGCGCTTATTAAGGGAATTCATGCCCAAGACGGTCGGAATAGATCCCAGCCCATTCACAGTTCGCAAGCCAGACGAAACGGGGAAATCAGCACTTGCGTAAGTGGATCTCATGACAGTGTCTGTCGTGTTTATCAATTTTAATTAAAAAACATTTTTTTTAAGCTGTGTAATAAATTATGTCACCATGCCCACATACAAACAGCTTTGACACAGTGTTCTCAGGTAACTAAAAACAAGGCTGTATCCTCTATTTTTACTGTCTTTGTTTGGACACACACACACACACACACACACACATTTTCCATTTCACTGTTAACTCTTTGAGGGAGTCAACTTTTTCCTCATCTGTCATTGTGTGTGTGTGTGTGTGTGTGTGTCTGTGTGTGTGTGTGTGTCTGTGTGAATTTGGGCGGCAGCAACAAGAGCAACAAGGAGGAGACGCTGCTCCAGAGGAAGACGGCGGCCAGCGCGCCCCCTCCCCCGAGCGAGGAGGCCATCTCCAGCACGTCGGAGGACGACTCGGAGGAGGACCGCGACGACGAGGGCGCCGTGTCCCAGCGCTCCACGCCGGTCAAGCTGCTGACGGAGTCCGGCGAGAGCAGCCGCGCCCAGGAGGTAGGGACACCCGAAGCGTCCAAAAAAACCAAAAAAAAAACACTTTCACAAAGTAGAAGTGGAAACAAAAAATCTGAATTTCACTTAAGCACCTTATTGCCAGAAATAAAGCGGGAGGTAAAAAAAGAAAAAAAAAGCGGCTCATCAAATGAGATCCAATAATGATTCACGGATATGTAATCTTCTCCGAGGACCCCAGGCTGGGTTGATGAGACCTGCCTGCATTATGTGCCTCAAGAGAATCCTGCATTCCAATTTGAGGAGCCTGATTGTGTTTTCTCTCTGTCTCTCTCTCCGCCACCCTCAAAGTCCCAGAGAAGAAATTAGTTCTGTGTTTTTTTGGGTTTTTTTTGTTTGCGTCAGACAGAAGCGCAGATGTGCTTTGTACAGTGTGGCTTCGTCCATCATTAAAAAAAAAAAAAAAAAAAAGGCCGTATGTGGGACATGAGCAGAGGGGTCGGTGCTTTTAGGGCATAATTTGATATACGCTCACCTGCAGGAGGCTCGAATTGACGGCTCTCACTTTCTGACGGGCTCCTTAAATTTACCTCTTTGTATTTCTTCCAATATCCGGGTGTTTGTCTGCTTTCCGCCATGAGTGCTCGTTTCTGCTCATGTCTGTCAAGAGATCCGTTGCTCTCCCACTTGCTCCCGGAGGAAACGTCTGACTTTGTGGCAGCCAAACACGCCGCTCTGTTCACCAGCTCGTCCCTCTCTTTAACAGCGTGCTGCTTTCACTGCCTTTTCAGACGGCTTCCCGCTGCGGCTGGAAAACAGGCTTGATGAAGCGGAACTGCAGCCAAAACAACGTGCTTAAAGATGCTAAACCGCACATAAAACTACAGTGTTACATATTGACCCATAGAAACAACATCTAGCTACATAGTTTGTTCTGTTCTTAATTTTTCATCTGCTGTGGTTCAAAAAAACCTCAAATTGAAAGCATATAGTTTGTGGTTTATAGCTTTTATAGCATCGTTATTTAGCGATTATTTAACAGAAGAGTGAAGGTAATGTGGTCTTTTATGGGCGTACCATCATTTTCCAGAATCTGTAAATATAGTGTCAAGCTGCTAATGTAATCCGTGTGTTTAGCTACAGGATATATAGTTTGCAGTGAAGTATCCATTAAGCACAACTTGACACAGTTCCAGGATCCTCCATTACTGTCGCAGTGTCTGCTTCACGTCCGAGGTGGTCTGGTTGCACATCTTCAGTTCCCGTTGCCCCACATTCCAGACCACTCCACGGAGAATGAAGCCATCAATCAGCACCTGTAGTAGGTCAGTGTATCAACAGGAGGAATCTTCCCGCACCAGGAAATTACAGCCTCTCCGTTTTCCTCGGTTTTATTAGAAATGTATTTCATGATGCACGAGGGCACCGTATGGAGCCGGAGCTGTCGTGTTCCATTCCGGTTCCATTCACAGCCACTGGCAGCAACGGGGGGGGGGGGGGGGGGGGGGGGGTGGCTTCCTTTTGTCGTGATTCACTGACTCTAATTCCTCAAAAGACTTGTCAGTTCCAAAAGATAATTGTGTTTGTGGCCACAGTCCGACGGCGTGAGAGAAGGAAATTTTCTGCTTCTGATGAGAAATGAAATATATAGGCAGTTTATTTCTTAGCAAAGAGGTCATTCTGCATCCTAGATGGAGGCAGACACACGGGGCTGGAGTTTAGTCAAAGTGCCAGTTGTCATGTGTCATGTTAACAAATAGTCATTGCTTATATAGGTAAATTGATCTGGACATACAGAACCTATGGGGGGGGATGATTTAATTTTATAATGGTTGAGATTTCAAATGTCTCTGCCAAGTTTAGGAAGTATAGCTCTAGAGGTTTGACACCCAGAACAATTATTATAATAGTAATCATAGAAAAAATACAGTTTTTGCACCTTCACTGCTGGATCTTAATGTGTTCTATAGAGGGAAACAGGGGTTTATATTTCTCTAAATGAGTGTTAACGCAGCAGCTGATATTAACAGCAGAGATGGGTAATAGTTGTGGTCGAGGCACTGCCTTTGTATAGCAGTTTTCTAGTCTTTCAAGGTTTCTTCAAAGTGCTTCTCACTACACGTGTGCAGTCACCCTTTCATACACTACACGTGTGCATTCACCCATTCATAGGCCGACTGCAAATATGCTGGTCATTCACACACCCAAGGCAAGCATCTCTCCTAAGAACACATTTTGAACCAGGAATCCAGACGAACGCTCCGTCTCCCTGTCTTCTCTCCCCCGTTCTCCATCTCACCTCGTTCTCCTCCTGATTTTTCAGAGGGGCTCTGAGGTCCCCCCCCCCACCGCCTCCTCCCGTCTTTCGAAGCGTGGTGGCGGCGGCGAGCCGGTTCGTGAATATCCGGGGGGGGGGCGGGCCGCGAGCTCACGTGTCGGACGCGCACATGCGCTCACACGCGTCTCGTGTCGCTGCCGCCCCAGCCCGTCCCTCAGGATGAATTGCCAGCAGTGGCCGGCAGAACACAAAACTGCTGAAATATTTAAACATTAGATCATTACTACCGTTGCCATGTAATTACACACACACACACACACACACACACGCACACGCTCATTATAGTTCCCCCCTTGATGTGGACATACATGTGCTCGTAGGAGATTTGCAATGTGCTTGCTGTGTTGGACGAATGAGCAAGTCGCTGTACACAAATCATGCATGTGTGTGTGTGTGTGTGTGTGTGTGTGTGTGTGTGTGTGTGTGTGTGTGTGTGTGTGTGTGTGTGTGTGTGTGTGTGTGTGTGTGTGTGTGTGTGTGTGTGTGTGTGTGTGTGTGTGTGCATTGCACTGTGGGTTTTTTTTTTGGGGGGGGGGGATTGAGTCTGTCTCTCTCCATATGTGGAGATGTGTGTTCCCAGCTGGCATTTCTTGGCCATGGTCCTGAAACACCCTAATGTTCCTTTCTGTCTCCCTGCAGCTCAGATCACCATAAAACGGTGCAAATCGAAGCTTTATGTTCAGCATATTGTCGCCGTGTCCAAGCGACGCTGACGGCTGCAAGGCCTCTCCCCTACCTGCTGTTCTTGCAGGATTCTTATGGATATTTGCAGCAACCTTCTGTAATGAGGAGTTTCTCTATGACATCTCACTTTAAACACTGATAGTTGGTGTTTAGCTACTGGGAGAGACCTTCCTTTACACCAGTTGCTGCCTGTGGCCTCTTAAAATACACCAGTTTACCTGGGACCCCTCCCCACATTTCGCTTTTTGCACCAGTGGTTTTACTGATTATCTTTTTGATTCGTCAGTTATAATCGTTCTCTACATAAAAACATTCCAAGGTTACATCTTAAAAAGTCTATTTTTTTTTTTTATTTAACCAGATAATACGTTTTTCAGTTTTCACTATGGAATAAAAGAACGATTTAAGCCAGTTTTTAAGTCACACTAGAATGTTAAAAAAAAAAAAAAAATGGCGTGACTGTCATATTTTAATGTTACACTAGTGAGAGACAATTCTATGTCCACAGTCATCCACTGTCAAGGCCTTTTTGGTTCAAATGATTAATAAATATAATTTTTGCTGCATTTGATAAAGTCTTTTGTGGTTTTCCCAAAACTAGGAAAAATTCTTCATCATAGGTTGACGATATGTCACATCCACATTTATGTTACTGCAGAGTATAACATTCTTTTTTACCCACAGTATCCAACCATCTACAATATACATTTCATAATTGACAACGGGGCTTTTACATGGGTATGTTGCATCCATTTCAGTAGTTAATTCACTGGAACAGCCATTCCCACGATAGAATCTTTCGGCGAACGTCCAGAAAACCTACCGCCGATTAGCATGAAATTATAGACACGTGCCAAGGAAACTCTACCCACCACATAACATGTTCCAGCAATGCGACACAAGCCAGGATTGACTAATGCTGCTCACACGAGATCCCTGCTCTAACCTGGGGAATTAAGAAAGCAGGAGCCCATCTGCTTTACAAGTTGTGTTAAACCACAGTCTGTCCTTGTTAAGAATAAAACAAATCTTTCAGGTGACTAATCAGCATCAAACCATGTTAATCTGATATTGATCTAAGGGTTTTTAGCTCAGTCCCTGCCATCTAGGCTGTTTGTGGTCACCACATGGCAACACTATAAAACTGAACTGTTTCTGATATCTATATATAACAAAGTGCCCTTCATGGCCTTTATCCTTGAAGAATCTGCTAACCTGACCTCTTCAACCTTATTAATTATGATTATTTGGTCTGAACACGGTGCGAGGGCCCCAGGTGGCCACTGTCTGTGGGAACATGAAACCACCTCATCAGTCACTAACAATCATATTATGTTCAGTTGCTTAGATTACACTCCTTGGGCCACTCTAATCAGCGGATTGTTTGTAGAGAAACGGCCGGACCTGATGACCTTGTATGGTTCTGTGTTTTTTTTTTTTTTTGAGCTGCAGCTGCTTGATTCACAGTTTTGGAGACGGCGGCTGCTTGTAAAAGGCCACCGGGTTCGTTTGTGTGTGTGAAGTGTGCGTCCATTACCCGTCGGTCCTTAATCGTTTGTTGTTGTTTTTTTTTATTTCACCTATTCAGGAGATCCAGCAGCAGGCTGTCAAAGAACCCTACGGACTGGATCTGGACAAGTTTCCTACTGAGGAGGATCTGCTCACCTACAAGAGGTACAACTCTCCCTTTGTGCACACACACACACACACACAACTGATGTACATAATCTGTTCTAAAATGAAGCACAATGTAATAAAATCTATAATGGCATATGTCTGATATGTTCCCCTTAATTCTTAGAATGACAATAATACTTTTTTTTTTAGTTTTCCGCAGGGTCATAAAAAAATGTTGGATCTGTCATGGCCCAAAGTTCTGTCTGTCTGGTCTGCAAGTTACATGTTTCAGTATCAACTGATGATGAAAAATTACACTTATTATCCTTTTGTTTGCTGTAGTAAATCATATTCACAATGCCCTAACTATGACAGGTGAGGTGGTATGCAGGTATGCATTCAATTCAAATATTAAAAAAAATGCTTTTGAAATAAGCCGTGAAATAGGGATTTCGGTCACAAAAGTGTCTTAAAAAGACTTGAATTTACCTTTGTTAAACCTGTAGGAACCCTGTTTTTTGTAAACCATGTACAAATGAGTTGTGCACGGTGAGGAATAACAAACAAAACAGTGTAGAACAGTTTCTGACTTTTTGTAGCACTGTGGAGCAGCATCTGTTTTTTACACAGATCCAGGACCTATAATATATATCTATCTTGTTGGATCCTGCTGAGCTGCCTAATTGTTTTCTGGCTGCTTCCGTCTATTGCGCTGCTCCTTTCCTCTTTATTCATCGCTGGAAATGTATCTGGTTCCCAGGGCATAAAGGGGAGGAATAAACCGTCAGCAGCCTCCTCGGACTGACATGATCACTTTGCACCGGGGACATTGTCGCCCTGCTACTGTATGTGCAGCACACTTCAGATCCTGATGCACTTTGTCCACCACTTCCTCCAGTTTCATTTAATTTAATGTCCTTTTTATTTCTAGTTCTGTCCTCTCTGTCCTGTTTGCTCTCTATAGTGTTGATGAATGCCACTACCTGTTTACTGGATGGGATGTCCGATACCTGTTTTTCAGCAAAACACTTCATCCGGTTCAGTGTGAACAGTTTCATGATATAATATATGCATAAAACAGGGGAAATTAACTCCTAATGCCACAACTCTGCAATTAACTCTTTCCTTTTTTTAAGCAATAATATTCATTTATAGAATCTGCATTATTGTGTTTCGGAATGAACATTAATCCACTAAATGAAATTCAATAAATTGACATCAAATGTAGCTGCATCCATAGCCCTGGCCTTCTATTCAAAAATAGAATGCATCTGAAAAATGTTACCTATTTTATTCCATTATCTTTCTCCTTATTATTGCGCTGCAGGTTCGGGAATGATCTCCGCATGTGGAGAGATATAAAAGATAATGAGTAGAAACGTTTTTGGGCTAAAACCATGACGATAAATTGTTTTAACTGCAGCTTTTTAGGATAAAAATCTCCCCAATAGATTATTATGTTTAAACACCTGCTGTTCAGTTCTGCCAGTCACTCTCATATCTTATATTTGTGAGTCTGACAGTCGGCACAGTTTTGACACGTGTTTGAAGCAGAGGAATGAACTTTTTTATTAAAAAAAAGAAGAAAAATCTCCAAATTGTCGTGAAGGATTTAGTTCATATCCTCCTGTTGTAGTGGCACATAATGAAAATGAAAGCAAGCATTCATTATCCAGGATGGAAGCTGGAACGGCTCCAGCGATGTAAGCCGCTGCCAGAGCTCCACTAATCAACGCATTAATATTAAAAATCATAAGCAACAGCCAGAGGGGATCTCTCAACCAGTGCATACGAGTGTGTCTTTGTGAGAGAAAAATGACCCGCAGGGAAATTTAGAGATTGGATGATGATGATGTGCAGCAACACTGTTCCCCCCCCTTCCCTCCCCAATCATTGTTTGTTAATCGCTCTTCACAGGAGATGATGATGGGGAATGAGGAGCGAGTGGCAGAGACTTAAACATGTACAGTTTGTGTGTGTGTGTATACTGTACAGGTCTGGCTTATTTTGCAGGAATATTCACCTTTTTTTTTTTTTTTTTTTTTTTTTTTTTTTTTTTTACCCCATTTCGTATGTGTTTCTGCAGGTTTGCACTTCTGGGTGAGAGCCAGCACAGGGTGGAGAGGAGAGACTACATAAGCATGGCAAACATCAGCTGCTTGTGAGTAGAAGCGCGCAGCACCATGGGTATAGTTCACACTTCTGCAGCAGTGTGCGTGACTCGAGGGGTAATAGCCAAATTCTTGCTTTCCTGAAACAGTCAACCAGGATGTTGCATGTGCTTTCGGAGCTTTTATTGCAAATGTTGGAGCACAGGTGACAGGGGAGACGTTTTTTTTTTTGGAGGTTTCATGCATGATCACTGAGAACAGGTGAATTTATCACCTGGTCTTTCCTCCACCTTGGACCGTTGTTGGCCCTTTCCAAGAAGCACAAAGCCAAAATGCTGAGCACCAATGGTCCAGACTAGAGCCAAACGCCTCAACACAGGGATCACTGACAGAATCGCAGATTTTTAATGAGCGGTTAACAAATAATGTCATTTATTTCAAATCACAAGTCTTTTATCTTAATTCTAACAAATAGGCCCAGCCAATGGGAGAAAGCATTTCACACTTAATGTATCTAACATTGTGTTGATCGTATTTAAATCATTCATTATATTTTGTATTTTGACTGATGTAATATAAAACATTGTTAATAAAAAAAAATGCAATTGTAATAATGGGCCAGCATTCAGCTAGTTAGGAGGTGCACATCATGGCATAAGGGTTTGCATCCATGCAGATATGGATCTGCAACCGCAAAACATAAACTACATAAACATAATCCTTTACTCCTAATGTCTAAAGTTAAGCATTACAATATTCATTTGTATTTTTGATGCAAAGCTTTCAGCTCCCACTCGAAACATCCAGGAGCCTTAGGACGAGTGACCGAGGTTTCAGACTCCTAAGTGGTCCAGAGAGGGTTCCTGCTGTGTGCTGTTTAATCTTCTTCTTACTTCACTTCTTTTAATCCCCCGCTGTGTCCCAGTCCGTCCACTCTGCAGCTTCCTGCTCACTGGCCCAGGGAGGGAGGAAGCTGCACACACGTTTGTTTTTTTTCCCCTTTTTGTTTTCTCTCTCATATTCAGAACTCAGCCCCACGTGGAGCGGCAATGTGCAGCCGTACCAGATGCACAGGCCGCCTCTCAGTCTCTGCTATCTCTGTTTGTCTTATAAATTTGCCCTCGTACAGCCTCGAAAATAGCAAAATAAACGCTCCTTCTCACACACGCACTGCATATGTCTGCATTGCTGAAGTCGTGGATTCAAATCAATTACAGACTAATAGACTAAATACAATATGAACATTTATGTTACTATAAGCTGGTATTTTCCCAGTTTAATATACTAATTTGCATGGGTGTTTTTTATGGTCCAAAAGCCTAGGTAGACCTTTTTTAGTGGGACCTGTTCATAAATAGCTTTAGAGTAGCGATCATAAAGAAAAGCCTGTAACCTGCAGTTTATAGACATGGATAAACCCCCCCCCATGAAAGGCATCTATGTTGTTGCATCAATCTCTTTCTCCCGTCATGTCCTCCCTGCAGCAATTATCCCATAGAGGCAAAATATCTGAAGAAAATCATGTTTTATAATACCATTTTCTATACTTCAGTTTAGTTTTTAGTTAGTTTTCATCAGTTTTAGTTATTTTTTGGGTGAGATTTAAAAAGTATTGTCATATAAACTTTTTTTTAAAGTACTCACTGAGAGCCAATCAGAAACCATTTACACAAGATAACTCATTGACAGTCTACACAGGCTGCATCCTTAATATTCTCTTTATATTGTTAGTTGACTATAGATTTTCACTTTGATTATGTAATTGTCTACTATTGCAATCCTCATGTTAGGTCCATCAGGTCTTCCAGGTGCGTGTGTGCGTGTGTGTTGTGCAACAGTGCTATCTTAAGACTGTCTTCCTGCAGTCCACACGTGTTCGTACTCATGGAGCCTCCAGTGCGTCTCCTCCCTCTCCGCCGTTGATTAGGAGAAGGCAAAGCTGACTCAATTGCTGCAGATAAAAGAGGAAACGATAGAACCTGTGTGACGGATTTCACGTTGAGAATTGTTGATTTAGTTTCCCTCTAAATAATAATAAGAACTTTTACCCCATACCGGTGCATAGTTTAAGCTGTAGCTCAGAACAGGCCCCTTAGCTTTCACCTGATGACAGAATATCATGGTCTGGAGCATCACCAAGTATGGCGATCTGAAAGAAGAATACACACTAAAAATACAGAAAAATAATGACAATAAAACAGGCCCTTGGTGCTAGGCCTGGCACTGAAGGATTCGCTTCTGCTTCTTCTTCTCCCACGAACGTATCTTTTCTTTTTTTGTCGCTCTCCTCCCCAGAGAGCCGGTCTCCTGCTTCACGGAGGACAGCATCTACGCCGTCTCGCCGCCGCAGATCAACCGGGACAGCCGCGACGTGTTCGAGAGTCACGTGCTGACGGGCCAGGGCCAGATGAGGGCGCTGTCCAGGGACGACATGCTGATGTACAGGGAGTACGTCAAGAACAGGTACATGTGACGGACACGCCCACGGGCGCCACGTGGATTACCGTGGACTTTGAACATTCCCACGGCGAGTTTTCCAGTTCAGACTTTTGTTCGTGGCTCTGACGTCGTTTCACACCCTTCGCTCTCCTCTTGGGGGAAGATTTTTCCACTATGAAGGTGACATGAACAGCCAACAACATGCGATATACAATATGGTGCCAGAATTGTTTCGTTTATTTTATTTAATGAAAGTCATTTGTGTGTTTTTAATTCTGCATTACCTCATGTTTTCATTCAGGCCTCCACAGGCCGCAACCTGTAAGGTGCTTTTTATTTGTTGGTCAGTTACAATTTTTTTTTTACATAAATTGTTAAAATCTGAAATATTAATATAGTCTAAGGCGAGGCATGAAGCGTCTCCCCTCAGTGACATGTGTTTTGATTATTTTTTAAATTCTTTTTTTTGTTGATTCACTTTCACTTCATTTAACTATTTAAATTGGCAAAAGAAAAAGAGATAAATCTAAACTGATTTATAATTAAAATCAACAGGCTTAGATAATGTAGGATGGATCCGATTTTGAACAGTGCACTGTGCGATAGAATTAAACCTGAATCTTTTTTTTTATTTTCAATGAATGAAATGACTAAAACTATTTTGGATTTTATCAGCCCAGCCCCCTCCCTCAATGCAATACCCAGAATTCCCTGCTGATTCTTGCTTTTTATAAATGCATTTCTGAAGTGATTATTGTGTACAGTGGTTCTAAATTAAACATTTATTTATTTAATTCACGTGACACATTGGGTTACTGTTGCAAATAAGTTTCTTCAAGTATCTTGTTATTTCGAGTGCATGCGATTATTTGTTTGGGCAGAAGTAGGTCAAGTCTCCAAATAGTCGGAGTGGTTATGCGTTTCATTTCTTCTCATGGCTGACCATAAGCTGTTGACCTTTTCATATATTTTTAACCACACTTATCCATTTGGCCAGAGCACCGTCTTAATCTGAAGGCTTACCACGGTTACTACTTAATTTCCTGATTAGATAAGAAATGCCAGGATGTCACACGTTTTCCCTCCAGTGTGTGTTAGGTTTGACCTTCAGCATCCAGAAGCTCCACGAGGCTCAATTAGGACCCGGTGAGGAAAAACAAGCCTACAACACCACGTCTGTTTTCAGTTTCTGTTCTTTTTTTGAAGCGCACCGCCCAGCACCTGCCTCGACACTCGTGTCACGACTTCAGCACGTGAACCCCGACTCTCCTGAAATCTAAATCCATCTCCCAGCCACCTTTCTTTGTTTCCCTCTCCCCCATTGACGTCTAATTGGAGATCTGTTCAGCTTTTTTTTCCAGAGTAAATATCTGTAGAAGGCTATACTTACATTGCCCCGATGACTCACTGCGCCTGAGTGTTTGTGTAAAAGCGCACGTGGCAGCATGTGTACGCCACCACTGGGAAATGTCTCCCATCGGGACTAATACCCAAAAGGGCTTCTTTTTTTTTTTTTTTTACTGCCAGAACCCATCTTTTATATAATTCTGATATTTTCTACTGTTCCATGTTCCTAATGGCAGGGTTGTCATTAAACAGAAAGACCTCTCAGCACATGTATGAATAAATTCCCCTCGCCGCTGATATTTTGGGGCAGGCTGCTCTCGGTGGTCCAAAAATAAAAAAAAAATGGAAGAAAAGGAACAAACATTGGTGCGTGGCTGTAGCCGTGCAGCGCTTCTATTTCCGGGTAAAATCAATTTGTTTCGTTTAAAAAAAAAAAATAAAAAAATGATTTAAGACGTCTGGGGAAAGTATGAGGTCGAGCCCACCTGAGTGGCAGCGATGCTTTGTCCGGATGCCATCAGGCCGTAAACATCCTGCTCGGGACGTTTCGGGAAAAGCTGTCTCGCCGAGTCCCAGATCCACCTGTTTCCCTCCGTATCAAACGCTAACTGGTAGCACATGCAGAAGCATAAGAGGTGCATATGGAAGTCGTTCTAAGATCACCAGAACACACACTGTTTATTTTATTTTACTAGATTTTTTGCATTAAAATAATTTAATATAATAGAACAGTAATATTCAACCTGCACAAATTTAGCTCTTAAAATTTGATTAAACACCTGGGATGCAAAGCATAAGTGTCTCACCGCAAACCAACAATTAGCCAATCAATTTATTAATTGCTCATATGACACATTTGCTTATAATTAGTATAAATTTGAGAAACCTGAATATATATCTCTTGAATTTTTGGAAACTTGTTTTTAAGATTCTGATTTAGATTCAGGGGCTTCAAAAAGCATGTTTTGCATTCCAATGCAAAAAAGGAATTCGGTGCTAGAAAGTCAGAAAGGCTTTTACATTTCAAGATCCACTGAGACACATCTACTTCCATGCAAGTTCAGTCCTTTTAAACACCTTGAAACAAAGACTGTCCCATGTCGGAAAAGACGTTTTAACCCCCTCACCCCCTCCTGAAAGCCCCTCCTGCCCAGAAAACATCATCGCTCTGAACAAATGAATATACAGAGACGTTTGACACTGATGTTTTCAGTTGCAGCACAAACAGTTTTAGTCCTTTTTTCTGCACGTGTGTTTTAATGGGTTAAACCTTGTCAAAGTGACGTTTCTGTTCGTCCCTTTGTGGACAGAAAATGAAGTTACTGTTTTATATTATTATGTTATGTTTTTTTTATTGTATTTTATTATGACTCACTTAGGTGATGAATGAAGACATTCCCCCTCTCCAGCTCCCCGTTCGCTGAGAGAAAGAAAAAAAAAAAAAAAACAGTGGACAAACAGCTGTTGCCTGGAAACCAAAGCTGGTTACCGTATTGCCGCTTCTACTCTCTCAGTCTCCCCTGACTCATTTCGTCCATTGTTATTTGACATTTAATTATTGAAGCCTGAAACACACGTGCAACAATTTTTGTCACTAAAATAGCCCACGCTTTTAAGAGAAGTGCATCAAATTTTGTGTTCGGATGCCTCGTCTCTGTACATCCATGCATTCAGTGTGTTTCTGTGTACAATTATTTTCATTGAATATCCTATGCTCATATGAATTATCCTCCAACCAATGCTTCATTTTCTATTCAATGCAAGCATAAGACAGCAGTAAGATGTCCAACTCACACAGCCTTGTATGACTAATCTAATTTCTGGCAAATAAAAGACTGAATCTATCCAGGGGAAAATACAAACAAACTATTAGTACTGAAGGTGGCAACATGCTCCGCTCCGTCACATGTTGAGCCCAGTGTGAGCTGGGTGATGGATGCAGGTATGCAGCACACAGCCCCTCAGAGGAGGATCTGTTTTTTACAGGCAGGAAGAACTCACTCACTGTACGAGGCGCTGGACTGAGCTGCTTAATCTACCGGATCTGCCGGGTTGGAGCTCAGCTTCTTGCATAGCAAACAGGACTGTTCTCTTCCCTGAGGACAGTCATTATTTTGTGCAGAGCGCCTACTGTACATGAACATCCTCTCTGTCTGTCTCTTGTGTGGCTGGGGTTTAGTTATCAAAGGGTTCCTAACTTTAAACATGGTTGGAAACAAGTACCATTATGCGACATTAGAACCCCTTGTATTGAAATAATGTTTATACGCTGTAATATAAATTGTGTCATTAGAAAAAGGCGTTAATTACACTTTCTTAAAGGGATAGTTCAACGTTTTTTTTTAAATTTTCCCATCGTCATAATTCCTGAGGTCATAGCAACAGGTGACTTACCTTTTTTTTGTAGATATAAGCTGTTTCCAGACCAGCAGAACAGAGCAGCGAGCTGCTCAGCTACTGCTATGCGGCTAATGGTATTTTTCGGTTTACCTCGTCAAACTCCGTAAACACACAATCCAGCGACTCTCAAACGCTGTGGTGACCTGCACGTTCATCACGGAACGTTACGAGAGGAAGAAACATGGGATTATCTTTTTACATAATCTAACATTTGAACACAAACATTGAAGTTAGTTGAAGTATTCCTGTTACAGAGTTTAATTCACGTAATTGCAAAGGGGAAATAATACAGAGCGCAGTTTTTAGCCATTTTAACCCATTTTCTATGAATCCTATATAGCTGCTGCCAGGTTTTATAAAATCACGATGGTCGCCTGAGGTCATAATCCATCACCGTATGACAGATGACTTTACATTAATGTTTGATTACAGACAGAATGTAACTGCAGACCTTTAAATCCATGTACATTGAACGGCAAAGGGCAACAGAGGCAACTATGGCTTGATCAGCTTCAACTGCTTGATAATTGATTTTCATCGTGTTTGATGAAGACAAATGTACAGAATTTTGTGCAAGGCAGAAACGACTGTCTAAACACATAGTTTAGTTTAGAGTAGTTCATAAAGTTTACAGTCAGTCAAATAATGTACAGTAATAATGGATTATAGCATCACGTTTTTAACTAAACGGCTATGAAAGAATTCAACAGTGGCGTGTGATTACTCATCACAGGCTAGATTTTTATTGCACCGCAGCTGCCACAGTTTGCTATGATAGATTTAACTGATAATAACCTACCCAGTCTACCAACCTCCATTGGCTAGTGCCTGGATCTAAAATAGCTCTGTACCTGGAATCACAGCGCATGAAGGCTAAGTGGTCACTTCTCGCTGTAAAGAAATACCTGGATGGATGCCTGCTGCACACAATCCCCTTAGCAACTGTGGTTGAAGTAATTTAAACGTGTGGCTCTTCTGAAGTATTAACAAATCGAATAAATGAAATGGTTATAGTGAAACAAGTCATTTCGCTCTATATGCCATTTTGCCATTATTTGCCATATTAGGTCTTTGGCTATAATCTGTTTTTTTTTAACAACAATATAGTGAGACATCTGCACACGCATAAATACTCACTATAATTGTGACCCAAAATAGTACCGTAGGATTTATGCTTATGTCGTATGCAAACTCTTTTCTGCCACAACATGGTGATGAACAAACGTTCACACAAATTGTTGCATATTCATAATCATAGGTATCTAATGTTATTAATAATATCCAATAATCTTTACTACATACATAGATATCTATGTAATGAACAGCATAGTTGCAATTCCATTTTTACGCCACTAGTAAAATTAGCTTCAATGCCTAGTGCTGTATGAAGGCAAATAGTGCACAAAGCCAGGAAAGACACTCTTACTGCACACAAGAGCCAAAACGAGCCGTTTCACGCTTGTTGGCGACGGATTCCAAACATCGGAATATGCTCATATTTGCAGACTTGAGTCGACCCACCTGCTCGGCGTGAAACGCCAAACCAAGGGTCACTTTTTCACACTTTGGTACCACTGTCTACATATTGTCCTCAGATACCTCTGCTGAGCTGAATGGAAGCCAGCAGATGGCTCACTTGTCTTCCTAAAACACAGTCCAAACATTTATCCTCCTCACTTGTTTATTCTAACACCCACACAGACAGATATTCACTGTCATTTTCTCATTTTTTTTCTTGATTTTTCATTGTTTTAGTTATTGTGGCATATATTGCTCAATATATTGCTCTTAATATCTGGTGCGTTTTTTAAGCTGTTGCCTGAGTTTAATTTTATCAGTGACAAAACCTGCAGAATCCTTGATGCCATGGAGAGAAAGATCCCGTCTCTCTCTCTCTCTCTCTCTCTCTCTGCCATGATGACATCACCTGGGTTTAAATCTCTCCGTATGCGTCCGTGGCCGGTCCCCTCTCCCTCTCCTCCTCCTCCTCCTCCTCCTCCTCCTCCTCCTCACATCCACTTTTCCTCGCCGAGCTGAGCGCCGGCCAATGCTTCACGCCGCCTCTGCCCTGGGTGTCTGTCCCATGCGTGGGAAGCACGACAAAACCGAGGGCTTCACCTGAAGAGGGTCTGAAGGAGCGATAGAAGGGGGCACCCGCCGCTTCCTTTTATGCTTTTTTTTCCCCTTTTTACTGTTCGGCTGCCAGACGAGGGGCTCTTATTTTACAGCGGAGATCTCAGCTCGGTCCGTTTTTTGTCACGGAGGTAGGTATCCTCAAGTTTTATGTGCATTTTCCAGATAGAAAAAAAACAACCTAAATACAAAATGAGGAGACTACATAGTAAGAACTCAGCAACTAAAAAATATAAAAGAAAGGCATTTGCTAAATCTTGAGAATAAAAGTAGTAATTATATTGTTATTAAAGACCACATTTGCACTGTAAGTTCATGTGAAAGTGTTGAACCGTATATAAAAGACTGATTTCAGTCAGTAGTTTTGTATAGTTGAAGTTGCTGTGGTTTCAGCACCTCGGACAGCGCCCGTTCCTCCTGCTGCTGTGACATTATTCATGTAACTTTGGTGCCTTTTTAAAAGAAGCACTCACGTTGGGTTATGGCAACGATTTGTGTCAATAGAGTCGACTCCCATCTTCCCCTGGAGCTTGAAATCGGTGGGACAAGGCTAAGAATTATCATCCTTTATCGTTGTTTGTTCTTAAATATGTGTATGTGAATATTGGGCTCTCGCACAGAATGTGAACTTACATTAGAAAATCTGTCCTGGGACTCGTTTATACACTTTGCACCAGCTGCCAGATTACTGTCTGTTTGTTCTGCTGCTGAACTAAGAAGCTGAGCTGTACTGTACATATATATAGAATTTAACATGAATATGTCAATAATTTGATATATAAATGCTCTAAAGTGAGCTGGCAGCAGTGAATTTCAGTTTCAGGCTCACTCAAGGACACTTTTGTGTTTGTGCACTTCCAGCTCCAGTGGTTCTGCCATGTAACAAACACAGATCCCATTAGAAAGGTTTTTTTTTTTTTTGCCTTGAAGGGTCAAGTTGAAGAAAAGTCATCCCGTTTGTTCCGCAGGACGGAGAGAGGACGACACGGAGCCATGAACGAGTCGCTGCCGGCGAACGCCGCCTCCTCCTCCGCCGGCCCCGCGGCCGGGGAAGCCCTCCAGTGGATGGAGGCTGACTCCCCGGAGCTCAACGGCAGCCTGGCGTTCTCCACGGCGCCGCTCGACTTCCCCGTCAACCCGTGGGACATCATGCTCTGCATGTCGGGCACCGTCATCGCCTGCGAGAACGCCATCGTGGTGGCCATCATCTTCTACACGCCCACGCTCAGGACGCCCATGTTCGTGCTGATCGGGAGCCTGGCCACGGCCGACCTGCTGGCCGGCATGGGATTAATCCTGAACTTCGTGTTCCAGTATGTGATCTCCTCGGAGACCATCAGCCTGGTCACCGTGGGCTTCCTGGTGGCGTCCTTCACGGCGTCCATCAGCAGCCTCCTGGCCATCACGGTGGACCGCTACTTCTCGCTGTACAACGCCCTCACGTACTTCTCTGAGAAGACGCTGCAGTACGTGCGTCTGATGCTGCTGGGCACGTGGGGCGTGTCCCTGTTCCTGGGCCTGCTGCCCGTGCTGGGCTGGAACTGCGTGGACGACCCGGCGGCGTGCAGCATCGTGCGGCCGCTCACCCGCCGCAACCTCACGCTGCTGGCCACCTCCTTCTTCGCCATCTTCGTGCTCATGCTCACGCTCTACTTCAAGATCTGCAAGATCGTGTGCCGCCACGCCCACCAGATCGCCCTGCAGCAGCACTTCTTCTCCACGTCGCATTACCTCGCCACCAAGAAGGGGGTCTCCACGCTGGCCATCATCCTGGGGACGTTCGGCGCCAGCTGGCTCCCCTTCGCCATCTACTGCCTGGTGGGCGAGCGGGAGTACCCGTCGGTGTACACGTACGCCACGCTGCTGCCCGCCACCTACAACTCCATGATCAACCCCATCATCTACGCCTACAGAAACACGGAGATCCAGCGCTCCATCTACATGCTGCTCTGCGGCTGCTTTCAGGCCAACGGGTCGTACCGGTCCAGGTCCCCGAGTGAGGTCTAACAGTGCTACAGGGCTCTGTGTGTGTGTGTGTGTGTGTGTGTGTGTGTGTGTGAGAGAGAGAGAGAGACAAGCCATCCTGTGACCATCGACAATCTGCTTTCAGTTGACAGTGAATGCTTTTTTCTAACCCGAGGGGGGGTGGGGGGGTCTGATGCTAAAAAAATGTGTCTCATGTAAACTGTATCTGCACTTTACTATGTCTCAACACGAGCTAGGGTGAGATTTTTTGGAAACGCTGTGAACAAGAAACTTCTGTGAAAAAGACAAAAACAAAACCTGTGAATGTACTTAAATGAGGAAAAAAAAAAAACGAATGGACAATCTTGCACTTTACATGACGTTATTATTATTAATATTAATATTATTTTTTTTAAATGCCCAAGCAGTATTGTATCTTCTTGTGTCTTAAATGTTTGAACCTGTGAGTGCCGTGTGCCATTTTCTATTTTGTATTATCGTCTTTGATGTACATTTTCTACAAGAGGAATAAAAAGGATCAAATCCTGTCATGTGGCTTTCTATGAAGAGCACGTGTCACATTTGACTTGTTTTTGTGTCTTTTTTTTTTTCCTTCTTTTTTGCATCCACTCTCTCTCATTCTGACCTCCCCTTTTTTTTTTCACCAGGAGCACAGGTGGGTCTGTTTGAAGAGGCTAATGGCACATTGAGAAAGCAAGTACCTTGCTCCGGAAAATAGCTTCAATTTACACCTAGACAGATTTGAATCCTGTTTGCTCAGTCTGTGCGCGTGGGTGCGACAGAGAAAGTGAGAGCGTGAATAAGGCAGACACACACACACAGAAAGAGCAAGAGATACCACAAACATGTGAAAACATGTGCTATGTGCCTCCATTGACTTTTGATTACCTCCTATTCAGGATGAGCAGGTGTACTAAACCAAATGTTATACATGATAAATATGAATTAGGCTAGAATACAACCTGTAGGATTTCAAAAGTGTATTTTTTCATACAATTAACTCCCCATGCAAGTTTTTATTGGCCTGCATATGGTTGCATTGATTAGATATGATGATCTGTACACTGCAAGTGCAGGAAATGGAAAAAAAAAGGTTGTGCAGAGTAGCGTCTTATCTGGTTTTTATCTCTGCATCTGCAGGTCTGATTCAGTGCAGCCGCCACAGGCACGTGTGTGTGTGTGTGACAGAGCGAGGCGGCAGACGGCGGCGGCGGCGTGCGTCCGCCCTCCCTGTCAGTCATGTGGCTTGCACACTCTGGGAGTGAACCTGGCAGCCGCAGCAGCCACAAACACGGCTACAGCTGTTTATCTGCCGGGCTGTTTGAACAGGTCCTGGTTCAGAGCGCGCGGTAATAAGTTAGAGCTGCTGTCAGAGGAAGGGTGGCATCCACTGGGCGCTGTTTAATTCCTCTGTGCTTCAATCCAATAGTTGAATCCTAATATTGCAACAAGATGTCTTTACAAGTGGATGGTGGATAATGTTATTGAGATTTGTTATATTACATTTATACTTTTTTCTTGTTATAACTTTCTCCACTTATTCTATCATATTAAATTGGATTAATATAGATGACATATATAACCCTATCATTGAAAACTATGTGATTTATTGGATAGTGTGTATATATATATACATATGAACAAGCCTGCAAGAGGCCCCAAGTGGCCATGATTGCAGGACTTATTTTAAATAATTATAATTATAATTATTGATTTTATCTTGAGTAACCAAGCGTATGTTCTCATAATGAAGAGTCAATCCCACCAGTTGTCAATTACATGCATCAAGTCAATGATGTCAAAAATAAAGCTTCCACTTCCGTGGTAAATAAAAAATCAATATAACAAATATACATGCAAATACATATAACTATTATTAAGCTTTGTGA
This sequence comes from Eupleurogrammus muticus, assembly GCA_036785175.1. NCBI lineage: Eukaryota > Metazoa > Chordata > Actinopteri > Scombriformes > Trichiuridae > Eupleurogrammus > Eupleurogrammus muticus. Next base: position 41,639,498 of record JAYKQN010000001.1, on the reverse strand, counting down.
AACCTAAAGTAATATTAATAATAATAATCTAATATGTGATCTCCGGGGTTACAACAACCAGTAACTGTGGCCGCATATGGCTTCCATAGATATTTATTTAGTTATAATTGATATATTTTTCATATATGTTAGCTGTGGAGCTTTTAGGATTGCCTTCAGTTGGCCTACTACAACTTGGTTTCAATTGAGAACTGTGGTATAAAAACTATAAAACTAGAAAGTCTTGCCCCGTGACGTCTCTATGACTCTTGTTCTGTGTCTTTTGGACATCTTGATCCCACTCGTCCTTCGAGAGCAGCTCCCACACATCGACATTTAAAACAAGAGTCCACTGCCCTCGCTCCCGGGCTATCAGCCGTACAGTCCCCAGTTCGAGGGTCTCACTCAGTTCGAGACTGATCCCAAAGTGGGGGAAAGGTGAGGATGCTGCATCGGGCTACTAATGGAGGCCCGCGGCCTGGTGAGAGCAGAAGATGTTTGTTCATCTTGTCTCGTTGCTCCGCCTCAACAGATGTTGCTGTTGGTCACCAACCAACTCAGGTAACCACCAGTCTGTACAGAGGGAGCATCACTCATGGTGATAGGCCGCTGCATCACATGCAGAAAGAGGTTAAATCTGGCAAGACTGAAGAATAAGTCTAACCGTGCTGTGCACAGGGAAGAAAAACACAGAACCGCAGATACCTCACATTCATTACACTCCCATTATTGAGGCAACTGGAACAGACACGAGAAGTCTTTATACCCGATGATGTTCGGGCATTGGAGACATTGATTTTCTAAGATTCGCTCTCTGTTATATGACCTGTCTGCACATTTGTATGTTCTGTCTGAGAGAGGCCAAACATATTCCCACTATAGTGGACAATAAAATCAATCGAATCAAATCTAATCTAATTTGCATGTTTCACCACCCGGGGTTGTATAACATTGTGTACCTTCGGCCTGAACTTTTTTTTTTTTCCATAACATCTGTGCCCAGCGAGGCTGGGTACACAATCCACGGCTGTCTGCGTGACCAGACGCGGACACACGGGATGTTACATGACGCCTGCTGAGTCACCGCCGTAGGGTTGAACAACGCACACCGCTCGGCCCTTTGGGGGGGGAGGGGGACACAACTTTTGGTTGTTCTGTAGGGGTGTGAGCGGCTCACACGAGCAAGCCGTGCAATACGTTCATAAGTCTGAGTGATTTCTCCTCGGTAGCAAAGTGGGCTCTTTATTTGTGGCAGAGATTAATATTAACAGCCCTGAAATACCCCTTTAGCCCTTCACTTTGATATTACATCCATAATAGACTAAACAGAAGCTGGTAGCAGTGTTTGAATTATGTAATGCTTGATCATGGCGGATCTGAGCAGCTCTCCAGGCAATTACTGAAGTACACAGCTGAATGATTCCCTCATTAATAACATTAATTACAGTGGTGTAGCAAAGGCTTTCCATAGGAACATTACTATTACTAAGTTATCCATTAGCTCGATGGAAAAGGCTTTGCCGTTATCAATTGTGTAATCACATAATTTGCTTTTTCTTTTCTTTTTTTTTGCTTCTCTCTTGGGTTTTTTATTCGGTATCCATGGGAAAGCGGTGCTGCAGGAATGTTTGAAATACAGGAGGCAGAAGAAAGGAAGAAAAAAATCAACAGTGGCATTAATTTCACTTGTAACTCCCCCATGGGAATCACGAGGATGTTAGCGGGGGAAAAACGTGGAGCTGCCTGCAGCGGCGAGTATTAGATTCAGGGGTTTAAACGTGACACACAGAGGCGCACAGATAAAAAAAAAAAAAAACATTCACTTTAACTCCTGGAGAAAGTCCAGATCGGCCACTTAAAATCTGTTTCGCAATATTAGCATCATCACTCTGCCTGTGGCCTGGTTAAACAGTGTGTAAGTGTGTGTGTGTTTGTGTGTGGGTGTGTGGACACACAATGATAGTGTCTTCTCTAAAGGTCTGTCTGTCAAAGTGGAGTTTGATCTTGTCTAATTCTCTTAGTCATTATTGATCCTATTAGTCCTATTAATGATTCATGTCAGCTTTATTATGGTAGAATCACTGACTGCCCCCTCCCTTACATATATATATATTTTTTTGAGTTTCCCAAATTGATCACATGCTACTATGTTTAAATAAATTTAAGAATGTCAAGTTAAAATGTAAATAAAAAACTATTTAAACTATCAGTTTTCATTCATATTCAGTACCTGTGCATGCATGTGCATGTGTGTGTATGTGATTGCACACTATAGTTGTTTTTATTAGTGATTCTGGCTCCTACCAGTATTTGTTATGTGTAAATTATCAGTTTAAAAGTGGGCGTTCAGGTGCCGTCTATATTGTGCACTATATAATGCTGCATGCATGCTGTGTGTGTGTGTGTGTGTGTTTAGGAGAGTGTGAGGCCGGTCCTAAACCCAGGGGACATTAACCGCTCTCCCCTTCCGGCTTCTGAGAAAAACACAGTGTGACATGGTGAGTGTGGGTGAGGGACATTTTTCAAGGTACAATGAACTTAATAAGTGTTGTGGACAGCAGCGCGCCGGTGGAGGTTCGAGCTCTGCGCGCGTGCCGCTTCATTATGTTTACTCATGAAGTTAAATAACACAATAAAAAGGTCAGAATGTCCTGGAGGCTTCTCGCAGCCATGTTTATCGGAGGCGAAATGCTGTTGCTGGTTTCTTCTTTAATACCCCCCATTTCAATAGGATTCAATTATTTCAACATCCATTGATTTGACCATTTTTGCACATTTGAATGTAGAATATGATCATAAATACTACTTATCTGGGACTCAGGAATCTCACTATAAATAATACCAGGTTTATCACTACATCAGCTCTAAATTAAAGTAAGAGAACTTATTTCTAGAAAAAATGTCACCTTCTTGAATGTGTTATAATATTATTATCACTCTGCTATATCATAACTGTCCAGTGTTACAAAACTCTCAATGCAGAGAGAAATGCATTGAGAGGAATTTTCAGTGTTTCTAAAATGAGAAGTCTGGACTTTGTGATTTCACAACTACAGGCATTCAAAGCAGCCAATCAGAGGAGAGGCTTATGAATATTAACGAGAAACTAAAATGACTGTTTCCTTGTAGAGCTCCAGCAGGAAGTTTAAGAGAGGAGGTGTTAAACTATGCTTGACATTGTGGGTGTAGCTCAAGATGCTGGATATCAGTGTCAAGAGTTGAGTGACAGAGGAACAAACTTGTGCACAGTAAGATCTGGTGTAATGACAGGATTGGTGAGCGCTTATAGTGCATTGCACAGTAATTGTTATATTGTGCAGGAAAGGGTCATCGTTACACTTTCTCTGCATCTGGTGGATAAACTCCTGCAGCTTCTGAAGGGTCCTGACAGACTATAGGTGCTGGCATTTCACATAATGTTAAACGAGGAGGGAGAGTGACTTCTGCTACCAGGTGGAATCGACCAAAACATTATCTCAGTTATTTAAGCTGAGTTGGAACAAGAGAAAAAAAAAAATGGAAGTTCAATTGAAGAGTTCAGGACGAGGAGAGAACATATCATGCTGATTGAAATACTCCCCTGGAACAGGTCAATTTGACCTGCAGGATAACAAGAAGGTTAAGAAGGCAGGTAAAAATGATGAAGCTGAGCATCAGTTCAGCTATTGTCTGTCTATGTATTGCTACTCAATACACCAAATGTACCCCCCCCCCCAGATAGGGGGTCATTCAGCTGAACACACAGTAGGTGGTGCTGTACATGACATTTACATCAGGCGCTGCAGGAATGAGGCATGAGAATCATTAAGTATCCCAGCAAGGAACAGACTATTTTTCCCTGCTGCGGTCAGGAAGAAGGTACTGGACACACAGGCCAGAACTGCAGCTGAGGAGCGCTGCTCGTTTTTTCACTAATATAAAACTTAGTACAATGAGACCTTCACAACCCGACAGCTCAACTTTTTTTGGAGCTCAGGAACAATTGAACTCTTCTTCCCTTGAATTGACTCATTTCTCCTTATTTTTCTCAAGAGAAACTCGTATCACCGGTGCAGCGATGATGACTAAAGTAGAAATGGGAGTTCATTTCTGTCATAAGCAGCTTAAACGCCCAAAAATCTAACTTTTTTTTCCGGGCATGATGACTCACTAACCCAATAATCTAACTAAAAAATTTGAAAGTAATAAGTTTCGGATATGCCCACACTCATTACACATTTGGATGAGCCAGCATAAAACCATAAAACTTCAAATCCATAAATGTACCACAGGCACAATAACAGTAAATGATTTGTGAATATTTGTCTCACGTATAAAATACGCTTGTATATCTAAAAGTACAAAACACCTCAGGTGTCAATAAAACAGTACACTGCTGTACATTTACTCATGTTTACTAATGTTTTTCCTGATGCTTTTACTAAAGTAGTGGTTCAAAACTAGGCCTTTTACCTGTCGCAGTGCATTTACATTGAAGTGCTACTATTAAATACAATATAATAAAACTTTTCTCTGAATATACAGTTGACCAAAAACCTCTGACATCATGTGATTCATGCGACCTGTAACTAAAAGGTTAGCAAAGAAGGGCCAGAAGACATAAAGCTGCTGAGCCAAAAATATTCAAAGTGACGTTTGGCATTTTGGGAACCAGACAGATCTAAAATAAACAAAAATACATATTCTTCTTGTGTTTCCAGTAATCCTGTGGCCATGGTCGCCTTTTATATCCAACATAGGTCTTACACAACAGAGCTGTATCTCATCCACAGTTTTATCTGTGGATGAGAGATTGAGTTTGTGTGTGTGTGTGTGTGTGTGTGTGTGTGTGTGTGTAGGCTTGTTGTGGACTGTGTGTCATAGCTAAGTGTGTAGGAGGTAACACACAAACAATTATTCACGAGACAGTTCCATCATATACAATCCAAACTTGAATTAAAGGATAAGTTTGGTGATTGGTATTGTATCCTGATGTGAACAAGAACATGAACCTATTCCAATGTCCACTAATCTACTGTTTCCACACTAATCTAATCTAAGTGTCCACACTTTAAAAACTACATTTGTAAACCAGCTGACATGTACAATGGTAAGTGTAGTTAATAGGACAATGCCAACATTCCCATGTGATCTAAGCCTTAAAACTTGGTACCTGATAGTTTAATTCTTTTAAAATATATTTTTTAAAATTACGCTATCAACTAGTTTTATATTTATTTATTATTATAATATAGGTTATTGAATATTTATCATTTTTCAGTAACACCATTTGACATTTTGTGTAAAAAATCTCACAAAATTCAGATTTTTGTAAAAAATAAATCGTATAAATGGACTATCAAACGACTAGAAACCAACTTGAACACAAAATGTACATTTTGAGAGACCTGATGAATTCTTCTTAGAACTGTACTTTAGAAAGGTTTTTGACATTCTCATCTTGCCAAACAGGGTTTGTCACTGACCCATAAAGTGTCACAACAGGTGTCACGAACGGAGCTTTAATCAGAATCACGAGTAACACCTGTCAGGTCAATACGTCTGGTCGAGTTCGGTGTCTGTGACATGATGAGGCCTAGGCTTCTACGAAAGTCGAGTCATCTGCTTAGAAATCTGAATTTTTATGAATGAAGCCCTCGGTGACCCCTCCCCCCCCAGGGGCCTCCTCCCCATCCACGGCAGCAGGGTGGCGGCCGTCAGCGGGGACGAGGTTCAGCTGGGTGTGGGGCGTGCTCCGTTTGTCATTTCTTTGCGTTCTAACCAGCATCAGCTCCCACTCACCCATGTGCTTCCTTAAGTGCCCCCCACTCTTGTATGTGTGTATTCTTCTTTTGTCTGACACATCATGCCACTTCATTACAGAATACTGCGCTTTAAAACATGAAAGCCCTGCAGACACTGAACTCAGGTAGGAACAACAAAGAATATTAAAAAAAAGATATTTGATATTATCTGCTGAAATGCTAAATTTCATATTTAATATGATTATGGGATATTTTTCAACCATACAATTGTACACAACGTGTCCACCATGCATTAGCACATGTATTTATTCATATGTCAATGAAAAACACAAAAGCATATTTGATTGGCACCATTTGATAAAATGTCTCTTCAATGCAATGTATAAAATAGAGCAATAATACAATGAAATTTATGGCATGAGGCAAACTTTACACTCATTTGGATACTTGGGTGAGAAAGCAGTTTGTGCAAATACATTTCATACCCATGTAAGATTTCCTATTTGTATAGTAAACTGCAGTGAATATAAAATGTGACAGTGGTGGAGAGGCAAAAGAGGCAAGGCCTTATTTCAATGCTCGTGTGTTAGTTAGCACATTAGAGATTAAATATACACACACACAAGCGAGTTCATGACATAGCCCCTCATTCATGTATGTTACAAACTGTACAAAGCTGTCTGTAATACGATCCTGGGTTTAAAGACGTCCATTATGTAGGCTGGGATCATCACGAGATCCCTGGCAGCTCGCGACTCTGAATATTCAACGTTGTCACCCAATAGTTTAGCATTAACACAAACTATGAAAAACACACACGCCGTCTTCATGGCGTTGGCTTGTGCGCTGTGAGGATGACAGTGACAGATGGGCATTTTGGACTCGAGTGGAAGTTTGTTGGGTTTGAACAAGAAAAAGAAAAAAGAAAAAGAGCATAGTGACAAAGAAATGACAAAGTCGCCATCTATAGGCCGAACTGAGGGACTTCCTCAACACACACATCGGGTGTTTTGTTTTATTCCGTGTGCAGGTCCTGGCCTGACACGCGTGTCCTGAGCATACTGAGGAGCGGCGAGTCCGTCCAGGACTGCATCCGCCATCACGAGTCCTGCTCGCTGTAGATGAAGACGTAATAGAAGAGGGCGCTGACGGCCAGCAGGGCCACAGACAGCAGCATGTTCCTGCGGTTCTCTCCTCTCAACACCTGCAGCTCCCTGTCTACGGGAGAAGAAGAATCTGTTTACACATCTGCCGTAGTGTACTTATATATAATTTATTTAGGCTTTATTCAACCAGGCGAATCATTGAGGATACAGACTTACCCAACTTCTGGACCCTCTCGTTCATGATTTCCATTTCATCATCCAGTTCCTGTCTGGTGGTGCAGAAATCACAAAAAGCACTTATAAGATAGTTTTTCCCCCCAGAGGCACTCACAGTGCCCCTTTATTTATTATTATTATTATTAAATAATGAAATAAAATAAAATTGAAAAATGTATATGTATAAAACTTTACAAACAAAATGAAAAATGTTTCACACAATAAATACATAAAGATATACACTGGAAAGTGGACATGATTCTACCATTGTATACTCAACAGAGAACTGTAAACTGAACTGTGAATTTTGTGATCCGTCCCACCTCCTAATACTATTTCTTTCCTCATGATCTCATTCCTCCATCATTATCATCATCATATGTTTGCTCTTCCTCATTATTATAATAATTATCATCATTATCATCATATGTTTGCTCCTCCTCCTTATTATAATCATTATCATCATGTTTGCTCCTCCTCCTTATTATATCACCATAATCATATGTTTGCTCCTCCTCCTTATTATAATCATTATCATCATCATATGTTTGCTCCTCCTCATATGTTTGCTCCTTCTTATATGATTGCTCCTCCTCATATGTTTGCTCCTCCTCATATGTTTGCTCCTCCTCCCCATCATCATCATCATCATCATCTTCATCATGTTTCCTCCTCCTCATCATCATCATCATCATATGTTTGCTCCTCCTCCTTATTATCATCACCATAATCATGTTTGTTCCTCCTCCTTATTATAATAATCATCATCATCATGTTTGCTCCTTCTCCTTATTATCATCATCATCATCATATGTTTGCTCCTCCTCATATGTTTGCTCCTTCTTATATGATTGCTCCTCCTCATATGTTTGCTCCTCCTCCCCATTATCATCATCACCATCATATGTTTCCTCCTCCTCCTCATCATCATCATCATCATCATCTTCATCATGTTTCCTCCTCCTCCTCATCATCATCATCATATGTTTGCTCCTCCTCCTTATTATAATAATTATCATCATCATGTTTGCTCCTCCTCCTTATTATAATCATTATCATCATCGTCATCATCATCATATATTTGCTCCTCCTCCTTATTATCATCACCATAATCATATGTTTGCTCCTCCTCCTTATTATAATCATCATCATCATCATATGTTTGCTCCTCCTCATATGTTTGCTCCTCCTCCCCATTATCATCTTCATGACCATCATATGTTTCCTCCTCCTCCTCCTCCTCATCATCATCATCATCATCATCATCACCATCATCTGTTTGCTCCTCTTCCTCATTATCATCTTCACCACCATGTTTCCTCCTCCTCACCTCTCCCTCTCAGACAGCTTCTCCTTCCTGCACCTGAACGCAGCTCTCTCCAGGTTGTCCTGGCAACGCTGCCGCCGCTCTGTCAGACGGTCGATCTGAGACGTTCAGAGAGGACGCAGCTCGTCAGACAACAACAAGCAGCCTGGAACAAAGACGCTAATTCAAGAGCCGCAACTCTGCGGGCTAAAAGAGCTAACGTCGCACAAAGCAAAAAAAACGCATGTTAAACGTCTCACCTCGCTGGCCACGCTCATCTTCTCCCGTCGCTTGTCTTTAAGCGTCGCCATGTTTGTCTCTTGTCTCCGCTTCGGAGGAGTCGTGACAACGCGGAAGTGTTTTTCTTCTTCGTTGGTGTTCGGAGGTGGTTCGGTTTACCTGCCAGAAAAAAGAAAAACGCTCCGCTCCCGCCTCCTACCCGACTGAAAATACGACCGTTTGCTGCCCTCTAGCGTTTACACACAGAACTAATGAACCTGTTGCGTGGCTGCGTGGGCTCCAGCGTAATAATCCATCCATCCATCCATTGTCTATCCCGCTTATTCCCTTTCGGGGTCGCAGGGGTCTGCTGGAGCCTATCCCAGCGCGTTAAGGCGAGAGGCAGGGATACACCCCAGATGGTCGCCAGCCAATCGTGGGGCACACACACCATTCACACACCATTCACTCTCACACTCACACCTATGGGCAATTTAGAGTTTACCAATTAACCTGAGCATGTTTTTTGTATTGTGGGAGGAAACCGGAGTACCCGGTGAAAACCCACGCAGACACGGGGAGAACATGCAAACTCCACACAGAAAGGCCCCAGACCCAGGCCCAAGGCGGTCTTGAACCTGCGACCTTCTTGCTGTGAGGCAACAGTGCTACCCACCGCACCACCGTGTCGCCCCCAGCGTAATAATATCAAGTAATAACCGGTGTTCGTGGACAGTTAAGCTGTTAAAGCGAGCCCGGGCACCGGGCGTCCTCCACAGGACGCGGCCGGACAGCGGCTCCACTGAGACAGACCGCTGCTGCTGCCGCTAATCGGATTAGGAAAACCCGAGAGGACAACCCCGGCTGTCTTGAGAGTTGAGAGCGAACGAGCTTCCACGCTCCTCCATGTCTTTCAGCTCCTTTTTTAATCTCCGGAGAAAACGCAAAATGCCTCTTTTTATAAACCGGGACCAGATATTCGCCCACCAGGTCCACCTGCTGGAGCACAAGCTGAGGGTGAGTTACAGGAGGCGAATTAGTGCGTGTGTCTGTGTGTGTGTGTGTGTGTGTAGTTTATCCGTTCATTTTTCACAACCAACTTTGTAAATAAAACAAAGTAGACCCCCTGACGTGTATCCCCGTGTCCTCAGAGTAAAGAGGAGCGGATCCTGGAGCTGGAGACGGAGAACGCTATCCTGCATTTGAGACTCGCTGAGGTAAGGAGATTTCTGCCGTTCACGGACACGCGTAATCCTGTTATTCCCTTCTGTTCTCTGCCGTTCCACATCACCGTGTCTGTTCCACGCAGGACGGGGCGCGTGCCTTTGAGCGTGTGTGGTATCTCTGTCATTTTTTGTGCAAAGTGTGTGTGTGTGTGTGTGCGCGCGCTTTTCACGCACGTGAACGAATTGGACTGGATGATATTATGTCAGCAACATTTTAGTTTATTAACAGGTTCACGCAGCATTTCCTTGAAATTAAAGTTTAGATACATTTCTGAGTATGCCATATTAGAATATAGACATTATATTATAACAATACAAACAAAGATTTTAACATCTAACTAATATATTTATTCTAATTGCTAAATTCCATAAAGCTAAATAAACTCTGCTGGACCTTCTCCCCTTCGTTTTAAATTGAATTTAATAAATAAATTGATTGTAATAAAAATGTGGATGATACACTATAAACATATTTAAAGCACTACTTAGAGAAATGTTACTATCTTGCCTGTATTTTTATTTATTTTTTTACTATTATGTTAACATTTTGAAACAATACTCATTTGTTACACTATAATTATCTATTTATTTATTAACCCTTTTATTATTATTGTATTACTCCTTGTTTTTTTCTATTTCTGGGATGCCATGATCGATGAATGTATATAGAGAGAATATTGACATGAAATAAAATCATCCCAGTATTGTCACTTCATCTGTTAAATTTCTAGCACTAGTTTGGATGTTAGCTGGCAACTAATGACACTCGACACAAGATGTTTAATTGGGTTTTATCGGCTATTTTCACTGTAGGAAAAGCACAGGCGAAATAATTTATCATCAACTAATTAACAACACCAGCTCCCAGGTCCTGTTATTGGTGGCTTGGTGGTGTTGCCTCTCTGGACTACCTCATCATTAATGGTGTTGATTAGGTCATGTGATTGATGTCACTGATGAGCAGAAGTAGACGTTGATCGTTCAATAGGGATGTTATCATGCTGAATACCGTGTAAGATCGGAGCAGCAGGTTCTCATCTGTTAACATTAATTATGATGTAAGATATGTTACCTACACTCTCACCTATTTGGCTGCACATGTGAAAAAAACATCAGACCCGCCTCCCAAAAATGTTGCACTTTTGCATGAAGTAAAAAAATAAAGAGGTGTAGAGTAAATGTGCTGATCTTTTTCAGTGTTTGGGGAAACTTCGCCGGGACCAGGAGGAAGAAACTAAGGTCCTGGACCATCATCATCACCAGGGGATTGCACAGGAGATAACCCGGTCGACTCTTGCCAAACTCCTCGCTGGAGTCCAGGTACAAATGTGCTTAGAACAATGATCCCTGATTCCCTAAATAGCATCCAAAGCCAAGAGAGGGAGGTTAAACGCTGTAGAAACGCAAATAAAACTTGTTTTTTTTCCTGTGTGTGTGTGTTTGTGTGTGTGTGTGTGTGGCAGGCTGTGAAGCAGGACCTGAGTGAGGTTTTCGCCGTGTATGTGAGCTTTGCCACTGAGTTGGAGGAGCAGAGCAAGCAGCTGCTGGAGAAGTTGGGACAAGCCAGTTCGACTCTGAATGGCCACTGTGCAGATGACGTTCAAAGTAAGCAATTGAAAGTGAACAATGTAGAAGCTATGTAGCTGAAGACAGAAAATCTGATTTTGAGGCAAGCTGGTGGAACCAGCAGGTGGACTTTCAGTTTCCTGATGGTCAAACCACATTTAAATCGGCACCACAACACACCTTGAAGAACGTGAAATTCACATCAACATATCCAGACTTTCCGTAGAATAAAAAAGGTGACAGACTTTGTGTTCTAAGAGACGTTGGAAGTCTGAGACGTTGCAGCTTGGACGTCCCGTTTGACTGCTGGCAAACCGCCACCACTTAATTAAATTACCTGAAGATATTTTTTGTGCCGTCTCACATTTTCTGTCTCGCCGCTCTTTTCCCCCCCTCCGCGTTCCCTTCCGAGGTGGCTTACAGGGTTTGCAGCCGGCTGTATCTCAATCAGGATGTGTGTGTGTCCTGGCCGCTAATCCTCTCACACCCCTCCCTCCCTCCTTTCTCCTGCGCCACCCCCCGAGGTTGTCCAAGGTTGGCTGTCTCGTTCTATAATGTCCCACCAGTCAGGCGGATTGGTGGGAACTGATCTCCTCAAACGCTCTGGCCCATGTAAGCCGAGCATGAGCGCTACGTGACGCTCCAGGCTGCACCAGACTAAAGGGCTGCTCCTGATCTTTTATTGTTGATCTTAGCGGGAGACATTTTTAGTTATGGCCGAACAGTCATAATATTCCTTTTTATAATTAGGATCAAACATCCTATATTGTGAAGGAAGTTGTTTGGTATTTAGAGCAGCTTTTTTAATGTTTACGTGAGAGTGAATTAGAAATCATTTTTGGTATAATCACCCAGATTAAAAAAATGATAATAATTAATTAAAAAAGAAGGCATCTCATTACTAGAGACAATCTGGGTGATTCTCTATATAATTTGCTTCATGCCTATTTTTTATTGGTTTAATATTAAGACACAATAGGAAGCGTCTAGTATAAGAACCGGGGTGGGGTTGAATACGTTTTTTTTCTTTCCTTCTTTCTGAGTGATGGCAAATTATTAGTTTAAACCTGCTGTATTATTTTTATCATTTGTTTTGTGTGTACAGGTCTTTGCGTCAACGATTTGCTGCTCAAAATCAAATTGCAACTGAATTGAAATTGAATCCAGTCAAACCCAGATAAAGACAGCAGCCAGTATCATGAGCACTTTTAAAAAAAAGATTTAATCTAATGTAATAAACCTAGTTTGTTGAGAACATTTTAAAAAACTATAAATAAACACAGGTCAGATCCCATGTGGCTGTTTCTGCTCTGGTACCCAGACTTGCAGGCCCGGGTGGCGGCCCTGGAGCATTCTCTGGAGGAGGAGACGGAGCGGTGCAGAGGAGAGAGACAGAGGAGGAAAGAACTTCACAACACAGTGGTGGTGAGGAGACGTCCGGCAGAATTAATGATGGACACGGTGACACGACGCGTTTTAGCTTCCTCCACTTTCCCTCTGCCTTTCTACAGGAGCTAAGAGGGAACATCAGGGTTCACTGCAGGGTGCGTCCAGTTATGCCGTTTGACCACATTCAGTCCTGCCCTTCCGGATCAGGGTGGGTCAAGTACCAGCAGAAAAAAAAAAATTATACTGTAGTGTATCGTAATTTAGCTATGAAAATATTTTTTCCCCTTGCTTGGAATGTGAAGATAAATCACTCCCTGTTCCCGTCTCTTTCAGGCCTGGATCATCAGAGGAAGTGGTATACGCAATCAGTGACGTGAGTTACACAAGAACACGTGCGTGCATGGGTCAATTTGGTTTTGGTTCTTAAAAAAAAAAATTTAAATTGACTAAAATTAGGGAAAAAACCCTGAAATAAGCTAAATTATCTACTAGTGGGATGAGATAATTATACTCAATACTGGACCCATTGTATCAAAAACAAGCTATTTTCACCTGTTATTTGGCCTCACTTGTTTATTTGATGTCTAAAGGACACGGTGATGGTGAATTGCCTGAAGACAGGGACGCTGGTGCAAAACAAGATTTTTGAATTTGAGAGGTAAAATAAACCACAAAGACAGCAGTGGGTTATCTGTTTTATTTCAAATTTTAGGCGATTAAAAAAACTTGCCCGCGATGGTTTTGTTTCTTCCAGGGTGCACGGACCAGAGAACACTCAGGAGGAGGTGTTCAAGGAAGTCAAGCCGCTCCTCACATCACTGCTGGATGGGTGAGTTAAAAGGATAACCTTTACTCCTATATCTTACATGGACATTATACTGTCATGTATAGTTCATTTTGACATTAGCTGCTACAGGACCATTGTGATTGTGTCTTAAAAGTTGTGTTTTTTATTATGTCATAAGCTCAAGTAAAGTGTTACTGTTTAAAAATTACCAAAAAAAGCACAGGAATCACTATGTTTAGAGAAACTTGATTATGAAGGCAGAGAAAACTTTATAGAACACAAGGCAGGAGCATAATGCAGGTGCATGGATTGTATTTTCTGTCCTCCGCCCCCCTCCTGTGCAGCTACAACGTGTGCATCATGGCATACGGACAGACGGGCAGCGGGAAGACTCACACCATGCTGGGCTCGCAGCCCCCGGAGGAGCAGCCGGGGACACAGCGGGAGGACCAGCAGGGCATCATACCCAAGGCCACTTCCGAGCTCTTCCGGTATATAAATTCATAGAGGAAGAAAAAGCTCTGCAAAAACAGCAATTTTAGTAAAATCGGAAGCAAGGACGTTGCATTCTTTCTTTCTCTTTTTTTTCTTTTTAACCCACCCATGCTTACATTATCTGTTCCCGTGCATGCGACCCAGGCTGATCTCTGAGAAGCCCGCCGAGAGCCACGAGGTGGAGGTGTCCGTGATGGAGGTTTACAACAACGAGGTGTTCGACCTGCTGGCCAGAGACGAGCACGGCTGTCCCGCGAGTCAGCGCCGCGACGTCGTCACCACCTCCTCTGGTGCCAGCCAGGTCACCTCCCTCACATACGAGTGAGTACAGCCCGAAGAGAAGCTTGGTACAAATACGTGTATTAGAGTTAACCTAGTACCAATTATATGTGGTGTAACCCTAAAAGTTTTTTAGCATTTTTGGCATTGTCCCATTTATCAAATTTATCATTGTACATTTCCATTTTTTTGCTTTTTTTTAAGTGGAATTATGACACTATTTTCTGCTAAAATAACAATCTCTGATAAACTCACTGGGTGCTACCTGCCAGAGCTAAAACGAGTCTGTCCCACCCCACAGGCCCGTTTCCAACGCCTCTGAGGTGATGCAGGTCATCAATGGCGTCCTGAAGCGCCGGACTCACTGTCCCACCCTCATCCACACCGACTCCTCGCGCTCCCACCTCATCGTCACGCTGACCATCTCCTCCAAGAGCCCCAACGCCGTGGCGCTGGGTGAGCGGCAGCACTTTCAGGCACAGGCCAGTTAAGGCCCTCATCCTATTTTGCTGACAGCTTTTTAAAAAAAATTTTGTTCTCCCTCTCTTCAGCCCGCAAGCTTCAGAGTGCCAAGAAGGACATGCAGCGCCCCCCCCAGAAGGTGTGGTGGAGCCCGTGCTCCCGCCGCGCCAACCCCGCCGCCCGCCACGCCTCCAACGAGCACCTGTTCGCCAGCACGCCCTCCTCCCCGTGCCACTCCCCCTTCCACTCCCCGTGCCCCTCCCCCAGGCACAGCATCTCCCAGACGGGCTTCAGGACCAAGCTGCAGCTGGTGGACCTGGCGGGGAGCGAGTGTGTTGGTAAGAGGGGACGACAGTGTGGCCATTTTTCCCTCTTTCTTTATATTTGTAATTATAGGGTAGAGGTGTTCTCTAGTAATGCAGAGGATTTTGCAATTGTTGCTCTTCTTTCCTTTTTTTAACCTCCTGCTGTTCCTCAGGGTCTAAGATAAAATAATTGTGTGTGTGTGTGTGTCTCCACAGGTATGTCTGGAGTGTCAGGAGCAGCTCTGTGGGAGGTGTCCTGTATAAACCGCAGTCTCTCCGCCCTGTCGGACGTCCTCGCAGCTTTGGCCGAACGGAGGCCGCACGTCCCGTACAGGAACAGCAAACTCACTCACCTTCTACAGGATGCCATAGGTGACACACACACACACACGCATACACATAGACAGACACACACACTTTTGATCTGTGAGCCATGTGTCTCAGGTCTGGCTTTGCTTTGAAAGTCTCATTCATTGTGACAATGGCTGAGACATTTCACATCTTCATAAAAGAAATCCTAAAAAATACTTGTATGCCTCTAAAAAAAAATAATGAACAGTGTTAATCCAATGCATTATTTTTTTGGCTTTGGTGTGTCCTCTCCGTCTCGTCCACCAGGCGGCGACGCTAAGCTGCTGGTGATGCTGTGCGTGTCCCCCGTGCAGCGCTTCATCACAGAGTCCCTGCAGTCGCTGGGTTTGGGCACGCGGGCGCGCCAGGTCCAGAAAGACCTGCGGCAGCGGAGGAACACCGCTCTCAAAGTTAAATAAAAAAGGGCGGCTTCACCCAGGCGCTGGTTGCTGCGGCGACGCCGACTCTCGTGAGAGCGACGTTCTGAGGGTTGTGAGGATCGTGAGCCCGAGAAACAACAGACTTTTAAAGGATCACAGCCTTAAACTGTAAAACAATCTCTTTCATACAGTTATTATACATCTCAGTTACATGGCACTGCATGCTCACTATTATTTTATTTTTTTGCAACTCTGCAACAATAATAATTACAGCAATAATGTGAATTCACTTTTCTTACTCCACGGATTGAGAGTAAATAAAATCACTTTTCTTTAGAGGTACACTAAATTTGCTGGCAGCATTGTTGCTGTGTTTTTTTTTTTTTTAAATAGATCATGTTAGCTATGAAATGCCCTGCAGGCTTTCTGGAACTGCAGATCTATTGTAACACACATACACGCTGGGATTTAATAAGGAGGCTGCAAATGAGAGCAACAATAGACTGGTTTGGTTATACTAATGACTTGAGAATTGCTATAAAGATAATTCATTTAGTACTCCGCCAGTGTTAATCTGTAGGTCGTGTCAGTGGTGAAAAGTTCAGTACATGAAAAGACTATTTGAGTTTTTCTGCTGTACATATATTTTAGCACTAGCTTCTCAAGCAATGCCTTATTGTTTTTAGCGTTTTGGATGCAGCTATGTTTGTTGACAGCTTTAATGCACGTTAAATTATTTTCCCCAAAAACTGTGATGAGGAGGGACTATTATCGCGTTGTTTTTAGGTCGCACGTTAACCAATCTTTTTAAACACCCCAATAGAAGTGTCTCAGTAAAACACTGGTGTCTGTAATCCTGCAAAATAAAGAGATGATCAGCAGATGTGTGCGTGTCTTTCTGTGTATCAGCATGTTTCCAGAAATCAGGTACCGGAAATTTCACCGGCAATAGCTAATTAAAATAGCGTTTCAAAGAAGTCATACACAGTTTATTTGCTTGCCAAAGGCTTTCCGTACAAACTATTTCCACTCTGGGGTAGTTGTTGGATGAGCCGCCTGCTGCTGTGTAGATTAGAGTGAAGAGGAACACTCCGGCTATCAGCATTAGGGCAGCATAGTGTTAGTTTTATCTTTCATTTCATGGTAAATCATTTCAGAACAGCAGGCAGGTTTTAATACTCTGCAATGACTCAAAGCTGTAAAAAGCCAACGAGGAAAAAAACATCAGCGTGATACTAAAGAAAAACCAGCTGATGAGTATTTGCAAATGCTATTTTCAGGTCTGTTTACTGCATTTTAATGTTGGGGAGAAAAACAAACGAGGGGACTTTTCTCCAAGGTGAAACAATTGGACGTCATCCCAGCATGAAAAGAATAACACCCTGTGTCTGGTAACTTTTTCATCAGCTGCCCAGACACACACACACACACACACTCTTTATTTCTCTCACACACTTTTAATAAGCTTCATCCTACCAGCATGCTACAATCTATGATGTGGCAGCAGCACAATGTGCTGAAGCAATGATCCACGCAGCCCCAGGCTGTTTTTTTAGATGCAGATGTCATGTGCCACACAGACAGGAAAGCTAAAGTGCCTGAAGCGTCTTTTAAACTGCAGGTTTAGGGAATAAAAGAGTGACTGAGGGGGGGGGGGGGGGGGGGGGGGGGGGGGGGAACCAAACAAAATAAGATTATAACAAGAGTTTAAAAAAAAAAAAAAAGGATGGTTTAGGGAGATGGCAGGAAATAAAGAGGCGGAGGTGGAAGGGAAAGGCAAAGGGACGCCGGAGGAAGTGACAGAAACAAGAATTGAGGCGAGAAATGTGGGAACAGAAGGCGAGGGAGAACAGGCGACGGCACACGGACCTGTGAATCAACTCAATTATCAGTCCATTTCAGAACCCTGGAAGTCCAGGAAAAATCCTTTTTAAAATTCCATTGACGTTCCCTGCTGCTCATCAGGACACCTGGGCTCGCCTCACACAGCTGGAGCTCATCAGCCAGTCAGGAAGAGGTGATAAAAAGGTCTGTTCATGGGTGTGGGGGAAACCAGAGGGTTAACACCATCAGTTAACCTGATGGGAATGGGAAGTTTACTTGAAACTCTGGAGTTTGTTTCTTTGAGAAAGTCTCTGCACAAATGCTGCATGCATCTAATTCTCAGTTCACTGCAATGCACACAGCCTGAATTCAGAAATCAGATTGTCCTACCATGTCACGTGTCTACAGCCACTGCCCCCCCCCCCTACCATTCTAAATCAGACAAGAGGCTTATGAATAATAATAAAGGAGACCAGTATCACGCTGTGATTTCTAGAGCTCCTGAGAGAAACTGGAGAAGAGGAATGTGAAACTTAGTCATTCCCGGTGCTTTAAATTACAAACATATCCTGTAAGGGATATCAAACTGGGAAACGTGCATGATATGTGACATTAGGGGACATTTTTCGGGACTCAACAGAAAATGAATACCTTTTTGCATGAAGCTCTAACAACTAGAGCTAAGACAATGTGGGTTAATATACTTATTAATGATAAATAAACAAGGTATCCTGAAATTTTAAGATTTAGCCTTTTATCGCGTATGCACAGTACGTGAGAGAGGGAGAGAAAATAGGGGGAAGAGAGAAACAAACAACAACAATATAAACTATATATTTAATGTTATCTGTTCAGAATTAAAATATATTATTACAGAGAATGGATGTTTTAGTACGTGGGTCTCAAACCATCTTCCCAGCCTGAATACAACCGTAAACGACGGATGTGTTTCCGGTGCTAATGCTAACACGGAGCTAACGCTATTACACGCACGCGCGCGCGTTATGTCCGTGTTAGCTCCATGCAAGGCACGAGCCAAACTTTTCAAACTTCTTTAAATATTCATTATTTATTAAATTAAACGTTAAACCCGACATCACAAAAATGTCCGCGTTTCCATGGTTTCCGAAATTCAACCAATCACCAACTGTGGCGCGCTTGACGTCATATGAAGGCGCAGGACTCTTATTTTTGTGTATTTATTACTGATCTCATTTCTTTCCTTAATACTGAATTCGTTCAGTGGAATGTTTTACCAGAGCTTTTGTTGTGAAAATCCTGATGTGGCCCAGCCTCACCCAGACACTAGCTACAGGCCCCCAGGTAAGATGAGTTGGAGACTCCTGTTTTAGCACATTTATGTTAATTTATGCAAATAACTGCAGTTGCATTTAAATGCAAAAGATGTGTGAGTGTGTCTGGGTAGAGGGTTGGTGGGAAATCTGTTATGTACAAAAGGGAGCAGGACAAAAAAAAGTTTAGGAACTCGACTTAGATTAAACACTTAAAGCAAAGTATTAAACTGCTGCTATTTATCTGTGTGATTTAAATCTCAGGTTGCCTTTGTATCAAAATAAGAATGCCTTTTCAACCATGATTCATCAGTACTGTGAGAAAGAAAAGAACATGGTGCTGCAACAAACCCCAAAAACATTCAGAACTGAAACCTAACGTTAGATTTTTATTAATTCAAGCAAACTGTTACAGTCAACAGTTACATAAGTTACATGGTATACAGTATTCTTTTTTTTTGTTTTGTTTTTTTAAACCAGGGTTTTCCGTCCCCCTTTGTCCCCCCCCCCGAAACATAGAAACAGCAAATCCATACAAGCGCAGGCAAGTAAGTAGTAACAGCACAATACATTCATCAACTCAACGATACGTTTTATACGAACAATAAGGCAAGTAGAAGAAAGAACAAACTGAAACAATGGCAGACATTTTCTTTGAAATGAGCCAAAACAAGGCATAATGTACCCTTCTTTTTTTTTTTTTTTTTTAGGCCTCTAAAAAAGGCAGTATCACGCAAAGTGTATTTTCTTTTTGAACGACAGCGAACCCAACGAGATAAGGCTTCTCGTTAGTGAGCGGGTACACGGTAAAGAGGGATCCGAGGGGGGGAAGCTGCCTTCAGTGGTTCGTACCTGGCATTGGTCAGACTCTTTATTTAAAACAGGTACCACCTCGGAAACCAAAAAGTTTTTTTCCGCGGCACACTGAACGTTCACGAGAGAGAGGCAGGAAATCTGATGTACATCTATGGCGTCGTGACGCTCCTCTTTGTCTGCCGTTTGTGGGGAAAATGGGAGCTCAGACGCACTAAATGGCTCAGTGTTAATCCGCTGCTTTCCTGATGTCAGACTGATGCTCGACAGGAAGCCGCAGAACCCAGACAGTTTCCCTGGAGTAAAAGGTGGAGATGGAAGTCGGGGGGGCAGCCCGACCCTGCTGCTGGAGAGCCGCCATCCTACTGGTTCTAATTATCAACTTGTTCTCAAGGGATTGTGGAAAATGCAGGATGGTGGATCTCCAGGAGCTGGAGGTTGGAGCAGCCCAGACATGGAAGTGGATGGAACACACAGGTTTGGTCGGAGCAGCCGTACGCCCCCCCCCCCAAATGACGTACCCGGCACAATGTCTACTTGCTCCTGTGGGGGAAAGGTCAGTCCCGATAAGGGAGGAAAAAAAAAAAAGGCAAGTCAGCAGGATGAAATCACGGCTGTTCTCTCTGAGCAACTGTTCGCTGAAGTGTTTCAGCAGTAAAAAAAAGAAAAAGGCGGTAAAGACTGTAAATAAAAAAGCGGGAAAATTTAAATCAGCATTCACTCAATGCCACGTTCGGCCACCAGGTGGCAAAACTGTGCCGGAGAACTAAGGATCGATGCAACATGCCTTCATTTTTCTTTTTTTTCTTCATTTTCAAACATTGACATACAGATATGAAATAAAAAAACAAGTGGTTCTTCAAAAAAATGTATCTTCATGTATACCAGTAAACATAGGGGGGGGGATTTCATCACAGGAAATCCAGCAGAAACAAGTTGAGTGGTAATGCAAAAAAGAATAAATGCTTAAAAAACCAAAAACTTGTTTTTGGAACACTAAGGACCAACAAGGGCGATGAGGAGACTCTCCTCCAAACATAAACCACAGCGATATGACGAGATAAAAAATGCTCCACAGAGGAAAAGCGAGGGGGACCTTCCCACCCCCCTGCTCTCCCTCTCCGGGGCTGCCGTCACTCCATCCAATCTCCCTCGTCGAACTCTGACTCGTCCTCGGAGTCCGAGTACTCCACGGCGATGCGGCGCGACAGGATGGTCGCCACGTCGTTGCCCACCCGCTCATGTTTAGCCTCCTGCTCTCGCTGCTCCTCCACCTTCCGCAGCTGAATGCCTGCATTGGGGGGGGGGGACAGGTTACTACTTTAGAGTCTAATGGACTTCTGAAAAGTAGGCATCACAATAACAAGCAGCAATGTCCGCTCTCTTCCCTGATTTATTGTCGTTGAGAATCTCATCACCTCATAAAGGTGAGTTTACTTGTTAGGAAACCGGCCTATTTACACATCAAGCAGACACAGAACAACATTAGCATTCATTTGAAGTCGTGTTTGTGTCCACCAGACAAATCTTAGTGTTCCATCTCATGTCGCTCCCTTTTTTCACTCTTTCCTCCCTAAACTCTCTGGCACTCTGCTAGCTGCTAAATATTCTGGTAAATTCACCAGCTCGCTAAGTGTGTCAAGATGCAGTTTGGTGCTGAGTAAAAACCCCCAAAAACTGGCAGGTGAACGATGCAGTCGACATGTGAATGGGACCACATTTAAATTATGAGAGCGAATACTTTTGTCTCTACAGTGTACAGTGGTGGGAATAGCTCATTTGACATATTAGTGCATATTTTCCTCATGATTTAAAAGAGTGGTAGTATTGTCCTTTAAATATGGTCAAGGAGAACAGAGAAATGATTTGTTAAAAAATGTGTTCTGATCCTCCACCCACCTTTCCGGATGGCCTCCAGCAGCACGCTGCGGGCATCGCTGATGGGCGGCAGGTTGGTGGGGTGGTGCCTCTTGCTCCCTGCATCGTGGATGGCGGCGTGAGGCGGCGGGGACGCCATGGCTCCGGCTGACGGGAAGGCCGGCAAGGGCGGCGGTCCCGACGGGCAGGGGGAGGAGCTCCGCGCCCCGGGGAGGGGCAGGGGGGGGCGGTGGCGGCGGGGGCGGGAGCACGGCGCCATCCGGCTGGGCCGCCGAGCCCATGGGCGGGCCCTTGTCCAGGACCTGCTGGAGACGGGCCGGCGAGGAGTGGAGCGGCGGCGCCACGGGCGGGGGGGGCCGGGTGCAGCACGCCCGGGGCAATCTGGAGGGGCGCTGGGGGGGGCGGGATGGCCGGCGGGTGCTGCAGGACAGGGAGAGGCGGGATGGGCGGGGGAGGGGTGCCCCGCAGGCCCGTGGCGGGTAACGGGGGAGGCGGAGGGGGGAGCGGGGGAGGCGGCGGCGGGGGGGTGTTGGAGTTGAAGCCTGCTGTCCGGGCCGGGGAATGAGGTCTGCTGTCGGAAAAACCAGAACTGGAGCTGGAGGGAAGAAGAGAGAGAGAAAAAGCAGGTCATGATGGAGGAAAGAATTGTAAAGTGAACCCATCAACGTCAACAGAAGTTTGTTTTTCACGCATATTTCAAACTTCTTTTTTTTTTTTTTTTAAATGAAATACTAGCTGGAAATGATGTGCAGCTAAACCCAAAAATAAAATGCAGTCTTTGGTTTGACTATTTCACTGAAGGATATAGAGTGTGTGCTACTGTCGAACCGAGCCCTACAAGATCCCTGACAGGAAATTGTGTTAAATGTGATATCATGTGTGATACTGGTGGAAGTGATCATACATACATCTTATTTTAAACGTTGTTTTGTCTGAGAGGTTTAGAAGCACCAAATTACAGGGTAAAGGACTCTGATCATCACGCAGGAGTGTGTCAAACGCACAGAACGTCTGAAACTGACACACATTTCAGGGGGAGAATGCTATCAGTAATGGCCGTTCACCGATGCAAGGCCGCGTGGGTGGATTAAGCTACTAACCAGGACAATGCAACACAAAGACCAACGTGTTCACAATCAATTCTCCTCTGACGGAGAAAATTATTTCCGACAGAGAGCGAGGTGTAAGCAAAGAAGAGGGAGGAAAATGATGCATTTCCTGCAGGTCGCGCTGTATCTGTATCAATATCTGCTTAATGCACTGCTGACACCTTTTTAGTGGGGATGAAGAGGGAATAAAATGAGAACCTGACGATAATAACTCACAGAAGGGAGAAGCGGCGGGACAGCGAAATCAAAGGTCAGAGAAACATTAAAAAGTAAAAGAACAGGGGACAGAGAAAAGGGTTTTGAGTAGAGAAGAATAAGAAGATCCTGTAGCTGCGAGGACTCCACCTCTGATCTCCCCTTCTTTCTTTAAACTGTGACATGTGGAAACATGTGCAGCAGGAAAACAGCCTGGAATATGATCAGTGACCTTCAAGTTATATGTTAAATGTATTAATGCATGTCTAAAGGGGATCGTTAACCTTTTAGAGAGCCTTGCCTTCTACTCATCCCTGTCTGTTTTTTTTTTTTTTTCCTTCCTTTCGCTCTCCATCTTTGGTCCATAAAGCCTGGACTGTCCCTTCCTCTGTCTGCTAAGCTTTAACAGAAGCAGAACATTCTCACCATCATTTAACAGAATAAATGCAAAAAAAAATCAATGGCCACTGTGACTAATTTATCCATCCATTTTTTTTTAAATTAAATCTAAGAATCACTGACAGTTCTGTCTTAGAATCAGCGCTGGTGGTGTGTTTCGTGTCCCACCTGATCACAGAGGGCGGCTTGATCTCTCCCAGCGCGTGCATGGGGGGTGGAGGCGGCGGCGGGTCGTGGGGCCGTGAATACATTCTGTCCCCGCTGCGGTTCAGCAGCTCGTTCATCTGAGTGTAGGGCAGCGCCGCCAGCGAGAAGGGCCCGTCCATTTGCTCCATGTACAAAGGAGCCCTGTGCAGAGAGATGTGTGTTTTTTCTTTTTTAATTTTCTCACTTGTCATTTACAGGGCGTCACGTCTGGGGTCGCTCTTTGAGTTCCCCTCGCTGTGCGAATTCATTCGTCTGTCATCAAGTCATCACAGGCTAATAAATCAGCCTGAAGGTGATTGAAGTGTACATGCCAATGGATATGAGTCAGTTCACTCCATTTAAATAAAACTAAAAAAAAACGATAAATGAAGATGCTCGAAATCAAATGTGCTCTAAGTTAAAAAAAAAAAAAAAAAACGGAGTAGGAAAAGGCATATTTAAAAAAATTCAGCTTTTAACAAGCTGAAGTTCTTTGTGGTGAATGAGCGACGGTTCAGAATTAATTAAAGATGTTTCCTCTCAGTTGCTCAGTGGCTTCATCATCTGATCTCGATATTTCAACACAACTGACAAAAAAGGAAAACATAGTTGACTGTCAAAAATAAGGTAATCACATATGAGTATATGAGCTAGGTGTTAATGAATAAGAGTGGCACTGGACCCGTGAGCCATAATAACAGCAATCACAGCCACATCAACGCTGTGCGAGCTGCATTTCCTCTGAGTCAGTGAAGTGTAAATTGCATGAACCCGTTTTGTGTGGAGTGGACTTTTATTTCTACATTTTTTTTCTTAGATCTCAGTGATTACATCCTGCAAAATAAAATTGTGTCCGATCAATCCTTATTTCTGAAGGCCAGTGCTCCTTTGTAGCAGGAGTACATTGTGTATTTCCATGGTTACCAGGACGTATGTTAATTAATCTCAACATTTGACACACAAATGTATTGTAATTATTTGCCTTAAAGTTTGCTGTGGTTTTGACTGGTCAGTGGGTCAATAAGTCATGGTTTCAGCCTCCCACTTAGAGCGCCGCCTTCACGCACCTGCTGTCGTGGTAACCCGCCGAGCCGTTGGCCTCCCTGTGCTTGTCGTCGGGTACGTCCTGTGCCAGCTCCGCACCCAGCGCCAGCTTCTGCCACTCCTTCTTCCGGTCGTGCGGCGCCCTGGGGATCTTCTCCGGCTCCTGTGGACGGTCTATGGCCTTCAGCTTTGGCGGGACGGAGCGTGGAGGCGGAGCGGGACGCCAAAAACCATGGCGATCACAGGAGAGAGAAATGATTCGAAGGGAAGAGGGGGATGAGCACGGCGTGGGAAAGCCGCGAGGACCAAAACGAGTGTACAGGAGATGGTTTTGGGATGAGATGGGGAGGGGAGGGAAAAAAAAACAGATGAGAAGGAGAAATAAGGAAACAGATTAGCTGCTGTCGAGTCATTTTAATTTATCCTATAGGACAAACCAAACAGTAACTGTGTGTTAAAACTATCACCACAGACTAAGGTGAGATTTGACTAAGAGGAAAAAAAAACATGAGTAAAAGCAGCACTATGACTATTCAAATAGAAAAACCAAAACACACACATCATCTACAGTGTAAACACTCTACCAAAGCCTCTTTCATGCAGATTTTATCTGGATTTTTGCATACAGCTAGCAGCTAGCCTTTCATACAGCAACAAGTTCGAATCTCAGACTAGATGATGTGGACTTATATGAACAAGTCCTGAACTCGGTTGCTGAAGAGGCAAATCACACAATGTGGAGGAAGCAGGATTCTTAAAAATAAGCTTCACAGAAAAAAGCTGTTATATCAGCTTGGGAACAGGGAGTGCTAATTGACTGCCTCAGACCAAATTATTTTACAGGTAGAACTCAAAAAGTAGTAAGAAAGTGGCAATTAAAAAAAGAAAAAAACTTTTTTCTACATGTATGAAAATCATTAACAGCACTCCCTGCCTCCCAGACCTCAGCATGACTGACGTTCAACACACGCTCTTTTGTAAAGAAACTTGAGCGGCTATGGCAGAAATCACACACACACACACACACACACATTGTTTGAAAGTAATCGCCGTATTTTTCACATACCTGCCCAGGAAGGTCTAAGTACCTATAGACCTGATCATACATGCGGGGGTCCTGCAACTACAAGAACAAAAACAAAAAACCACAAGAGAAGCACCAGGGGTGAGGGGAGCGGGTCAAAAAATCAACACGGCGCGGGGCTGAGCACAACACCGCTGCACACAGTCAACAGGGACAAAAACGGTGTGGGTGGTGAAAAGGGAAAGAGGGGAAAAGAAAAGTGCTGTTAAACAGAAAATGACAACGTGCACAGCTCGGGGGGAGGTCACAATGCAGGTAGGGCACAGCAACACAACCAGTCCAGACTGAAACACACACACACACACACACACGGGGGGGGAAAAAGGAAAAAAAAAAAACAGAGCAGAGCTTCGGCACAAACAGAAAGAAGGCCGAGGTAGAAAGAGAGAGATCTCGCTGGAATGGAGGACAAACCACAAAGGTGCATTTCTACACGTGAAGAATAACATGCACAACAAACACGCATGTGCGAGGCGACTCCAAAATAAACACATGGCACATTTCACAGCTCGACCAAACACGCTAAATACTGGTATGCGTGTAGGCGCCCTTTTTGTGATTAGTTCAGTTATTCAGGAACCACACGGCATTCACATCATCTTTAAAAAAAATATAGAATTCTGACATAATTTACAATCAAAGAGTTTTTTTTTTTCTGTTATTAAAAAAAAAATCCAACGAAAAGAACAAAACCAACAATGTCTTGGCCTCGATGATTTCTGACTTCCGCAAATTTTTCACACTGACGATGTAAATATTTAAAAATGAGTCATAATGTAATTGCATTCAAATTTTTTTAAAAAAAGGGGCAAAATGATTTCTTAATACAGCCAGGCATTGTAAAGGCTGTTGGTTACTATTTTCAACTGTGGTTTTATACATATTTTTGTTACACTAGTGCAGTGGTTCTCAAACGTTTTCACATCAAGGACCCCTAAGCTGACTCAAAAAAAAGTCCACTAGTAAAAGTTTGACTAGAGAAAGGTATGTAACCCATGACCAAAATGTTCATACATTATACCATAGTTACTATATAGATAAAAACAAACTATTTTAGTTTTTGGCTGTGGCCCCTGACCCAACTTTCAGAATCACTGCCCTAGTTGAGTATGAAGGTAATTGGCGTGGAGGAATAAGGTTTACGAGGGTTCCAGCTACATCGCCAGCACTCGCTAATAGGATCAGCCCAATGTTGGTGTTGGTCTTTCCCTGGTTTTAGTTTGTACAGTCGGGGTGAAACACACTGTAACACATTCTATAAACCGCCTTTACACAAACAACATTTCCCCCTCCTGGCGTTTTAGTAGCAGACTGGCAGCCTGTGTGTGTGTGTGTGTGTGTGTGTGTGTGCGCACCTGCCTGTACGTGTTGGCACCCGTGACATCGGACTTTCTGCATTAAAACTAATCAATTTCTTTTATGCCACATAGATCCTCCAGGGTGGCCTGCCCGCTTATATAAATAATTGTGTGTGTGTGTGTGTGTGTGTGTGTGTGTGTGCGGGCGCTGGTCTTCAAATGAAACATGGCCGCCTGACAGGCGGCTGATTCAACACATTACGGCTTGTGAGGAGCATCTCCTCTGATGTGGCTAAACGAGGTTGATTTTGCCCGTCCACTGCTGTGGCCTGAGCCGCTGCGAGCCAGCGCGGGGATAAATCCTAATGGTAATGCACATTGATTAGGCTCTGATTCATCATGGCCCATTACCTCAGATGAGGCATTGGCTAAGGGAAGCCTCTGCACACACACACACACACACACACACACACACACATGCACATACGCTCCTCCAGCACGCTCGTATATATCCGGACTGACAAACCCGGATATCATTCATCCCAAAACATGACGAAGCGACGCGCGTCTGCTCAGGCTGAAGGAGCCGCATGAGACGTTTTTAACTTATTGCCGTTTCTTCCAAACTGTGCTGAGTCTTTAAATTTTCAGCTGCCATTTCTGCCACATGATTTGGAAGATTGATTTTACTCCGACTGACGGGAAAAGGTTCGCAGCGACGGCGTCTTGGCCGATTTTTAGAAACACGTTGCGGCGGAAACTGCATTTGCAAAATAAGTGGCCACAAAATGCTACCGTTAACATACTGTTATTACCACCGCTGTTCTTTTTTACGTAATTATGTCCATGTGCTAAATGCATTATCCTCACCATCACCTTTTGCACAGCTGCAGAACTCAGGAGCCTTCAGATTTTGTTGGAAAGTCTGTTTCCCATGGAGTCTGTGTGTGTGTGTGTATTACATCTTTTTATAAATGTACCTAATTCCAGAGGGTTGTGTGCTTCTGCTAGGTTGTCATCCTTCATCTGAATGAACTGGCACTGGAGAGAGTTCGTGTGTGTGTGTGTAATACAGTAGTTATAGATTCATGCGACGTGCGTGCACACAGAGACGGACACGCGCGTGTAGTTTTGTGTGCACGCTCAATGTGACGGACTCAGCAGAACTGCAGCTATGTTACCGGGTAAATAACCCTCTACAGGGGAGGGAGGCTTGCAAAGGCGCGTGGACAATGGAGCACCCTGCTGCTGACAATAACACAAACCCCCTCACACAATACACATTACCGCCACTGCTCATCCATCCCGTTTGTGTTGTACATACTTGTACAGTATTTATCCTTAATCACTGTTCCTCTGATGAGATAATCATTGAGCGAATATTCTGCATTATAATGAAGCCTTGATGCATTATGAACGAACTAATGAAATAAATAAATGTATATACACCTGTAACTATTATGTCGGGCTGTCTTTATCTAATAATTCCAGCGGCAATCCAGTCGACATAGAGGAGGAAATCAGAGTTAGAGTTAGACCACCAAAACAATGCCAGTCCACAGCAAAGTGCAGTTAATTCACTCCTAGCAAACATGACTGTGGTGTCGACTCCTTGGCTGTGTCCCAAATTCCTTATTCCTATAGAGTACTGCCATACGTCAGCAACTTTATTTAGAATTTTACAAAAAACTAAGAAGTTTAAACTTCAGTTAGAATTACTTCATGTTTATCCCACAATAAATTGCTGTATTCTATGAGCAAAAATGTGCTGATGAGCTACATGTAGTCAGATGCTGCCAGAAATCTACAGCTGGAACAAAAAAAACACCAGATTTAGAGAGAAATCAATTTCCCTTTTTTGAGAACAGCTGACAAGGGTTATCCAACGTGTTCTCCTACCCTTAGTTATAGAACTGGGAAGCAGTCAGGACAGGTAAATAGTGTGTTGGTGGTTAGTATCAGAGCTCAGAGAGCTCACGTCTCCAGAGCAAAGTGCAGTGGAAGTGGAGAGAGAGGAAAAGAAAGGGGGAGAGAGAGGGAGGCAAGGCTGCAGGCTACTGCACGGGGAGCAGATGCTCTGGCAAGGGCAGAGGGGAGGAGGGGGGGCGTCTTACCTCTGGGGGAGTGAGGGAGGGAGGAGGGGTTTCAGAGAGCACTCTTATAAGGCCCTTGGGACGCACAAGATAAGGCATTTCCAGCTGTGCAGAGTCAGAGTCAGATTTAGAAGAGAGACTGTAATGCAAAGGTTGACAGGAAGGAAACTGAAGCAGTATTTCTCTCTTTTTTTTTCTCTGTGAGGTCCACTGAAACACTTTAAAATATCACCTTTTTGTCATATTTTAAATGATATAATTACTAGGCTGACTTTCCATTGTGTAACGTTTGGATACCTTAAACTATGGTTAAGTTGAGCTATAGTTCCAGCTTGATTAGGCTGTCCACTTTGACTATGGCAGGTAATAAATCTGACGTGTAACAGCCGAAGAGGCCGCATTCCCATTGTTTTTAAACGTCCCACCACTCAACGACAATTTCTGTTCCTTTATCGGAGTGGCGGCGCCGTATTTTATCTGTTTTATTTTATTTAACGTCCCGACATGAGGCCATCATTGTACTTTTATACGGGTGGGTGAAATATACAGCACTGTGATAAACACAGGAAGATGATAACATCCACTGCACCATTAAAGGAGGATCAGAGCTTCTCTTCAGCACCATGGACAGCTGCCTGCCTATGTCCAGGTAAAACTGGGGGTACGAGGCAAGGGGCTCCATTATAAGCATTGTATATAATGTTTGGGCCTTCAGGTCTGTGCGGTCCTTCTTTCACCCCTCCCCTTTGAATATGTAGCTCTACCTTTGAAGCTAAATCCTTTTGCCTAAAACAATTATAATTCAAACACTTGTTGCAGCTAAACACTCTGACATTGCTGGCAGTCCTCTGCTACTCAATTAGGAAGCACTTGAATAGAGCTCCAGGAGCCAAAGTGTGCACTTTTTTTTGCTGGAAAACAATTTACTTTAAATTATGGACTGCCTTTTGAGTTGAGTTTGATTGCATGTTGAGTTGATAGAAGAGAGTTTCCAGACGCTGTTCAGAAATAGACTGAAAATTAAAAACTCTGAAAGTAAATCAGCTTTTTAATGCTGTATCACTTCACAACTTTAGAAGGGGAGACGTCCACCGAGTTACAGCCTATACGTATTTTGCTAACAGACAGTCACACCGGCTAAAACATAACTTCCTTTTCTGCATAATAATCCACACCAGGCGAGACCATATGGCCCAAAGCTGAAGGAGGCAGGTTAACCTGTCAGACTCCACGCTTATTTCACCCCTTCACACTGGGCTATTCAGGCCAAAAATATGAGCAAACTGGCACCAGCCTATTATTATTCTTCTGATGTTTTGTGTTTCAGTCAGGGGTGATTGCTTCACTTGTCAAAATGACAATGCAGGAAGCCTTTTTTTATACTGATGTGGCTTTAAAAGACTGCAAAATTGAAATAACAGCTTCTCATTTGCTCAAAGTGGCGAAGAGGGGCAGCGAAGACCACTGCCTCTGCTCCGGGTTTTTCTTAAGGGACGTTCTGATTCACGGAGCCTCAACGGTGTCGCACGTTTAATTTTTTGATCCGTCAGTAATAGCTTCAAAAAGAGCGTAAACGTGATGTAATGTTCCAGACGGAGCAGCAGAGACACTACTTTCGTACACTTTTTGACGTTTTCGAAAGCATATGGAAGTTTTTTTGGCCTTACGTTAGCTATTTTTGGAGGAAAATCCTTGAAATAGGCTTTAACATCCCAAAAAACCTGCACTTACACTTGCAAGTGTCAGTATATCCCACATCTGTGAGTAGATGTGGGATATACTGAGCAGAAGAGGCAGAGCCCCCCACAAGGGATCCACACTCCCAGAGATAAATAGCGACGTATGGATCTCAAAAAGGATGCTCTTTTTTTTTTATCCCCCTTGCCAATTTTCGCTTTCTCGCTGTCTTTTTAGCTCTTTATTCCATCGAGTTCCTGGGTCTTTCTTCTCAGTCTCTCAGTCTCCCCCTGACTGGCTCAGCACATCGTCTACCGCTAATCCACGAGGCTAACACAGGGGCTAATGAGATTAGGCCACTGCAGGTTCCTCTGTTCCCTTCTGTCTGCCCTGCACTGCTTTTTATTTATCGCTGGCCGCCAAAGTGTGCGTGCCCAAGTGCAGTGCATGATTCTGCAAATGTGGTTTCAGACCAACTATTGTTATTGGTAGGATTATTTAAAGCTGTGCTTAGAATCTAGATATATTAACGATAAATATATATATACAACCAAAAATAAAAAAGACAAAGTGTCAAAGTGAAGACATAAATGTTGTTTCTGACCAGAAAATTTGGTCGTGGAGATTTCAATTACATTATGGTCTCAGTTCAGTTTCTCTTCACCGATTGTTTCTTTCACTCTCAAATTCCGAGGCAACCGTTTTTATGGACGCCATAAATCTGGGTTGAACGTTTTTCAAACAGGGTTTTAAATCATGCTGTAAAAAACTTTTACTTTTCTTGTAACTCTCATGAATCTCTTTGATTTGCTCGTCCTCCCCTGGAAGATATGTACATCACAGAATATTCTGAATCGTAATCCTTACATTGTATGTTACAATGCAGAACACTTGCATGAGGAAAGTTCAAACCCCAAGGTTGCACGAGACCTATTATTTAAATGAATAAATAAAAGGAAGTATCCGGACATCCATGTATCTGATTTTTGTGGCATGAGAAGAAAGTTTGACCTCAACCCACAAACCCAAACACCAGCTTATGTCTACAGCCTTTGTCTGAAAGGTGAAATCTTTCATATGTGATTTTGTACACATGCCGCCATATTGTACTGATATTGGGGAGGAGAAAAACTGAGAGGGAAGTGGAACATCATCTCTCACAGCACAAAATGTGCTGGCAGCCATTCTTAGATAGCGTCACAGTGACTGACAGGTGGCGGGACCTGTTAGGTCATCAGTGCTGCAGCTGCATGGCGGATCACAGCAGATCTGACTGCACAGCCAAGCCTGTGTTTGTGTGTGTGTGTGTGTGTGGCAATGAATCTGGAATCTGCTGAAATAAGGTTTTACGTAAATATAACCACACACACACACAATAATAAGGTAGAAGTAAAAAGTGTAGTGTAAATGTACCAATGTGTTACACTGCATTTGACATTTTGCATGTGTGCATCTATGCATAACGTATAGGTTATTTCCCGGCCTCCTTCCAATGCCTAATTCTCTACGCTTTCCACCAACTCACATAAACTCTCCACACTGTATTTACCCTGATCCCCATTCAGACCATCTATCAGCCACGATGGTTTCACAAACCAGCAAATATGTGTGCGTAATTCCTCTAATCCCCCCCCTCTGCTCCATGAGAACGTCTTCTAGACCTTTCCCTGGGGGTCTGTCTAACTGCCAGTGTGGTGAAGGAGGAAATGAACATGGCTTTTTTACAAGCCAGGCCCACCCGGGACTTTAATAAGAATGAAATCATTCTCCCCCCCCCTGTCCTCCTGGCTTGTTTTTTTGGCTACACTTTGCCCTCCATCCTCATCCGCCCCGTTTCCCACAATCACTAAAATCCTCATAACCCGACATTCATTCATTCACATGAGCCCTCAACGGTGATATTGCTGTCCCTGTTCCTCGTTGACATGGCCGTTAAATGCTATGATGGGCTGTGAGGAGGAGGGGGGGGCTCAGCACACCCTGCTTCCCAGACAGCGAGCAGCAAGCTGGTGCTGATTAGAGCTCCTGACGCCGGGGGTGGGAAACCCCTCTTTTCAAAGGGGTGTGTGTATGAGTTTATCAGCAGCTGCATGTGAGACATACAGATCTTCTTCATGGGGACGTGTGTGTGTGTGTGTGTGTGTGAGCAATGATGCGCCGTGCTCTCCATGTGAAGAGCGGGGGCAAGTGAGCAGCAGCTGCTCCCATTAATTAGCCGTAATGATCACAAGTGATAACTAAAAGGGTTGACTGACTGAAGTAGTGGCTAATCTATGAGTAGCGGCTAATTAATTTATTAGGCTACATGGTATGAAGCCAGGATGAATCGATCGTGATTATTCATGCGGTACGCATCAATCTCTGCGGAGGTTAACGCAAGCCTCGTGTTCAGGTGCTGATCAACATAAAATACGACCGTGTGCTATTCAAAATAAAGTGTGATGGCTACGAGGGCCCCGTGCATGTCATTTTATGTCACTCGTACCTTCTGTTTCCGTCTTTCCTTCCTCTTGTCTTCCGTGTCCTGCAGCATTTTCTCTCTCCACAGGTCGAAAAAGTAGGAAGGATTGGTGTAGAACTTCAGACCCTCCTTCCCATCATCCCTGCAGACAGACAAAAAGAAAAAAAGGAATCTTAATCCATATTCATTGGTTGTCTGACGAATTCTTAATTTTACTCCTTTTCTCTAAACCTATTTACATGAGGTGACTTACAGTACAGCTGACTTTGAAATGAGTGCCGTGCCTTAAATAAAGAAAGTAAGGTTGCAAGTTAAACAATTAGTTTCATTATTCTTTTATTTACTGATTATTTTCGTGATGAATCGATTCAGCGTATGTTTGGTCTATGAAAATTGGCATCACAATTTCCACAGGCAATCAATCTAATGTCTTAAAGGTGAAGCTAATAAAAGCAGAAAATCTTTAAATTAAGGAGGCTATAACCCATAAGGACTTGACAAAATACTAGGGGGCTGTCAATCAACAAATTCATAATCATTGCAGCATGACAGACAGATGAAACTGCTAAAAATAGGCTTTTCCTATATGTGATCATATTTCTTCTCTTGTAGCCTGCCCTTGTACTTTAGTCTGCTTTCCTTCCAATCATTATTATCACTTATTACCTCTAAACTCTGCTCCACTTCCTGCCTCTTTCATTTCCATTGTAAAGGCCTTTGTGGTTCAAGGTCAATAGGGGAAATATAAAAAGACTTTTGATAGAAGAAGGTACTGCTGCCGTCTTTCTATGAGACTTGGTTATTTCAAAATGTGTCTCTACTTCCCTGTCCATTTGGTATTTTGTACTATATGAACAGCTGTGTTTGACCAATCTGCAACATCCACCCCTTCAAATTCCACTCCTAAAGGTCCTGAAACATTGAAAAGGATGTTTTAGCACTTGGAACCACCCAGAATAAAATGTCCCTAGTCCCTCCTGTGGAAATGCACATAAACTGAGTTTGTGTTACCCTGGAAAGTGAATAGGAATGAAAACACATAATTGCTGACTGAACAACACTAAAATCTTTGATTATGAATTTACTAAGTCCATCAATTTGGGTCATAGATTTACACAAAAATGCAAAAACAGCAAATGAGCAATGAGCAAATGATTAACTCAGTTCCTCTTGATTTTATCAGTCTTTTAGTCACAAATACATTTCCAGGATTGAAGGATATGTATGAAAGCTCTTTCAGGTCCCTTTGCAAACTCATTACCAGGACGCATTTGTTGGATCCTGAACGTTCACTGGTCCTAAATTGAACTTCGCTCGGAGTCAGCCGAGCAATGAGAGGCAATTATTTGATAATGACACCGATAGGAGCAAAAAGCTTCAGAAACGTGAAACGATATGCAACACCACGAAGAGAAGAAAAGAGAATCCAACCGGTGGATAGGGCAAGTTACTGGTGTGTGTGTGTGTGCATTCGCATTGCAGGTAGCATTTGTGTTTTGTGTAAATCATATGCATGGCAGTCACTGTGTGTGTGTGTGTGTGTGTGTGTGTGTGTGATGCTTGAGTGTATGAGAGAGTATAGCAGCTGTGCTCAGAGTGGATCTGAGAAATAACAGCCTGGGGAGGAGTCCCAGGAGCCTCCCGCTGTGACGTGTAAAGAGTAGACGACAGGAGAGGAGAGGGGATGAAATGACAAGAAAGTTAAAGCAAGCGGAGGGGTGAAGAAAAAGAGAGAGAGAAAGAGAGATAAAGCATCAAAATAAAGGCAGTGTTTTAAGTTGGGAATCACAACAATCTGTTCAACCAGCTGTTCAAATCAATCATGGGAGCTATAATTCATTTTAGTTCTGGGCTATAAATCCAAATAAATCCACTGTGTGCTGCAGTTCTGTCCATTAATACACATACACTCTGTGTCCACTGTCCTTCCAGATTCCAGCCAGTGTGGAAAACAATTTTCAGCTTTATAAAAAAACTTTTTATCTCTTACTAAACTTGCAAGCATTAAATCTTCTTGTCTGACATTTAGGATTGGATTAGTAAATAAATTCAGAGACACTCACACCTGCTCCTTGCTTCTTCTAGGTCATGATAAGGCCCAGAGGTTAAAAAACACACCCACGACAGATTTAAATACAGCCGGTCTCTCTACAGTGCAGGTGTATGTGGGCGGGAAATTAACACCAGTCACCAGCCAAAAAACTATGGTAAACTATGAAAGTGGATGGTAGATTTCAGACCCATGATAATGATTTATTATTCAGCGGCTGGTGTGTAAAAGCAGCAGGGCGGGTAGGCAGAGAAAAGAGGGAATAAGTGAATCTTGGCTAGTGGAGCTTTTTTTATGGATTATGCATCATCTGATGACTTCTGTGATTGTTCTGTTCCCCTGGCTCAACCCCACAGGCCCAGAGGATTTCTGTAATAATATACCAATATGCCTGGGTGCTCTCAAAGGTGCATAAGCAAGGATCTGATATGATGCAAACTATTATTCACACAAACTCCACACCTAGTCAAACCTTTTTTTTCTATTTGCAGCTAGTCAAGATCCTGATGCCTTCTCTCTCATGCGTTTTGTGACTATCAATAACTCACTGCTGTGCTTAATAAAAGCTTTTACAGTGGCAGGCAGTATAATATAAGTATAAAACAACTAAATGGGCCAGAATGCAGGCAGTTAGGTTCCTTTTGTGCACGAAACACTGGGGCGCAATCGGACTCTCATTGCCATCAATAAAACACTAATGTATTCATTTTTACAATTCCCCCGACTGCCAAGTGGGAAATGGACGAAAAATATGTAAAAGTCAATGGAGTTACGGTCACGCCGGGCTGCGGATAAAAGCTGTGCAAACTAGGTGTCAGATTTGCTAATAAAAACGCAACAACCGCACTCCTTTTGTCACAAATCTCCCGTCGGAAACGGGCCGTTAAATGCACATTAGCGAGCGGTTTAACGGCCAGCAGCAGCAGAAGCGGCGGCGGCCTCGGACGCGGGGTCAGACCTGTAGGGTGAGAGGATGTTGAGCGGCGGCGGCTGCTCGCAGCCCTGGAACGTCTCCTGCAGCGGGACGGGCAGCGACGTGCGGTCGAACAGCTGCTGGTCCTGGATGGTGGAACTCCTGAAAGCTTTCCTCATGGTGATGTCCTGGAGAGACACTGGGGGAGGGGGATGGAGGAAGAGACAAGAGGATGACGTTAAAGGGTTATCGTGATTTTGTCAGATTCTTATGATCTGTGAGTCCAAGACCAGGTCTACATACCAAGAACTTCTCATATTTGCAATGAACATAATTACCATTTGTCTCTTTATTCTCATCTAACATGATCGCTTAAACAGTCTGAAGCAACATTCCAGAGCACTAAATCTATTAGAAGCTACGTATCATCCTCCCTTGCACCAACACTACAAGGTTTAGCGGCTTAGCTAAACTAAGCTAGGCTAAGGTCGTCTGTCAGCGGCCCTGGGAATAATTGACCTGTTTTCACGGAGGAAGGGCTGACATTTTTTGGAGGGCAGGAGAATAACGAGAGTTAAATCAATGCGATGTGGCTCCCCGAAAGACAGGTTGGAAAAAAACTGCTGAGCAGAGGGGGGGGGGGAGAAAGAAAAACAAACCGCGCGAACGCTAGCTCTCAATCTGGTTCCGACCGGGAGGAGAAACGGCAAGTCTTGGACAGGAATCCAGAGCGCTGCAACCGGGTCTGAATTATACATGAGGGAGTGACAAATGGATCCACTTTACTGCTGCCCAGGGGAAGACTGAAAAAGTCATGTGGCATACAGAAAACATATTGTTATGGTCCTCTTTTATTAGCCTGTCTACCACACACATGAAACAATGTGATGGTGCGGAATCCAGCACTTAAAACTAAAACTACAAAAATACAGTGATCAAGATCAAAATAGGGCAAACAGTGATTTTACTGTACAAAGACTAGACTACCCGATACTCTGGGTTGGAACGGCACTGCTGGATAATGACTGCCATACACTGTAGAACAGGGCCAGACACCTAGGGCACAGAAGTGTCATTATTAACAAACACTGTCAGGAAGCCAAGATTTGGTAAGTAACACTCTGGGAGACGGAGAGTGGCAGGAGGGAGCAGTTAAAACCGAAGCAGGTTAATGGAAACAAATGGGATGGAAATAAAAGAGGGGGAGAGTACGAGGAGCACAGGAGAGTCAAAGTCAGTTTTGATCCAAAACTCTAATCTAGATCAGGATGATCTGGATTTTGGAAATCACAGGTTTTGCTATCCAGGATCAGGAAATCGGTTCCCTGATCCAGTTTTTTTAAGATCACCAAATCTGGATTACAGGTGCATTAACCCATAAAATTTATGTCTGAACATAACTCATTAATTCCCGAAGTGACGCATATTAAGTATCCTAATAATAAATACATTTACCACTAAGCTCAATGTTACATATATGTCAAAATACAGATCTAGACTAGACTAGAGATGTATTCTATGTGGCCCTGATGGTCTATGGTATAACCCACATAATTTCCTTTAAGGATGAATGGGTCTAGGTTGTTATGGGTTAAAATGGGACGGCATGTCACAATTTAGGCTACTAACTGTATGAAGAACAATGGGTGGAATAGCCAGCCTGGGCGGGGTCACGGACACAGAGAACAGCACAATAAATCAATACTAACATCCACTCCCATTTACATTTTTCATTCAGAAATGCACATTATATAAAATAAATTGTGGATGTTATTTTTATGTGTATTCTAGATCATAAAAATGCCATTTGATATCTGTTTGGAAAACTATTTTTCCCCCTTTTTTTCAGTAGTGACTTATCCCAATCCTACTAAACTTTTTGATCAACACATGCTTGATCCAGGTCTTAAATAGGATTATGTGATCTAATCTGGTCTCAGAAACCATTTCTTTCTTTGAACAACCCATTTTCAAGATTTAATCCAATCTGATAGCCACGGTCTGATCAGATTACCACTGAACTACTGGGCCCACTCTTATTTTAGGTTAAATTAAATTCATTGATTTAACAGACTGCATATTAACCAGAATGAGGAGTCACTGGAAGATTGTACAGGGCTCTGAAATAAAAAGTTTTTTCCTTGCTCATTGATCCAGATTGTCTTCTTGAGTTGGCATAAAAATAATCTCTCTCTCTCGTCATCATCAATCATCAGCAGCCTAATAGATAGAACAACATTTCTATGACAATTCAACCATTTAATGGCACTTTACGAATGGTGCATAAAATCTGCAGAATAAAAATCGATCTCCAGTGTCTCTAAAACCCACAATTTTCTGAGGATTTCACAGATTCAACTTTTCTATGTCGTCAGAAAATCCTCGACGTGAATCCCCCATGCTCCTATGACCTGTCAATCAAACTCTACGACCTACTTTGTAAACAGCTGCATTTTTCCTTTTTTTCTGAAAACCAAGCATTGCTTCACTCGTTCCATACAACTGGTATATTTAATAATAGGAAATAAACTGCAAGGATATATAAGAGAGTGATATAAGGGACATGTAATGAACTTTATCTAAATTTTTTTTGCACAAATCCTACAGTTCACAGTGTCCTTTTTAGTTTATCAAGACTTAAAAATGTTTTTGAGAGGCTAAACTCAAACAAAAAATATTGCATATGAGTATTTTTTTTTTGTAAAAAGATGTGAATTTTAGACATAATTACATCTGCACATCCACCGGTGCAAGAAGGAGCTACTTACATGACACGGTTGCTGAAATTGGTGAAATTGACACTTGTGCAGCAAATTATAACTATACTACAAATTACAAGTGTGTTTGGGCGCCACGACTGCTTTAGCGCTGTCTAAATTGGGCCCAGAGTGTGATTTTTTTTTTTTTTATTATTATTAGGAAAAGCATTGAGCCACGTATCACACGAGAGAGGTACAGAAATCTGATCTGGGCCACAGGGTGGATTAGGCTTTGCAGAGACAGCACAGAATTATTACAGCAGCCATTTAGCCTGAAAACACACACCGGATATAAACACAAAGAAACACATAGTGTATGCACTGTGTTGTCTCGTAAATAAAAATTAACTAAAAGGAGGTGCTCTGCCAGTCTGTTTTCTTAAGACTGCAAACTACAGAGCAAATAAATGCCCTACAGTACAGACATATAGTGTTTTTATAGAATTACATATACAGCTGTGCCAAATTTGAACTGCACTTAATGGTCAAAATTATTTTCAACCTCTTTTCACACGTGCATGGATTTAAGTGAATACAAATCATCTAAATACATTTTTTTTGTTAAAAAAAAATACCCACTTCGATAATGCACACAGCAAAAATGTAGTGTTGTCCATTATCCCATGAGCCCCTATTTGTATCATATTTACACAATGCAACAATAATTCAATTGTAGGTAAGACTATGCTATTGTTGTTAATTGGATATAAATTATGAAACATTATCAGTGCAAATTTGTTTTCACAATGGTGCATAAGAAAAAAAATACAAGTAGCCTTAACTCAATTTTAAAGCAGGCCTAGCTATTAAATAGTGTAGACTGTCACTTATTATGAGTGCTCCAAACTGGGCATGCTTTTCTGCCATAGGCTACATGTCCACTTTTTTATCATTGAAAGGACTAACACTACGGGAAAATTTAAGCATCAAAAAAGAGGGACTCCCAAAAAATGCTGTTAGCCTGTGTTTAATCTCTGTTGAGCTTAAACTCACTTGCAGCCACACTGGAGCCCTTGGTCTTTATGTCAGTATATAGCTTGTTCTATATACAGTAGGCTATTTAAGCAACATGTTTGAGACCTGTTTCCCGGATCTGCATCAGTTTTTTAGTTGATAGAGATTCATCATAGCGATGAAAAACTATGTTATGGTTGACTGAAATTAGCGTTATATTTCTCATATTATAAAAACAATAGAAGTACTCGCTGCTTCTCCTTTGGGTTTCACTTAAAACGAGTATTTCACTGGGATTCACTTCACAGACTGAAGCTCGAGAAGGAACAAGTCATTCTGTGTCTCTCGTTAATATTAATGATCTTCTCGTGTGTTTGCCTCGCTCTGAATGGGGGTTGGATAATACGTGTATGGTTATGACATCACCACTTCACAGAAGTCCCGGTGGCTCATTTAAAGGAACATTTAAGATCATTTTACTGCATTTCTCAGTGGAATAAGAGTTTGAAAAATAGGGCAGTAGAACACCTAAAACTTTCTCATAATCACAAAGCAATTATTCATCATTTTAAATATAATTTTGATTATTAGAATAATGTAATTTGTACTTTGGTGATGTATGTTGCATTATTTCTGTCTGTCATCAATAACCAGCGACTACAATTATATTGTTACTGGTCAGAATGACTGCAAATACCATATAATGTAATCAGTCAGAATGATTCTTTTTTTAAAATCTTGCTTGTAGTGAGAAGTGCAAGCCTCAAGTTTCCAGATCATCCCTATAAAATGTGATGATTCTAATGATAAGACGGCGCGGTGGCGTGACATTTATACTGCCCACTGCGTTCACAGAGGAGAGAAATGTCAGGCATGAGTGGGAGTAATAGGAAGATCTAAGAAGCTGAAGTCCAGGATAAGGGATGGCGATGTGGTAAAGAAAATACGAACATTAAAGTGAAGCTCCAGTGATCCCTGCAGGGCAGTTCTCTTTTTGCCTCGCCCCTCTTTCCACAGGAAGGTCAGAGTAAAAGTCAGCGAAAGAAACACTTTTTCACTGCTTACAAATTTTACAGCATAGTGCTACAGATCTTTAGAAGACCCTGCCAGGTCCAGAAGAACCTACTGGCCAACGAGTGATTGTCAATACGGTGTTACTGAGTTACTTTATGTGCGCTGCTGCCCCAGTGCATTTAGGGAGAGAAAAGGGCTGTCAGATGGTGTCACAAATAGGTGCAAGAGCTACAAACAAGAGAGAGCAAAAGCGGAGCGTATGTCCGGGTGCACTGGATGCAGAGCCAGGCGAATATAAACCTCTGCCAAGCGACATTAAGGAATGAGAGAAGCAGACTGCACTAATCACACACACACAGATGGGTATCATAACATGATGCTCTATGTCCTAATTACAAAATGTCACTTATTCAGCCAAATTACCAATTACACCCATTTGGAGAAAACATTTAGCTAATGACAAAAATGGGGGTGTATATGTGTTTGTGGGTGAATAAGTCAGTGAGTGACTGAGTGTGTGTGTCTGTGTGTGTGTGTCAGGCTGAGTGGCACACGGTGCAGCCGCTGCAGCCTCTGATCCCGGCCTGTGAAGATTCTTATCAGTAAGTGAGGGTTGGATAGTTTATCGCTGCTCTCTCATATCTTTCTGCGAGGCAGATAAGCATCTCGGCTGAAGCAAACAGAGGTGAGGAAGTTCTCGTCGCTCACACACACACACACACACACACACATGCATGTGCACGCACGCGCACACACCCGTCTCCTTCAGCTTTACCTCAAAAATGTCCGGGAAAATAATGTTTTCCACCCTCCCTCCCCTCGTTCTGCCCCCGTCCTCATAGACATGCAGTGCTACGCACACACATGCCGCAGATAAGAAAAAGGTGTAGGCCAAGCTGTCTTTTAGCATGCAGGCAAGTCTGTCTCTGTTGTGTTCCGATGCAAATGCTGCCCTATATTTCTCCTGCGTATTCCTCCTGCAGCCTTAAATCACCTTTTCCTCTCGACTTTTTATTTTTTTATTTTAACACCAGCTCTTCTCCATCCAACTCACCCCTTTGTCACTTGTAAGCTGGGTTTATTATATATCTTCTGCCTTTTTATTTTGTCCTCTTTCTATGATGGAATTTATCAGGATATAGTCCCTCTTGAATCGACAAACCTTGTAAATCACTGGTGTTGTGTGAGTAAATATGGTAAAACCTTATGCTGTCGTCAGGAGAGAGTTTAAAAGTGAGTCTAGTGTCCTCTATATAATGTTTCTTTTGCACTTTGGCTTAAGGTTGTTAGTGTTTTATGTAAAGCACTTTAAATTTCCTTGTTGCCTTGCCTGTCTGAAATCACTGTTGGGATTGTATTAGTATTCACAACTGTGTTATGAGTGTGCACAGAGGAGTAAATTGATGTACTGCCTGTAGTCTGTAAGCATTTTCTCATTATTTTGGCTTGGGGGTACAAAGGTTTTTTTAATCATTTCAGTGTTTTCGACATCTGCTTGCAGGTCTTCCTTAATGTGCTTTTGGAAGAAGTACCTTAAGTAGAAATTCTAATTCCTGTGTCCCCATAGCTGCAAGAGATACAGACATACCTAATTAATTACAGATTTGTCAGGTTGGATTAGCTTATCCATGAAAAGTAAAATCATTTTTCCAGAAAATGTACTTTGCATAATATGACACAGACCATGACGTGGGTTTTATTCATATTGCTCACTATATGCTTAACCTAATGCCTGAATGGGAAATGTCTGGGACTTTTAGAAAACATGTGTACACATCTGTAGGGCTGCAGGTTAATCACATAATAAAGCACATAGA
Organism: Eupleurogrammus muticus; assembly: GCA_036785175.1. Lineage (NCBI taxonomy): Eukaryota > Metazoa > Chordata > Actinopteri > Scombriformes > Trichiuridae > Eupleurogrammus > Eupleurogrammus muticus. The sequence continues at coordinate 41,596,828 of JAYKQN010000001.1, read as the reverse complement.
CCCAATAACATGTAGAGAAAACTGAAGAGACATCACCACGTTTGTAGTTTTATAGTATGTCTTTGGTGTGTTTTACTATTTCTATTTTGACTCTATTTGAATAGACTTTAACCCTCTGAAGCCTACAATAAAGAAATGCCTGGGCCTAGTTTTAATTTCTTTATTTCAATGTGAGAAGTTGCATTTAGGTGTTTGGAGCTCTGTGTGAAATTTGGTACAAATACACCATTTCCACATTTTATTAGTGGACACTGACATTATATACATACAGACAGACAAACACATATAAAGCTGCTATTTATAAACTATTTAAAGAGTAATAACTTTTTTGCAGACCAGGCTATGCATTAAATTAGTTCCATGGGGCTGATAGAGAGAGACAGAAAAAGAAAGAAAGGGGGAGGGTAAAGAAATGGGTGAAACAATTGTGTAATAAAACAAGAATGAATGCGGGTTAACAAGTAGACGAAAAAAAAAATGGAAAAACGAGATCATGAAAGCCAAAAGATTCATTCATAGAAAAGAAAATTGGCAGTAAAAGGAAAAAAGAAACCTCTAATTGGATGTGGAGAGGGAGAAACATGTGGAGTTAAAGAATAGAAATAAAGAGCAGAGAGAAATAATGAAGTATATAAAGAAACAGTTGGAGGCCAGAGGGACTCGCGGTGGCTTTCTGGCCTTTCATAATGGCCTGCAGCCAGTGCGGTGATATAACGGTGCCATTAAATATGGGGATACAGGCCATTAGTTTGGCTGGCTAGAGTGATAGAGGAAGAGAGCCTGACAGCACACAAATAGAATCCATGCAAGATGGAGGGAGGGCAGAGATCAATCAGAGAGATGAGAGAGGGCTGGAGAGGACAACAAAGACGGAGGAAATGTGGGAGGGGAGTTAGCGGTCAGGGGAGAGAAGAAGAAGGGGAGTCGAGAGCAATGCTTAAAGGGCAAAGTGAGGGGCGATACCTTTTAAAGGCTTTAGATTTCGCAGGGTGTGTGTGTGTGTGTGTGCACGCGTGTGTGTGTATCTGATTGAATGTGCATAAATTCATGCGATAAAACGCATGAATTTGACCTCAGCCGCTGCACCACCGGTGACACTGCATACATCACTCTGGCCATCTCTCATCTCTCTGACCTTCAAGCGAGCATCTTTCATGTCGTCCACCATCCTACGTTCAGCGTCCTTATGCTGTGCACTGATAAAACATAATTCACTGCAAGTCCTACTACTGTACCACATCTTTAGAAGTGACCGGGCAGGGCTGAGCTGCAATGTGCTTATCAGATGATGAGGAGGCGAGCAGATGTTTCTGATTGTGTCTGATTTTCATGCTGAAATCACAATTTGCCATTTGTCACCATACAAAGGCATGCAAAGGCAGATTTAAAGGGCTGCTGCCCAATGGAAACCATGTATCGCCAATTTTTAATGTTTTAATTTGTCACATACGCTCATGGATATATCGGTTCATGCTTTTTTGAGTTTTATGAATTTAAAAGAATTTGTCTATCAGGAAGAAAATATAATGTAATGTAAAAAGACACAATGTACAGTGTATAGGGCTTACAAATCAACCATTTTATGTTTTAAATTAATTAGAGTATATGATTTATTTAAAGAATAATATAACCAAATCATACATTATATACTAGTATTTAAAGTGTGACCAGGGTGCACACGCTGTTGGTGATACTCCTACTATTGATCGAACTTTAATTTGCTCTAGATTATACAATCAATGCACGGCTGGGTAATCAATCAATAGAAGCAGTTCTTGTTTGTTCATTTGACTATAAATAGATACATAGCCCTCATTTTTTCTCCACCAAAGTAGGTATTTTTCACTATTGCCTATATTTAAAGGAGTGATCAGTGATTCCAATCCAACACATTTCAGATTTACTGAATATCTTGCTGTCCCTTCTGTGTGTGTGTGTGTGTGTGTGTGTGTGTGTGTGTGTGTGTGTGTGTGTGTGTGTGTGTGTGTTCGTATACAGTGCCGGCTCTGTAAATGGGAAACAAACAAAGTGGCTTGGGCCGAGCCACACACACTATCTCACTATTCCAGCCAATACAGGAGGGCCTTTGTCCTTGGTGGGGTGTTGCAAGGGTGTATTTGTTCGCCTTTTCAGTTGAAATATAAACAATCTTTCCCCAGATATGCTGATTATCTTTAAATAAATGGGATGAGCATAAATTGAAAGCTCGTAACAATTCATATTCCAGTAAATATGAAGATTGGAATTAAATTATTGTTGTGATAACTGTAATAATAATCATACTTCCTATTGAATGTAAGTGACAAAAACATCACATAACTCATGGGCTACAGATGATATTGCTGCAGCAGTTTGCTTCCATTAAATTACTGTAGTGATCTATATTATGGGGCCAGTGCAATATATCTATCAGTTATAACCAGATTTAACAGGTTATGAAGGCTTTCAAAGAACCTCGAAGAAACTAATGAGGGGTTTTGTGGCAGTATCTGCAAAATACTTAGTGTGCTCCATCTCCTTCATCCTACTTGACCCCCATTCATCCTCCTATCTTCGCCCCTCTACAGTCCTGATTTATGGTCCATCCGTGCCTGCACTCATTCCCCTCTCCTTCACTCTGCCTCCTCCTCTTATGCCTCACGCAGACAAGTCATATATGCTCGCGCTGTTGGCGGGTGTAGGGACATCTACAAACACTGTGGTAAAGATTCATCTAACTTCTCATTTCTCAAAAAAGCAGGCAACACATACTACTAAAGGAAAGAGCGGTCTTGTTCTGGTTACAAGAAAACCTCAATGGTTATAAATGAGAGTGGAGGAGTTGGAACTGAGTGGGAAATGTCTGTAAGCTGCAGAGGAGGCCATTTAAACCTGGCCCAGAACATTCTGCGGTGCAATCCTTTTACACTCCACTGCTTTTGCTGCAGTGCCCTGTTACACACCCATCCCTCTATCCTTCCATCTTTCACCCCCACCTAACACACGCATGCACATACATACACCCAGACCACCACACACTTAAACTGCAACTGAGCCGATCCTTATCCTCCATCTCTCAAGCCAATACTCTGGGCTAAAAGGAAAGCCGGGCAGAATTATTAGGAGAGATAAAGCCAGGGATTCAACGTCATAGGAATATGAACGGCTAGCCTTCAGCAGAAACGGCACAATGGACGTCTCTGTTGTTACTCTGGGATTTTCCCAAAAGTACTTCTGTAGATGTGTACTTAAGTAGATCAATGTTACTGTGTTAATCTCTGCAGGGGTAAGGCTGTGAGAACTAGCATGTCGGTGTGGGTGTGTGTGTGTGTGTGTGCCCTTCACCACTGCAGGAAAGTATGGACTCACTTACCAGCGACACCCTACAAAACAGACTTCCACAATAAGATCAAGCACAGAATTATTTAATTAGCACCAGCTACATCACCCTGGACAGGGTGAGGAGAAGGGAGGAGAGAGGAGAGGAGGAAGGGGAGTCTAGAAGTAGTAAACAAATGGAGGAGGGGGGTTGTTCAAAAGAACTGGGAAGAGAACACAAAGCGGCGAAAAAACTTGAGAAACAATTCACTGCCTTTTAAAAGAAAAACCAACCCGCTTGCATACAGAAAAAAGCCATAAGCGGTGTGAGTACAAGCCAGCAAGCGTTTTATTCATTCCGTGTCAGCGACAAGGAAGCAGTTAGAGTTGCATTGTGCAAAGTCGTAAACACAGCGCTGGTCCAAGGGAAATCGATGCAGTGCCTTGAAGCATGGTATTACACCGCTGTGATTCTCTCCTATTTTAGCTCTCCTTCCAGGTGGACTATCCTGCCGTCCTGCCTGCCCACGCTCGGGATAACCTGGCACGCCGCTGACAGACAGTCACGCTGATTATCACATTTCTCCTCACAAAGAAAAGGGGCCTTCAGTGGGCAAAAGGAGCATCCAGCAAAAATGAAAATGATTCCTAGGGGGGTGGGGAGGTGGGGCAGGTGAGCTCCATCAGAGCGTGTGCAAACACACACACACTCTCGCGCACATAGAAATGCGCATTCCATTATGTGCAGATGACAACTGGAGATACAAAGTAGTGACTATGTGTGTGTGTTTATGCGTGTGTGTGTGTGTGTGTGTGTGTGGCTAGCCTACAGTAGCCTACTCACATTCCTCCTCTTTGGGGTCCAGCTGTGTGACGCTAATGGAGAGGCGGTCCACGCGCTCCTGAAGGGAGTTAACCCGGAATGAGAAGGTATGGGCTTCATTGAACAGCTCTCCAAACAGGTCCTCTGCATATTTACCTGCAACACACACACACACACACACACACACACACACACACACAGATATATATAAATCCACAAACTAGGACTTTCAAGTATGCAGAGGAGGTATAGAAGGACACCCAATTTATTAATAGAGTGTCCTTGACCTTTAGGTATTTCACAGAGGACCTGAACTAATTTCCTCTCTCACTCAGCCTTTCCTCCTCATTTCACCTGTTGCAGCGTTTTACAGGGAATGACTCATTTAATTGTTCAACACCGAAACCGACCCTGACTCCACCTGTGCAGAATGCATTCATCTCACTATAAATGCATCCAGTTCATCCTCCACGTCGCTTGGGCCGAGCCCAAAAGTGGGCCAGCGCCGATGGTCGGGAAAACTGCAGGAAATGTGTCGGCCACGCCCACATGCGCAAGGAATTAAGACTTGGATCCGCGCTCGCAAGCCTATTTTGGGAAAAACGGTGCCTTTCGGGCTTCTATAAATCTGAGAGGATTCACTTCACAGCTCATGAGTCATGGCCATATGGTGCGCAGCGTGTTTTTGTTATCATTCCCTGAACACAGCTTTACATTAGGACCATGCTAACCAAGAAGCTATGCCCTGTTAAGTCATTAATAAATAACTATGTACTTGGATAACTTTTTTTTAAAGTTTATCTCTGAAACTTGATCAGTTTTCTGAATCTTCTAATATTCTGATGCCATATATTTCCAGAAAATAGGCAGAATAGAATAAAAAAGGCCTAAAAGGAAGGCATCGTCAACAGTGCATAATAGTTGAATGGTATCAACTTATTCGAGTTAGTGTGTTGTTTAAATAACCTTCTGAGAGAACATCTGTGTGCGCGTCTGTGTGTGTGTGTGTGTGTGTGTCCTCTGCTACTCACTGAGACTGCTGAGCTGGCGGATGACGTTGGCCAAGGAGATGTTAGTCACACACTCCAGCTCGTTCTTGATGTTCCTTGGCAGCACCGTGTGGCACAGGTGCCTGGGCTCGATGGTGCGCTTCACCAGCGGCATCCTTCTGCTGCGAAGCCGCTACCTGCAGGAGTTCAGGGGCGGGGTGGGGGGAATGAAAGGGATAAAACTTTAGTTTATTGGTTGCAGACCTTGTAAATTTGCTGCCCGCAGTACTATAACTCCAAACCCAATAGAAGAGACAGACAGCGAGGAGAAAGCGTGTTTCACTGATTGTTTAACACTGAACAGAATTATCACAAATAAGGTGTGAGGCAGAGAAAAGTAAGAGTTGACAGCACATGATGTGTTGAATGGTAATATATATATATATATATATATATATATATATATATATATATATATATATATATATATATATATATATATATTCTCTGTGAGAATAATGGTAGTACAGAAATATGAAACGTGATGGAACGGTAATGTTTTGACATCGCTGACGGTCGTGTTGTCTCATCTGTTTCTCTCGTCTCGCCCGTTTCATCGCGCGCAGCCGGGCAAACACACCTCAGCACTTTGTCTGTCCACTCATCCGTGCTAATGGCATTAAAACTGCAGCGTCGGGGCTGCCCGGGCCCCCGCTCTCCACTACTCACAGCGACACCAAAAATGACACAAAGACGACTGGTCACAGACACAGAAGCCACACACACACACACACACACACACACACACACACACACACACAATGCAATGATCCAGAACCAAAATATGCTTACAGTAATCATCCCACTTGCACTTTTGCCTGCCCTTATTAATGAACTTCATATAATGTACTGTTTGGTGCCCTCTGCTATAAACAGATGCAACCCAGCTCACCTGGTCTAACCCCTGATTTTCTGTTTGCACAGATAATACGCTGCAAATCAATGGCACATTTATAAATGAAATGGGAATTTGAGTGTGATTTGCTTTATTGTTCTTTTAATTTGCATATGCATTGTTGCTATTATTAGGTAATTTAAAATTTCATCCTGTGTCGCACTTTGTAAAGTTGCTTTCTCCAATCTAATCATAGATTGTAGCTGCCATCGCTGCCAATGACAGTTCACAGGTCCAGGACTCCTTGGGATGAATTAATGATGGATACTCTGTAGAGCCTCACGGCCGTGCGTAATGATGGCTGCTCTGGTGCTGTCGAAGAATTACGTCAGTGCAACATGATCCCTCTTCTTTCACTGTCTTGTTTCATTGGCGGGTGTAGAATGAAAGAGAACAGCATATACAGAATGTTCATAGTCCACCGGGGTGAAAATTTGCCTTTGGCAAAAAACAGCAGCGTAAAAAGCAGCATTAAAAGTGGACAAGCATTTACTCAGACAGAGAGACAATGGTTTCAACAAACATTTGGAACAGTTCATGTCCGACTGGTGGTGCAGACGGCATGTTGATATGAAGACAGCTTCAGCCATTTACAGATAATTGTGGAAATAAGGCCTGTGCAGAATGGAGTTTATAAAAGAGAACCATGGGTATGGACAGCTTTATAAATCTGATGAAAAGAAAGCACATGCATGTTTCTAGCTTTGTGTGTGAGAGGTCAGATAATCAGAGCGAGACAGTGTGCATTGACATGGAGACCAGGTGCCCAGATGGGCTGACTGACTGACTGAGCTTGACAGTGATAAGGCCTCATTAAAGCACTGATTAAACTTTAATTGACATCTGGTGCTTTTTATACCCCCGCTGCATTCTTACTGGTGGTGCCTCCGCTGAGGAATAAACATGATTATTGACAGTATCCCTAAAAATCTAGGGCAAGAAGGTCTATTCTAGGAAGTGGCCCAGCTGGTTAGAGGAGAACGAGAGGGAGTCCGGTTAAAAAAAAAAGGCTTTGTTGAGGTGATTCATCTTGGGATCTTAAATGGGGGCATCGTGCCCGTAAAAGGGAAGAATGAGAGCTTGCACCTTCTCAAAGCTCTTATTAAAATGACTTTGAATGAGGTGCGTGGGCGATGTTAATGCCATAAAACCAAACACAGCACCAAATCCCTGCCCACCCAAACAGCAAGGCACTCTCTCGACTTTTAGGGATTTTTTAAAAAGCTGTCCAAGAACAGTCTCCATCACCCACCCACACACACACACACACACTTCCCTTTTCAAGGTACAGGTATCGACTCAATTGTTACTGTGTTAACCTTTGACCAACAGGTCAAACATCTACTGTAACACCCACTGAAATGATCTCTACTTAAAGCAGCACGAAACACAAAAAAACCCTCATTTTGCAATTATTTTGAGATGAAAATACTGAAAAATATCATGTTAACATACTCTTCCCACAGATATTTTACTGCTCCCTTTGTACAACCCACATCTCAATTTACAGAAGTATTAATTTACCCTAATTGACCTCATAAGTTTAGTTTATGAGAAAGCATTTGTGGCTCGGTGACAAATCCTAGTTGGCAAGATGAGAAGGTCAAAAACCTTTTAAAGAGGAGTACAAAATGTACATTTTGTGCTCATGTTGAGTTATTGTCATTTAAAAGTCCATTAGTATGAATATTGTTTTTACAAAAATCATGATTTTTTGAGTTTTTTGGCCCAAAATGTCAAATCCCTAACCTATAACCGAAAAAGAAAAGTCAATTTTGTCTATTTTATCCACCTGGAATATAAAACTAGTTGATAGCATTTGTTATTAAACTTTGTAAACTATCCAGTACCAGGTTTTCAAGGCTACACCACATGACAGTTTTTGGCATCGTCTCCAGTTTACTCTTTGCTTCCAGGACATACCTGTCTCTGGGCCTGGGGGAACAGACAGAAACAGAAAGACGCCCCGAAGAAACAAATTAAAATTAAAATCAATCATAACAAAATCTGTGTATTGGCCTGCCCTCCGTAGACACACGGTTTAATTAACACACACAGATGATGACAAATGCTTCACCCTGTTTCCGTGCCCTCCCCCAGGTGGCCATCGCTCCCTCTTCTAGGTTCTCTCCTTCCTCATCTCTCCATAAAGGAATGTTTTTGTCCTCCTAACAACCTTCTGAGGATTCATTTGTCTGAGGGGGGGATACAACTTTTAAAAAACAAGGGTGGGACATGAAGCTTTCAGGATAGAAGTTACAGAAGGTGATTACACGGAGGAAGTATTTCAGGCAGCAGACAAACAGGCTAAACTTTACACAAATGATAATACCTTCATTTTTAACTGAGTTTTAAAAAAACAAATGCTTCGTAGATGACTAAGAAGCACACATAAGAGGGAAAAAAGGCTGGATTTGTAAAAACAAAGCAGCTGCAGCAGCAGATGAAAGAGAATCATCATTCGCTCTTACCCTCTAAGCCACTTAGCATTAAACCACATAGAAAGAGCTGTGTTAGTCACAGTGAAATGGGAATTAAAGCATGTTTATGACATATTTCCATGTGAAACTGAACCAGTGGGCAGGGCTTGGTTATGCGAAGAATTTAAATTAAATCCTACAGGCGTGTTTCGATCGCTCAGAGTGGGCATAGCTTTTCAGATACAGTTAGATATAAAATATAAATATATATATATATGTGTTTACATTTCAGAGTTTAAGAAAATGTAGGGGTTTTAATATAAAAAATACTACAAATTGTTTTTAATGAATCATAATAAGCATGTAATAGAAGATAAATGATTGATTTAATCACTAAATGAATGTGGGGACACAGGATTTAAAATGGATGTGATTTTTCATAATTTCAGGTATTGATCCTGTCAGCATGAATACCTCAGGGTAAAAAATAAAAAAAAGTGTATTTTGACTTCCAGTAAAGCCGTGCTTGAGGCAAAAGCAAGTTGAGCCCCGTCTTCCCAATACATCCCTGGGAAAACTACTGAATATAAGAAATATAACTAAAATATTAATGTCAGCAAAAGAGAAAGGAGGTCCCAGAACTTGTTGTTCAGACAAACAAGAACAAAGTTCCTTATCAGGAATATCAATATCTACTTCAATGGACATTGTATTTGTGGTAATTATTGAAATCAGCAATAATGTATGCATCAAACATACATTCTATAGCTCTTTCATTGGCAATGAGATGAACTGGACAGTTTGAGAGTTTCTTCATGTGTGATGAGGCTTATAAAACTAGGGGTGAACACAATTCACCAACTGTTTGATGAGTGTATGTTTTAATATTTTATTTAAAACTCTAGCGCAAGTTTGCCTTACCATCGCATCCAGTGACCTATATAGAGCAGAAAATATGACACTACAGTATAAATCACAAAACTCAGGCTGTGGGAATATTCAAAGAGAACAATCCCATATATGGGGGGAAAAAAAGCACAAAACGCACATCAGATAACAGACTACATATCATAAGACAACTGGAACAACATCTGAATACAATAGTGGACGCCTGAGAGGTTCAAATTAGGTTCTTTAGCAGCTTGTGTCTTTGAAGAGAATTTTACCAGCAAATGCTACAGAAACTATGTCGGTGGCTTTGATTGTACTTTGAGGCCTGTCTGAAAATACTGATATTTTGGAAAAACTTCCAAAAAAGAAAATTGTAGAAACTGATATTCCTTAGAACCCACTGTTGTTGTCATTGGAAGTATTTTTTTAAACCGCAGACCAGTGTTATTTACACACTGCATGAATGTATGTTGCTGATGGTTGCAAGAAATATAATTACTATATGCTGTTGCATCGAGGTTAAACAGTGTCAGACGCTGTGCGTGCTGGCTCAGTGGAAAGGCCCTACTGCAATGAACAGACACTTCATTAGTATCACTGGTAGCACCTGTGTTTTACCTACTGCTTTATATCAATGTGGCTGCTGTGAAACTGAATTCTTGGATGAAGCCTAAACCTACTTCCATTGTTCAAAAGGCTCCAAAAGTCCAGTTATTGATTGCTTTTGATGCATATACAAAGTGGACATTGGACATCAGTTAACGGCGGAGTGCTGTATGCAGGAGGCAGGAGAGGATTTCCTCTGCATAGTGTGTCACGTACTTCATGAACACACACACACACAAACACACACACACACACACATAACACATGCTGCATTTGTCCACAGATGTTTCCATACCATAGTGTGACATGATGACATATGACAGAAGTGTTCTCATGAGAACAGCGCTGTCATTTTTCATGGGTTCCCTAAAGGAATCACTTACATAACATCTTGGCTCTGACGGAGAGAGAAAAGGGAAAATTAGAGAGAGAGAGAGAGAGAGAGAGAGAGAGAGAGAGAGAGAGAGAGAGAGAGAGAGAGAGACGTGCTGTGACCCAGTTCAGGTACATCCTTCGAAAGGACACGGCCTAGTAAGGTGTGCTTAGAATGGAATGTATGGGAGAAACAAAACATATTCACACGAGTTGTGCCTGGTTTAGAGGTTATTCAATATGAGCTCAAACGGGTTATTTAAGAAAATGCATGAGAAACTTTGTGTTACTTTTTTTTTTTATGGGAAAGGGTAGTGTAACAAGACGGTAAATGACACATCCATTAAGTTCTTGATGCGTCAGGACTTTCCTGAGAGTTAATTACTGGTAGTTAACCAAACAGAAAGACGGACAATCGCGTGGAAGAGCAGTCTGCTGTTGTAATGACGGAGATGCTGATTTGAACAAATCAACAAATAATCCCCACGGAGCATCTATCAAGCTGAAATACCTCCACTAAAGCTTTGTCTGTGATTATATGCTGAACAGATTTACACATCGACCAGAGGCCTTTTCAACACAGCCCGGATATAGACTGCCGGAGACAAAGCTTGCATCTTAAGCGAACTATTCATGATTCAGCATATTTTCTCACACATTTTGTGGCTGTGGTGCTTACTCGCTTTCCCTAAGCAGACTTGCCCAAACATCACTTCATCACTCTCCATGTCGGGAGCGTAAAACGGCTACAGAAAAAAAAACGGGGGACGGAAAGCTTTTCAGCTTGGCTGTTTCGCAATTATTCTTTTCAGGACCAAGTAGACCATTCTCACATTTAGCTGATGGTCAATCATGTTCAAAGAGCTTTATAGTACACAGCTGCTATTCCACAATGAGTTATCGGGCTGAAGGCCCATGAGGCATTTATAACTTCCTAGTCATTACGCTGAGACAGATTTCTGACTATTCAGCACAATAGCTGCTCTGTGAAAGAAAGGTTGAAGATGACAGAATTAACAGGACCAACTGTGAGAAAATGACTCTTCTTCTATTGTCAATTTTATCCTGAATCAGCGAAAAAGGGGCAGCTGACAGGAGAACACAGGTTTCTATTCTACTTCCCTTAGTTTTTCCTCCTTCATGCCAGTAAAATTCAAGAGAGTGCATGTCTGCAGTTCATTTCAATAGTAAATTAACCAAAATCACAGCACAAACAAATATGTGACATACCGTGCTATTTCCCTTCTTTATTCCTCCACCCAGGCGTTGGGCTAGCCCACCTCTTTCCCCCTCTTTCTCCGCAAAAACCCCCCTCTTGCTACCACTGTCCTCCTACTTTTACGGTCCATTCGTCTTGGGTGGTGCTTCCCGCTGTCACCCGTCACCATGGCGACGGTTGCGGCGGGGATGTCATTGGTCACTTGATATCCCAAGAGTGGCAAGACGCAAAGACGGTGGGGGGAAGAGGGAAAAAAAAAGAAAAAGAGGGAGGGACGGACGAAGGGAGTCAAAAACGGGCTGAGATCGGGGGTGACGTGCAAATCGGTGACGGCGGCCAATGAATGAATGCGACATGAGAGCGGATAAAGGGGGGGTCAGGGATTGCTCATCTATTGTGTGAAAGCAGAAAGCGAGGGTAAGGAGCGACACGCGCCTGCGGAGCGCAGCGGGCCTCCACTCGTTGCAGCCCGTTGCGGCTCATTGCACTCGGGACAATATGCCCGACTAGAGGCTCTAATGAATCCTAATGGAGCAGTTATTCACTCACCCTGTCACACAATGTAGCATCGGACCTCTCAATATGGAGCAGGTCAAGGGCCTTTTATTTGGAGGAGACACCAGGCCCTCCATGCATGGGAGCTAGAAATAGATACAAACACAACCATACAAAAGCAACCAGTGTTTCCTGTAGAGTCTTTTTATTATCTAAGAAAAGGGAAATAAAAATAAAAATGCTTTCTCCACATTTTTAGGTTATTTATATACTGGTATATCTATGCATGATTAACAGTCAAAAAAATACTCAATAATTTGTCTGAAACAGATGAGCAGATGTTTCTCTTCCCTGATGAGCCCACTCTGTTTAATTGTTCTGATTGTTCCCCTGACATCATATGACAAATCACAAAAAAGTACATGTTCACTAACAAATACCTCCTTTGAGGCATGAATGGAGTTAAACTATTGAGCAGTGAAGCCGTTTTATTTTTAAGATGTAAAAAACACATGAAAAAAAAAGGAAACAGAGAAAACAACTTGCAGTAAATCAGCGAGGGAGCCGGTTGCAATTGAAATGAAATGGCATTTTCCCGTGCGAGACGAGAGATATCTCATCATTAAGCCCTGTAAAATTCATGGTGTGTACAGTGATGCCTGGGACACGCCGCGTTGCGTGAGCGGTCCGCGTGCATAACGCGTGTCCGCGTTAACGGGGAGCAGGGTGGCGAATCCTGAAAACACACGCTTCGCTGCAAAGGTTGTGGAAGTGATCTGTCGATTGTCATACTGACATCATACCAGCAACAATCACTTTTTACAGTCTACATGAGATACGTGTTAAAAAATCATTTAAAACTCAACAGATCTGTTTCAAACTAAAAGCCACTCTAGGGTTTCCTATAACCCAAGGGTCAACTATTCACCTGTTGCAAAAGCCCTGAGTCCCTAAATTAGCCTGAACATTTTTTAGCCCTTGTCTGGCGATCCAGGAACGTACACGCTACACCTGTGGACTTGTTTTCTGTAGATATGCAGCACTGGGTAGATAGTGTGGCTTGTTTTTTAAACAGAGCAAAAGGGAAAAAAATTTAAAAAAAAAAAAAAAATGTTAGCAAAGTCTAAACTTATTAAAGGGACTGACATTTCCTTGAGAAGAAATGACTGCAGACACAACAGGAAATATCATTTCCAGCTTTTTTTAGCTCACTGAATCAGATGTTCTTAGTAGGTAAACAAAATTTTTGACCTCCTTTAAATACTAAAGGGAAAAAAAAACACACAACAAGAAAACATGTGACTCAAGATCACTAGAGCTGCGTGAAGCATAAAAGGTGTATGGTTTAACCTGAGATCTGCTAGAGCGTTGATTGACAATTTAAATATAAGGACTGGTTATGTCGTAAACGATTGTAGGCGTTAAATTTCTCCATCGACCTCCCTTTTTTCTTTTTTTTTCCTAAACCTTAGACCACTGCTTTGATCACTTTTTTTCTGGGTAAAGAAATAGTGCTCGACAATATAAATATATTGTATTGATATCATCATTTTAGACTAGATATCCTCGTAAATTTGGGATGTCATAATAAATGTCTAATTACATGATGATGATATATATAAATCCAGTGAGATTTGATTGATTTTCAGCTCTACAAAGCTGGACACACACTGATCATCACATCTTGCCCATTCCAGTTGACGGCTGTTTTTTCAGCCAAAGCTTTGAGATTGAGTGTTCAGAACACTTTTTGCTTTCAAACTAAGACAAATAGTTTATTTAGTTCCAGACTTGTATCAAGACATAATACTCTGCATGGAACCCTAATGTTTATATGATTTAGTTTTTTCATAAAAGAAGTATTACAATGTTAGTCCTTAAGTGGTTCCTGCACCTTAGCCCTCATCAAACGTTAAGAGTCTATGAATATGCAAATGTCTCCTGCATCCTCAGGTGTATGCTCACTAGAAGCGAGCACTTGCGTAGGTTGAATACTGGACCGGGATTGGCTGTCAGCTTTGCGTAATATCACCGATCCCGCACATAGGCTCACAGCTTGAAATCTGTTTTTTTCAATAAGCACCGACGAATGACTCCACTTTCACAAGATAAAAACAGCCTTTAAGTGACAAACTCGGCTCGTGCGTCATTTTTTGAGCGGGTGAAGCTCAAACATTCGACTGTAGGAACGAGGAGAAAAACACATGTTTGAACGGAAGGGGGGACTTCAATGATTTTTTTTTTTTAGCCGCCGTCGATGGCGCAGACTGTCAGAAGTGACAGGAGAGGAGCGCTGGCGCCGCTGCACAGTAAGAGGTCCCCGGTGCACCGTGTGCAGAATGAAATAACATGCACAAACACGCTGAACATGTTCCAATTCCCTGACAGCGACCTATGAGGTTGGTAGAAGTTCTCATCAAAGCACACACTGTTTACTAGGCCAATATTAACAAAACATCCGTGCATACACTCACATAGAGAGCACACTGCAGATGCTATATACTAAGTATATATTTATATATATGTGTGTGTGTGTTTGTGTGTGTGTGTGTTTGTGTGTGTGTGTGTGTTTGTGTGTGTGTGTGTTTATGTACCAATTCCAATTTCGTCAGCTCCCTTTCAGTAAAATAACACCTTGCAGGCCTTTGCATCACTGAGGTGCTGTTACACACAACCACACCTCTCGTTGTCGGGCTAAAAATACACCTGCAGCACTTGTGTTGTCAGGTCGGGCTCAGACACCTACAGGTGATTCGGTTTGCCAGGAGTGGGGAAACTTTACAGAGCACTTAGGGCGAAGAACACGAACAAACGGGATTCTCTCCGACACGCCGCCTATCTTCATAAACAAGGGCGGCTCGGTGAAATGAGACATTTTTTTTTTTAAGCCAGAGACGTCCTTTTTAATGATTCCCCCCTGCGCAGACAGTAATCAGGCATGGGGTGTGCAGCGAGGCAGTCATCTAGCAGCACGCCCCGCTTCTCCTCCTGACACTGCCGCCGCTGATCAAAGGGAGAGCGTGCCGGCACGCCGCCGTTCTCCAGGTACTCTCAGGTACTCCGGTGGCACATCCGCGCTGTCTGGCTGACTTTCCGGGGCTGTAAACGTCGGCTGCCGGCTGTAAATAATCGTCAGAGTCACGCTTCAGGGTGAACACCATAGCAAATGCAAAAACAGACATGCGGAAAATGGAGAAAAATCACAGTCTCTTTTAATTTATTCATTTTAATATCATCGACAATGCAACAATAACTGCGCTCATATGTATCCCTGAGATATAAAGCAACTGCACTATTGGAAATTGTAGTCATTTAACGCTGCTGTTGTTTTTTTCTTCTCTCTCTTTGGAGAAGAATTCAAAGTTTCCCTGTGTGTATAGATAGAAATCTCTGCCAATCTACAATGGCTTTACTGTTCACTATAGTGTGTTCAGAGCATTATAAAAGATGAACCTTATACTGGGCGAGAAGTTGGACACAGCCCACATTGTATTTTCCTACAAAGAGAATAGATTGCGCTCGCCGATCATTTGGCAAACATGCTCCATTCCACTGTGGTGTCGACGTGCAAAACTAAATATTCATGGACATCTATATGCCGACATCAATGAGCAGAGTGTCTGATGAACAAACAGACTAAGAGAAGTTTATCTGCTGAGTGCACAGAAACCCACTGACATGAATAATGAAAGGCTGCTGCTCAATAATAAATGTCTGCACGCTCGCGCTGCACAGCTGTACTTGTTTGGCCTGTGAGGGAAATTTCATTACACCGACTCCCTCGCTGTCCATACAGACGCGAAGGACATGCACACAAACTCGCCACTGCAGCAACCCCCGGTCAGGTAAAACAATCGAAAACACTATGAGGGGAAAAAAAAAGAAACGGAGAAAGAGAAATCACCAAAACGTGCAAGCCCACAGGAGTTTTATTGAGGCCAGCCAAAAAACACGGTTAGGAGGACAAAGCACTTAAATAATATATGTGCATGTCGACCAAGGGAAAGTTGAGCTGCCCATTCATTGCATCCCTTTATTGGTAATAGAAATTAAAAAGGTTTTAGAAATACAGGACTGTGCCTAATCACACTAGATGAACTGCCCTGGTGACCATGTATACAGTGCATTCATGCACATTACAAGTAACTTCTGCACGAAAATAAAGACTTTTTAATCCCTTTTCCATCCCATCTCTGGTCATATTCTTCAGTAATTTAACCGTATTTGCTAGAGAAGTTACGAAAACATCTTCTCACTTTTTGTACAACAAAATCCAAAAACATTTTCTTCCTGTTAAAAAAAATAACATGTGACTTTTGTTACCCTGCACAGAGCAATTTCAACTCATAATAGAATGAGAAGGGGTAACGCAGGTCTTGTTGGTACCTGATCCGTGCCGCTGCACATTTGTTCTACACGTGCATATGACACATCCACTTTACTCTAATTCCTTTCCAATGATTTGTCACATGGCGCCTATATATACTTACACTGGGAAAACATCACCATTCAGATGTTAGATATTCTCTAAAACACTGTTTCAGGTGGACTTCTTGGCTTATGAGGCATGCTTTAAAAAAACTCCAGCTCTCTAGAGAGAGATAGAGAGACAGATCATCTTCTCTCATTGAGATCAATGAGCCCACACCAGGGGTCCGTGTTTCAGAGCAGCAAGGCAGCACTAGCAATAGGAGAGTTTTTTTCCATTGGTAGTTGTAGGATATGTTACCTCATTGATACTGCAATTATTTCGATATATTGCATTACAGTTTATGTTGTGTGATCTAATACTTTACAATGTGAATAGCTCTTTTATATTCATGTGATTGCCTATACCAGAGAGGAATATGTCAAAATCTATTCGGCCTGTGCTGGGGTAGGGGTTAGAATACATGGCAACCTGGTTTTCCACATCTGAAGTCCCCTTAAAACAGTCATCTTTTCAGTGTTTTAAATCATTTTATCGGATAGTATCATCTATTCCTGGCAGGAAGGTGTGAATTTAGAACATTGTGGATGATTTTTTTTTTCCTATCAAATTCCTTTGATCTACACCTAAAAATACGTCATGGTCGGAAGAGCAAAGAAAAACGGTGGTTTTAAAGTCTGGTGATATAGCTTGGAGGCAAAGTGTATTTCAGTCTCTAATGCACTGCCGCCTCTTGAAGGGAAATGTGTAAACACACATTTCAAAGACGCTTTGACAGTATCCTGGCAATCTCCTCTTCCTTTGTCTACCGTCGACTAACTTGTGAACCTATAGACGGAACAGGGCTGAAAACATCATTTATCAGTACCATCGATGCTCATTTCAAATTCAGCGTAAGACAAAGCGCCTGCACCTGGAAAGCCGTCAAGTTCCCAAAAAAAAAAAACTATACTGACAGAGCAGGGTCAATCGCAGACCCAAAAAAAAAACAAATTAAACAAACCCTTCACAATCATTCAGTCAACTGAGGGGAACTTGGCA
The DNA here is from genome assembly GCA_036785175.1 of Eupleurogrammus muticus. Classification (NCBI taxonomy): domain Eukaryota; kingdom Metazoa; phylum Chordata; class Actinopteri; order Scombriformes; family Trichiuridae; genus Eupleurogrammus; species Eupleurogrammus muticus. The sequence goes on along the minus strand of JAYKQN010000001.1, from coordinate 41,579,291 downwards.
GCGGCAGAAGGATGGATATGTGAGGAGGAGAGACAAGAAGGGTGGCAGAGAGGATTTGTGGGATAAATTGGAGCGATCAGACAGCGCCCAGGGCAGCTGTGCAAACCTCTCATAGGCCGTCTCTTGAGTTTTTGTGCAATGTCACAGGCTGTCTGTGCATGACAGATGATTTTGGAACAAAGTGCTGGCAGACGCTGGTGCCGATGCTTAGTGAAGGTGCCCTTGCTTTGAGGAGGCCCGAGGCGGCGCCGGCGGGTACAGAACAACAGGACTGACCATTGAAAGGACACAAAGCCTTCGTGTTGATCAAGTCTTCTTTGTTTTTGTTTTCTGCTAAAAGAGAGCCATTTCTGATTAGGCTGAATGCACAGCGAGTCTGAAGATTCACGCAAGCAAGCGTGCCAGAAGCTGTATTATGATATACTGCAAATTCCCGTTATCCCATCAATGAGGGATTTTTTGAGGCTGATATTGATATTTTTCATATGAATAACCTTTTGTTGACAGTTGACAGTTGACATTTTAGTCGTCAACACTTTTATATTGTTTGCACACAACAAATCACATTGTTTAGAGCTGCAAAAGTTCAACTGTTGAAAGTTGATTAATCTAATAGTTGATACACATCGAATGAACTAACATTTTGATAATTGATAACCCTAACCCTCTTTTTTTAAAAATAAATTCTTCTTTCAGCATCTCAAATATGAAAATTTGATGTTTTTCTGAATTAATAGAAACATTTAAAAGACATTTAAAGACATCATCTTTTCTATTTATTACCATTTTATGAATAAAATAAAGACAATAATCAATAAATAATAAAAAAAAATTAATTATGTATTGAGTTGCAGCCTTAGCCTAGTTATTCATTAAACAAAAATCATGAATCCAGTGCAGTTATTATTGTCAAATATCTCTTGACATGTCTCTGACACACAGACTAGGGCTTCCATTACTACAGTGTTATAGTAGTGGACAACTACTACCTTAAAGTAGTTGGCCATCAAATATTCACTCAAGATATGATGACCCCCCCATAAGATTATCAAATTCACAGTAGTAACAAATCTGCTCCAGGCACTTATGCAAATTGGTAGCGCCCTAATGATCAGATTTAAGCAGATTCAAACATTTCAGCACTAGAATCAAACACAGATGATCAAGGCGTAACGGTCACAGAACGCACCAACAAAAACGTTATTTTGTGAGGGGAATTTGTCAAGCTCAACAGAGTAAAGTGCAGAAGATGGGACGTCAAGCGCTAGAATGTCTAATTCTCAAAATAAAAAGCACAATTAACATATTTGTCCATTGTGAGAGAACAAGAGGCAAGGAAACACAGCAATAGGTGGTGCAAACATGCAAGGGTTGGTCACTTTCCCTGGGGGCATTTTCCATCTATAGACACAGCTTTCTCATTAGGGGTCAAAAGGTCGGCCGCAGGCATCGTGTGACCCGTGTGTCATGGCATCTCAGCACCCCCACACACACATCGCCACTCAACCCCACGCACCCGCACACAGCCCTGACAGCCACGCTTGAAAATGCCACTGCGAGGCAAACGAGTTGTCGAACAACCTCCGCATGCCAATGCAAACGGGATCTCTCTGTGGAGCGGGAGGAGGGCTGAGGAAGTCAAAATACGGCCTTGGAGGTTTTGCATTAACAGCACTTGAGAAGATTGACCCAATTAAGGCCTTGGCCCTACACTTACTCTACCATTATACTGAATGATAAAGACACCGATTTGCAGTGCCTGCCAGGCAGTTTTTCCCCAGGAGGCTGAATAAGAATGTGGGGGAGTGTTACTTAAGGTGTCTGCATGATGTACTGCACTATATTTAGATAGCACTGTCTATGTGAGTCCATAGGATCACAATAGATAGACAAAGCAGTTCTACACTCATCCGACTTCGATACAGTACGTATCCCAATCAATCATATATGATCTTTTGATCAAGCTCATTGCAGTGTCTTGTCTCTACAGTGAAGGAGATATGACCGGTGACAATGGAACAGAGAGGATTGAGACAAAAGCGCCTCTTAGTCCCTTTTCACGCTCTCACGTCGGGCCATAACAGACACTGTGAGGCCCCCCCGCTTGTCTCTGGAAAAAAAGGGAAGCAAAGCCCAATTCTTCCTGCAGGTACAATTCTCTCCCCTTGGTTGCCTCTATTTTATTCCTCTTATCAGTGGGCATATTTCAAGCTCCGAGCGTTCTCTTCAGTATCGAGTGAGGTTGATATGCGGTCTGTGTGTGTGTGTGTGTGTGTGTGTGTGAGTGTGTGTGCAAGTAAGTGCAAAAAGCGAGGCAAAATCCACAGCAGCTGTTGTCACTACTTCAACACTCATCCTTGTTATCTATCTTGGTGGGTCAGACTGGATTGTGTGGTGTCACCCCTCATCGCTACACATCTGTATGTGTGTGTGTGTGTGTACAGTGTTTTTTTTTATTGTTGACCACCACAGTTCTGATGGGTACTCACAAGGTAAACTACAGATAATGATCTTGCTCAGTATCTATTCTCTGCAGATGGGCTGCAGGGGTTGTAGACTTAAGTTATGAGCTTGAGATAATTCAACATAAATTTCACAAGTTAAACAGACATCCACAATATATTGATGGCTGGCTAATGTCACGTAACACATCAGTTGCTTTAGTTAATCTAGTAAAGTAATTGATAGCATTGAGCTAACGTTAATGTCTGAACGCCGCTATGTAACTGCTGGTTGCATTTTTCAGATGAGCTTGCTGAAATATTTCTCTAAGAGAAAGACACCTATTGAAGATGGCGGGTGTCATTAGCCTTCTACTGACCCAAATGATGATGATGAAAAAGTAAAACTTATTCAGACTTGGCTACACTCAGTCCTTCAGTCTGACACTGACAGCAGGGGTAATCTTGGAATAAATTCATTTTAAAGTTAAATCCGTAGTCAAGTGTCATTTGTTTGTCCCCCGCTGCTGAAAAAAAAAATCCCTGAGGAAACGCTGATGTATATCTGAGTCATCATCCTCTTGTCAGTCAGTCATTGTTGCATCGTTCTAAAAACCAGGAATTCGCTCAGTCCTGGTACAATTAGATCAACACCTACTCAGCTTGCTCATCATCATCATCATCATCCACCTCTTCTTGTTCCCCACACAAAAGAGCCTCACGTCTCAATGAATTTGAATGGATAAGTTCACCAACTCACCCTGCTCATTTCTACATAGTCCAACAACACTCTTACACTTGAATAAACATAATTTAAATCTGATAATATTTTGGCTAACTTCAAAGTCCTCATAATAAGGGAGTATCTGGTTAAAAGAATTTTTTATGTCATTATGCAACATTTCAATGACGTACCTGTCTTCCATGTGTGGAAGTAGGTACATCATTTATCATAATTGAGTATTTTTTGTAAAAGAAAAATAAAGTGAATACTTATTTAGTACTTATTTACTCTTTTAACATGTCAAAAGGTTTCATTCCGGCAACCTAGATTAACCAAGTATACGGGTCTATGTTTGAACCACGAGCTCTGTCCTGGATAAAAAGTGCCTGACTCATTTTGGTTCCTCTCTTCCCCTGTGATGTTACCTTCATCTAAATTCACTGCAGATTTGCATTTTTAGAAGAAAAAAAAAACGGGCAAACCTTCAGGCACAGTATTGACCGCGAAGCTGGCAATCATTGTTATCCTCATTGGAGGCAGTCAGCACAGAGTGTGCAGCTCCAGGTGCTGGATGATGGAAGGAGTTGAATCTGGTGCATGTGGGGAGGAGACAGTGGTGGAGGGAGCAGGACAGAGTGAAGGGAGGAAAAAAAACACAAAGAAGAGCGAGGCATATGGAAATAAAGGATTCTCTCTGCAGTGGCGGAGGCAGCCGTCCCAGTAGTGAAGCCAGGCCTGACTGTCAGCGCTATCGGTCCTCCCGAGGCTTGACGACGCGAACCAGACTCTCGCCTCGAGTCACCATTACCATTTATATAACCATCCACAACAGCACAGTGACCTTAGACCTTTTCCAACCACAGGATGGACCCACGTGACTGCAGTTAACCGTGCGGCTGGATGGATGGTTTTCCTCCCGGCAGGCTCACGCCAAGCTTGTTTAACTCCAAACACGGGTCTGGCGTTTTGCCATATAGGGGTGATTCAGACACGGATGCACAAATATGCAAGATAGCTTGGTTTTAAATATACTATGCTGAGCTCAGAGGGTTTGAATAGATGATCTGACCATGGATAAAACACCAAACTCTACATCCTTTTTGTATTTTAGCAGCTTTAGTCCAAGATGCTAGAGTCAGGCCAGTCACTAGCCAGTCATGTTGTTCATAAAAACAGCCATCATCCTGTAGTCCAGTTAACTGCACTATAAGGAAAACAAAAGCAGAGGGATATATAAGGGATCTCATGTGTACACACGAGAACACACACACTCCACAGCAAGGACACCTATGGACATTATTATTATTATTATTATTACTATTATTTATGCTTACTTATTATGTAAGTGCAAATTTTTGTGTTTAAATTCTGTTATATAATAGTAGCCAAGACACACTTCAAGCTGTGGGCATGTGCCTATAAATGAAAACAGTTACATAAGAGACCATTGTGCCATAGACCACTACCGATGCCTCGCTTGCGAGAACGACTTGGATTTCATCATCACATAAGGCGAGCTCTTTTCTTCTAAGACTGCTTCCAACCTTTATGTAGTGAATCTCAGCTCCTCCGCCAGCAGCCCCCGAGGGGTCAAAGACAAACAAAACACTACAGAAAGAGTTTCATACCTGCAGTGATTAAATCTCTTAAAACAAGTTTAGCAGGATGCGGCGAAGCGTCTCTTTACAGCATTTTAAGATCAGGAGGTACCCAAACGCTCATGGAGGCTTCGGAGCACTTTGTCATAGTTGTGCTAGGACTGGAATTTCAAAATGAGCTGACAGCATTGCTGTCTGATAAGCACTGATAATAAAGTTCAAGTCATCACTGAAATTAAATAATTTTGGCATTTCCACCCAGCAGCAAAGACAAAAGGGAATTGGGCTTGCATCCACTTCCGATCTTCCCATCTCGGGCTGGAAGGGGCATACAACTCGAGGCCCGTGCTGGGCTCCTATCCAGCGCGAATCAGACGAGCCTTGTGCTCGGGCCTCATGCAAAACCAAAGCGGAGCTGGGCCCTCGCTGTGAGCCGTAAATGAAAAGCCAAATATTGGCTCTTAATTGAAGGCAGCAGTTGTCTGTGTGCACAGGCACCCCTGCAGAGGGATTGTGGAGAAACACACTAGGACGTGAAAAGGGGCTGCTTCCCCTCATGCTCCCCTTCTCTTTGATCAGCACTTTTTTTCTTTCCTGTTCCCTTCATTGTCCTTTTGTGAACCTTGGCTTCTTCATATTATTTCTATATATGGAACACAAACACGACAGAGAAGTATAGTCTATGCCTGAAGCTCTTTGCACATTTTATTTTCTGCTCATTGCTTGTCTCTAATCCTTCTCTGCATCTTCAATTCAAATTCGATCCCTTTACAAGTAGAGGAATTGAGAAGAAAAATCACCACTTCTAAAATCTTAATGAAAACACAGTGTATCTGTAATTGAATACAAACGTATGAGACCTGGCAGGAGAGATTCAAACCGTCGATGGGATTAACGTACCTCGCTTCCTGTTTCCCCAGCCTCCATTAATCAACGCGCATCACCACGACAACGAGGGAATTAGCCTTTCATTAAGAACCCAATTGGAGGACGCGGGGGAAAGAGGGCGCTGAACAGGAGAAGATATGGAAGCATGAATGCGACTGTGGCGGAGTTCACCGTTTTGCTTAACTTTGCATATTCAAATCCAGTAAAATACACACATGCTCAGAGAGCAGCTGCAGTTATCATTTTGAATTCAGTTGGCAGCTTTTAGATTTTTTAATTATTCACAGGACAGAAAACATTTGGGGATCTAAATTGGCAGGTAGATTACACTCTAATTGTTTTGCAGAGTGCTCTAATCATGGACGTATACAGTACACCAACCCAGGAAAACCTTGTTTCCAATTCGCTCCCGGACTAGGCCAAAGCTACATTGTGCTGATGATGGTATCAAACTACGTTTACCATCCAAACACACACCTGATACCAGGGGAGTGACCTCAACAGAGTTCTAGAGTTTAGCCCATTATGTTCCTCATTTTGTCTTTCAGCTAAGAGAATACTCCGGGTCAGTCACAGGACACCACAGTGCTCCATTTTCCTGATTACCTGGCTGCTACTGAGTGACGAGTCATGAGGGATTTTTTTTATTTTACTTTGCAGCAAAGATTTCTGAGCCCACGAAAAGAGAGTAGGCGGTTGCCAGTGTAACAATAAGACAATGTATTTTAAGCCAATATTGCACTGGCCTTTAGTCCTTCTTCTTTTTCTCTTTTGGCAGCCTGTTATCAGCGCCGAACCACATTTAGACTTGTTATGACACCAGAAGTTCTCGGGAATGAATGGAAATTATTTTTAAATCCGGAAAGCATGAGCATAGCGTTTCTGTTTGCCAAACTTCATGGAAGCAGGACGAATCTTTCCTGAAACTCTTTAAGGCGGTGAGTCACCAGCGGCAGGTCACCCACCCTACTGCCCCGCACATTTTAGGCATCGCACCCGATTCTAATTTATAACGTGTGATGGAGCAGCCGAAGTTTGTCAAGAGCTTGATAATGAGCTAATGATTATAATCAGGTGCGTGTTGAGTGATGCCGTGAGTGACTCCTGCATGTATTCATACATGCAGCTGTGGCAGCAGAGGAGCTCCATCACCACGATACATGGATGCAAAACCGACACAGAGAAGGAGGGGAAAAGATGGAGGGAATCATAGCAAGAGGGCAGCGAGAGACATGAGTTTTCACCTCCTGCACTTGAGTCATGCACATGTGACTCCTCGCTCAGATGGGACGTTTGTGTTGCAGAGACACGGTGAGTTTGGTCTGTTTCAGAGTGTTGAAAGACTGTGTGAGAGTGAGAATGACAGAGTCAGAACAGAAACTTTGAGAATTTATGTTTTTACCGTATCATAGATCATAACCAAAAAAATAAATTGATATTTTTTTTGTTGTTATTGGTATACCACCCAACCACAGTTATTTGTGGCTTTACCAACACGATAAGAAATAGGCCACAACATCACTCTAACATCTTCTAATGTCTAATAACATCTTCTAATGTGCCTCTTCTACAGCACCCAGTGATGCGTTTTTGCTTTTGGTCAGCCCTGACACGAGACCTGAACCTGCCCCCCATGTTCCTGTTAGTATTACACTAAAATGACTCTGCTGGACCGTGCCTGCAACACATCCGTGTGCTGTACGAGCACACAGATTTTTTTGCACGACGTGCCAGTTTGGCGTGAAATTGACAACTGACAACTGGTGGCTCCTGGCAATTACAATCACGCTCTGACCAGTTTAAGACCCTCCATGTCATGATAAGATGAGTCACACAATGTCAACTCTCTGCCCCGTCTAGACAGGAAAAACAATAGAATCTGTGAGGAAGACAATGAAGAAGAAAATCCCCACATGAAAAAAAAAAGTTGGTGGTGAAAAAACACAAGATACAGAAATAACCTGTATAAACTGTCAAGTCAGAGCAAAAAAAAAAGTCACAGCCAAGGAAGGACAGAAGCAGGGAATAAACAAAGTTGGGAATGAGTAGAGGCAGTGGCAGTGAGACACAAGGAGCACCAGTCAGCCAGGCTAAACTGAGCCCTGGTGTACCTCTGTCAGGCCAGTTCAGCGGGGACAGAAGCAGTATTATGGCGCTCTGGGCCCGGCCAAGAGGAGGAACAATAGCCCCTATGTGTAGGAGCCTCTGGAGCATCCTAACAGCTGGGAGATAGGAGGTCTGTCTGTGGCTCCAGTAAATGGCACGTAAAGGGGCGTTTCACATTGCACACACGCATAAATCCCATTTCTCCGTCTTTCCCAGAATCCCTTGCCTACCTTCCTCCCACCTCCCACTCATGCCAGGCAGCCATCACTCATTTTCTTTCACTTTAATGTTTTTTTTTTTTCGCCCCCTCTCTTTTCCATCTATGCATTCTTTCATTATGCCCTCTGTTACTCTGCACCTTTCACCCCTTTTCACCTCTTGTGTAGAGAACCAAAGAATGAGAAGAAGCGAGATATGCGTCTCGCTAGCATGAGAACGCCGGAGACTGGCACGGGATCAGAGCAGTGTCAACAAATAAGAGAGGTCCAAAAGCCTCTGCATGAGGCATGCCAAAGCTCCACTATAACAAGGGCCTCTGGAACAGAGGAAAACATGAGAACTGCACACTGTGCTGGAATGTCATCCCTCAAAGCCAAGAGTTCACCAACAGCATCAGATAAAACAGTGGCAATATGTGCACTTCTATTATGGGGGACACACAGGTGAGGCCAATTGAAACTGAAGCACCTATTCTATTTATAAAAGCGCAGATTATATAGATATATCCTACACACCATACTTCTTCGCACATGTATTTAATGTTTTCCTGCAGGCTCAGAAAATACTACATATGATACAAAAAGCCCAGAAGAGGAAATAAGACCAACAACTCCAAAAGTGCAGGCACACCTTACGCTTAACAATACCAGTGATGCGGGGCCACAGAGCACAGAATTCAGCCTAAATCTACTCAGCTGCTGAGTGAGGGTGGATCGGATCACCGGTTTTGTAGATGTAATTTAGGGAAGAGATACTTGATTATGTCTCAAGAGTAGAGCCACAGTGATTAGTCAATCAATCTATTAGATGCCAGCATATAAATCAATTGTTAATTATTTTGATAATCTCTTAATACATTAGGGTCTTTCTGTGTTGACTTTGCATGACGTTTCTGTGTCTGCATGGGTTTTCTCCGGTTTTCCCCCACAGTCTATAAGTATGTAAGTGAATGGTGTGTGTGCCCCACAGTAGACTTGACCTGTCAAGAGAAAACAGGGATAGCAAATGGACAGGTGAATTCCTTAATAGTCATTTTAGGTAAAAAAAAAAGGTCAAATTTCCAGCTTCTCAAATGTGAATATTTTACATGATACTAAACTAAGTTGTTTTGTGGACTGCTGGTCAGGACAAAAAAAAAAATTGAGGATGTCATTTAGGCTTTGGGAGAGTTATGTGATTGAGAAAATAATCAACAGGTTAGTCAACAACCAAAATAATCAGAAGAAGAATCCCTACTTTAAAGTAAATTGAAATTCAACCAATATGGCAGATGCTCTACGTGAATATTATATGATCCCTCTGAGCTGGTGTGAAGCTTAGCCTATAGCTTCCACTCGGTCATGTGATAGTTTGGATGCCACCGATGCCGACATAAATTCAACAGCTGCAAGGGGCCCTTGGCGTGTTTTGTCAACGGAGTCGGCTCTGCCTTAACTGACAGGAACCCATTTGTATTCTCCATGCACATGTTTCCTAATGTGAGGTCCATTCATCCGGGCTTATCTGGAAAAGTATGAATTCTACATATCCAACATGGGAACGTACAAAGTTCGCCAACTCTGTGGGACCTCTTCTGGTCGAATCTGGCAACATCTGCTCAATGCGTTTTCAATTCTTCCGTGCTGTGAATCGGGCGACCCATTGAACCGTGTTGCTAATTTGTATTTTAAGAATCAGCACTTTCTGTGTGCTGATATTGACATTGTGTATAGACTTAAACAGATCCCACCATGAACGGAGCCCAGGTATTTAATAATTGAACACCATTAAAAAAAATGAATGTGGGTATAATCCCTAAAGAATTTACACCCCGCTGTGGATCACTGGGGTCCAGCCTCTGTTCGTGCAGTTTCATTACATTTGAGCGTCATTTTAATACAATAAGCACAAACTCAGGCTAGACCCCAGTGATCCACTGTCAAAAACAGCAGACACAGCAGTGTATATATCCTCCTTTCAAAAGGTCTGCAGCTGATCTTTCCAAAAGGTAATTAATTCATCACCGACTAATTGATTTAAATGCATATTTACACTATGGGGTGCTTCTACACTACTACTTTATTTACTGTAGATGAAAGTGTTGCCAGCAGCATCCCAAGACCCTATTCCCGGTTGAGTAGATGGGGGGGGCTTGCTGCAGGAAATGTGGTCAGTTCAATGTAAGCCCTATACCATTACAGCCCCACACGAGCTGGCACCGTGCAGCGCAACAAACATCTTTAGGCAGATTTAAGATGATCCCGGCACAGTACAACAGTCACAAAATGACACTGCCCCCCCCCATGCCCACTTTTCTTCCTGCACTTGAAGTAGTACAAAGAAGGTTTCGAATTTCACAAAGCATGATTTTCACTGGGGCTGAAGGCTACCATCCCCCATGACTGCAAAACCAAGCAGGCTGGAATAGACCCCAGCCTCCCCTCTCTCTCTCTCTCTCTGTGTCTCTCTCTCTCCTGCAAGTCAATGCATTCTTAGTGGGGGAAAATTAAATCAAGCCGATGCCAGTGCTTTCCCTTACTGTACCAAACTGAAACTCCCCAGCCAGGCAGCTGATAACGCACACAAAACACTTATTTCAACAGCGTGTTTCTGCAACCGTTTGCTCTTCTTTTTCTTTTTCTTTTTTTGCACATTGCTGATATTTGCTCTCAGGATTCTCACCAACATGATATTCCTCATGACTGCATATGTCAAGCAAGACGCTGCTGCTGAGCTCATGCAGATGTGGAGCATGGCGCCCTTAATCCATCAAGTCCCAACGCAAAATTCTGTAAATTTATTCCTTCGTAAATAAAAAAAAATAGTACTTTAGAAGGTTTTGAGTCACTTTGGAGCCCCGTGAACAACACGGCCACATTAGTCACCTGTGTTGCGGGTTAATGTGGTGTACAGTCAGTGATGGCCAGGCAGGGTTGAATTACAGACTGTTATTAGTCAGACAGCTCCAGTTTGAGTCTGTGTTACAACCTATGGTTACAACATGGTGACTGACTCGGGCTGGAGGCTGGTAATCGCTGCTGTGGCGAGATGTAACTTGAATGCAACGCCACCGAACTCCCTATCTTTTAACAGTTTAAACAAATCGGTGTGTGTGTGCCAGATGTAAAAAAGTGTTTAAAAAAATTAATTAAATACCTGATACGTTTGTTGAATCCCTTTTATTTTCTTTCCATCCTCAGTGCGCTGCGGAGTATGCCACCGTGTCCAAGAATTTAAATCCCCGGGTCACATCCATGATTGTACTGTCTCTGATATCAAATGTACTCCTGCTGGAAGAGGCGGCGGTGGAGAGGAATCCGGACACTTTTTTTTCCAAAGGGACTCCCCCGGTTTAGATATTGATCAAATTAGCATCAAACCGTGTCCGGTTGAGCTAACGGCGCGTCTCCGTGATTAAACGTGACGTTCAGTTTCGCAACCGTGAAGGGGAAATGATTTTTCTAAGGGCGACGGGTTAGAAATCACGTTTCGCGGCAGGAAAATGTCCCCGTTATGACCGGAGATAATGGTACGTACCACTCTATTGTTGGGGGCGCGAGAGCGTCCCGTGCGCGGCTCGTGGGAGGCTCGCGGTGGATGACGTGTACGCGCGCGGCTCCAAGCCTCACTGTACAGTACTTAGAAAAGCATATAACCCCGCCATTGCATCAATTTGTAGTATACTGACATCAATTAAGGTTACACAGTAGAAACTGTTTTACAATTTAAGAAAAACAATGTATTTTTGCAGATTGATTTCTTTCTCAAAAAACAAGGAAATGTCCATTAAATGACAAAATAGCCTACTGCACTATAAACATATATATGTACAGTGTAATTACATGTAATTAGTGTAAAACAAAAATTGTGTTAATGTGAAATATCACTATAATTAAAATGCCAAATATAAAGCTAAAAATAAATGTATCTTTAGATATATATTTTCTGATATGATCTGATTGGATGATAAAATATCAGTTTTTTTTACTCTTTTTAGGTTGTAGTCTTTAGTAACTAAGAATGAATATATATTAGCTTATATGTGGCAGTATAATGCATGTGCATTTGTATGAAGCAATGTATGGCAATAAGCACATAATAATAGATGGGTATTTAGTAATGTATAGTAATAACTAAATGATTATAGTTTTTAAATTATACACATTTTGACCTGGTTCAAGCATCGAGACGTGTCAAGAGCACACAAAGCGCTTCGAGGAGGTTAGACTGGGCAGTACAATCACAGGCTACAAACAAACCCTGTCACCATGGCAAAGCACTCCAATGCTTAACCCTCTATTGCATAGTGTTGCCATATGGAAACAGTTATTTAGCCTCAATATTACTAAAAAGTAGCAATATAAAATCCATGTTTTACTGCTTAGTTGTAAAAAACAAGTATTTTACTTTGAGGGTGAAAAAATAATCACATTATATGACCAGGAAATGTTTTCACTCCATTTTATATGGACTGACAAAAATCTTTTGAACCTGCAGGGCACGTTTATTGACAAACCCGATTATTGCAGTGCATTCAGGTCCAACATTAGAAAGAGCCCTTTACGAGACAATTTGCATGGCTATGCAAAACCTTTGATGACCAAGCCTTCGATTAGATCACCATTTTCAGCTATTTCCCTCAGGCAAAAGGTAGAAAGTCCTTGTGTGAAGAAAAAATGTTTATAGAAAATCATTTCTCTCAGTTGCCATAAAACATCATAATCAGTAATGATTAAAGAAAAAGTTCATTCTTTGAAAAAGAATTAGCTGCTTCTTGTAATTTTCAAAAAATCACTTTAGTCAGATATATAGTTTATGGATTTTCAGTTTTGTCACATTAAATTCACATGATCACAGTTCAATGGTATCTCTCCTTGCAAAGAGTAAATATGAGTCACTGGTTGTTGAATTAATGAGCTGCTATGTTTGTTCTCTTCAAATGTAGAAATCAATAAATATGCTTAGTGTTATCATTATGTGCCCCAATGACAGATTTAATCAATAATTTCAATATTTAAATAATACTCCTACTTTGATAGTTTATATTTATTGAATCAATATGTTTTGAACATTGGAAATCACTTCAAATCACAGGGAAACTATAGATAAAACCAGAGCACAAAAAAATCAAATACTAATAAAGAAATATTAAAGAATAAAAATAATAGCATACTCAATGCTTGACATTGTTGAATAAAAACTGAGAAATGAGTTTCTGTTGGCCACCTTACAGTTATGCATATGAACCACTTGTAAGATTAATGCAGGTGTTGTGTGTATCTCATTCTCTCTGCTGTAACGTAATATTAATATCATTTTCATACAATAAAGTAAAATCTTCCATAATTTCATTAACAAACTAACCTCTAAATTTCGATCTACTGTAATGTGACTATGAGGCTAACACATCTTTTCTTATTGATGATGTTGTGTCAAAAGCGAAAACCGTATAATGAAGCTTTTATTTTGGTGACAACGGAAGCAGCGTCACAGTTACACAAACTTCTGTTTTCCGCCGAATTCACAACATCCAACATGTCTGCCGCCATAGCCTCCCTCGTTTCGTACGGTAGCGATTCAGACTCTGAAAATGAGTCGGCGCCTAATACGGATGCCGAGAAAGTGGACCCAAACGACCCGGACGCCACGGCCCATCTTAAACCTTTGCAGGCAGGACGCACGATGTCTGTGGCTCTTCTCAATTCTGCTCCGGAGGTCGCCGTTAAAGTAAGCTAAGCTAAGCTAAGCTAGCTATCGTTAGCTTAACGTCACAGTTATATTTTTGTATTTAGTGTTGGTCCATTGTGCTGAATTTACAGCACTTCAGCCTTCCAGAGGTTACTATTAATTAATAATGCATAGCAAATACTTTTTGTGTGCAATGTTTCACATTATCGTCAACAATTACGTTTATAACGCTAGCTTGTAGCGCAAAGCGCTAGCTTGTAGCACCTACGACGTCCTGTGCTGATCTAACGTTATCGTCAAATAATAACTGTTTATCGAACAATACTTTTACATTATTACATATCGGTATTTCTATAGCTATATTGTTATCTATACTTGATGTGTAATGTGTCCCGATGTTAGGAATCTGTTGAGACTGGCGTACATTTGGATCCTTTCGTGAAAGAAGTCAATTATAACCCAACATTTGAAACCATGTTTGCACCAGAGGTAAGTTTTTATTTTGGTTAATCTAATGTAAAGATGTATGATAAAAAGTATGATGACGATATGTCAGGCTGGATGTAAAAGCTAAAATGTATGCACCTGCATTTGTTTTGCTTTGTCATGAATGATTTTATTTTACACAATGTTAAAAATTTTTTTTAAAGAAGATGCCTCTAAATGATTGAATTGTTTCTTACTTTTTCAGTTTTATAAGTAAAATAGTATATTTCACAGGGCCTAATGATTATTCAAATGTAGTTATACAGTGTGTGTGGATGGTGCCTTTTCATATTGACGATTTATTAAAAAACTCATCCTAATAATCTTAGACTTCTTCTATTACCCTTGTGTAAGTATCCCCAAAAATTGTCATCATTACTATGAAGTCAGCGCCTCAAAATGTTTTTTCATGTCCACATTACAGGCTATTGTAACTGCTGTTATAGCAGTACAATGTTTATCATAATAAACTCCTGCTGATTTTGACTAATACTCCTTGTAGGGTATACTGTATTTTATTCATGTGATTTGGCTGCTGTAACACACTCATTTTCCAGTGGCATTACTAAAGAGATATGTCTTATCTATCAGTCTTTTTCACTTTATTTATCATATCTATTGTTATCAAGGTCATGCCAATTATATTGAAATTCCTCAGAAGGAGTAAGCAAAAAGAATGACTCTCTGAGTGTGTCTTCATTATTATTAATATTTTTTGTATTACCTCCTCTTAGTTTGGGCCTGTAAACCCATTTAGAACACAACAGATGGCTGCCCCCAGGAACATGTTATCTGGCTACGCAGAGGCTGCTCACGTCAATGATTTTATGTTTGAACAGCAAAGAAGGACCTTCTCAACCTATGGTAAGGTGTTCTGTGACCTCTGGAATGTTGTTGATTGATGTGATCAATGTATTGATCCTGTGTAACTTGAATGTGTAACAACTCTCTTTAATTGTGCTAATAGGTTATGCTTTAGATCCGTCTGTTGACACACATGAAGTATGTACTAGTACCTACATTGGTGCAGTGGATGAGGCTGAGAAAAATAAAGGTAATTATTATTACAAGTCATTTGACTGTCTGAATTAGATTTTTATTTAGTATGACTAATGATATATGAGGTACTGTTTAAGGGAAAGTAAAATGCAGGAAATATTTACAGTGACTTTTGGCTCTTCCTCCAGGATTAACCGTGTTTGAGACAGGACATAAAAAGCCAGAGAAGAGGAAAAAGATCAAAGGTGGAAATGCAGAAGAGATTGACAACTTCCTTGGGCCATGGGCAAAATATGTAGATGAGAAAGATGTGGCCAAACCATCAGAGGTAATGCTTTGTTCATCATATAACAAAAAATACAGTATTCTTGTTTATTCCCATATATTCCTGTTAATTCCCATGCAACGTTTAAAACGTTTTGTTTTCCCCTCAGACTTAATGTGAAACTTTCTTGTGAAATGCCCATCCCTTGTCATATTTCAGTACACAAGTTATTTTAATTAATTTATTTGTGAGAGGACAGTTCATGTTCATGACCATAAATATACAACGGCTTTCATTTCTACAGTGTCTTTGTAGGTCTAATCAGTAATTTTTTGTTCTGCTTGAAAGATCTTGAACCATTACTAAATCTGTCCTTGTCTGTTAGCATAAACTACCACCTATGGTACATTGTATTCCTTGGTTGTGATTGATTTTATTTTACAGAATGAGCAGAAAGAGCTGGATGAGATCACGGCCAAGAGGCAGAAGAAGGGAAGGAATGAAGAAGAAAGTCCAGCTGAAGAGAAGACAATTCTCCATGGTACAGTGGGCCCTTTGAAAACTAAAATGGTTATCAGTGTCATTTTAATTTGTGAAACAAATGAATCTCCAGTTATGATAGCATTTAAGACTTTTTTTGTAAACTTGTTTAGTTGAAAAAATGTGGGGACATCTAATTATTGATTTGTTCAATGCACTTTGACAGTGTTTGTATTGAACCATGGTAAGCTAACAGGATCATGTAATTGTTGAGGAGGCTCCAGAAAAGAGCCTTGAGGAACTCTATCGGCTGTATTTGTCTAAATAGGAATTAAACCAATTCATTGCTGTGGCAGAAAGTCCCCCCAGGCTTCAAGTTGGTCTTGAAATATGTGGCCGACTATGTTGTATACAGCAATGAGATCAAATAATACTAAGACTGAAATTCTGCCACTGTCTGTATTTATATGGATGTCATTGAAGACCTTAACTAAAGGTCCCCAGTGCTGTGGTCTGCTTGAAATCCTAGCTGGAAGGTATCAAAACAGTTGCTTAGTGCCAAGAAGTGATTTAGCAGTTTAGGAAAAAAAAACCTTTTTATGATTTTAATTAAAAATGTGTGGTTTGATATGGGCCTATAATTGGGTAGTTATTTGGCTTGGCGATTGGTATTTTTAGTGCCTGTGGGAAGAAACCTAAACCTAAAAGAAGAAATGTTTTGACAATTTATAAAAGATCTGAGACTCTGCATTGGAAATATTTCTGAAAAAAACTGTTGGTCGAATATCAGGGCAGCAGACAAGAATGTCAAATATTTTATAATGTCCTAAGTTTTTCCTGATTAATAGGATCACATAGTGTTAGGCAAATTGAGTTTTTTTTTTCAATGGACACAGGGAGAACACATATCCTGTACATTTTGTTAGCCTGACGACATTAGTAAATTGAGCAAATGTGTTGTTATTGTGTCTGGTATTGATGCAAGAAAAAGATTAGGTTCCTTACATTTCTCAGTTTCAAATTATAAAAGAGAGCTTTTTGCTTTATAGTTGTTATAATGAACGTGGAGGTTTGAATTCTTGCCACCTGATTCATCTTTTTGATGTTCTTTTTTCTATTTTGACTATCTTCACCTTTAGTAGTGGTTATTTTAGAATTCAAATTATCTACAATCTCTTTGAATGAGAGCAAGAAGAAAGCGGGTGTGGAAGAGAAACACTGTAATTGTGATCAAAACTGGCTGGGGCCCTAAATCCAGGGTTAGATGTGGGTGCCGAGGGGGATTAAGAGAGAGAAAATAGGAGATGGAGAGCCGGTCCCAGCAGTGACCAACTCCCTCATCCTGACACTGAATTCCAAGAGGGGAACAGGAGAGAGAAAGGGTTAGTCGAGAGGATTGTCTGGATTGTGTTTGGGATGATGAAAAGGGTAAATCCTCGCAGGTGGCATTTTGTATGTGAGGTAGAGACTCTCCTTTCTCTAGCTCTGGCAAGAATGGATCAGGTGGCTCTATTTCAAGGTTTCTGCCACATTGTTATGTCTTTGTGTTTTGATTTGTCTTGTCCCTGATAGAGAGAACAAAAAGGGTGATACAGGATGTAAAAAAGGTTATGAGATGAATGATTTTACTCCTGACTTGATAAAGCAATGTCCATCTGCCTCTAAAAAAAATATCTGCGGTCCCAGAAAAAGTTAAAATTGTCAATAAATCGCACTGAATGGATGCTATGTATAGTTGAAAGCAATGTGTGAATATTTCCGTTGTAATCCCTCAACTCCTCCTCTGGTACCGCCACTGATAAACAGTTTAACATTCAAAGAGCTGAGTGTGTTCAACAGATCAATAAAGTCTCATTCAGTACTTCAGATTGTTGTTTCACAACACAATTTGTACATATTTGCACACTTGGATGTTTAGCCTCAGTGTGCTGGATTCTTTCAGCGAGGTTATGGAGGCTAAGTCGAAGCTCTAAGCCACTGAGGTGATGCACTGAGGATGACCTAACTGACACACTGATTACTATGGTTGTGCAATTTAAATCGGACACAAAATTTCCAGTTAAACCTTCATTCCATTTATTGGTCTTGTTGACTTTTTTGTACATAAACATACACAAATAAACAGCAACACCCAGGACCAGAAGGGGGTTGTTTTCCTGCTAACTACCGTTTGGCTAAGTACCACATTTCCAGACACTGCAGCACAGGCTTGTGCTGTTGATAGACCACATTTACACAGCACTGAGGGGTTCATAAAGTGTAGAAAAAATGGCAATAGCCAACTTTGCCTCAGGAAAAAGAAATACTGTCCTAATAGTTTTTACTGTGAGAAAGTATCCATGCATTACTTTTTATAATTTACATTAAGAAACAATATCAGCAAAAGAATGCAAGAAGAGAAGAGAGAAAGCAAGCCACCAACCATGTATTAAAGTGTTACATTATGTCCCTTGTTTTGTTCTTTTTCTAGTTAAAGAAATGTATGACTACCAGGGAAGGTCCTACCTCCACGTCCCTCAGGATGTGGGCATCAACCTGCGTTCTGCAGAAGCTCCAGACAAGTGTTACCTGCCTAAGAAACAGATTCATGTTTGGTCAGGACACACCAAGGTCAGTGGGAATGGATATAGATCTTTTGTTTGTCTTGTAAGTACATTAAGATCATTTAATGTTCCAGTAAGTAAGATACAATAGAGAGTATGTGCATGCGTGCAGAGATAGAAAATTTAATTACGCAGTTCTGAGAATTACAGTAAAAACCTCCTGGGTATATAAAATGATAACATAGCCAGTGAGAGATTTAAAACTCAAGTTTTAAATTTGCTTGCTGCAGGAAGTTACAGCTTTCAGAAGCTAATTTGAAATACAAAGAGGTTTGAGAAGATAAAAAAAAAATGTCGAAGCACTGATGTAGAAGATAATAGATGAGAGATTGGCCCATATGGTGTCACCAAAGCTTTTAGAAGTTTGAGGAAAAAGTTTGGTAACTGGAAGAAAGTCATTTTTATGTTCGTTGCAGGCAGCTTTGTCTACAATATGCACCGTTTTCATTAAGATTGAATGAAATAATTTTATAGCAACATAAAAAGATAAATGAGAATGATAAGAAGCTGTGCTTAAGTAGGTCTTTAATCCTCATCTGTCTGTGTATTTTCCAGGGTGTCAGTGCTATCCGACTATTTCCTAACTCTGGTCATCTACTGCTCTCCAGCTCCATGGACTGTAAGATCAAGGTAATTAGCATAACTGCAAAAAGATTAACCATCAACAATTGATCACTTCTAAGCAGGTGTGGATATCAATAATATTCAATATACTGCAAAAAAACCATGACATATCATCTGTGAGTAAAGAAGAAAAAATATCCCTTAAAAGGCAGTATTTATTTATTTCTGTACTGTATAAAGGGGTCCTATATACACTGTCCTTAAAAAGCATTATGAAATAATAAAAATGCATATTTACTGTTTATATACTGCTTATTATGCTAAATAGTAGGAGTAAAGTATTACCCACAGTTGCTAGCGTATGCATACTGCCCTAATCAAAACTAAATGTAAAGCCACCATTTTGCCTGAGTAATCACAGCTATTCTGGCTTAATTTAATGCAGTGGTGGAGCACAGTGGTGTCACAAATCTGTTCACTGTGTATTTTAATCCTCTTCTCTCCACAGCTGTGGGAAGTGTACAACGAGAGGCGGTGTATACGGACGTTTATTGGTAAGCAAGCACAGTTCTCGTCAAATGTCCCCATTCAGAATAAATGCTGAATAATGACTTGAAATTATAAAGTTGTTTTTTCCTAGTGATAGGTTCTGAGCTGGTGGGGGTAATGCATGCAGGTCACTCTTCCACTCTTTTCCCAGAGACAGCACACTGTCAGAATAGCGATTGTTTGCAGCCGCGGTTCTGCTTGTCAGCGCCTTCACAGAATATGCATAATTCAGCAGCAGAAGGGAACGAGGGGCAACAAGGGAGGGGGCAAGACATGGGAGGGAGTGGGAGAGCACGGTCTAGGAGTGGGAAAACTGGGAGAGAATGACTGACTAATAGGGATGTACCGAAAGGAAAATTTGTTGCAAAAGCAGAATAATCTAAAAATGCTAGGCTGAATACTGAATATCAAATGCTATACTATGTTATAGTAACTATATATACTATATGCTAAATACATGTTGATTACATATAATGTTTACTTTACAAAACCAATCAAAGATCTCTCCCTCATTTAGCAATTTATGCTGCAGGTTTACGGGTACATTTCAATAAATTAAAAAAGCACAATCATTTTCTAAATCAATTGAGTATCGAGAGAATGAGAAGAATTCTTACACCAATAGGATGTCCATGGCTAGGTGAAGAGGCAGAGCCGCAGATGTTGACAATTACTTTTTATTGGGCAGAGTAATTAAAAAAATGGCCTATGTTGGTTTTCGCTTTGTTGCTGCCGTCCTACGTCTGCTGCCTCATTTCACTAACATTATAATAAAAAATAGGCTTTCTGTTTGTATCTTTGTATTGTGTAACATTAGTTTCAATTTTTCTTGTCATTTTTTTATTAATTTTTTGGTTCATTATTCAGTGTCACTGTTGTGTGGTACAGTGCATGTGCATGAATGACTATGTATGTCATATCTGTATATTCATGTTTGGATGCAGTTTCAGTCAAAGGGTGTATTGGATCAGCCATGTGCTCTGCTTTCCTTAGTTTGAGTGTCTGGGTGTTTCTTCTTCAGCGTCAGCATCGCCTTTGGTTTTCCAGCAAGCCGGGGTCAAAGCAAGCAGGCAGCCAGGCGCTTAGCCTCAGTGGGCTCTGTTATCGCTGTGAAAACAGTGTAGTCCTGATAAAAGCCAGTTTTAACAAGGGAGGTGTCTGTGTGCGCTGGGCCCATAGGGACCCTGCATCACCTCCACTATATGAGAAAAGGGGTTGCAGAGGGTAGATTGGGATTAGGAACGGAATAAGAGACTGTGTAGAAGAGTTGGAAGGAGGGGTAACACACATTTTTCTCCCTCTTTCTCCTTCTATTTCATCTCCAAGCTCATTTAAAGATTCCATTTCGCTCGTTTGCAGCAGCCCACTTCATCTGTCTCCTTCATCGTCCCGTGTTTTCCCACTAAACCGCATTCCATATTCTTTAAATGAATTGCGTATCAGAGAAGGGCAGCAAGTGGAGACTCAGTAACAAGAACGGGGAGCACATGAAGTCCATTTATTTATTCCTAATACGTGTGTGAATTTTCTCTGCATGCATCAGGTCACAGCAAGGCGGTGCGAGACATCTGCTTCAACAACACTGGCACCCAGTTCCTTAGCGCTGCCTACGACCGCTACCTCAAACTCTGGGACACTGAGACAGGTAGGCTGCCCCCTCATACTTGGACTTATTTGTATTCACAAATGTACACTGCATTTACATGTCATTTTGAATATCTCTATGAGGAAATAGTGAAGGGAAAAAAATGTAATTTCATGAATTTTAACCACATGTATTACAAACAAAAATTGTTTGTAATACGTTTTTTTTTATCTGACTACCTAAATATCATCTCTCTTGTTCTTTGCACAACATGCAAATCTTCTTTCAGAATGCATAGCGTATCAAAAAGACATTCAATTTGTTTCCCATCTTATGGACTGTTTGCTGGCGCACACAAACACATACATACGTACTTATCACCACATCTGAGGAAGCAGGCAGTTCATGCAAATTAGACCCATGAGAAAATTAAAAATTACTGTAATGCGTTTGCTTCAGTAAAAACAATAAAAACAGTAAATTAGTAATAATCTAATAATAATACAATTGGTATTAATAGGTGGGACACTGTAAACATTTACACTAGTCACTGATAAGCAAATCCTATCGCTTTGGTTTTGAAACATGTAGAGTTTCCCAGGTGAAAGAAATTTAGACAAAGTGCAGGCTTAGAGGCAGACGGCTGGCTTCACAAAATCAGAGCTTCACAGTCACAGCACAGGTTGCAGCTTGTAGCTTAGCGGTATGTATAGGTCAATATGCTTTTGTATTTTTTTTTAATTACTTTTTTTTTTTTACAATTACAATGGGGTTTTTAATTCGACTGAGTTTCAGATAGTTTTCAGAGTGATGCCCACTTTAGTTGTAGTCTTTTTCTATCTCTTAAACTCTAGAGAACCTGCTTCTTGTGTAATAAATTCCTAAAATGTGGTTTGAGTCAGATCAAATCAGTGTTGGTAACAAATTACATCATGGTTTTATTATGTTTTCACTGTTTTTATAATAGTATTGAATTTTTAAAGTGGTTATGGGTAACCACAGGGGTATCACTATTGAGTAGGAATCACTGAAAGTTATACACCCTTCAAATTTAATTGCAGTGCAGCCCTACCAAGCATCTAAACAGGCTGCACTCTACAGCAAATAATTGAAATATATGTTGTCTGTCATGTCTCACTATATTTCGAGTGATCTGCTCAATCATTTCTGTTAACTGGAGAGTCCCTTTTTTCCTCCTGTGTGCCACAACGTTCCTTGTTATTATTCCGTCCATCTTAATTGCGTGTTTCTTCACAACTGAGTGCCAATCCAGCAGAGGGCAGAAGAGAGTTAATTCCCCCACTTGTTGCTAACAGGATCTCATCTAAAACCATATCATCAAAATTGTTCTGTTTGAGTGGATTTACCAGCATTAAATGTTTTTAAGAAGATCTCTTGCTTTTCATGTGTCGGTATTGTGTGTATAAACAGTATAAATCTCCCTGCTGTTACAGTTAAAGAACTAGATGTAATATAGAAACAATGTTAATTAAAAGCATTCATTCTGAATGCTGAAATGTGTGTATAGCATGCGGCACTGGAAGTTCTGGAATGTGTCCTGCAACTTTAAACGACTCAGGCATACCTTCACGAACACCGCGGATTTATTCCGGATCCCTGACTTTTAATTTGCTTTCCATCCACAGGCCAGTGTATCTCCCGCTTCACCAACAGGAAGGTACCATACTGCGTTAAGTTCAACCCGGACGAGGAAAAACAAAACCTCTTTGTGGCTGGCATGTCAGATAAGAAGATCGTTCAGGTAAAAACAGCCTTTTGTTGCGCCGTGACCGCGGTTCCTTATCGCCTCCTGGTTATTTCCCAGTTGACCAAGCAGATGCGTGCATGAGTTTTCTGCGTTATACCCCTGTGCCCGCCGCAGCGTGAAAATACACTCCTGCCTCGTCATCCAGTGCTAGTGTGTAGTTGCGTGCACGTGGCAAGAGGTTCGTTGGCTGTTGGCGCTAAAGCAAGCAAGCCATTAATCACTGGCAGCTTCAGGGAGGAAGCGGGGTACAGGGATGAGAACAGTCTGTGATAATAGTGAGATAACCATATCATACTAATAGGTTACCAGTTTATAGGACAAGGAACCCTGAACCTCTCCATGCTGAGTAAAAATAGATCAGCATCATAATTGGGAATGACATTAAATCTTATAAGATCATTTTGTTTTGATCAATTAGTAAATAAAGATTCATGTACATAGAAGTGTTTTTTTTCAGTTGATATTTGAGTTGATTGAATCAAATGGAATGTTATATCTTATCTGTTTGTTGTTGTTGCTTAAGGGGGGGTCGGTTCTATGCTGTTTCCTTTCCCTAAAATTTTAAGATGCACATAAGAAAGAGTCGAACGTTTATGACCGTGGAGTGGTTGATTGCTAATTGCTCTCATTACACCACCGCAATCAAGTAATTTCACTGCACCAGCAGTACGATAAAATCTGCTCTCATAAAAGTCAGTCAGCAATCAGTTGGTGGGATTTCTGGTTTCCTGACTTGTTGCGACCTGTGTTTTACGGCCTTTGCTCCTCTCCGTCTCTGACAGTGGGACAGCAGGACAGGCGAGGTGGTCCAGGAGTACGACCGCCACCTTGGCGCCGTCAACACCATCACGTTTGTCGACGAGAATCGCCGGTTTGTCAGCACGTCGGATGACAAGAGTCTTCGAGTTTGGGAGTGGTGAGTATGGAGCAAATGCGGCATGGAGGAATTTGAGTGTGCTGCTTGTGACTGTTTGGTACTGCGCCTGCTGGCCTGCCGCGTAATCCCCAATACTGACTGATTAGGAAGGAATGAATGTGGTTTCATTGGGCAGCTGTTCTGAGAAAATTCCTCCAACAGCATAAATGTGAAACAGGGAAGACGCTTTCATGCCAAGGCGACCAATTTAACAAGACGGATGAATTGAATTCACAGGCAACAGCACACGTACTGTCTATCGACGATGTTGTGCTCCTTGAAGTAGTCGCTATTAGGAACAATGGACGTTAACAAACCCCCAGCCGACGTGATCTTGGACAAGGCGCTCCCAGCTGTGCTGCTAATCTGCTCTGAGTCATAGCCTCTGCACAATAAGCCCACTGCACACGCATGCTACAACCCTACAGGCACATGAGGAATACGTCTGCAGACAGCATCCTGGCTTGTGTGTGTGTATATATATATATATATAAATATATAAAAGCAGTCTGCAGATATACAATGGAAGCTGCCTGCTTCTTAGGGGGCTTTTTTTCTTTTCAAGGACGACCAGCCCCCCCTTCCCTTTCTTTAGGCTTTTCATCTCTTCAAGTTCGTCCTTAGTATAATAGATGTGGAATTTTTTTATTTATTTTTTTTCACACACTCTGTTGAGCCAGAGGTGAAAAATGTCAACAGAACAACATGGAGCAGAGGAACTGCATCCCATGAGTCTACTTGACTGGCGCTCCCATGGGCTTTTTTAGTGCAGCGTGGGAGCAAGCGAGAGTGGTATGTTTTTGAGCCGGAGTGGCTTTACTCCCTCTCTCTCTCCCACGGATACCACCTGGCTCTCAGCTCTTGCCTCCTCCTTATTTCTTCAAGTCCCCCCCCCCCCCTCTTGTGAGAGCCGTGATATCGCAGCATTAGGCGGAATTTACAAGAGGAGCCTCATATGGCAGAGTGTGGTAAGAGTGACTGGCAGATGGTTAGAGAAACATTGTGAGGCCACTTAACTACAATAGATTTCAAATTCTATACTAGGTTGCACACATAGACTCATGAGTTAGGAACCACTCTATCTGTAACTGAGGTTTATTACCAGGGGGCTCTGTGTGTGTGTTGGAGGAGGATTACTATCAATATAAAATGTGCCACACTGTACCAACTGGAGGAATTAGCTCCAGATCATACATACATCATTCAAAGACTGATAAAACTGTGGGCTTGGAGCGGCATGTGAGATGATACTAAATTAAGGTGAAAAAAAACAGAAAAATCTAGGCGATAGATCATAGGACATTGGAATCAATGTGAAAGACGGAAATTGAATAGATAGCTCATCCATACTCCATTTCCCACCGTGGTTTAGCTTCTACACTAGTAACAAGGCCGATTTTAAAAAGGTTTTTCAGATTTATTTTTCTTTATTGCCCAGACCTTTTAAAAGGTCTCTGCCAAGCGGCTTTAATCAAACATATTTTCCCTAATCAAAATTACCTTTGCAAAGCAGATGTGTGTGTGTTCATTTCAGAGAAAGAAATTAATTTACTATGCTTTCAGTAGTAATTATGTTTTGTGAAATCCACTTTTCACATCAGTTCCAAATAACAAACAAAGATAATCCGTTTAATTTCTTTCTCATTATGAGGAGCTGAGTAATTTTCATGACATTTCAGGCTTGCTGGTTACTTCACAACGAATCATGTTATGCTTGTTGACACACAGAATATACAAGTGTAACATACATACATACATAAGTGCTACAATGCTAACTCAATTTCAGGTTTATGGACTTATTCCTGCACCACTCTATACTTGATGAATGTCGCTAGTGATTCATTGTTTGTTAGATGTTTTCCATTCTTTCCGTCGCCCTCCAGCTTCTCTGTCATGCTGGTTATTTCTGGAGCTCAGAATTATCTTTTCAGAATTTAGCTTGGCTTGTCAGCAGATATTGGCTCTGACTAATCTAGGGGCCTCTTTTAATGATTATTTTATGTGTACGAGGGTTTGCTTTTCTTATTTTATTCTTGTCTTTAGGGCAGACTTTTAGTCTCAGCAAAATGCAGAGCCATCACTTAGTTGCAGCTGTTACTCATCACAGATAGCAACACAGAGACATAGCATGGGTTTAATTAGCCAGCAGGATAAGTTTAGGGCTATTGCTCTTTTACTTCACGTGCACAGGCACACACATGCAAAACACAGAAAGACACGTCAACACATATTTGCATAGTTTGCAGTGAGGGCCACAGGTCAGTAAGAAAAAAATAATATGCATTTCACATTCTGTCATCCAAGCATAGCTACACACACACAACACTGGGAGGGTGGGTGAGGGTGCAACGAAGGGATTAATAAATAATTGGATGCCAGTACGGTCGGCAGCATGGCATCAAACGCTCCTTTCAGATAGCAGACTTATTTACATACTGAGGCTGTAGTGGTGGTACCGGGTGGTTGTCTCCACCATGGCTGTTTTCTCTTCAGTAACAAGCATTTCCGAGCTTTACAGAAACGGCTGCAGCAGTAAACAGCTTTTTGAGGCTTTTTTCTCTCCCTTCTTCTTCCCCATTTGAGTTCTTGTTTCAGGCGTGCTCAGGTTGTTCTCTGATCTCATGTTCAACCCATCTTCAAGTGTACTCACAGCGCTTTATGCCTTTTCAAGGGACATCCCCGTGGACTTCAAGTACATCGCTGAGCCCAGTATGCACTCAATGCCGGCTGTGACGCTCTCTCCCAACGGTGAGTACTCAAATCATGGCAAAACACTTACAAAATAATAAAATGCAGTCTGCCACACAGCACAGAGGACTCTATGAAGCATGAACCTACGGTGCCATTTAAAGTACATTTATATCCTTCACTGTTTGTCATTGTTACGACCAGAGATGCCCAATCCTGCTCCTGGAGAGCTACTGTCCTGCTGATTTTAGGATCTCCTCACTCCAACACACCCGATCCTCATTACTAACAAGTGCCTGACGAGCTTCAACCACTTGATAACGAGTTGGTAATTGGAATCAGCCGTGTTGGAGTGGAGAAATTCATAAAACATGCAGGATGGGATCCCTCCCTGGTTCAGGCTAATAACCAATCCCACCACAGTTTAACATTTATTTGTGATCAAAATTACTGATTTTTTTTCTCATAATTTAAGCTTTATTTATTTTGACTTGTAACCCCCTTAAAAAGTCTAAATAAACAACACTGATGCTGGAAGTGAAATTTAAGCAGTGGTGGAAGTAGCAATAATGGAGGCAGATTTAGCTTATAGTGACTTAAATGTCTTGAAAAAACACTCATATCACAAAAAAACTAAGTAAAATGCAATGCTGTGTGCTTTGGCCATGTTTTATTTCGAATTTTGCACACTGCACAAGTCAGTGCACTAGATGCAAGTGAATTAGAATGCACTGCAAAGAAGAACTGAGAGAAGTGTGTGATTGGGACACAGCAACGATGTGTAAAACAACCAACCCACACTCACACACACACACACACACACACACTTTCCTGTCAAACTCAGGGACGATGATCGGCTCGGTCACTTGCAGAGATAAAAAAACGGCAAGTGGGATTTGTTCACCGTCACCAATCACTGCCGCTGACGTGAAATTAAAGCGGAGTGTGTGACAGAAAAGAAAATGATTGTGCGAGCTTGTGCAAATACACTGCCAGCAGCGAGGAGTGTGAAAAGATATATGGATTTTGTGAAAGATGGCTGGCATTTGGGGTCCATTTTGCAAGAATTATATACAACATATCAGGAAATATCAGGAAAAAGTGCGGAATATCGCTGACTTACAGAGGAATTCATGCTATAGAAAATCACATTCTTAATAGTCAGGGATTGCAAAGAAAATTGCAAAGATCAATATTCATACAGTGTTATGGAGCTCCATCTTTGCCCTGGCCCCTTTCAGCACAACTTTCATCCTTTGCACCCATATTTATTAAATGAGGACATGGAAGGGTCAGTCTGTGGAGACATATGTGCATAGAGTCATAGAGATAGAGGACAAATTAGGGAGACATGGCAAGACAGAATTGTCTTGTCATGGGACCAAATGGATAAGACAGGAATAGAAAACTATGCAGCACATAGCATACAGTATACTATGTTAATATTACCAGGGGGAGATATGGAACTTAGGTTTACCCTGCACGCTGTGCCGCTTTATTATGTAAAAAACATGAATGAAATGAAAATCAGTTTTAGCTGCCAGTGACTATGGAAGGAGGTCAGGGAAAAGAAATTCCTATTCATTAGGGCTGTGTGGATACAGCAACACGACGACAGCTCCAGAGTAGAAAGAACCTGCGTCTGCGTAGCTGAATGCACAAGCTTATGAGGGCGTGAAGGGGAGAGTAAATGCTGAGCATGTTTGACAGTATCAGTGTTTATATCAACGCATTTTGATTCAAGAAAAATCATTGCAATCAATCGCTACTTCTACTCTGCCTATTTCCTTTTCATTCTTTTTTTCCACCTTCAATAGATTTCAAAAGTTTGCTTAAAATCCGCTTGACAACTAGATGGAAACACAGCTGCAGTGGCCACTCATTGCTCTCACCTAAAATAATGAACTGCTGTTCTTCTCTTCAATGGGAGTGCCAGCGTTTGAATCAAGAATTCTTTGTTTTGCCAGCTTAATCTACTTTTTAGATTCGGCTCCTCTGTCCTCATCTGTGTATGTGCCGTCCATAATCCTGCGCCTTCTGCTTCTGGCAGTATCTGTATTTGTCCCTACGTTGTTTGTTTCTCTGCGGTGTGTGAATAATAAATGTGATCTTGGTGGGAGACCGTCCAGTTTTGTCTCATGCCTAAATGCCCCCCTCACTCCACCCCCCCCCCTTGGCAATGCATCCACTCCCTTGCTACCTGTTTTCTATTGCCAGCTTAAAGAAAGAGACAAAGCCTGAGTGTGTCAGAGAAATTGGCCCTTGTTTCTTTTTTTCCCCCCTTCATTTTCTTTGAGGGGACACACACACAGGCACGCACACCAACACTTGATCTCTTTTTCATATCACATTAATAATTTCCATCATGTTTCCTTTCAAGAAGCGCAGTGAGTCGTGTAAGGCTGTGACACTGAAGTGCCACCTCATCACTGTGCGGGGACTTGGAGACTGCTCCATCGTCACATGCTGAAACGCTCTGTAAAGTACAGTAGTAAAACCGATCTTAAATTTCCCTCCCTTAAATTGTCTCGATTGTTCCAGTTTAATGGTGGAAGAATAATGAGTTCGTACCCTTTTCGGTGCATTGTTCAAAGGTGTTATAACCATCACCTACCTGTTGTTAAAAATGTACTACTTGATGCACCACTGGATCAAAGTCGTCACGCTGCCTGCTTTAGTGCATTCTAAGTATGTTGGTGGCAGGAAGGATCAAGATATCCCATCAAATATACTGGAAGCTGCATGTTAACATTTTTGCCGCACCGAATCAGGCTAATGAGGCAAACTAACTTGTGACAACCGAAAAACTGATGTTTGCCTTCTGCCTACTTTGAAGTTTGATGCTGTCTTATAAATACAATATTCTTAGCATGCTGCTTGCTTGTTTTTCACTCTAGGTAAGTGGCTCGCATGTCAGTCCATGGACAATCAGATTCTCATCTTTGGAGCCCAAAACCGCTTCAGACTGAATAAGAAGAAGGTGTTCAAGGGCCACATGGTGGCTGGCTACGCCTGCCAAGTGGACTTCTCCCCAGACATGAGGTAAGCTAACCTCCATTGTGGATCGTTGCCAGAGAAACAAAACAAAGGACCTAAGGGTCTTAGTTGTGTTAGGAAGTAGAACAAAATATATCTAATGCTGCTGTGTTATGTGAGGATCACTTAAATCATCACAAAGATGTGTAATATATTCAGGTAGCGTCTTCTCGCCTCTTTAATGAATGCTATGGAAAAAACTAAGAGCACTAACTAGGACACTCCAACACCCTAATAATAGCAATAACACCCATAAGACCTGTTTTCACCCTTCTCTGACTACCATAACCCACATCCACGAACAGGTGCCCTAACTTCCTTTCAGTATCCATGGCAACACTGCAACTCCTGGCGAGACAAGATAGTGAAAATTCAGACTCCCACTTATTTGGCAGGTGAAACGGAGACAAAAGTAACTTTTAGCAGCGTTCTAATCTCTCCTCCCTCTCTGGGCCTGTTCTTTTTTTGTCTTTACTGTTTTTTTTCAACCAGCTATGTGGTGTCAGGAGACGCAGATGGAAAGCTGAACATTTGGGATTGGAAAACCACCAAACTCTACCACCGGATCAAGGCTCACGACAAGGTGTGCATCAGCGCCCTGTGGCATCCGCACGAAACCTCCAAGGTCATCACCTGCGGCTGGGACGGACAAATCAAACTCTGGGATTAGGAACCTCCCGGTGTGTGTGATTAGGTAGGCGGGTTCTGGGAGAACATAATGAGTTTCCTAAAGAGAGAAAGATAGGGATCATTTGTCCACGGATTTTGTTAAAAATATTGAAAGAGAGCCACAGGACTGGTATCCAGTCTTATTGTAGGTGTATTTTTCTATGCTGTCACGAGACTTTCAAAATATGTACTCCTGTAATATCTGTACAAAGGTGAACACATGTAGACTACGACGTTGTTTCTGCTATGAAAGGTGCATCAGAGGGCCACCTTGTCATTTTTTAAACACATGTTTTGATGTTTTAATTTTGTAATGATTTGTGTCTTTTTCTTTTTAAATGTATGACCATCCCTTAGTGGAAATAAACATTCTGTAAGTTTTGCCAACATAGAATGTTAATGTGTTTTTTCCCCTATTCCTCACTTGTACACAATATGTAGAAAACAAAAGAAAGACATAAAGACGTCAGGACGTGTCGTCTTCTCCTGGTTAAGATTTAGATTTTATTATTTCTTTATTTAGAACAGACCCAGTGATTAAAACCAGTGACAATACTGTATAAAAACAGTTTCATGAATAACAAAAAGTCAATATTTCTCTGATGTTCAATGCCGCTACCAATGCCTACAATCCTTCATCCAGTTAAAGGTCACTAAAAAACAACCAAGATCTAGGTATCTATGTAATGAAGTCTGTGTCTCCTAAAGTAGGAAGTCTAAAACCCAGCTATTTATTCAACATTTTTAGACATCTTTGTTTTGTCTCATTATTAAAACGGAATCAAAAGACTGAGTTATATTAACTGGCAGATTTTAGCGTGTGTTATATCTTTTTAAAGGGTCATGCTGTTGATCCTTGTCCAACATGTTCAGATGAACACACTCAATCTCCGAGGCTTCCGCAGATAATCAGCCACCGTGGAACGAGGCAGCGACTTTACCTTCCCCCTTCTAACAGATCCTTTTGTATAATTCATCTCCCGCTCAGGTAGTAGTAGTAGTGATCGAGGGCTTGTGCAGAGGAATGTATCCTCCGTGTAACCGGGCCTGACGACCTGTGTCTAGTACAGTATCTCTGGTAGGACCACGGGGGGTTTGGCTGTGACTCAGCGGCTGACCGGCGGTCAACAACGAGGTAGAACACACACATACACACACGGAGCCTCCGGCTGACATGGCTGAGGTCAGTGCAGGCCAGGAGAGGAAGAGCTGGAGGAAACAGGGGTCAGAGATTCTAGCTCTGCCGGAACGCCCAAACTGAAATCTCCACATTCCACCGTTCCTGCCGTTCATGTCAGTGCTGAGCTCATCACGGCCTCCACCGCGTGTTCACCCAGCTCAGGGTGTATGCGCTGCTGGCGTTGAGCACGTTCTTATGCAGGAAGAGGCGCGGTTTGGACGGGTCCGTGTGCACGTGGAAGAGGCGGAAGCCGGCCCGCTCCAGCTCCCGCAGCAGGCTGAACCAGTAGCGCACCACGGACGGGTCGTCGCCGCCCACCTCAAAGCCCGCCCAATGCAGGTGGAGCTCCAGGAGCAGCTGGCCCACCGAGTCCAGGACCCCTTCCAGCACCAAGTTCTCCAGAATCTTCCACTCGGCGCTCTCCATGTCCGCTTTCAGTACATCCACCTGCGACAGGGAGGAAAAGGAAAAAGGTATGTTGTTTTTTGTCAGGTAATAAACGAGTTCTATTATAGCAGTGGAAAGACCCTAATCTGTTATTGACGCGAAAGCTATTAAAAGATGAAAAGGAGTAATTGAAGCTTGGCCTTTGTTTCCGCTTGAGTGATGGAGATGGATTGAACAGGAGCGCGGCCGTAATGAGGTATTGCTGGATTTGGAGCAGAGAGAAAACTCTTCATAAGATGAATTATAATGGCACCCTCCGGTCATCTTCAGGTAAGAAGACTCATGGAAGAAAAAAATAAAAATAACATACCATACTCAGGTCCTTGGATTTCCCAAGTCTGCTGGAAAGGTGTCGTTGTCTGACCTTTATGGATTTAAAGTCTCATTGGTATTAATGTCTTGCAGAATGCATCCTGTCAGCGTTTACTATATTAACAAGAAGACGCTGTCTGTCACGATTTCTCTCATGCAGGTCGAATTTTATTCCATAAAGAACAGTGTCAAACATGGCAAATGTGAGAGCATCTTTGACAGCCTCCCTATTCATTTAAACAGATCTTTTTTCAATTTACCATTAGCTCCAATTCTATTAAGAAGTGGCCTTGAACCAATCCAAATAAAGTACAACACTCAACTCAACTTCTGACATTTTGACCCCTTTTGCCTTTTTTTTTTTTTTTTTCTTTTCTACCCATTACATGCTCAGCTTCCATTCTTACAGAGATGATACACTAAACCACATGCAAGCTAAAGGTATTTTCATTTTTTTGTTTTTTAACTGTGGGAATTGTACATACAACTAAACATCATCATCAGACATTGAAACGTGAGGCATCAAATTCCCGTCCCAGTTGGGGCCTTTGGAGACGCTACAGAATTCCCCTGTCCCCTATTAAAGTCTCAAATGCTCTAAAAGTCCAAATGTTCTCTCAAACTCTCATAAACTTGACCGATGTTGCTTAATTGGCAAGAAACCATGTAATGTAAAAAATAATTTGGCTTCAGCACAGAGTGATGTTTTCACTTGGTTTAAACGCTGTGTGTGTAAATCACACTGTTTGAATGCCTTTTTCAGGGCTGGATGCTATTCAGAGGTTTTCTTTGGAATAAGCAGCTCTAACAGATCCATTTTATCTGACAGATGTAGGCTCGGTGCCTCCGTGGATACGACGCTGCCAATATCAACTCTGTCTCTGCAGGAGAAGTCGAACGCCCTGGCAAGTGGTGATGTGCAAGTCATGAACAAAATCGTTCGACACACATCTATGTACCCAATGTGCAAATGTTTCCTTGTATGTGATCGATATAGAATCTGTAAATAGGCAGTCTTAATTAGAATTTTTAAAACAATTTGTTAAATTAGAGATGCTTTTGATGACACTTGTAAAGAAAGAGCTTTACACTCATGTTAATTAGCCCTAAATGTGTTCATTCATGGTGGGAAGGAGTAATTATATATTTTTTTCCTCCCTCTTGTAAAACTAAAGAGCGCCGAACATCACAGCACATCTGACCTTGATTATTATGCACTCCATGCGCTTTAATTGGTGAGCCTGCCACTAGAGAGGAGATCACAATTAACAATATTTAATTACACATCTGAGCGCTTTAGTGATTCTGTCTTGGTATTCACCTGTGTATTCTCTCTTTTGTGGCTCTAGTGAAGCCACTTTTTTTTTCCCAGACAAATATCTCAACAGCTATCGGAGGGATTCGCATTTTTTTTTTTTTGACCCCTTTGCAAACGCGATGCAAATTTAATTCTGAACAGCGGTGCCGCTGGGCAGAGCTGATACCGTTGTTGTCCTGTACTGTCCAATTACCCACATGATGAATGGGCCAGTGTACACTTTCTTTCTGTGAGCTATGACCGGCCGCCGCTGACGTTTGTCTCTATGGTGACAGTGCCTTCTGTCTCAGCTGGTCACCAGAGCTCTGAATGAGTCATCTGCGTAGTTTTTTAATCAAACGGGCTGCACAAATGAATATTTTAACCCTTGTTCTTCTTTCGCTGCAGCTTTTCTTGATGCAGCTGAGGTGGGAACCTTGGAGAAAAAAAATGCTGCAGCTGCTGCTGCTGGTGGTGCCTGGTCCTCCGGCACACTATGTACTCACATTAAAACCTCATTACAAGGATGTGTGTGGCTCTGCATTTAAATCAGGTGGATAATGTCGTCCATGAAACGGCACGGTGTGCAAAGCCAGAGACGTCCACACATTGCTGGTAGCGTTCATTCCCTCTTCATCCTCACAGTGAGTATCATTCTTCACCTGTTTGAAGGTCCATTATCCATAATGAATTCAAAGTGATCCAGAAACCAGGATTTCTTCTGGATCACTACTAAAATCTAATCGTCTGTTCAGAGTATCATTCCCGACATCTGCTGAAAATTTGAAAAAAATCCATCTAGAACTTTCTGAGTCGTTTTGCTAACAGACAGACAAACGCCGGTTAAAACCTCCGGGATGGAAGTAAAAATGTCTGCCTAACTTGAGGAGAATCATGAGAAGAAAATTAAAATCCCTTCTAGCAGCCCTTTAGTAGCTGCAGCATAGCAAACAATAGTAAAGGACATGGATGTGGATAACAAATAAAAAATGGCTTATGCAGAAACGTGCTTATCAAATATAAATGGTCATTGTCGAAAAATAACTATTTTTAATAACCATGGTATGATATACAAATAAAAAATTAAAAAGATAATTACCAGGAAGCAAGACCTACGTGTCTCAATGGAATCGAGCCATAAATTAAACACACAGAATGCTCTTAAGAGGAGTGTATCGGCCTCTGCTGGCTGGCAGCTATTCCTGGATCACACATGTCCGAGCCCTGTCGTCCTTAAAGATTCACTCAAAGTCTGGATTGAATTGAATTGAATGTTGAAAATAAATCGTTACTCTGCAAGTGTCACTCGGTTTATCCGTAAAATTGTCTTTTCTAATCAATACAGGACGGTAAGTAAACCGTGTGTCTCCACTGAGTTTTTCTACTCTCTTTCTATTTGCCAGCGTGAAGCTACATTACCGTCGGCATTAAACTAAAATTACCATAAATTGCTTGTTCTAACCATAAAAGATTGTCAATTAGACATATTCAATTAAACCTACTCATACATGAGTATCAGAAATGGCTTCAGCTCCAAAAGCTGCAGCAGAAAATAACTGAGAAAACTAAGAAATCTTTTCTCATACAAAAAGAAATGAACCCAACTCCTGTTCAGCTGTGATTTCATGATCCTTGTAAGAGATGCTTGGCTTTTCTGACCTTCAGATATCATTCAGCTTGTTACTATACAAAGATGTTCTCTGGATCCATAACTGTTTATTAGTATGCATGCTGACAATGGGCTCAGTGTGTGTATGTATGTGTGTGTGTGTGTGTGTGTATGATTAATCGTGTATGCAGATCCTTATCTGAAGAGGTGGCTCTCAGTCCCTGGGGGGCTATAGAGAGGTAACATCCCGCATCGTAATATTAAAAGGTGGAAAACAAAACCATATATGGGAGTGTTTGCACCTGGAGCAGAAAACAGACGGTTGAATGTTGATGAGCGGAGGTAATATCAGATTCATAGAGGAGGGGGGTTGGGGGGGGGGGGTCTTGTTTGCATGTTGCAGCGGCTAACTCCCTCTCACCTGTCTGTGTCCGAAGTCGTTGAGGATGGTGGCCAGTTTCTTGGTGTTGGCGTACTGGCGCTGGGCCACGATGGCGGGGTTGGGGTCCCTCCAGTCCACGGAGAGGCGGTGGAGCCACATCTCGGCGTGCTGCAGGTGAGGCTGCTTCAGGCCGGGGTCAAAGCAGTGGACCTCGCACCCCGACCCGGCCAGGGAACGCTCCAGGGTCCGGTCGTCCACCCCCAGTCTGGAGCCCGCACGCGACGGGACAAAAAAAAAGTTGAGTGAGGATTTGACCTCAATGCTTTGTGAGTGGGTCAGTGAAAAATCCCCAAAATGTCAGAATTTACATTTTTTGTTCATTTAGTCATTTTCTACACCCGCTTAATCCTCACTAGGATCACAAGGGTCTGCTGGAGCTTGTTTTTTTTTTTTAATTTATAATAAATAAGTTTATTTTTGACACAAAATGTCTAATAGTGTAATCGAGAAAGAAAGAATGATGAAGTTTAAATATTTAATCCACCTCAAATATAATTTAATTTATTATAATTTATTTTTTTATGACACTCTTAAGAGTTAAACCATCTAGTACTGAGTTTTTAGGCTTACACCATATTGTTTTGGCCTTCTCCCTGGTATCAGCCAAAAAATCCAACATAGAAAACTGTCAGAAAAGCAGTGTTTTCTAATCCTGCTCAGTCACTCTCTGATCAAATGCCAATATTAGACCCACTAGAAGCAAACCGACTGAAAACCCTGAACCTGGCCTTGGGTATCAGTACAAAAATTTCCATCCAAATCCAAGGACTCCCTCCAAAAATAGCATTAGACGTATTTCTAGAACGATAGTGGATCAACTAATATGGCAAAAAGAAGGGAAGGCTTTTCTCTCTTAATCCCACCTCTTCTTTCTCTAGTTCAGCAATTTTCACAAAAAAACGTAAGTAAGTAAATTACGGCAACTAAAATGCGAGTGCCAATATGGCTGCATTTGTATGGCAGCTGTTCAGGTTTTTTAAACCCCTGAGTGCTTTTCCTATACACACAACGATGGAATGTTCATCGGGAGCAATCTGGGGTTAAATATCGGCGGCCGAATGCTCTACCTCCGAGCTGCAGCCGCGCCCTCATGTCATTGTAAGACACCCCCCCCCCCCAACCCCCCACCAGCATGTCCTGTTTGTGCTGCGGCAGAGCGATTCATTTTACGGCAGCACGTCTTATACTGATGAGCCGCCGGGGTCCCTGAACGCATCCCGCCCTGCATGAAAATGAGATATGAGCATATGGGGTGGGGATGGCGGTGGGGGGGTCGAGGTGGAACCTAGCCACTATTCACCGCGGTGACACTGTAGATGACAGCGATCAGGGATTACTCATGGGTGGAGGACGCAGAGTGTATCAGGAGCTCTTCTGGATGACAATGCTGATAAAGGGGGGGTTTGGGGGGGGGGGGTGCTCGCTGTAATCGCCTCTCTCCTGAGACAGCAGAGAGCAGAGATGGAAACACTGGAATTTAAAGGCTGCGTGGAGACGAGTCCAACCTCAAACACGCGGCTCATGAGGGTCATCACGAGGTGCCTGTTGGGGAGAAATGACGCGGCAGCCAGGTTTAAAGAGGAATGTAACGTCACAAAGACAACCGGTAGATTGTAGATCTGATAAAACCACCTTTCCTCCCCCTCTGCTGTTATATTATCAGCTCCACTGGATGTTTGGAACTCGCAGAGCGAGGAGAGTTAACAAACGCTGGGTGGGCTGCGAAGCTCTTGGCTTTCATCTGCCAGTCGCTCTCCCTCTCTGTCTTTTTATATTTTCCACTACGTCTTCCCCTTGTTTAGATCCCGTTTGACTCAAAGGCCCAATGAAATGGACGTTAGACAGTCTGTGGTGTGTTGAACAGTGTTAAAAGTGGGAATCAGATCAGCTCCTCACATTTGGTTTGCTTGCAAGAAATAGGGCAGGGGGTTAACATTTAGCGAAGCTTTTATTTTTACATGAAATGAAGTTGATTGAATGGTGTGTTAAATGTTATGCTGTGTTTTTTTTCCCCCCTCACCCTGGTCTCACTTTCCTTCCTAATTCATGCATGTCACACATGTGATTACGACACGGTGCAGTTATTTCACATGGGAATTTGTGTTATTGGTGGAAGTCTTTTAAAAAATTAATGGGAAAAATCATTCCTGCAATTAAACGCGGCATGGCACTGAGCCGGTGGGGTGACATGAAGCTGCTGCACCATGTTCCTTTGGGGGAGACCAGGACAGCTGCAGGGAGACAGTCTAGTTCTGTAAATTCTATCTGAGAACGAGAAGGAAGAAAGACCCCAGCTTTTCCTGTGCGCTCTTTGTTCAAAATAGGAAATTATTAAGTTTTATACTGGCTCAATACGCCATTACTGTGATCTAGCATGTGCTCAGTCCCCCTAATTAGTACGAGGCCTATTTCTCATTACTACAAAGTTTCATTACATTAATTGTGCAGATGCACTTTTTTTTTTTTTTTTTTTTTTTTTTTTTTACAGAGCAGCAGAAAGTTTTGCATGTGCACTTGAAAGTTTCCCGTGTGCACCACTTCTGCACAAAATGACATTAGAACGTTCAAAGGTATGAAGCTAGCAACTTTGTGCTGTAGCCTACAGTGTACATCTTACTTAATAGGAACAATATTCCCGGCCTTTTAGCTTCCTGTTTTTTATCTAAGAAAACTTTATGACTTTTATTTCTCTCTATGGCCCTTTAGGGGCTCTGTACTTTTTAAACCCACACAGGCATAATAAATACATAAATAAAAAATAAATTGGGCACAGCCAGCTGTTAAAACATAAAACACAAATTGAATTCTAAAAATAAATGTTAACCCTGCACAGAGGTTTGGCAAGCTTTCTGAAAGGAAAAAAGAATCCTCTCTGATAACAGCAGCCACATCAACAATACAAGCTACAACTAATAATTTTTGCTGCAAGCGATACCGTTAACATTCCTGTTCCTTTACTAACAACCACACATGTCTATGCTTATTTTTAAAAAATTGCAGCATCTGATTGTCCTTTTGTCCTTGCATTGGATTCTCTGTCCTCCGGGACATTTGAAGTTTATCTCCTCTGATCCCATCGAGTGTCTGCACTTTAACTGCACATGCTGGAACAAAAAGGGAGGTGGAGGAGGATGAGAGAAGCGACGTTGGGGCGCGGGAGGCGGATAAATGGCCTTGAACCCGCTTCATCCCAACACCGTGTGACAGACCGTTCAGGGGACAGCTGCTCATCCAGCCCGTCCACGGCTGATTTAACATGCAAATGAGAAGCATACGAGTGTGCAACGCGGTGGACGCACAAGCACGCTTGATGGTATTTGACGTTTCCACCGACGCCTGTTAACGTCGTGTGCAGGCCGTGGACTGCGGCGAGTCTCCCGTACAGCAGGCCTCTCCTGAGTGGAGGATGCACGGCGGATCTGGCGAGTGCACTGCGAATCTAGGTCAGATTAGAAGCACGTGGAGGAGAGGATCATTCTGCGTTTCCAACAGAAAATCACGGAGCAGATTTTCAGTTATTTTTGTTGTTCTTTATTGCAAAATTTGAACCAACCCCCTTTAGGCGATAGGGTGACTCAATGCAAATTATATTGATTCCATTAGTCTTCAAAGATGAGACAGATAGGAAAAAAAATATGAAAAATAGATAATGCAGCTTTTTTTCTATTGGCTTAATAGTTACAGCTGTGAGTCACATTTTCCTAAACTGACCTTCAGAATGAATGTTGGAGCATTTTTCTTAAATCACCAGTAGGACGTGCAGCAGCTTTGCTTCTATTCTGGCTGCACTGTCACTTGTCTGCGTGAGTGACCTTCCGTCAGCGAGCCAGATGATATCAGGCTTTCCTCTACTGTTTCCATTTGACCCCTGACCTCTTCTGGCAGAAGGACAGAAGCAGCAATAACCCCCTCCCCCCTTCCCAGTCTGCATTCGTATCCATGCCTTGCCTGCCTCTGATGCCAGTGCACCTGTGCTGTCTCTCAACAGTCTGATTAATAAGCCGCCTCTCTCCCCTGCAGGCAAAACCCCACAGACCTCGGCGGCATCAATGGACTCAACCGATCCAGGACACAAAGCCAACGGGGAGTGATTGACTTTCCAATCTTAAGGGGGTCAAATACGGCGGTGGCCTGGCCGGCTTGATTCCCGAGATTACTTGCCACTCAAGACGAAGGAAGCAGGGGCACAGTGGATGTGTATTTACACGCAAAGGTAGCTCGAGGTACAGTAAAGCCGGACGCTGGCTTATCTTTCCTCTTATTACGGCGCTTTCTCCGCAAATTTAATAGTAACTGCCAAGAACAGCAGAATGATAAGTGATGCCTGGCTCATAAAAGGTGGTTAGATACCTCCCCCCTGTCAAAGATAAGACGAGAAGACCGAGGCTGGATAAATACAGCGTCAGCGAGCAATTAGTCATTGAAATGGAAAAAAAAGAAAAGAAAGAAAACGCTAACACGGAACGTTGAGACAATGACAGGTGTATATATATATATATTATTATTCAATAGAACATTTCCACAGATCCCTTCATAAAAGTCTGAGAAATGTGCTTCAAAGCAGATAAAAACAGATAAAACAGATTTTTTTAAATTATTCAGATTGATATGCAAAATAGTGTATACTCAATAATTTATTGAATTTTTACCTCAATTGCATATTATAAATTTGTGAATTTAGAAAATGTGTAATACAAAAAAAAAGCTGTTTCTATATTTACTTTCACTGCGGTATGATACGAGCAACCCTATTGTGGAGTGGTGTTTGGCCATAACACCCTGTCACTTCTGCAGGTAACAGGTCAGGTTAATGTATGTAATATAACAGGTGACCTTGGGAAAAATAAATGTGCATGCATGCGTGTGTGTGTGTGTGTGCGCGTGTGTGTGTGTGTGTGTGTGCGCGCGTGCGCGCGTGCGTGCGCGCGTGCGTGCGCGCGTGCGTGCGTGCGTGCGTGCGTGCGTGCGTGCGTGCGTGTGTGTGTGTGGAGACTTCACCCGAAGGAGTA
Source organism: Eupleurogrammus muticus (assembly GCA_036785175.1). Classification (NCBI taxonomy): domain Eukaryota; kingdom Metazoa; phylum Chordata; class Actinopteri; order Scombriformes; family Trichiuridae; genus Eupleurogrammus; species Eupleurogrammus muticus. The sequence continues at coordinate 41,538,744 of JAYKQN010000001.1, read as the reverse complement.
GACCCTGCAGTGCTTGTCCTGCATCCTGTGAGTCAGGCTGTACTTGGGGTCCAGGCACACACTCCAGGCTCCCCCTGCAGCCTCCTCCCCAGGCAGCGATGCACAAGACACCTGGACACATAAAAAAAGAAATGCCACTCCTAAAAAGATACAATCCACACAAATGCATTTGAAATGATTTTTCTTTCCTCACTAGAAGAATGAGTTATATACTTTTGACAGAAGGTGTTAAGATAAAAATCCTCTTCTCAAGGATAATCTTGCACCTTGTATTTAACCACGAGCAATGTGTATCTTCTATATCCTGCACAGAGCCGAAGCTTAAATAAGATGTTTGTCATAACAAATGATGTTGAAGCTCAACGCCTCCTTTCTGTTTTTGCAGATATCTTAAAAAAAACAAAACAAATTCTATTAATCATTCTCTGCTACTGAATTTGACCCTGAGCTCGTGTCCGTGTTTTGAGTTTAGCGTTGAACTAAAATATTGATTGGGCATGATGCACAGCACTGTTAACAGTGGAGAGAGAAAGCAAATGAAAAGAAACAAGGACTTAAGGCTTTTTAGAGAAAAACAATCTTATAGAAACACCTCCTCCTATCTGTGTGCCGGTGCGTGCACGCGAGACGCAATGACTGCTATTGATTGGACAGCCATGTCGGAGGTCATCTCTCTGAGTAACAGCTTCACCAGGCACCGTGTCAGTCAGCATTATAGCCGAGGATGCTGCCATGCCCCCACCAGCTCCCTGCACCCTCGCCTGTCACTGTGCATGATGGACAGTTCCCTTCAACAGCTCCCTATAAACACACACACACACACACACATGCGCTCATACAGTCCCTCTCTTGTCTTTGTCTTTTCCCTTCCAAACATACAAATGGCTGCACACACACACACACACACACACACACACACACACACACACACACACACACACACACACACACACAGAGCTAATTCACTATGAGCTGAATGTCTGCTTTGTGTAAGATACAGAAGGAGTGCTTCATCATTTGGAGTGGAGTGCTTGTGTTCTAGCTATACCGTGTGAAGTGGGGGAAGATATTCTTTTTTATCTCGAGGCCAATTTCATTAAAGTGAAATTGGCTTTGGGAAAAATAATAATACCATTAATAACTTGAACATCAATAACAATAAGTATGATTTTTTTTCCTGGGAAAACAAATAGCAGTAAATTTATGATATTATATTATGCATCCTGTCAGTCATCATGTGCGTACAGAACAACTTCCTCGACAAAATAAAAAAAAAAAATCATGTGTATGTTGTAAATTGACCAGGAGGAGAGTGAAAAGAGAAAACTACTATTTTTAGTAGCACCAACATTATGTCCCCTAGGCTGCCATCATAAACTCAAAAAATAAAATTTCTGCAAAAAATGCTCATGCCCATTAATTGATCAAAAACTATATAACCTGTCATAACATTGAATAATACATTATTGTACAAGTCATGTGTTTAGAGTTCAAATTTAAATGAAGTCTTGAGGTGAAGTATGCCCGAGCAGCAGGCAGCAAACACTGCAAAAACTAGTTCTTCCCCACTTATGTCATAAAAATGTGTATTTTGCAGGTAAACGTAACACCACACTATCCCCGATCAAGATGTCCTTTTTGATATGTGATATGTTCAAACTGTTGAACAAGTTAGGTGCTGGAATCACGGATGGAAATTTCAAAAGAGGAATAAAAAAATCCACTTAATAATAATAGGGGTTGGAGCTTCACTTTCTCCCTAAGCTTGCTCGCTCCAGCTGTTTCATAGCTGCAGGGAGTCAGCTCGGTGCGATTGCCACTAATAAGCCCTAATAATAATAATAATGATAAAACGAATGCAGCACAAGCAATTCCAAACATGCCTTGGTGTCTTTGCGTCACAGCCTCAAAAAAGGGACACAAGGGCAGAATTTCAGGCTTTCTCAGCCCGTCAATATATTTCAAATTATAACGCTGAACATCTTAATCGATTTTTTTGTAATTTAATACTGACAGAGGCCAACAAACAAACCACAACATTGCATTGATTAAGTATGAATGGGGGGGGGGGTGAGTTCCATCTGTATAGTAATCAATAGAATAATGAATTATGTGCTTTCGGGCAAGACAAATACTCCTTTGCTGAGCTGAAAGTGAGTCACCAGTGTAGCTCAGTCACGGGCTAATAGATACAGGCTTTCCCTCTGATATACATAACATAATCCTGTCAAAATAATCCACTTCCCCCACCTTGAATAGTACAAACCGCTTCGATTATCTGTGTGTAAACTTCTGTATTCATAACTTAGCACAACAATAGTGGAACAAGGTAGAAAAGTGAGCAGCCAATGATATGTAGGCGATTTAATCTAAATGTGATGACAGTGGATACACAGCTCAGGTATTAAAAGAAGATGATGAAGAAGATGAAGAAGAAGCCATGTGAGGACATGTTCAACTTCTTCCTGCATAAAGTCAACAGAGTGAATTGTGCCAAAACCCAAGCAGACGGTTTCCATGCTTACACAACAATGAGGATTGCTCACTAGACAAGAGACACGTATGCAAAGCTTCATTAAAGTCGTTTAGACATTTCGAGAAATGTTTTCTGCCTTTCCTTCCTGGTTGTTTGATTTAGAAGATCGACCCCATTCTTCTGTGTGCAGCGTGTAGCTCCAGCCTCGAGGTGATTAAGTTATTTTAGCATAATTTATAGAAGCAGGAGAAAACTTGGGCGAGTTGAAAAATATTCCTAATCCTACCACTTCCCGTAAGTCTCATAATTATGTTTAAAGCCCGAATCGCATTTGTTTAATTAGCCAGACGGTGTTTTTGCATGCTTTTGGTCACCACACACCAAATCTATGTTTCATGTTGTGCATGGTGGGTTTTATGCCCAACACGGAGCAGTGGGGATCCGGACGCTGATTACTCACTTGTGGTGTGGTGATGTATTTGAGAAACCTCCTGGCCTCGTCCTGCAGGGAGCGACTCTCGCCGGCCCAGGGCTCCAGGTGTATGTGCCACCGAGGCGCCTGCAGGGAAACACACACACACACACACCCTCGTTCATTAACAACGAACATTTTATAACCCACTGGTGCATAACCACTAAAGGAAGTAGGTCATAATGTGCTCAGATAAAGTTTTTTTTTGTTGCCCACCGATACTGTAGGTGACATTTTAAAAAGTTAATTTCTAGGAGCTGCTATTTATTCATTCGTGTTCTGTGCTGCAGGATACAAAGATACAGTCCAGCTGTGTTTGACAGAGACATAATAAGACCTCAGACTTCGCCATCATCATCATCATCATCAGTGCGGCAGAGCCAAGTGCTGCTGTGTGACCGCATTCCTGAAGCCTAGCAGAGCACTGCGTTACAGCCTGGTTCGCTTTCTGCAGGAATGTGTCTGCTTATGATTAGAGGAGAGGCCATGCAGTGGAAGAGAGAGAGAGAGAGAAAGGGAGCAGGAGAGCGAAGAAATAACGACGCAGGGCTGTGACGACGCGTCGGCTGGATGCACAATCATTTCTTGGGTCAAACACCACGGCCGAGTGTTAATTAGCCGGAGATTAATTACCCCGGGACTCCTCCCGCAGCTCGGCGATGTGTGATTGGCCTCTCGCGGTTTGTTTGAAAAAAAAAAAAGTTCCCACACTTGGTGCACGGGTAATTGTCGGTTTTTTCGCTAACGAGATGGTGTTTGGGTTTGGTACGACGGCGCGGGCACATCTGTCGGACAATCTGTGAGAGGTTTTGTTGTGGTGACATCAGGTCTGTTTAGGAAAATCACTGCCTTCGGAATTCACTCCTGTGTTTCCGTGCCTCCGCTCCTCTTCTCTTTCTTTCTTTCTTTGCTTCTCTTCTTCTCGCACATATGCCCCAAAGTTCAGCTTTGCACTGCACTTCACAGCTAAGACACTTTGATTTAAAGTCTCCCCGTTGAATTCAGCACAAGTGGTTTTGTGTGATTTTCTCTAACGATCTATTTGAAAATCGTCCCAACTGTGCAACATTATAAACACACATGCACAGAAGGTGTTTCTGTCCACTCAGATAACAGGACTGTCTTTTCCTCTTGAATGCACACGTACAAACGCTTGTGCACTCAGATATGCATGACAAAATAATGCTTGAATCTTTAATGCAAAGGTGTGCACTTAAGGTGTGTAAACACCCAGCAGAGCTATTACTTCTAGTAGGGCCACGTGTCATTTCCTGTCCCGGCGATGCTGATCCTGCTTACAGACAATCGGCGGCGTCTCGCTGCCTTTAATGGTTGTAAAACTGGATCCGACGCCGCACTCTACGCGACTGTTTGGCGTTCAGCCCTCTAATCGATTTGCTGCGTGTCAAAACCTCTGAACGCTCGCCCTCTTTTTGAGCTGTCATTTCATCCTTCTGTTCCTCTCAATTTTCTGTTTTTTTTCTCCAACCCTGCGTAACTTATTAAATTGCCCACTGTCCCCCTTTTCTGCAGTTTGATTTTTTTTCTGTCTGCCCTGATGTGTGTGATTGTATTCCTGTGAATGCTAAGAGAGATAAACGATGAGATTTCCTTTATGATTTGAGTCATAAAACACACACACACACACACACACTCTCTCTTCTTTGCACACAGACAAATGCTATTTCTCTAAAGGGAAAAATAGCCAAATATTATGTAACCAATTTAAAGATGTAGTAGCTGTCTCATAATAAGAATAAAGCCAGATTCTCAACAAAACAAAAAAATATGCATTAAATGATAGTGATCTCCCTATAATGTGGACAAAATAGAGGTAGTAAATCAGGTATTGTGTGTGATATTATACCACTTTCCCAAAAATCTAGCTGTATTATGGGTGTACTGTAATAACTATAGAACATCTTGTCTTTAGCTGGTTTGCTATCTGACGTATAAAATATTGATTGGCACGTTCATGCATAGTGCAGTAGTGCTGTTTAATAGAGAAGTACAAGCATATTTTATAAGTAGTACTTCTATATCCTTGAAACTAACTTTTCTGAATAATTGTTGGCTATTACGAAACTAATCGAATAATCGACTAATCGTTTAGCTCTAGTTCTCACAACTTAGTAATTTTGTAAAAAAAAATGTAATCTTTTCTTTTTCCTTTACAGTTTTCCCAGTGGAAAGATCTTAAAAGAACATTTAATTATTAATGTCTATGCCATGCTATGCTATGACTGAAACTGTGTTATAACTATGCTATAACTGACTCAGTGTGTAGAATCTGGCTGGTGCAGGCCACCACCGCTCCTTCTAAGCGTTCAGATTCGCGTCACATGGTACAAAAACTATGCGTAAAAGCCCTCGTCCTGAACAACAATTCAATCAGTTTCGCAGAGAAGGGAAAGATTGCGATTGCATGTCGGTTATTTACATTTAGACAAATACCGTGTCTCTGTGCATCCCAGAGCTCTGTCTCCGACCTGGCTTTTTTTTTTTTTTTAATCTGCTCGCTGAGTCCTCCCTGCAAAGCCCGGCTGTCAAGCCACATAGATCAGCTGGGTGCAGGTTGGGACAGGACTACTGATCTGAGAGCAGATATTCAGGACAATGGACTCACCAGGAGGCCGCCATGCATGAGGTGGAAGAGGGAAATGCAGGGAAAAAGGAAGGGACGAGTCTAGAGATGCACACGCACATAGATTTTCCTAAATTTTATAGAGAAGAGAAGCCCTGGAAAAATGAATCCAGCCTCTTTCAAACAACAAGATTTTGAGTTAAAACTTCAGGGAATGCGTCTTTCGCTGACATTCTGTGTCAATGCGCTCGCGCTCTCTGTAACTGCTGAATCATCAGTGGGAAGTGAGGAGATTAGTGTCAAAAACCCCACATTTAGTCAAGCAACAACGAGTCATCAGCACCCCGGGGAATGTGGTGGTAATCCGTGCTAATAACAAACAGGAAAATCAAAAGAAAGACACACAGGACTAATGTCTCAGCCTGAACCCTGGTATTGACTCACCAGAGCGAGGATTTCAGGTCGCTGCTTTGGAAGGGTGGACACGGGAAATCATCTCCCTTCTTGAGCTCGATATTATTAATAAACCTAGAATTTATTTTTTTTTATTGCGTTTTTTTGTAAAATTTTTATTTATTCAGATATTTACTTTAACTGTCGAGCGTTTAAAGGACTTGAAACATCAGCTGAAGTGTGAGTAATAAATTGAGGTAACCGGTAAAAGCTGATGAACTCAACAATCGATGCTCTATCTGTCCATAAAAGGATGATCGCAGAGTGTCTGTGACTGAATGTTGCTCGCCAACGTCACAAAAATATTCTAACTTCCCTTAAAAACCCGACGATAAGATGTTAGATGGCTTATCGCTAATTTATTTCTCACGTTAACGCGGCGTTCACAGACTCCCATGAAATCCCAGCGCTATCACCTAAAAGAGCAGAATTTGACTAATTACAAATTGTATGTGTTTTTAGAAACATACAATATGTAACATGCAAAACGTACAAAGCAAGAGATTTATCATAGATCAACAACCTACATATAAACCTACTAACTGTATTAGCATGCCTCTCTTTAGCTCAATATATGTCCATGTCTAATGCAATGTACAACATTATGTAACAGTCCAACATAGTATAAATCTACTTAAGCATCCACTTTTCTATAATACATACTTCCTACAGGCACTGCAATAGTTTAACTCATCATGAGCCAAACTTAATCTAATAACTAAACTCACCTCAGTGAATTTGTTATATCTATTTATCCTGATTCATTCTTGTCTTTACTTCTCCATATTGTCTTGCTTTGGATCGCTCTGTTATGGGGCCGTTCTGCATGTCCTGATGAAGCCGTGTGCGTGGGAGTCACAGACGGTGGAGGAAATGCATGAAAAAGAACCTGCATACGGGTCAATACATAATAATGCACGACAGCGCCTGGGGGGGGGGGTGCGGCACACGGTGCTGGTGTGAGCTAATTGTCACCGGCAGATCAAATGTCGCGGAGGAGCCGGGCCACAGGTGAGCGGCGTCTGGCCGTTTTGGGGAACCATAAGGCGACAGAAGGCGCTGCCAAGCGAGCCTTGTCTGTTTGGAAGCGGGCCAGAGTGGCCAGTGGCTGGCCAGGTCGTGTCAGGCCTGCTGCTCATCCTCCCACCAGAGATCTGCAGTCCCGTCAAAGCTTTCACCTCAAATCCGATGTGCGATATTTTTTTTTCCAACAGGTCAAGACAAGCGGTGGACATGAGGGCATATTGCAGTTTACTGCAGCAGCTGGTGGCTGATGCACATCACCCTCCTGCTGCTTTCTGGCTGCACCCTATTAAGAGATTTGCTCTCACATCGAGCGTCTGTTGGTGTAAGCTGTGTTTTTCCAGTTTATTGTCCAAACAGTAACAAAGCTTCATCCTTACAGAACTGCATTTAAAAGCTATCATCTATTTTATTTAGTGAACTCCACAAATGTCATCTATTCATCTGCTATAATAATGCACAAGATAAGACTGGACATGCCTAATAATACCTAAAAAATGAGGAAGAAAAGCTTAAATAATGAAGCACTTTCTGGAAAGTTTCGCTGCTAGCTCCACTCATAAATCATCTGGTAGTTTTCCTCTGCAAAGACTACGTCATGATGTTATTACACAACAGCTGGATCGTATGTAATGTGCATTCTAACGACACTGACGGCGGTGAGGAAGTATAATCAAGTTAAGATGACGTGGTTAGAAGTGCTGCTGATTAATCAGTGCTTGTTGCTTTGCCTGCCAGCAGTAATTCTTCTTCTTTTCTTTTTCCACCCACAATTCAGAGAAGTTGGATTCTGAGTATGATTTGATCACTGTCGTCATGGTAGATACAGCAGATAGCGATGTTCACTATGGGTCATTCAGGTGATGAATAGGGTAAGGAGGTTATGTGTGATGGGCTGGTAGGGGTCAAAGGTTACTGTGAAGTTTTAAGTCGATACTACTATAAAATCCTTCAAACCAGCCGGATATTTCAAGTTAAGTTTCCCGGTACGACACGATGCGCGCGGGATAATCACGCGGAATCTGCTCTTTTAAGCTCCGCCATTCTCCCTAATCTGGGAGATGAAGAGATTGTCAGTCGGATGAGAAGCAACTGCCTCCTCTTCCTTCACAGTGTCGCCTCTATTCCTCCGGCACGCCAGCCAATCCCAGCTCACCGCCGGGGTACGGAGAGAGAGAGAGAAAGACAGAGAGAGAGAGAGGGTATAACAGAATTAAAGCGGGAGGATTACGCTGATCTTTTTAATAAAGGCGGTAATCTCTGAGGAGTTTAGTCGTAGTCTCAAAGGGGAGAGCGATGCCCTGGCGGAAGCCCGTGTAGGAGTAGTACGGTACGAGGGGAGTGAGTGTGTGTGTGTGTGTGTGTGTGTGTGTGTGTGTGTGTGTGTGTGTAAGATTGAGAGAAAAGAGAAAAGGGAAGGAAATCTAAAGTTGAAGGACAGATGGTGTAACACAGGATGAAGAGATGCTTCTAAAGACCCACGTTTGGGATTTACACATTCAGAGGGAGACTGTGTGTGTGTGTGTGTGTGTGTGTGTACAGTCTGTGCGGTAAGGTTGAGAAATAACAGAAATGATGGATTCTAGTATGTGTAGTGGAGCTGAACTCCCCCCTGACTGCAGTTCGTGGGTTTTTGCGCGGCTTCGCTTCGCCACGTCACGGCGAGCACACGTTCCCTCCTCCATCACCCCGCTGACTCCTCGGCAGTAGCATGATCTGCCCACGTGGCGTTAATCAGAGCTGATTGAAGGCCGGCACACGCCCTGTTCTAGCTCAAGTGCATCTGCAAACGCCAGCGATATAAAACGAGAGGGTGAACCGTGCAGCCTTGATTTCATATGATGCCTAATAAGACAAACAGACTGCAATTACACTCAGAGAAATGTAGATATATGAAGTAACAATCAGGATCTTTGCAGGATATTTACTTCAAGAAAGTAAGTATATAAAAATGGCTGCAGGGTTTTTAATAAGCACATGGCTGAGTTTGTTTTTATGTATTTTATGTTTTTATGCATTTGTTTTATATTATTATTTTATTCAATATGAAATGTGGAAGTTAACAGTAAATGACACAGATATACACAGTATAAGAGACATTAATGTTATATACAGATAAAATCTAATTTTGAAGTTTAGTTTCTCACCTGGTGTCATATTGAAACATAATTAAGTTACATATTAAAGGCAGAATATTAACCGCTGTTAATTAAAATATCTAAAAATTACATAAACTATGTTAAATGTTTTATTATTATTAAAAATATATGCATCTAAACCACACCATCAGGCATTATAGGTTTTTCCATATAAAGCCACAGCCAGTGTGAAATTCTGGTTGTTCAGTGCCTCGGGAAATCTGCTCTGTGCCGCGCTGCCGTGTGGCCCCGTTCCGTCGTTTCCCTCTGCAAGAATAAAAGCCGCTCCTATAACAACATATCAACTTTATTTTTCCCCTCGCACACGCAAACACACAAACACACGGGTGTTCTCCAGGGGCTCCTTCGACTTGTCGCGACACGTGCAATCAACTCGAATTGGATGTGAACGGGCCGTCGCCGTGGAAACGAAAGTCCCCTTCCTGTCAGATCACGGCGACGCCTTGAGCCACCGCGATCATGGAAAATGGCCCACGGACAAGTTCGGTTGTCGTCGTCTGATCTGGATCGGTACCGCGCTGGCGAGCAGCTCGACAGGCAGCTGGGGTCTTATTGGGAACAGGCTTCGCAGTTAAAACCTGAGTGCGCCTGTCTTCCTGGACGCCGGCCCAGACATGAGATCTGTGTTTGATGTTCACTTGGGAGGAACAGAGGGAGCCCGCTGAGCGCCATATGACACGCAGGCTCCCTCCCCATAAACAGAGACACACAGAGGCTGTAAGGCTTCTTTTCTTGGCTCCTTATCCGACTCTTCTCATGCCAGTCCCCGCGTTTGTGTCTCGCACGTATATTGGTGTGAAAAAGTGTTTGCCCCCCATTGATTTCCTTTGCAAGTCAGTCACACTTAAATGAGGAATTCATAATTTACCTCTTGTTTATCAGACAAAGTGAAAAAGAACCAAACAATCCTCAAACACTGGACATCACACAGAGAATTCAGGATCAAATAAAAAAATAATTCAGTTATCAGTCTGGAAAGGGTTATAAAGCCATTTCTGAAAGCTTTGGGCTTTCAGCAAACCACAGTGAGAGCCATTATCCAAAAATGGTGAAAACATGGAACAGTGGTGAACCTTCCCAGGCCGGACAACCAAAATTACCCCAAAAGACCAGCAGCAGCATCCAGAGAACACCAGGCCTCGAAGGCCTCGGTTAAGGTCAGAGTTCATGACTCCACCGTTAAAAAAGAGACAAAAATGACTGCATGACGGAGTTTCAAGATGAAAACCGCTGCTGAGCAAAAAAGACCATTAAGGTCCATCTCAGATTTACCAGAAAAAGTCTGGATGATCCCCAAGACCTTTGGTAAAATACTCGAATCTCCTGGAAGATATCTGTCGAAAAAGTAATGATGCGTTTCAGAAAAAGAACATCGTACCAACGGTAAAATATGGTGGTGTTTAGTGTGATGTTCAATAGTCCTGGAATTGGACCTTGCTGTGTTGAATAGAACCGTGAAGTCTGTCTACCAGGAAAAATCCTCAAGAAGAATGTCCATTTGTTCTGTGACCTCAAGCTGAAACCAACTTGGGTTCTGCAGCAAGGACCATCATCAGAAAAACATCCTATTGAGATGCTGTGGAATGGCCGTACAAACAAGCAGGCAGTGCAGGCTGCAAAACCCTACAATTGAGTCTGAATTATACCAATTCTGCAACAACGAGTGGACCAAACTTCCTCCACGGCGCTGCAGAGGACTCGTTTAAAGTATAGCAAAAACGCTGGATTGCAGGCGCTGCTGCTGAGGGCCCAAACCGGTTATTAAGTTTAGAGAGAAATCACTTTTCCACACAGGGCCATGCAAGGTTCTGATTTTGTTATACATACAAGGATATAAAACAATAAAAAAATCACACCACTGTACATGCTAATCGTAATAGTTGACAATGTTCTTTGCCTGATTAATGTCCAACCAACGTGATTACTGACTGAGCCTTGGCTAAATCTTCCTAAACAAGCTATTTAAAAGTTTTTTTCCCTTCATTGACCCTGTTTCTTTGGGATTAAGTGGTCATTCGTTACCAAACACAGGTGGATAACTGCACGTCGAGGTGCGAGGCTGCATATACGAAACCTTGGTGGCACGACGGAGGTGAAGATGGGTGCGAAGGCTCCCATTACAGAGGTCAATGCTCTCATTCATATGGGCTCGGGAAAAGGGAGGCCGAGAACTCTCCGGAATGTTCCGGACAACAGCGTCCACGTCTGAGGGGAGTATTGTGCGATCGGCGACTCTGGACTTGACAGTTTGACACTCCCCCCCCCCGCCCAAACTTACGGTGGGCGTCTTTGTCCCGATAGACGTTAGCGCACAAAGGAGTGCCTCTGTTTATTCAGCCGACGCACTGAGCCGCTTCTGTTTCCCCGTCTGCGACACGTGGTTCTGATCACGGCGTCCGAGGGTCGGGTTCGTATAGCGGAGCTGCATTAAAACGCCATTAAAAGCTGTCGGATCTCATCTCTGCAGCGAGAGTTAGAATGTACGATTTAGGAGCCGTAAGCATCCTTCTTATGACTCAGTAAAAGTAGTTGTATCTTCTCGGCTCCAGGGTGATACACTCTCAGCTGTTTCGTTTTAAGCGTTAAAGTGTTCAGACCGTTAATCACCATAACTGAAGTCATATTTCTTTAAACTTTGCAGTGAGCGGGTGATTGATGGTCTGAAGCGTCTCTTTGTTCCTCCCCGCTCTCATAACTTGATGCAGATTCTGCGCTGGCCCGTTTTTCTCAGACTCGATCGCTCACGTTGAGCGAGCGGAGCGTCTCTGCGTCGTGTCGGCATACTCCAGGGTGGCTGGAATGTGCGAAAGGAAGAAGTCATTACAGTGATATGATCCCAAAGTGTGGGAAATCAAAAGGGCTCGCGTGTCTGAACGTGTTTAATACTGTGCCCCTATGTGTGCTGTCGCGCTTCGTAAGGAAACGAGATGCTTGTATGACCTGAATTGTTCATCCTGTGCACATTTTTGCTTATCATTAAACATGTTCTACATATGTTGGTGGTGGTTGTGGCCGCCATCGGTCGCATTATACAAATCAATCTGCAGACCCTTGAAACCTGCTTGATTGATGTCATCACTTAATTTGAGTTTGGAATGCAGTCTGACAATACATTCATCAAAAATGTATGTTTATTATCTGACACATCTTAGGAGGTTCTTAAAGGTACAGTATGTTGTTTCTTGTGGCATCTTGTGCAGAGGTTGCAGATTGCAACCAACAGATCGGTGAAACTCATGAAAAAAAAAACTAGAACCTCCAGATATCTTTAGAGCTAGCGTTTGGTTTAATTGTTTTGGGCTTGTGTACGATGCAACACTGCATGTTCCATGGAGGAAGACCTGCTTAACCATGTAGATACGATTCTTATTGAAATTGAGTTAAAACATGCATCTGCTGCACCTTTAAAACAAGCTTCACTATCTCTATTTTTTAAATAATCTCCTATCCAACAAGGAGTAAATAAACAGTCATCATTAAAAAGACCATTATGATTATGGTTTTGTCATGTGTTGATTTTGTAGCAGCTTTCAGTATTAGTGCATAAATCGATATGATTTAGAATGTGAGGGAGATGAAATTTTTTAGCTCCGCTTGAGAAAAGAGGAGCTGATTAGTTGTGACTCCGTTCCCCATGATGCCCCACCCGGAGGTTAAAGATCCCTGAGAACTGACTCTGGTCACACCTTCAGGATTACAGAAGTCAATCCCTCCCAGTTATTCAGCTATTTCTAACAGCCTCTCCCCCTGGTTGAGTCGAGGTCTTTTGGCTTTTCGGGCCGAGGTCAGCGGATTTCTGCGTCACAAATTCCACAGGTTTGGCTGCTGCTGGTGGTGGTTGGCGCGGGCGGCACAATGTGGCTTTTTTTTTTTTTTTTTCCTGTTCCTGCTCACTCCCAACACCGAACTAATCAACGCTCAGGCACACAGTAATCATTTGGAATCACATTGATGCCATTTGAACAGAAGTAATTAGCACTAGCCTTGCAGTGGAATGAACTTATGTCCCATCTAATTAAAGGAAAGTAATTAAAGCTCAGGCTGCTCTGGCTTACTGGTGCTTTTTTTTTTTTTTTTTTTTGGTAAAATTAATTAAACGTAAGTCTTGTATTCTTTACTCCAATTTACTCAGGATGAATAAGCCAGTTCTAAGTATCTCATCTCCACTAGGTCTTTGCCTGTGAACATCAACTGGATAATAAAGACAGGCACCTTCTCCATTCCATAAAGCTGCTCTTTATAGCGACTTAACTAGATGTATATTTGCCAAACCAACCTAAAAGTACTTTCTGATGAAGCTTAAATCAAACTTTTATGTCCATCCGCTCCAGTTTTCTGCACTCTGGGTTCAAAGGGCAACCATGAGCCCAATATGCCTTGGCTCAGAAGACGTTCACTTGGATAAACAACATAAAGGTGAAATTTATACCTAATCTGAAGTGTTTTCTAATGTTAGTTCTTGGTTTGACAATAGAAAAGACTTCAAGGATGTACGGACATACCGGCTGGGTTTGGTCAGTCCATCTCTAATACATCAGTGCACAGCCACGTTCATGTTTCAAGGATCAAGGTTTTTATTCCTCCCATAAACATCAAGTACGTTCTGTAAATAATGGCCGTAAAAGCGTTTTATGGGTGCGGCCTGGATCACTATACGGAGCAATAAAGTCAAAAAAGACCAAACTAATAAAACAAGGAAAAAGAAAAGTATCGGCTTCAGCTTCTCTCTGAAAGGATCCACGTCGCTCACGATACAGAACTCCATGCGGCGGAAGAGTTTAAAAGCTTAATGTAAAGAGGTTTAGCATGAATAAAGGCACTCATTCATCGATGGGGTCACCCAGGGGGGGCAATTCTTCACACAGGGGCAAAGTCCAAACATAGTCTTTATGCAATTTCCCAGTGTCGGCGTCATTTTTGTGCATTTGTGCCTACGTTGTTTTTTGCACAATAGGCAGCACCGTGCAATTCCAATGCTCATTTTGCTAAGAAATTGCATTTGCAATAAAACCTACATTTTTTTTGCAGATGCAGGGCAATTTCGAAATCACAAAACACCTTTCAATTAACAACACGTTCTTCATCTCGTCATGTTTTTTCATCCACACGACGAGTCCGGTGAAGCAGCAGGAATTTAATTTACAATCTCTGATTTAATAGATCAATAACTGTGCATCAGTTTACAGCCTTTGGACTGATGGGAAACTTGGCGTTACATTTTAGAATGTTCTTGTCCCATTTGTTGCTGCTAATTTCTTCTTTCAGGACTCAATTTATATTTTTACAGCTTTTTTTTTATAAGGATTAATGAGACACGTGTTGCTGTTTATTGTTTCTGTGTTGTGTAATTTCTGTTGCAAAAAAGTTTCGTAAAACGGCTCCACACGGAATATATTGACTAATATAATGAGGACCCCCTCAAATATCCAATAGCTGAGCTTTTAAGCTTAAAACTAGGCTCACCACTTCAAACGTACGATTGAATACTTGCCAAATTGGATGTTCACATCCCTCAGGGTAACATTATATTACAGCCTCACATCTCCGCTGCTTAAAATGCTCCGAGATAGGAAACAGGAAGTTGCATAACATGTAAAAACAAACACGATTCCGGGACAACCTCGGTGAGGTGAGGTGAGGTGAGGTGAAGCCCGTTCTGTTTACGCAGAAAAGCCCACGATCGACAAGTAGCTTGTCTCGCGGAAAACATTGGAACCTCTGCAACGACTTTTTCTTACTGAGACAAGATGAAAATCTGCTGATTGACAAATTTGGATCTGATGCGTATTTGTCCAATCCACCTAAAGGTTGTGCAGATATTTCAGGCTGACCTGGAAGCGTCGCTGACATTCAACCAGTCGGTGCAGAGAACACAATTGGATTAGCATATTGCGTCATTGGTTGACTCCTTTGCGACGTTTCGAGCCACCGGCAGCTATATACTTCTTTTTTTTTTTCTAAAGCTTTTAGCAGCTTTCAGCTACAGAGTCAGAGACGTGTGTGTGTGTGTGTGTGTGTGTGTGTGTGCGTGTGCGTCAGCGTGGCTCCGGGGCAGACATCTGTTTATGACTGTGTTAAAGTCAGAAGGCCGAGTCATCAGTGCGCCCTGTGCTGTGTCTGCTCTGTCTGTCCCTCGCTCCTCTCTCTCTCTCTTCCTCTCCAACACATTTCACGTCTGCCTATAATTTACCAACTCATCCCTCGCTGCTTTTTCGCGGTGGGGAGAAAAGCCTGCGAGAGGTGGATGATTAAGGAAGTGTTTGTGTGCGCGTGTATTTATGGGGACGCCTGAAGGCTAAGAGATTAGATTTCCTTTAGATTGGTTATTACTTAAACAAACCCGGAGGCTCTGTCTCCCTCTCCTTTGCTTCTTCTCTGTCACTCACACACACACACACACACACACACACACAGACACACAGTGCATGGTTTATTAAGGGAAACACTCTTTTTTTCCCAGCATCAGTCTGTCTTGTCATCACTATACATCTTCACTATAGCTCCTGGGATGGGTTTCGGGAAAAAGAAATGTGCCTTTCTGAAGGCCCTCACACTTCATCTCACTCAGAGAGAGTTTGACTTTCAGCGTTTTCCCCGACTGTGGCGAAGATGATGAAGATGACAGAGCAGCTTTTTAGTTGCCATTATGTTCATGTATCAACGTTTTCTTTATTGATGTGATGAACATTGCAGCTAAGCTCATGATAAGGCAGCAGAAATGCAAAGAGATGTGATACTATATGATTAGCCAACATGTACATACATCTCATTTTCACACCTTTTTAAAAGTAATTGTATAATTAATTTTAGCCTGAATACAGTTCCTGGTTATTCTTAATGGGCTAACTGATATATTACAGATTTTACTGGAGGCCTCCTTGTCATCTGCCCTGCTTTCCCTTTCCTTTTTGATCTGATATGCATGTGGAATCTGCCAAGACGAGAAAGAAGCAGTCAGAGAGAAAAAGAAGGTGGACAAAATTATTATAAAATATAAAGGAGGGAGGCGAGAACACAGGAACGAGTAAGGAAGGAAGGAAGATAGACTTAAAGAGCAGCAGCAGAAGTTTCACCAGGGCCCCTGCAGGGCTTCCTATGTGACACGTTTTGTGTTGAGGCTTTGTAATACTACTGCCCATCTCTCCGTGGCATAAAAACCCCGCAGCGGTATTCATGGCATTTAAAAGTCAGCACAGTTGCTCCTTGGTCTCTGGTTGGTTTAAGTCATTAAAGATTTAAAGACAAAAGGGAGCAGGCATCCCTCCCCTCCATCCTCAAGAGACAGATGGGAGGAAATACAGAGAGGAAGAAAATGAGGGGGTCTGAGAGAGAGAGAAGAAGAAGAAAGAAGGAAGGAACAGAGAATGGTGGATATGGTGTGTGTGTGTGTGTGTAAAGGTGGTGAAAGGCCAACGAAAGGCAACAAAAAGAGAGTGATGGATGGGGAATGAATCAAATGAACAAAAAAACAAGACAGAGGTGTGTCAAAGACAATACTAAAAGGCATAAAGAGAGCCAGGGTTTGGTTGAGGGAGTGATTTAACATACGCTCCATTCCAGAGGTCAAGGGTCAAGCCCTGGATCACGTGTGTGTGTGTGTGCATCTGAGTGGTCTTTGTTAGAGCTGCCTCTGTAGATTTGCAGGAAGGAATGGGTGTGTGTGCGTGTGTGTTTGATTTGAGTTAAATCTCCATGCATCTGTTAAAAAAAAAAGAGAAATGTCTCAAAATCTCTTTTTTCCAACTTCACGTCGTGTCGCACGCGCTTATTGAACATGCATTGACTCAGCTGTCCGCTCCTCCTTCATCAGCCCCTGGGATTACTGCGGTTTAAGCCAGTGACTCACACAGATGGAGGGAGAGCTCCGTTATTGAGCTGCGACACCGATTTAGCATCAGATAACCCGACAAGAATCTCTAACCGCAGCCGTACCTTTCTGTGCAGGCCGAGAAGCGCGGGGGCCGCTCCGTCGCCGTCCCCCTCCCCGGCCGGGCCGTGCCTCCCCGCCGTGCTGCGCTCCCTGACCCGCTGCCCCGGCTCCGCGGGGATCCGCTTGCCCCTGCCCCGCCGGCCGCAGTCCTGGCAGGGCTGGGTGGGCCGTCCCGCGGCCAGGGGCGCGGGGGGGCCCCGCCAGCTCACCTCCAGGTAGACGTGCACGCTCACGCACACGGCGGCGAGCACGACCCCCAGACGCAGCAGCAGACCCTGGGTGACTCGCTCCTTGCACGCGTCCGTCCACGGTTGCCTGCAGTTCATCCTCATCCTTTCTGCTCCTCCTGTCGCCGCTTCAGTCCATCTTCCTGACTTTTTTCTATCCCATCATCCCTTTCCTTCCGAGTACTAGAACACCTCGTCTCATAAAGCAGCACACGTGTGCATACATCTCAATCTGAATCATTGTGTGGCTCTCAGTGTGTGTGTGTCAGGAGTACAATGTGTGCCGCTCACTTTGACAACTTTGGGAACTCCCTCCTCACATTCTCAACTCTCCTCTTCCCCCCAAACACACTCACACGCCCCTTTAATGTGCTTTCTCTCTGGTTCAGATCTCTCAGACACACACAAAAACACACCCCTATGCTACGCTGCTCACTCCCTCAGATCGCCTCTCCCGCCCCGCTGGATCTCAGGTTACCGTGTAACTCTAGACATGGGCAGGGCATGCCGCTCCGCTACGGGCCCGTGCAGGTCCCTCTCAGCATCTGCACAGCCTGGATTTCTGCAGTGGGTCAACTCGGATTCATGCAAAATTTGTTGTGCTGCAGAATGCATGAAATCTCTGTTTTAAAAATGCAAAGATGTCCACGTTTCTTTAGTAGTGAGGCATTCAACAAGTTTTTAAAATAAAAAGAAAAAAAATGTGATGATCTTTTCACACGGATTTTAATTTATTGCAAAGATCATTCGGGTAAGTTCAACAGATGTCACCTGCAATACCCTAAGAAATCAAATCATGACTCTGAGCTTAGTGCTGACTCCGTTTCTGAATTAAATCCAGGTGGGTCTTAATCTTATTTCTGTTCCTTTAATATCCCTGCTAATAAATCTCTGAAGCCAACATTTGTCTGGCCTCATTCTCCTTTTAAATTGCTTCATTAACTTCTTTCATTGATTTTCTTCCAAACACCTAAATGTGCTGTTAATCATGAACAAATTAATAATCAGATCCCCCTCCTAGCGCTGCTATTTATTAAACATGGAAATGATGTTTTAGACTAAAAGAGAACACACATTTATCAGGGACGCCAGAGTCTATTATATTTGGATAGAGAAAAGCACAGCTAAGGATTGTATCACTTGGATGGAACTGATGATTTTCCCTGGCTTCACAGAGCCCAAACAAATACAAAGTGGGGGCATATTGATAAGGCTGCTTTCTTTATGCCTTTTAAAGCAATGCCAAGCTCCTGCTTGCACATTAGTTCACATGCAGCTCTTTACTGCCCCCTTTGGAGTGCAAACATTCTCCTCTCCGATTCCTCTGTTAAGAGCAGAAAGGTTCATGGTTGTGACTTTCATGCAAAAATTGCAACTCTATTCATTTGTTTCCACTCCTTAAACACAATATGGTGGTAAATGCCAGCATAACGAGGGTTACATCTGAATAAGACTGGTGTGATTTTCACCAATTAATCAATCTGTCACAGTGTGGTTGAAAGGTTTGTTAAATGAATTTATACATTACTATTTGCTTTATAGTTGAAAAAATGAATAATTTTAAGTCAAACGACTACTAGACAAATTCAATCGAATATATATTAGTAAAATCTGGGAGGAAATGCTAACAATCTCTACTGCCACCCAGTGGTCAGTCATGAATGCTAATCACCTCCATATGGATTAAATTATAATTTAGTATGAGTCTGGTAAAGTAAGTGGTGATGGTAAAAGAAGCAATGAAAGAATGAGGAAAAAATCAATCCACTATGACTGACAGCAGACAGAGAAATGATAAGGGAAAATCTTGCAAAGCCTATATGTGTAATTGTGTTTATAGATGACTAATTATCTATAAACACTAATTCTTCTTTGCATAGCAGCATTCTACAACCTTTTGGAAAACCTGCACGAAACATTTCAGTAACTTCAGATTCTTTTGTGTGCAAAATACTCGATTTTTTATCTCTGTCTCTCTGTCGACAGCCTTTTCACATGTTGCAGTGATTTGGCCAAAATGTGTTGACACATGGAATATGTTCATGAGCTCTCGGTTATCGAGTCAAGTCAAGGTTATTTATGTAGCACGTTTCTTACGACGTGCGTGCTGTCATGGCGTACTGGATGTGAATGCACAGACGTTGACACAAAGGTTAAACTGAGGCCATGCAGAGGCCAAGCAATGACTTCACAGACCACTGCCCAAAAACACATTTGCTTGAAAATAAGATAGAGATCAAGAAAATAATTGATCACATATGTAAAAAAAAAATCATAACCAAGTCATGATATGGCATGAATTATTTTTTCAACCAATTACACAATTATATATATATATAAAGCCGAAAGATAGGAAAAACAAAAGTAGTGGCTGAGACTCCTGGGAATAAAGATGGAAAAATGGTGTCATGTAGGGTGACAAGAATGAACACGACATGAAGATAAGTGTGAACCCAGCAGTGGTTTGCACAGGTCTGTGTGATTCTATAAAAAGATGTGCGGTGCAGTTCACAGAAATGTGAGATAAGTAAAGAACCATGATGAATAAACATGATGAAGCAATTTCTGAACCTGCCAACATTCAGGGAGTGGGAGGCTGGGGATGCTTACATGTAGTGCGAAGATTGATTTGGCAACTCGGACAATGTCAGACAAACATCCAAAACACATAGATCACTGTGCGAGATTACTCATAGTAAAGAATGAGAGCCAAACCAGGTGACATGGCTTTGTAGCAGGGAAAGAAAAACTAGACCAAACTGGACTGAAACAAGCGAGTGTACTCAGTAGAAGAAAGACTCGGTGGGAAAAAGCCAGTTGTGACAGGAGCAGGTGAAGGTCAACGCGTGTTTGCTTTCAGCTGGGGCCCAAAATACTTAAACATACAGGTCACGGGGCCTGGTGAGGATACACATGCACACACATCTCAAACCCGGAATAATGCTTGTTTTTGAATTAACGCCCATCTTGTGACTCTGTGTATTGTATATTATGTATTAATGGAAACATCTTTATTGCAAAATGTAAATCAGTCCTTTAGCATGTTCTAAAACCTGGTACTTTTCTTGTTTTTCTCAGTAATCATACCACTATCATTAATTATTATTAATTATCCACTGTAACACTAAACCTCTCTTTCTGTCCACTTCACGGCAAATCAATGACAAATCATAGTTGGCGAGATGAGAAAGTCAAAAACAGGTCTCTCATAGTATATGTTGTGCTCATGTTGGTTTCTCGCCAGTAAAAAACCCATTTGTACCGATTATTTGAACAAAAATCACAATTTTGCGATATGTTTGACACAAAATCACAAATGGTATAACCAAATAAGAATAATACAATTTATATATATTTAACCCAGAAAGAATAAAAAAACTAGTTGATAGCATGCATTTATAATATTAAAAAAATATATATATATGTCAGATATATATATATGTCATTTCCTGTTTTATTTTGAAAAGTAACTTGGCCACTTGCTCTTCCTCTGATTGCCGTCCTGATTGTTTCCACCTATTTATCATCCTGTATATATATTGTCTGCGTCTTCCCCTGTCTTGTGCCAGAGTGTTTCGTTCCTCTTGTTTGAGTCATATTTAGATTCCTAGTTATACATGGATTCATAGACTCATAGATAGTTGGGAGGTTTCTTCGCCACTTTTGTTCACTGTGAGACAGCTTTTCCTGCTGGTACCCAATAAAGCCTGTTTACCACTCCAAACTCCTGTGTCCTGTTCTGGTCCTGACAGTTAAACTATCTGTCGATTTTGGGTTTACACCACATGGTACATTTGGCATTATCCCATTTATAAATTAACACTGTCAGACTGCACGAATGACCCAGTTATACTGCAGTTTTATTATTTCCCATCAGCAAACACTGTGAGAGTTTGTAGTGGTGAATCCAGCCAAGACAAGGTGCAGTAAGTCAATACAGTCTCAACAACGCCGTACTGCACATATCAATCATTAATCACACGTTGCAGTGCACCCACAGAAACAGCACAGGGAGATTGGCTCAAGAAATAAAAAAATGCATCACCTAATAATATATAAACTGAAGACTAATTTATACTGTTACATACATGCAAGGGCAGTAGTTCATGTTTGTATCTGGTTCATGTGTTTTGATTATATGTAAAAAAAGTAATAGATTAATTGATTGTGAATAACTAATTAAAGGTTTAATATTATATAAAAGTGGGGTTTTAATCGCTTTTTTGGTAGAAGCTCTAGTTGTTAGATGAATGCTCAATCCACAGAAACATGCACACGGCCCATACTCAGAAACTGAACCTTAAAGTGAGTAAAGTGTAAAGTGGTGATGTCACAACTATGCAGCCGCTGCCATTCGGGCGATTAAAGGAGAGGCTCAATAATATTATAATATCAGTTTTAATATGAGTTTTCATAGAACTCCAGAGAGACGGTTAAGAGGGGGGATGAAACTATATTGAGATGAGTGTTTGGTATATATCTTGTTAGGGATATCACAGATTGTGTGTGTGTTTAGACAAAAAAAAACAAGTCATGCCATGGCTTCACCTCCTCACATCATCTCATGATTTCCTCCGGTAATGGATTGATTGAGGAAGCAATTACTACTGTAGCCTCACACACCTGCCATATAGCGTGTATACGACCAGGCATCTGTATTTATCTATATAAAGGTTGAATCTGACAGCATTTACCGTTCACTTACAATTAAAGAAAAGACTCTCACATCTCCTAAGTTGCATTGAACTTCTGTTTCAGTAATAAAAACCTGCAGTGGATTGCTTCATTCTATTAGAATGTGTTGCAATCAAGGCCCTGTTTGTCATGGTTGGAGAATCAGACACTAACGTTGCTGTCAGACGCAGAGAGTTGAACCCAAAAAAACACATTTTTCAGTCTTCCCCCCTGATTCAGCGAGTGGAAGTGGACCCCTCCTGTGTGTGCGTGTGCGTGTGCGTGTGTGTGTGTGTGTGTGTGTGTGTGTGCGCCCCTCCTACTTCGCTGCACTCCGTTGCAGCCAAACATTATGACTTGGTGCTGAAGCGCAGGAGGATCCGCTGCACGTCGGGGAAAAGACGCACAGAAAGACGCACAGATCCCAAGGCCGGAAAATGACCGTAGAGAGAATATTCGACGAGCTCGGACACTTTAAAAGGTACAAACAGGACTCGCCTTCTTTTGCAGACTCGTGAAGTTCGCAGCTCGTCTTGTTTTTGTTGGTGGTGTCATTCGAGCAGCGCGTTGGACAGCTGGATGTTCCCCTCACTGGACCAGTCAGTGTCCATGTTACACAAAGAAGCAACAAGAACAGACAATCCCACATTAAACTTTGTGCACAACACAAAATATTAAACATGCATCTTTTTCTATAACCGTATATATGTATATTTTTAATGTATTATTCTATTCTATCTAGTTGAAAGACCAGATTTTCATGCATATAATTACATTAGCACTTGTTATGTTTATACTTTTTTCTATTTTGTTCTCTGCTTTGAAGATAATAATATTTTAATGACTGGAAAATATAGCAGTTGCACATAAACATAAAAGTATTTATCACATATGCAAACTTCTTATTCTAGAGACATGAAGGATTAAATAGATATATACATGATACATGTCAGGGTTGAAAAGAGTTTAAGTGAAATGCTTTTTTTTTTTAGGGGGGGTGTTATTGCCATGTTCTCAGGAATAAGGGGTAGGAATCATTGCACTTGAAGACTTAGTTTTTTTTTTTTTTTACTTTAAATGTTTATTCTAAGTCTTGTACTATCATGACACTGGGAAAAAAAACTGTATGAGTGACATTTAGATTTTTTCTGGGTGAGTGTGATGAGAAGTTAAAAAAATGACTGAATTTCACAATTTGTAATAGTTCCTCTTGGTTCAACGGTTTTTTTTTTTGTTTCTGTGCAGATTTCAGGCCTGCCTGTACTTTGCTGCAGCCTTCCAGGCTGTAGCCTGTGGGATCCACTACCTGTCCTCTGTCTTCCTGGTGGAGACTCCGAATTTTGTGTGCAATGGCGTACCCGGCAACATCACCGACGTCTTGTATGGTAACCTGTCGGGATCCAGCGTGGAGGAGCTCCTGCCCGTCTATGTGAGGGGGACGGGCTCTTTGGTGGTGAGGACGGCCGAGGGTGAGCAGTGGGAGCTCAGCCGGTGCCACTACGCCCTGCGCGCCAACCCAAAAGACTTCACCTACTACTTTGACGGCAACAAAACGGTGAAAGCCTGCAGTGGGAACTTTATGTACGACCACACCGAGGTGCAACAAAGCATCGTGACGGACTGGGACTTGGTGTGTGAGCGGGAGTGGCTGGCCAAGCTGTGCCAGCCCACCTTCATGTTGGGGGTGCTGATCGGTGCGCTGTTGTTTGGGGACATTGCTGACAGGTAGGCAGAGAATGGCTGTGCAGAGAGGGGGGGTCAATCATATGTGCACAGGCTAATAGATTATAGAGAGTGTATGACAGATATTGTTCAAACATGTACATAGAACTTTAAGACACATTGCATTGTATAAAAAACATAATACTCTTGTTGATGTATAACCACTGACCCATAAACCAGATTGAAAGATTCCGGATGAGCAGGGATGAGCGACAGTTGGGCAGGGAAGAGCGTCGGCCGGATCGATGTGGATGATGGGATGGAGGGGAAAGATAGTTTAGAGAGAGAAAAGTGAGGCAGGAAAGGATGACAGCTGCCAGCACACCTGCTTTGCAGTCTGCCCAAACCGTCTCCTGTAATGGATCACAGCAACAGCGAAGATGCAGCGTGGCAGGATGGGAGTGCAGTAGCTATTATTACGGATGGGCACCTCATGTTGCTTTCTGCGTTTTACAACAGGGCAAAGTGCTTTGTCAAAGTCTGTGAGATCATGTCAGTCTTTAATGACTCTGAGGTTATGAGTTATATTTAGCAGGCAAAGAGGTGTTAGTTTATTCCTATTACACGTTGGACAGGAAAAAAAGATGCATATCAGTAAGACATATGAGAGGGGGGAGAGGAGCATGGAGCTCTCAGTAAACAAACTACCACAATACTGCAAGAAGGACAGATAGGTATTTGACCTGTGTGGGCTTGAACTTTTAACCAGATCCACAAATACTGTGGTAGTTAACGCATCGTAAATCAGAACATCACTGCCTCTTCTCTGTTTTTTTCCCTTCTCTACCTGCTCGGTGGTCTCGCTCCTTCAGGGTTGGCCGTGTACGGATCCTGATGTTCACCAGCCTCTGTCAGTTTGGGCTCGGCGTATGTGTGGCTTTCTCTGGGAACTATTATGTATTTGTGGTGCTCCGATTCCTCCTTGCTATGGTGAGTTTGTGTGGTTCTACGCTGCATTATGTTTTTTTCTGTCCTCAGATGTGATGATTAGATGCGGAGACTTGAATTTCAGCTCATAAATGTAATTCACCAGTGTTATTATGGTGCGATTTATTTAAAATCTATCTATGAATGCTTACATTTGGAAAGTAATCCCTGTTGTTAATTAATACAGCCAAAAGGGGGCAGAGGAAAGGCCTTACGTTCTACTCTCAGCTTGCAATCACAGATGCTCCTTCAGGTGCACCATGTGTCCAATTTCTGCCCGTTCCTATTAGTGCACAACATTTTCTATTAGTTCAACACAATCATAGCAGCTGTGATAAACGGCACATAAAGCAATGTATGCAGACCGCTTAATGACTCAGCAGTCATACTAAATCTTTCATGAATATGAAAGATTTGTCGTCAAAATGAAAAAATCCAATATTTGCAACGCAGCGTTGCCATTGTTCCAAACCTCTCTAGCCTACATTTAGCTGACCCATATTCATGATAGCAATAATGTAATCTCTCCAGCCAGTGTAAATATTTTATCAATATCTTATAAAATCTACATCCAATGTCACTTTAATATCCAAGTTCTGTACCTGTATACCTGTATTTTTTTTTTTGCATTTTTTTGATAGTACACAATAGAGATGTGTAGGAAAGGGGGAGGCAGAGATGAATTTGCAGGAAAGGGTTGCCCTAAGCAGGATTGCTACCAGGGTTAGCCTGTCTACATTTTTCTTTAATAAAACTTATTTGCTTGACCATGTACCTTCTCTTTGGCACCAGACTAGCCAATTGACTCAGGTGTGTTCAGGTAAGAGGTTTAGTTTAAAAAGTGATGCTGCTTGGTACATGACGCAATCTTAAATGCATTATGTGCAGTTTATGGCCGCTGCTATGAACGGGTAATAAACTCACCCGTCAAGTAAAGTGTTACCATATTTGTTCAAGCAATTGCTAAAGCAGACAAAATTAGTTTTCTCTGCAGGGTGGCTGGGCTCTCCCTTACAGATAGGGTGAGAAGCTCCGTCACTTGAGAGGAGCACAAAGTAGAAGTCTGAAGGCTGCTCCTCGTCAGGAGAAGCCAAAATGAGCTGGCTCGGGCATTTAGTGAGGATGCCTCCCTGATGAGGTCTTCTGGGCACGTCCAGGGACAGCCCAGGGGTGACCCAGGAGAGTCTGGGCTTCTCTGCTGAGGCCGCTGCTCCCATGACCAGGAAAAGCAGCAGAAGATGGATGGATGCTAATGTTTCCTATATTAGGATCCATTATGCAAGTCTTTGCTTTCCTCCATGGGATTAGAAAGAAACAACTATATATAGACAGTGTTTGTTATGGACCTTAAAAACAAAGAAAACTTGATAATGAAATACTGGCTTACAGTGTCTTATTATGTAGTATAGAAAACAATCAAACCGAAAAAACTAAAAAAAAAACCTCTTTATTTGCCATTTAAAGAATAGTATGGGTATGTATTATAAATGACATTTACGCCTGAAAATGCCTGTTTAGGTTACAGTAAAAGCTAAAATATAAAAATTTCAGATTATGTATTCTATTAGTGTATCTTTATGTCACTATGTGTGCACACATTTATTTTTCTGTTTTAATTTATTTTTCTAAGTGCATAAAAAAAGTGGAAGGCAAAGAGAGTTATTACAGTTATAGCCTCAACATGGCCATAAAAGTTGTGCTGAAAGAGTCTGCACAGTCTCTCCTCTGTTTCACTCCTTTCTGACTTCCCATCCCCCTACTTCTCCTCATGTACAGCTGTTGTTTTTCAGATGGACTCTCAGATCATGTAGACTCACACTTCAAACCCACATCTACTGTAGACACGGCGCATTTAGCACCTGAACAACATTACAGTGAGATTCAGACCTTAGACTAACACATTTCAGATATACTGTAGCTGTATTCTCGGTTATGTTACATATATGAAATACTAGAGAAGTAGAACAAAAAAACGAGTTCTCTGTGTGCGTCTTTACTTACGAACATATGTAATATGAAGACCAATGTGATGAAATGTAAGGAAAGCCTGCAACACCGGAATCCGCTCCACTCACTCAAAAGCAAGGGTAAATTGCACACAGCTGCTAAACTGTATGTGCATGTTTGCACTATCATATCATCAGTGCAATATCGTTTGTGAATAGGATGTTAAGATGGAGCAAATAGTTGATGCGCAAATTGTGGCACCATCAGTGGCCACAATCCGTTCGTTGGTATTTAAATACATATCTTTGCTAAAAAAATAAACATGTTTAAAGGTGCAATGTGTATTAATGTGGATTAATCAGCAGCTACTGCAGTAGACTAGTGGTGTCTCCAACCATGTTCCCAACAGGCATTATTTAGAACATTGTTGGGATTCTACAAACATTATTGAAACTTAATAATGTGACATATCGACAGTCCTACAGCAGTGACAGTTGTTTTCAGCCTCCACCATTATTGCTAGTGGCTCAGAACTGTGTCAGTACCCTGATCCGTGCACATGCACAATTGACTTTTAATGCCCATCTGAGCCTTAACCCTCCCTAACTATGCATGGGCAGGAAGAGAGAGAGAGAGAGATACAAATATTCAGTTCACTTTATTATGCAGATCAGGTTTTGACCCAATAGAACAGTTGTGATGTTTAGTTGCTCCTTCTCAAACCTATTTTTCATTCCTTCCCTTCTCCCATATTTACATTTGGCAGGTGTCCAGTGGCTACCTGGTGGTGGTGTTTGTCTATGTGACCGAGTTCACTGGCATCAAGGTGCGCACGTGGACCTCTATGCATGTGCACGCAGCCTTTGCAATCGGCATTTTGGTGGTGGCTCTGACTGGCTACCTGGTGCGCGTCTGGTGGATCTACCAGATCATCCTCTCCATATGCACCTCGCCCTTCTTGCTCTTCTGCTGGATGTTCCCCGAGACGCCATTTTACCTGATGGCCAAGGGCCGTTACAAGGACACACAGACCCTGCTGGAGACGATAGCCCGCTTCAATGGCCTTCAGTGCAGGCTGAAGGCCGAGGATCTCCTGGAGGACCAGAACAGCAGAACTCTGCTAGAGAAGGAATCAGAGGAGCAGCCGTCACAGTCGGAAAAGAAACTGTCCATCCTGGACCTGTTCGGCAGCTGGAGGATGGCGGGGCGCACATGCACAGTGTGGGCCATCTGGTTCATTGGCAGCCTGGGCTATTACGTCTTCTCTTTGGGCTCAGTCAACCTTGGAGGAAACCAGTACATTAACCTCTTCCTGGCTGGTAGGTGAAACAGTTACTTACTTAGAAATGTCCTTACTTTTGAAAGAAAGGCACTGTTTTGTCAATTAAACTACTTAAGAAATAAAATCTGTACATTGTTAATGGGTCGAAACAGTGAAGCAGTGGGTAGCGCTGTTGCCTCGCACAAGGTCACAGGTTCAAGTTCTTGAGCTGGGACCTTTATGTGTCCAAATAAATGTGTGCACGCATGTTCTCCCCATGTTTGCAAGGGTTCTCTCCTGGTTCTCCGGCTTTCTCCCACAATCCCAAAAAACATGCTTGGTTTCATTGGAAACTCTACTGTAGGTATGAGTGTGTGAGTGAATGGTGTGTGTGTGTGTGTGCCCGACGATAGGCTGGCAACCTGTCTGGGGTGTATGTGGTGACTATATTTTCTATTCATTTTACAAGTCATTTGATAAATAAAAGTGTGACCTTTCATGAAAAACACAAAATTGTTAGGGTGTTCCCAAACTTTTAATTTTGCTAGTTAGAGGGGATACAGGGGATTTTATTCACAGTTGTGTGCGAAACGTGAACTCAATCAATTAGTGTCTCCTTCCACCTTCACCTGGTGAGCTTGCACCTGGGTGCAGGCCTAAACTGCTAATCTCACACCAAACATATTGCAGCTGAGTATGTCATTGTGAGTATATCAATGCTTTTCTCATCAGGATTTACTATAAAGATTGAAGAGGCTGATTTCAGTGAGTGAAAGCGTGAAGCTCTGCAGTCAATACCCTGTGACATTTACATAGCAAAACAGAAAACTATAGTTATAAAAGAAGATGATGGTGGAAGATGCATAAGGCGTTTACACACAAGTCTATTTCCTGAAACTTAAATAAAAGGCTTAAATAGTCTGAGTGCTACAGTGATCTCTCTCCTCTTGTTACACACAAGTCACCGTGTCAGTGCCACAGTAACCTCTGACCGACAACTGCTGTGATTTGCTGTTTTGCAGGCGCGGTGGAGATTCCCTCTTATCTGGTTGGCTGTTTTGCAATGGACCGGATTGGCAGGAAGAAGACTTGTGCCCCAGCTCTGCTCCTAGCCGGGATCGCTTGCATGCTCATCATCGTGGTGCCTGCTGTATGTATGACCAAATCAATCATTTTAAATGTCTCTGTTACAAGCATAAGATCAGCCCTGGCTTTTAATGCTGCGTTTGATTGGAGTTTAAAGTCAGAAATTGTGCAAACTCAGAAAACATGGCTGGCCATAGTAATGTGATGGCTGCTAAACCAGAGCTCCACCGCACTGTAACAGGTTTGAAAATTCATTTTTTATTGACTACGTCATCAGAGACTCCCTGTCTCGAAATTCAGACAAATTCATCTGTTCACCCTTGACACTGGGGCGGGGCCATTCTGCAAACACAAATAGTCTGGTTTTAGGATTTCCTGTGCAATCTGTGTGGGTCTTTTGGTCTAGAGTTTATTGTTCTGACATTTCCCAACGGAGATGAGAGCCAATGGTCCACTGTAACTGTTAAGCCCTGATATATGACACATGCAATTCTGTGTGTGAGTGTGTGTATGTGTGTGCATGCACTGGTTATGGTTGATTTGGCAAACAGCTGGTACTTAATATCCAAGTCAACATGACCTTTGGTAAAGCCATTCTAAGCAGAGTGCTCAACAAACATAAGGTGAAAAATAGCGGCCTGGAAACGGAGACGGTTGCCTCTTTTTACTATAGAAACTTTAGAGTGAAAATCCATCTGCAGACTGGACACTGTCTCACATACCACTGGGTATGCAGCTCTCAGTGGAAAACTACATCTGCATATATGTCTTACCTTGACATACACACAATGGTCTGTAATGTAAATACATATCAGAGATAAGTTTCACAGTGGATGGGAGTGTTCAGGACCTGGCGTTATTCTGTACACCGCATTCTTGTGTGATCCAATCAGACCAGATCACAGCTTGACAGACAGGACCTACACTTAGTGCAGGTGCTTTAACAAAGAGGTGGTGAGGAATCACCTGACGCCAACATCTAAAACATCTTGAAGATTTGTAATGCCAGTGGTTTTAAGTTAAGCAAACAAAGACTACAAATGTCTTGGAAGGTACTAGTATGTCTCCCTATTCATCTCTACTGTAGCCTACTGCATTAGTAATGGTTTTGTACTATCATTTATATTAATTTCTGTAGCTTTACTTACCCATAATTTTTATTTTACTATAAAAAACCACTATAGCACTACACTCTAGATTAAAATAAACACAACCGATCACTGACAGGATAAGAAAACAAGTTATTTTCATGGAAACAGCTCTGTTTGTGTGTCATTTATACACATGTGACTAATGCCTGGCACTGTAAGTGCAATGTAAACAAGCCATAGCGATGGCTGCCCCATACTGACTTTGTTAAATATAACACTTAATGAAGAACTTATCGCTTACATCTAACATTAGCGTAGCCTAAAACGAGGGCGGTTGGATTCCAACCAGCAGTTTAAAAATAAAGTGTTTGGACTGGGATCGCCTCACACAGCCTCCCTTTCACTGTGTGTATCTTTAGCGTTGCCAGGCGCTGCTGTCTGCATATGTTGCGTTATGGCACTAAATTATAGCACCAGGTGAGGCACTGCAGCTCCTGGTCTCACAGGAACAGGCCAAATAGTTCTGTGTTCTGACTTTACCGTTCCCCCACACATTTGAAATGCTGACATTTAAAATACTTTTGAGTACAAGGCGTTTGTGGATATCCTTTATTTGAGTAAGGCAGTACTCTCTCTTCACTGATATAATTCTGCTTTGAATCTTATTCCTCCACTGTTTATAGTTCTCTTCATCTGTCTAAACCAGGGGTCATCAATCCAGGTCCAGAAAGGCCGGTGTGGCTGCAGGTTTTTGTTCCAACTAGGCAGAAACACACCTGATTTTACTAATCAATCACTAGAGCCCTTGTTAAGGAGCTCCATTAGTAGAATCAGGTGTGTTACTGGTTGGTTGGAACAAAACCCTGCACCCACGCGGGCCTTTCTGGACCAGGATTGGTGACCCCTGGTCTAAACCCTTACACTGGTACAGTGCCATTTCTCCTTGCTTAATAGCTCCCAAAATCTCTGAGCCAGGACTGTGTGATTTTCTGATAGGAAGAGATGGATATCATCAGCATAGCAGCGATAGGAGACTGCTATGCTGGTGTACAGTAAGGTGGTGTATGTTTGAAAGGTAAAGGACCAAACACTTATTCTTGAGGTACTCAAGTGGATAAGATATGCAGTTTGGACACTTTTCCTTCTCCAAGATACTCATCTACACTTATAGATGAGTATATCTCATAACACTTATAATGAGATGTAGTCAAGCACATCTACACATTGAGACACACACACACACACACACACATACTCATTCACACTTGCATGTATCCATAAGGAGAAGTACCTCAGTCTTATAGTTCACATTTCATCATTTATAACAAATAAACTTGATTCATGAGGAGAAAATTAATTCCATTAATAATTAGGTTACTTACGAATGTTGTAAAACAGAATCGAAGCAGCATGCACTTTAGACCTAGTACGTGCCGTGCATGGAGGACTATAAGGTACTGTGTGCTCTTGTTTAAAGTTTGACTATTAACGAAGGCCATTGATGGTCTGATGAAACACTTGAGGTCAAAGGTCAAGTGTCTGTACTTTTTAGTATGAAAAAAACATTTATATCATTTATAATATTATTTACTTGTTGAAGGTTCTACATCCACAAGTTTTCCCCTTGTATTTACAAATGTTGCTTAAAAAACACAAAGAGGGAACTGTGTATGCTGAGAAACGTGGGATGGGGTGTTCTGTCTGCCACTGTTAAACTCGCTTCTCTTTCCCACAGAACATGAAGTCACTGGCCATCGCCCTCAGCATGATAGGAAAGTTTGCCATCGCCATCGCCTTTGGCCTCATCTACCTGTACACGTGTGAGCTTTACCCAACAATCATCAGGTGAGAATACCAAAACATGCAATGACTACATGAACCTGGACTAGAACCTCCTTGCGATTTTAGAGACATTTTGTATAAAACACTTTTCTTAAATTATTCTGTGTCAGATTTAGCAGCATTTAGCGGCATCTAGTAGCGCAGACTTGGCAGAAATGGAAAATAACATTTATAGATTGCAGGATTGAGATGATTTTATCAACACAGTGATTTCTAATTTCACAGCCACCATATTTGTTTCACTGATCTGTTAGTTGCAATCTGGAACCTCACCACTAGGTGCCATAAAAATACTATGTATCTCTGTGTAAATTATGCTCCACTTCATAATGTTATAATC
The DNA here is from genome assembly GCA_036785175.1 of Eupleurogrammus muticus. Taxonomy (NCBI): domain Eukaryota; kingdom Metazoa; phylum Chordata; class Actinopteri; order Scombriformes; family Trichiuridae; genus Eupleurogrammus; species Eupleurogrammus muticus. The sequence continues at coordinate 41,506,530 of JAYKQN010000001.1, read as the reverse complement.
CTAAATTAGTTTATATGTTGGCAGTGGTTGGCCTCATTGGAGTTTGTCTACAGCTCGCTGGGCATCTTCCCTAATGTGATGGCCATGACATACAGCATAGCCCTCAGCTGACCTTGTGGATGCTCTTCCTCCAGGTCTCTGGCAGTAGGTAGCGGCAGTATGATGTGCCGTGTTGGCAGCGTGGTGGCTCCCTTCTGCGTGTACCTGGCTGACATCTGGATCTATCTACCTCAGGTATACATGCATGTTTACTTAACATTCCAAATCTGCCCCATTTAGGCCCCTTTTGTGCACTGTTCCTGGTTATGTATTACACTTTGCATACAAGGGTTTCTTGGCAACAAAGTAAATGAGTTATTTCTTCTCCTTCTATTTTTGTCACAACCTCTGTGTAGCTAATAGTGGGAATCCTAGCTTTCATTATCGGAGTGCTTACATTGCTGTTGCCTGAGACCCTGGGCAAGCCTCTAACAACCACCATGGAAGAAGCCGAAGCTTTGGGATCTGAGCCCAGCAAGAAGAGCTCGACCCTGGACTGTAAAGGCGCTGAGGATGGGCTGGAGATGGACCGACACGCAGAAGATGCCTAGGCGACAGGCAAACAGAGAGAGGCTTTGATAGAACAGTGGAGGGAAAAGAGAGGGGGCGTTGGCTGCCAACAACTGAAACAGACACGTCATTGATTTATTGGTGTGTTGGGGGGAAAAAAAAAAGGAAAAAGAACTTCAGAACCCATTGAAATTACGTGTTTGTTGACATTTTGTACTGCAAAGTGACCAGCTGTTGCGTAGTCAAAGGGTTTAGCAATCAAAGGCCTTTCTGCTTATGCTTAAAACAAATCATGTCAAAGATGTACTGCACAACAGAGCAGTGAATGTATGTGTGTGTGTGTGTGTGTGTGTGTGTGTGTATGTGCAAAAGAGTGTGCGTGCACGTGTGATAAATATCTTGTGTATCAAAGACCAAGGAAATATGAAGGAAGTTTATGTACATTCAGTTAATGACTGTCCTATTTCTGTAGTTTTGGCCAGTTTTTCTACTACACAGAGCACCATCCAACATTTTGGTGATGATGTTGCTCTCTTCACACTCTATCAGCAGTTATCTCACTTGTTTGGAGGCTGTTTTGTATTACAGATAGGATTGATGGTCAAAACTACAAAAAGATACCCACTATACCAATAGTCATGAATTAAGATCAATCTGCAGATCATGGCCTAAAAGTCTATAGATGTTATTCTAAACACACTGTAACATCATGATCCAAATCATATCTAATGTTTTATTCTAATATCAGAAGTGCCTTATTTCTTTTTACAGTCATCTCTTTTCTTTGTTATTTTATAACTCAGGGCATACGTTTTCAGATGTCACTGTGAATCTTTACACATCTATGATATTTCCTTTTACACGCAGTTTGACTTTTTTTCCGAGATTCCATTATTTCTCTTTTAAAGGTCCCATGTTGTAGAAAGTGATATTTTGATAGCTTTTTGATTACAAGGCAGGTCGAGTTTTTTTTTTACAACCCAATCCACAAAGAAAGGCACTGCTTATTTTCAGAAACTGTGCTTAAAAATAAGCTGTCAGGAGGTGTGTGCAGTTACAACCTTACAGACCCCCCCTTCCTCCCTCCACCACCACGACCATGTCCAGATACACAGCGTGTTTATGTGTGCTAGTGAGCACAACAATGACGTACATGGAAGAACTGTGTCCTCATTTGCTCCATGTATATTTAGAGCATGAAATCTAGCTACTGGACAAACCGAAGGAAACAAGTAACTGTATATTAAGTAAAGCTACATTACTCTTCTTTCCAAGAGTCGAGACGCAATCGTGGAATGTTTGGACCAAAGACAACAGGGCGTAGATGCAGTCACCTGCTTTTAGCAAACAGCTATGCGGTGCTTTAAACTGAAGGAAAACAAGTCAAGCATTACTCAGGCTCAGGATTCAGTTCTGAACAATTAATCATCATCAGTATAATTTTTGTGTATTAAAAGCTTCTTTGTTAGTATTATTTTTATTTTATTATGAAGAAATAAATAAGTTGCCCAACACTGATGCTGTCACAAGTGTAATTTTGTCATGTTTAGATTTTTTTTTAATTAAATAAATACATTTAAAAAAGATAGTGATAATGAGGAAATAAGAAATGATTCTGTGACTGCTCCACATTAGTAAAATCACACTCTCTCTCTCTCTCTCTCTCTCTCTCTCTCTGGACTGCAGCGAGCAGAAAAACACCTGTAGGAGTTGTACTCTGGAGCTGAACACGGGTTTGTTTTGGTGTTGGGTGGTGCAGAGGGAGGTGTAGGAAGTGTGGGGGGGAACTCCTCTCTGCGGGCGAATAGGGAGCAGTTAGTCTAGGCTGTTCCCAGACCTACCCAACTGTTAATGTTCCAGGAAGCAGATGCAACATAGTATAGTCTGATCTCTTTTGAGCGACAAAGTATAGTATGACCTTTTTTGAGCGACATAGTAAAGTATGACCTTTTTTGAGCGACAAAGTATAGTATGACCTTTTTTGAGCGACATAGTAAAGTATGACCTTTTTTGAGCGACATAGTATAGTATGACGTTTTTGAGCGACATACTATAGTATGACCTTTTTTGAGCGACATAGTATAGTATGACCTTTTTGGGCGACATACTATAGTATGACCTTTTTTGAGCGACATAGTAAAGTATGACCTTTTTTGAGCGACATACTATAGTATGACCTTTTTTGAGCGACAAAGTATAGTATGACCTTTTTTGAGCGACATACTATAGTATGACCTTTTTGAGCGACAAAGTATGGTATGACCTTTTTTGAGCGACATAGTAAAGTATGACCTTTTTTGAGCGACATAGTATAGAATGACCTTTTTTGAGCGACATAGTATAGTATGACCGTTTTTGAGCGACATACTATAGTATGACCTTTTTTGAGCGACATAGTATAGTATGACCTTTTTGAGCGACAGAGTATGGTATGACCTTTTTTGAGCGACATAGTAAAGTATGACCTTTTTTGAGCGACATAGTATAGTATGACCTTTTTTGAGCGACATAGTATAGTATGACCGTTTTTGAGCGACATACTATAGTCTGACCGTTTTTGAGCGACATACTGTAGTATGACCGATTTAGAGCGACATACTATAGTATGACCTTTTTGAGCGACATACTATAGTCTGACCGTTTTTGAGCGACATACTATAGTATGACCGTTTTTGGCGACATAGTATAGTATGACCTTTTTTGAGCGACATACTATAGTCTGACCGTTTTTGAGCGACATACTGTAGTATGACCGATTTAGAGCGACATACTATAGTATGACCTTTTTGAGCGACATACTATAGTATGACCTTTTTTGAGCGACATAGTATAGTATGACCGTTTTTGAGCGACATAGTATAGTATGACCTTTTTTGAGCGACATAATATAGTATGACCGTTTTTGAGCAACATAGTATAGTATGACCTTTTTTGAGCGACATACTATAGTCTGACCGTTTTTGAGCGACATACTATAGTATGAACTTTTTTTGAACGACATAGTATAGTATGACCTTTTTTGAGCGACATAGTATAGTAGGACCTTTTTTGAGCGACATAGTATAGTAGGACCTTTTTTGAGCGACATACTATAGTAGGACCTTTTTTGAGCGACATACTATAGTAGGACCTTTTTTGAGCGACATACTATAGTAGGACCTTTTTTGAGCGACATAGTATAGTAGGACCTTTTTTAAACGACATAGTATAGTATGACCTTTTTTGAGCGACATAGTATAGTATGACCGTTTTTGAGCGACATACTATAGTATGACCGATTTTGAGCGACATACTATAGTCTGACCGTTTTTGAGCGACATACTATAGTATGAACTTTTTTTGAACGACATAGTATAGTATGACCTTTTTTGAGCGACATAGTATAGTAGGACCTTTTTTGAGCGACATAGTATAGTAGGACCTTTTTTGAGCGACATACTATAGTAGGACCTTTTTTGAGCGACATACTATAGTAGGACCTTTTTTGAGCGACATACTATAGTAGGACCTTTTTTGAGCGACATAGTATAGTAGGACCTTTTTTAAACGACATACTATAGTCTGACCGTTTTTGAGCGACATACTATAGTATGACCTTTTTTGAGCGACATAATATAGTATGACCTTTTTGAGCGACATACTATAGTCTGACCGTTTTTGAGCGACATACTATAGTATGACCTTTTTTGAGCGACATAATATAGTATGACCGTTTTTGAGCGACATAGTATATTATGACCTTTTTTGAGCGACATAGTATAGTAGGACCTTTTTTGAGCGACATACTATAGTATGACCTTTTTGAGCGACAAAGTATGGTATGACCTTTTTTGAGCGACATAGTAAAGTATGACCTTTTTTGAGCGACATAGTATAGAATGACCTTTTTTGAGCGACATAGTATAGTATGACCGTTTTTGAGCGACATACTATAGTATGACCTTTTTTGAGCGACATAGTATAGTATGACCTTTTTGAGCGACAGAGTATGGTATGACCTTTTTTGAGCGACATAGTAAAGTATGACCTTTTTTGAGCGACATAGTATAGTATGACCTTTTTTGAGCGACATAGTATAGTATGACCGTTTTTGAGCGACATACTATAGTCTGACCGTTTTTGAGCGACATACTGTAGTATGACCGATTTAGAGCGACATACTATAGTATGACCTTTTTGAGCGACATACTATAGTCTGACCGTTTTTGAGCGACATACTATAGTATGACCGTTTTTGGCGACATAGTATAGTATGACCTTTTTTGAGCGACATACTATAGTCTGACCGTTTTTGAGCGACATACTGTAGTATGACCGATTTAGAGCGACATACTATAGTATGACCTTTTTGAGCGACATACTATAGTATGACCTTTTTTGAGCGACATAGTATAGTATGACCGTTTTTGAGCGACATAGTATAGTATGACCTTTTTTGAGCGACATAATATAGTATGACCGTTTTTGAGCAACATAGTATAGTATGACCTTTTTTGAGCGACATACTATAGTCTGACCGTTTTTGAGCGACATACTATAGTATGAACTTTTTTTGAACGACATAGTATAGTATGACCTTTTTTGAGCGACATAGTATAGTAGGACCTTTTTTGAGCGACATAGTATAGTAGGACCTTTTTTGAGCGACATACTATAGTAGGACCTTTTTTGAGCGACATACTATAGTAGGACCTTTTTTGAGCGACATACTATAGTAGGACCTTTTTTGAGCGACATAGTATAGTAGGACCTTTTTTAAACGACATAGTATAGTATGACCTTTTTTGAGCGACATAGTATAGTATGACCGTTTTTGAGCGACATACTATAGTATGACCGTTTTTGAGCGACATACTATAGTATGAACTTTTTTTGAACGACATAGTATAGTATGACCTTTTTTGAGCGACATAGTATAGTAGGACCTTTTTTGAGCGACATAGTATAGTAGGACCTTTTTTGAGCGACATACTATAGTAGGACCTTTTTTGAGCGACATACTATAGTAGGACCTTTTTTGAGCGACATACTATAGTAGGACCTTTTTTGAGCGACATAGTATAGTAGGACCTTTTTTAAACGACATAGTATAGTATGACCTTTTTTGAGCGACATAGTATAGTATGACCGTTTTTGAGCGACATACTATAGTATGACCGATTTTGAGCGACATACTATAGTATGACCGTTTTTGAGCGACAAAGTATAGTATGACCTTTTTTGAGCGACATACTATAGTATGACCTTTTTTGAGCGACATAGTATAGTATGACCTTTTTTGAGCGACATAGTATAGTATGACCTTTTTTGAGCGACATAGTATAGTAGGACCTTTTTTGAGCGACATAGTATAGTATGACCGTTTTTGAGCGACATACTATAGTAGGACCTTTTTTGAGCGACATACTATAGTAGGACCTTTTTTGAGCGACATAGTATAGTAGGACCTTTTTTAAACGACATAGTATAGTATGACCTTTTTTGAGCGACATAGTATAGTATGACCGTTTTTGAGCGACATACTATAGTATGACCGATTTTGAGCGACATACTATAGTATGACCGTTTTTGAGCGACAAAGTATAGTATGACCTTTTTTGAGCGACATACTATAGTATGACCTTTTTTGAGCGACATAGTATAGTATGACCTTTTTTGAGCGACATAGTATAGTAGGACCTTTTTGAGCGACATACTATAGTCTGACCGTTTTTGAGCGACATACTATAGTATGACCTTTTTTGAGCGACATAATATAGTATGACCTTTTTGAGCGACATACTATAGTCTGACCGTTTTTGAGCGACATACTATAGTATGACCTTTTTTGAGCGACATAATATAGTATGACCGTTTTTGAGCGACATAGTATATTATGACCTTTTTTGAGCGACATACTGTAGTAGGACCTTTTTTGAGCTACATACTATAGTAGGACCTTTTTTGAGCTACATAGTATATTATGACCTTTTTTGAGCGACATAGTATAGTAGGACCCTTTTTGAGCGACATACTATAGTATTACCTTTCTTGAGCCACATTTCATAATATTACCTTTTTTGAGCGACATAGTATAGTATGACCATTTTTGAGCGACATACTATAGTATGACCTTTTTTGAGCGACATACTATAGTAGGACCTTTTTTGAGCGACATACTATAGTATGACCTTTTTTGAGCGACAAAGTATAGTATGACCTTTTTTGAGCGACATACTATAGTATGACCTTTTTTGAGCGACATAGTATAGTATGACCTTTTTTACACGATATACTATAGTATTACCTTTTTTGAGCAACATACTATTGTATGACCTTTTTTGAGCGACATACTATAGTATTACCTTTTTTGAGCCACATTTCATAATATTACCTTTTTTGAGCGACATACTATAGTATGACCGTTTTTGAGCGACATACTGTAGTATGACCGTTTTTGAGCGACATACTATAGTATGACCTTTTTTGAGCGACATACTATAGTATGACCTTTTTTGAGCCACATAGTATAGTATGACCTTATTTGAGCGACATACTATAGTATGACCTTTTTTGAGCGATATTGTATAGTATGACCTTTTTTGAGCAACATACCATTGTATGACCTTTTTTGAGCCACATAGTATAGTATGACCTTTTTTGAGCGATATTGTATAGTATGACCTTATTTGAGCGACATACTATAGTATGACCTTTTTTGAGCGACATACTATAGTATTACCTTTTTTGAGCCACATTTCATAATATTACCTTTTTTGAGCGACATACTATAGTATGACCGTTTTTGAGCGACATACTGTAGTATGACCGTTTTTGAGCGACATACTATAGTATGACCGTTTTTGAGCGACATACTATAGTATGACCTTTTTTGAGCGATATTGTATAGTATGACCTTTTTTGAGCAACATACTATTGTATGACCTTTTTTGAGCCACATAGTATAATATGACCTTTTTTGAGCTACATAGTATAGTATGACCTTATTTGAGCGACATACTATAGTATGACCTTTTTTGAGCGACATAGTATAGTATGACCTTTTTTGAGCGACATAGTATAGTAGGACCTTTTTGAGCGACATACTATAGTCTGACCGTTTTTGAGCGACATACTATAGTATGACCTTTTTTGAGCGACATAATATAGTATGACCTTTTTGAGCGACATACTATAGTCTGACCGTTTTTGAGCGACATACTATAGTATGACCTTTTTTGAGCGACATAATATAGTATGACCGTTTTTGAGCGACATAGTATATTATGACCTTTTTTGAGCGACATAGTATAGTAGGACCTTTTTTGAGCGACATACTATAGTAGGACCTTTTTTGAGCTACATAGTATATTATGACCTTTTTTGAGCGACATAGTATAGTAGGACCCTTTTTGAGCGACATACTATAGTATTACCTTTCTTGAGCCACATTTCATAATATTACCTTTTTTGAGCGACATAGTATAGTATGACCATTTTTGAGCGACATACTATAGTATGACCTTTTTTGAGCGACATACTATAGTAGGACCTTTTTTGAGCGACATACTATAGTAGGACCTTTTTTGAGCGACATACTATAGTAGGACCTTTTTTGAGCGACATACTATAGTAGGACCTTTTTTGAGCGACATACTATAGTATGACCTTTTTTGAGCGACATAGTATAGTAGGACCTTTTTTGAGCGACATACTATAGTATGACCTTTTTTGAGCGACAAAGTATAGTATGACCTTTTTTGAGCGACATACTATAGTATGACCTTTTTTGAGCGACATAGTATAGTATGACCTTTTTTACACGATATACTATAGTATTACCTTTTTTGAGCAACATACTATTGTATGACCTTTTTTGAGCGACATACTATAGTATTACCTTTTTTGAGCCACATTTCATAATATTACCTTTTTTGAGCGACATACTATAGTATGACCGTTTTTGAGCGACATACTGTAGTATGACCGTTTTTGAGCGACATACTATAGTATGACCTTTTTTGAGCGACATACTATAGTATGACCTTTTTTGAGCCACATAGTATAGTATGACCTTATTTGAGCGACATACTATAGTATGACCTTTTTTGAGCGATATTGTATAGTATGACCTTTTTTGAGCAACATACCATTGTATGACCTTTTTTGAGCCACATAGTATAGTATGACCTTTTTTGAGCGATATTGTATAGTATGACCTTATTTGAGCGACATACTATAGTATGACCTTTTTTGAGCGACATACTATAGTATTACCTTTTTTGAGCCACATTTCATAATATTACCTTTTTTGAGCGACATACTATAGTATGACCGTTTTTGAGCGACATACTGTAGTATGACCGTTTTTGAGCGACATACTATAGTATGACCGTTTTTGAGCGACATACTATAGTATGACCTTTTTTGAGCGATATTGTATAGTATGACCTTTTTTGAGCAACATACTATTGTATGACCTTTTTTGAGCCACATAGTATAATATGACCTTTTTTGAGCTACATAGTATAGTATGACCTTATTTGAGCGACATACTATAGTATGACCGTTTTTGAGCGACATACTGTAGTATGACCTTTTTTTAAGGGACATAGTATAGTATGACCGTTTTTGAGCGACATACTATAGTATGACCTTTTTTGAGCGACATACTATAGTATGACCTTTTTTGAGCCACATAGTATAGTATGACCTTATTTGAGCGACATACTATAGTATGACCTTTTTTGAGCGATATTGTATAGTATGACCTTTTTTGAGCAACATACCATTGTATGACCTTATTTGAGCGACATACTATAGTATGACCTTATTTGAGCGACATACTATAGTATGACCTTTTTTGAGCGATATTGTATAGTATGACCTTATTTGAGCGACATACTATAGTATGACCTTTTTGAGCGACATTGTATAGTATGACCTTATTTGAGCTACATAGTATAGTATGACCTTTTTTGAGCAACATACTATAGTATGACCTTTTTTGAGCGATATACTATAGTATGACCGTTTTTGAGCGACATACTATAGTATGACCTTTTTTGAGCGACATACTATGGTATGACCTTTTTTGAGCGACATACTATAGTATGACCTTTTTTGAGCGACATACTATAGTATGACCGTTTTTGAGCGACATACTATAGTATGACGTTATTTGAGCGACATACTATAGTATGACCTTTTTTGAGCGACAAAGTATAGTATGACCTTTTTTGAGCGACATACTATAGTATGACCTTTTTTGAGCGACATAGTGATATCACTTTTGGTGATATAGTATAGTATTACCTTTTTTGCATAAACCTTTTTTGCTAACACTTCTTTTGCCTAATCAGACCGTTTCTGAGCGACACATAGTATGGCCTTTTATGACCTTATATCATGTCTAAGCATATACAACAGATAGCAGAAAATTTGAAGAGTGAAAGAACAAAACATAAATTAGGCACAGCATCCTGATCGCGAGAGTTGTTTTTCATTTGACGTGTACCCTCACCCCATAGCTTTCCCTCATGGGGTTGGCTAATACCTCAGAAAGGGGAATCCAACCAAACTTTGGAAAGCAAGATTAAGCACATGTGCATCACCTGCCTATGATAGAGGAAAGTCTATGATGATGTGAACAAAGCCCTTACTCATCTGTCAGATGTTTAGGCATCAGGCTTGAGCAGAGTACTGCACCAGCATCTCTACTGCAATAAAACATGAAATACAAGCAAACAATGTCAGTATTTTATGGGCCGTTTAAAACTATATTTATGTAATGCATCCCTGTGGTTTATAGGGCAGCGATGGTAAATATATCCCCATTCTTCACCTCTACCGACTCACACTGAGTGACTGTATCGACATGCTCAAATCATCCTGCAAAAATGGCAAGAGGACACCATATGCTGGTCATGTTGGGAAGTGAACATGGCTGAGAATTTGAAATGTGATCCAACAGCCAGTAGGTGTTTATTTGAAAGGATGAAATGAAGAATCATAACCATACTAATAGTTCTTCAGCATTGTGCTGCCTGTGTTGTAGCTGTATTTTCAAGCAGTTGCTCTAAATCAGAGTTTAAGCTGCTTTTTTACTTTATTGTCTTGTATTTTGTTGCTTTAATTCAAAAAACACAGGGAAGGCAAAAAGATGTACAGATGTAACAAAACACCTCTTTGTGTAGCTCCCAAAAACTGCATTATGCATGTGTACATTTTGAACAACAGGACCAAGTGCAAGCGGAGAAGAAAAGACTTAGGCATGTTTCTTCAATATAAAAATATGTGTTCTCTCAGGCACAGAGTTGGGTTGGAGTGCAGTGATGAACAGGGTGCTGCAGCGAGGAGGAAGCGATGCATCTGGTAAGTGACGGACAGGCGGGGGCTTATATATGTAGGAACACAGGGTGGGGGGGTTTAAACAGCCTGGCACTCAGGGGAGGTAACGGCTGCCAACACAGTCACCGTCAGACCCCGCCCACATCCATGACATCACCATGGTATGTTCAGGACAAGCCGGAATTTCTAAAGCTGCATCCTTATACTTAAGAAAGGTTTATTTTAACACATGCAAAGCATAGGAACTGCTTACTTCAATTAAGTCTGAAAGATAAACATTCAATGACAATATCTGCTTTCAATATTCATAGTTTTCTTTGTAGCTATCCTTTTAATGTGAGTATTTTACCTGACTATTACACATTTGAAAGTTTACATCTTGATCATAGATGACTCCCAGATTTCTTACACTGGTGCTGGAGGCCAAAGACGTTCCATGCAAAGTCACTGAATCGCTGGATAACAAATTCCTGAGGTGTTCAGGCCCAAGCACAATGACTTCAGTTTGGTCAGAGTTCAGGAGCAAAAAGTGAGAGGTCATCCAGGATTTTATGTACTTATGTGTTTATGTCAGCTATTTTTTTGGCTAAATTAACAGATACAGTTGTGTATCATCTACATATGATTCCAGTGGGAATGTTAAATGGTAAAAAGTATTGCCCCAAACTTGCAAAACTCCATATCTTTTATAAGGATAGAAGAAACAATGTTAACATGAAAAAATTGGAAATGTTTGAACAACAGTGACAAATCCTCTGTCTATCAGCTCTCACATCATATGAGAAAAAAATACCTAAAAACCTTTAACAAGGAAAAAAGGAAAGTTTGCCACTTAGAGGGACATTTGGCATTAAGGTTAAGGTCCCTTTCATTTAACGTTGAAAGGGACAATTAAAAGAGACATGTTAACACTGAAAAGGGACATTTGGCACTGAAAGGGACATTTGATATTTAAAGCTCTATTTGGTAGGTCTCTTGTATCTCATTAATTACAGATGCGCCGGGGGAGGTGAAACACTGGGAGCACTAGAAATCTGTAATTAGCGAAAAAGAAAATCATTAAAAATATTGATTTTGCACCACAAACAAATGGGGTAGAAAAGATTTACACTTAATCTCACACATCAATTCTACCACATAAAGAAGATCGCCTAGTGTGATTGAGATGTTCTTGGCAATTTTATAAAAAATAAAAGACAATTTAAAGCTGACAATGATGAATTTTGCATAAAATAATGTTACCACTGTAGTGAATTTGTTCCAGGTTAGATTCCCATTTTTACCTTTGGTCCTTTTAAAAGAATATATTTGTTCAGTTAGTTACTTTTACTTCCGTACTGGTAATACACTCTATGTCTCATTATGATATGTTACAGACATGATAAAACACAGCATAGGTGAATAAGGCCAGAAATATATAGTTTTAAAACTGTACAAAAGCTGAAATACAGGATGTAATGGTAGAGTCAGGTAAGTTTTTAGGCAATATTAACTATATTTAAAACAGTCTTGAATAAATCATTTCTTATGAATAGAGATTCTGATTTCATTTCTCTGGACAGAGACTGCAGTGACGTGCAGGCTGCAGCATCAGTACTCGGGCAAACCTGAAACAAACAGCTTCTACAACACAGCGAACCATCTTCAAGTGAAGCAGAGACAGCATTTGCAATAGATTGAGGACATTTATTTTGAAGACCGTATAATGATGGACTGCATTAGTTGCCAGTTTTCAGCTGTTGATATACAAACTCACTCTGGACACGCTGAAACATCGAGGATCGTCTCATAGCCGCCATAAACCAAAGACACAAATGAGCAAGATATTAAAAACATTTTCTTTCCTTCCTGAGATTTTTTTTTGTGTCTGGAATGCAAATGAGTACAAAATAATAAATTAAAAACTGGCAAAAAGGAAACACTGAACACAAACCGAGGACAATGTAAAGGTACAGACAAAAGGAGATTAGGATGGTAGAGTGAAGTATGTAGATGTCATATATTAGCTTATGGTTACTGTTTCTGGGCGACTTTTACAAGGAAGACATGCACTCTGAATAGCTGCTGGAGAAATGACGACTTGGTTTTAGCTGGAAAAACACTAGAAACACACACTTTCCAGGTGATTTTCTGAGAGTGAAAAATATACCCTTTGAACAAGAGCATTGCCTCATTTGAAATAAAAGCAACCTGCGTCCCTCATTGTTTTTTTGCTGCAAGGATCTCAGAAGAAAAAAAAAAAAGTGCAGTATATTCATACAGTTTTGTAATGCAGTAGAAACACTGGTATTTGGCAAGTTCAACCTTTCAAACTCCGGATTCAACAAATTACAGTACCATAATTACTTTTTTTAAAATTTTTACTCTCAATCCAGCCTAAATTCCCAAATAAAAACTCTACGCTAAAAATACATTGTCGGTTTGGTCAAACTCAATCACTCATACACACACCGTTTGAATTCTTTGAATTCATAATTGAGTGCTCACTGTTAAACCCTCATTTATACCTAATAATATTTTACAAATTAAACAAAATGCTATAAACCAATACTGTAACTATGTCACATCCACCAGCTGTGCAACTCAAGTTCCCGTCACACCGTCACAGGAACTCTTGGCGAGGTTTGGCACTTACAACAGTCCTGGACAACTAATACACTTAAAGGCTTTTGGCACTCTTATTTCGTGAATACCATTCCCCCTAGCTTTTAAGACATTCACCCTTTCGTAACGCATGAATCCCTCTCGATGCGATGTCTCAGACGTCCTCTCTTATAGTTAATACCGCAGATTTAGCGCTCCACATTTTGTGCTAATCTCACCGGGAGATTACAGCAATGATAGGTAAAAAAAACAAAAAAAAAACAAGCTCAGATGAAAACTAAACCTCAAATAAACTGAGCTTAACATTATTTCCCATTGTCCTTAAGTTGAATTTTAAATAAAGCATTTAGTCCTTCCAATTCCTCAACCCCACAGTCCTCAGCTACTGAGTCTGTCATCAGTCTTTTTGCAGATGGAGAAACGGAGCCCATGAAAACAGGAGCGTCCGGATTCCCTCGAACGCGCTTCGCTTTTTCCTCGGGAATGCTGGGAGAGAGGGGGGGGGCCCTCGGGCCGCCTCCGGCGACCTCCAGCCAATTCTAGACAGCCGGCGTCTGGCCACGCCCACCGCTCATCACACAGCTGCTAGGAGTGGACCAGCCAGCTGTTGGCGTCCTCCAGGTCGGCGTCCAGCTCCTCGTCCTCGTCCAGGGGCTCCGGGGTCCGGAGGGCCAGCTCGCGCAGGAACGCCGGCGGGTAGGCGGGGGGTTGCGAGACGGACTTGAGGCCGATCTTCTTCTTCATGAGGTGGAACTGGTCGCGGATGAAGTTGTAGAACTCGTACTCGTAGCGCATGCGGTGGTAGAGCACCTGCAGGGCCTCCAGAGTGGGGGTGTGCTTACGCACCGTGCCCGTCATGTTCCCCATCTTCCTGTAGTCTGCAGGGAAAAAAAACAAGATGGTGAAACAATGACCACGAAGTAGATTGCCTTGAGTTTGAAGGCATAAACTATTTTAAGAAAAATGCATGCAAAAGTTTGGGGTGTTTTTTTTTTTTTTTTTTTGTTTTCCATGAAAGTTCATACTTTTACTTAACAAATGAGTTACAAAATAATTAGAAAATATAATCAAGACATTGACAAGGTTAGAAATATTGATTTTTTTTAAAATAATAAATTTCTCCTTTAAACTTTGCAAAGAATGCTCCATCTAAGCAGGTAAACATCATTTGCACAAGGACTTTCTAATCATCCATTAGCTTTAATGCAATTAGTAAACACACTGTGCCATTAGAACGCTGGAGAGATGCTTGCTGGAAATGAGCCTCTACACACCTGTGTCGATATTGCATTAAAAACCAGACCACATTTGCAGCTAGAGTAGCCATTTAGTACTTTAACAATGTATAGGCTTCTGATTAGTGTGTGTTATCTTCTTCAGAAAAACAGTGCTTTTCTTTCAAAAATAATAGCTACGATAGTGAATGCCTGTTCCATTTCAATCTCACAACTGCACGTTAGGAACCTCCTCCTACCAGGGCTCTTGTAGATGTTGAGCACTCCGGTAAAATAATGAGGTAAGAGCCGCTCCAACAGGAGCAGCACGTCCTCCAGCTCCTCCAGGATTCCCACAAGGAGGTAGTTCTCCAGCACGTTCTGCTTGGCCCTCTCCAGAGCCCACACTCCCGGCTCCCTGTCGCCCAGAGAAGGAGATGAGAGTGAGAACAGGCAATTAAATTAAACAATTAAATGCGCCAAAATGCACTGTCATGCCACTAGTGCGTCTGCAAATACCTGCATTGTGGATGCTGTCCACAGAAGTAGGGAATGATGTAGAAAACTCTGGGGTTGGAGCACTCAGGGTAATTTTCCAGAATGCACACGTTTATGTCCTTAAAAGCAGAGTGACACAACAACACTTGATGAGACAAGATGGAAGCGTAACTGCCTGCTTCCCCCACTAGAGGGCGACGCTCACCAGCGCTGCTCCCTCCCAGCTCCCTGATAGTCATCTCCTGAGAAGGTTAAAACGCTCAGCCGAACAACATCCTGTGCTCAGAGATAAGCTCACCTCGGCTGCACTCGGGGAGGGAGGGAGGCTGAGATGCCAAATGAGACAAAAATATTGTCTTGAATGTGGGAGCCATTAAATAATGAAAGGGGCGTGGGGGAGCGGGGGAGAAAACAACAGAGGAAAAAGATTAAAAACACACATGCAGGAGTGAGGCCGGCCAGCCTGGGCGTGCTGTGGGACCGGCAGTCAAATCCATGTCAGGTGACGTAAGCCTTATGGATGGCAACGAGACCGGAGCAACAAAACACTTCGCAGAGCATGACTCACACTCTCACACACACGCATGCATGCACAAAAACAGGCGCTCGGACACACAAACACGACCAGTAGCCGCCATAAAAGTAAAACATATCGACAGGGCCCGTGGTGTCGGGGCGGAGCG
Organism: Eupleurogrammus muticus; assembly: GCA_036785175.1. Classification (NCBI taxonomy): domain Eukaryota; kingdom Metazoa; phylum Chordata; class Actinopteri; order Scombriformes; family Trichiuridae; genus Eupleurogrammus; species Eupleurogrammus muticus. Next base: position 41,490,653 of record JAYKQN010000001.1, on the reverse strand, counting down.
GGACCTAAATAGCAAACGATCACTCTGCCCTCTCCCCCCCGATAAGTCGGTGATGGCCGGTTTACGCAGAGCCATTCGTCAAAGCTGACACTGGTGGGGGGGGGGGCCGACGCGGTCCGTCTCGTTGAGTCAGACCAGACCAGATGTCCAGAACCACCCGAGATGACGCAGGCCCCTGCAGGTACATCCACCTGACACCCGGCGTTTCTCCCTCCTTCTACCAGAAGCAGCTACGACAGTGAGAGCGTAAAGGTCTGCACAGTGGTCTATATACATAAATTACACATTTTCGCGTCCTAACAGTGGTACGGTTGTGTCTCCGCTTCACCAGGCAGCCGCAGGGTTCGTCTGAACTCTATGACTAAAATTCCCCAGAGCCACACTGTGTGCCGGCAACAGGACTTACTGGTGATCAGTGAAGTAAACCACGGGAAAGCTCTTCAAAGAAAACCACAACACAATCCCGGAGCAAACCTTTAGAAAAAAAAAAAAAGGTTTCAACATTGTATTGTAGAGCGGCGTGCTCGGACTTGTCGTACGTTGGCCCCGTTTTCCTCTTGATTCACGATTTCAACAACAACCGGTTGTTCTTCTTATGTTTGACTTTTTGTTCAGTAATGGTACAACCCAGTGTAACCAGTTGAGAGGAAAATAAATCTACGGTTTCCTACCCGTTACAAGTGTTTCCAACTATCAAAGAGCACATTCTGGCACCGTATCCGATGTGAAAAACTATAAATCACATCCAGGGAATTAAAAAAAAACAAAAAACACGGACATTACATGAACTAAGTTGAACTCTAATGCAACACAGTTACAATTCACAAAGACCAACCTCAACACTTTGTCTGAAATTAGCATAACGCAGAGCAGCTTTCCTGAGTTCTCAAGAAAAAAAAAAATCACAATCGAGGCTCTCAGAGGCAAAAGAAATAAAGAGAACTGGACAGGAAGTGACACGCGTGACGCCAACACCCGGACACACATGGCTTGTTGCCAGGAAGTCCCTCCCTCCACTTGCTCCGACACTTGATACAGGGCCTTCATGCCTCTGTATTTTAGGGGACCTCTGGGAATGCAGCCACAACTCATTTATATACGACTGTTCACAATCAAACACACACACACACACACACACACACACACAGCGGACAGACAATACACACTCTCTTTAGAAAACCCATTAGTATTTCGAAGAGAGCTGCGGTGTGCACACTCAGCCCCATTGTTGCTATTCTCACTGTGGATTAGACCAACTGAGCAGTCACAGAAACTGTAGCAAAACAGGCTCTAATCTGTCCATTGGCCTCCCCCGTTCAATGAATGGAAGGTATGCATGAATTAAATAGGGAGTGATGATGTAAATCTTTCCCATGGGACAGTTTGACTCGGTTCCCATCTCTGCACCTGGGTCGAAGAGCATTTCAAAAACGGATCGTTCCGAGTTGTTTTTAAGCTCATTGAAGGTGAGCTGAAGGAGAAAATATCTTGTATGGTGCAAATAGAAATGCATTTAAAAACCGACAAGAGGATCCTTTTCTGTGCCTTGGAAACGACTTATAGGTACGGCAAGTGAATGGCATAAGGTCAGCTGCACATTAGGTAATCACTCCTGTGAGAGATGCACCACCTTACTGTTACAAACGTCGAGGCATGCTAGGGCATGATTGACACCAGAGGAGCCTCTCTCTTTATGCGTTTGACAGTGTGAGTCATTGTCAACATGCGATCAACTGACAGCGGATGTGTTTTTCCACTCACCGTGGAGACTAACCTTACAGCACCGGTATCAAGATCTTAACCGTCCTTTTTAACGTTGACCACGTTAGTCAAATAAAAGCTCTTAATTAAAATCTTACAAGACAGTGTCGCGTGTGTGCCGCTCAATCTTGTGCGTGTTTGTTTGGGCCAGTGTGTGTGTGTGTACTGTACACTATGCCCTCAAGTGTCCAGTGCGTGTCTTTGTGTGTGTGTGTGTGTGTATGTGTGTGTGTGTGTAGAAAAAAGGGGTGTGGAGACTGGCGGAAAATCCAAGCTGACCACAGGAATGTCTCAGTAACACGTGCATCAGGTTCCCTCGGCTCCAGCTAGAAATCTGACAGTCCTGCCCTGTGTTTTCTCATCCACAGACCACGCTGCCGTGCAGCCACTGCGAGGAGCCTTCAGCTGCTGGAGGGTCACCTCATCCTCCACCTACACCATGAATCAATAGGTTTCATACTCAACTTTTCCCCTGTTCACACACCGTCTATTGCAGGAAGGGGGAATTCCCCCCCCCCAGTTACAGTTTTTTTTGTGATCTGAGGCCCTAAGTGCAGAGAATGTTCTGTTGCTTTTGTACAAACACTTGCAATTTGCTTATGCTAACATAGTTTCTTCTTTCAGTAAAGAAGTTAAGACACGGAGTTCCGCAAGGTTCTGTGCTTGGAACCAAAACTTTTTACCCTTCATGTGCTTCCTGTAGGTGAGGTAAGATTATGAAAGATATGGATTATGGAAAATGTATTAATTTCTTGGATGATACACAACTGTATCTGTCACTTAAGCTAAATGAAGCTAACTGACTGGCAAAATTTCAAGCATGTCTTAACACTAGAACGACCACGGAGGGGTCAATTGACCTTTTTACCTAAAAAGCCCACAAGAGGGTCATTTGACCCTTTGGACCCCCTGTGGACACTCCTTTTGTTGTGGAAATGTGGCTGTTAGCGGCTCAGAGAAGTCACTTGAGTCACAGAGTCGCTTGAGCCTGTGTGGGGGAGGGGAACCCAAGGCAAGCTTTTAGTACTCAGGTAGGTTAGTGTGTTTTTGCATGTGTGTGTGTGTGTATGTGTGTGTGTGTGTGTGTGTATGTGCCCATATGGTGGATTTATAAACATATGGTGGATTTTTATGCAGTAAATCATCAGGATGAACGAGAATTTGGGATCAAAACTCTTGACATTTATTGTTAAAAAAAATCAAAACAAAACATATTTACAATGAATAAAAAAGCAACTGTTTTCCCAGTTTTCGTGTGGAAGGTTTTTGCAGAAGTAACTGCTATTTTTTTGCCAAAAATAGAAAAAATATATTTACAAAAAAGCATATTTACAAAGAATGCAAATGAGTCAAATACATTTGAGCAGTCACTCACAATTCTGGCACTGCCATTGCTCCTTTCTGCATTTCCCACATGTATATTTGTAACAGTCAACAAATATACATGTGGGAACAACCCTCCATTCTGGTGTGGAGGGTTGTTGCCGAAGCAATTGCTCCTTTTGGGCCCTTTTCATACCCACGTGGGAGTGAGCCAACTCTCTTGCCAGTTCAAACAGGAAATCCACCAGTCTTTCCTTTCTCCCAGTGCATAATTGATAGAGCACGTGGGCATTCAGTGCTGCAATGTCTATCATGTTGTAGAACACTGATATTGGCCAGCGCCTTGTTCCTGCGCGGACAGTGTATTCCCGCACCATCTGGTCCATGATATCGACGCCGCACTTTGTTGTGTTGTAGAGTGTGATGGTGTTTGGCTTCTTTTTGGCGGTTTCCTGTGTCTGAATCGTGCTGTGCATGCTGCTGAGAACATACACTGTCTTCTTCCACTGGGCCTTGGGGGGAATGTGCCCACCCAACAAGATGCGTTAGCCCGCCTGCCCCACCCACCCAAGCCAGATCACATCACTGATATTCCTTATATAAATAATTTCAATGTATATAATTTAATTTCAGTTTATTGTACTTGCTATTTTGTTAAAACGTATAGCCTCGTGTGGCATAATCGTTCAGACATCACACATAAAAACAAATCAGAGATATTTTGTCTCTGTCCTGGTCACCAGCCTCATCTTTCTGGCTATTCCCATGCTCTGTTTGTCCGCAGATTCTGGTCAACATCCCCTCTGATGTTTTCTCTTGAGATGCAGTGTGGGAAGAAGCGTCAATGCCTTAGCCCTCCTCAATATTGAGGAGAGACCTCTGTTTTTTGCCATGATGTTCATACTCTCCACCTCCAAGCAGAGAAAAACACCTTCTATGGTTTCAGGAGAATATGATGGTAGCAAGGCATTATGCATTCTTGGATGCCATGTTGAACCATGCCTGGATGTGTGGACCATGGCAGAAATTGTGGAAACATTGCCCCATACAATGACAAACGTGGGTATGTCTGCAACATGATCTCCTAGAAATCTGTGAAAGCTGGCAAGGATCATTGTGACACGAAATCTGTGGTACTGGCACGGATTTTTCCAAAATTCCCTGTTGGGGGACACGGAATTATTTCATGTGTCCAAAGTCTTATTTTTGTTTTGTTTTTTTTCTGATTTCAAAGATTATTTACCCTCAAAAACATTTCTTACTGAAAGGTTAGGGTTAGGGTTTGTTTAGATCTGATCACAATGTGTCCTGCTAGGATTCTTGTGATAGGATTTTGTTGCCAATCCACCACGTTAAAAAAAAAACTGACAGGATAAGGTTAGGAATTGTTTTGATCAAAGCACAACGTGAATTGCTTTAATTCATAATATTATATGTATTATATACAGTATACTGTATCAGTTACTATTTACCTGTGGTGATTTCAGAGGCTGACAGCCCTTCGTAAGAAGCTATCTGCCCCTGTTTTTCTTGGCTGTTACCTGTAAGGTGTGACCCCCTCACCCCACACACTGCCCCTAACAGCCTCATTACCATAACAAAATGAGTGATTAGTGTACTCGGCAAAAGCTGTGTGGGTCAAATGACCCCTCTCTGGTCCTTCTAGGTAGGCAGAAAAATTGTGGTCTTTCTAGTGTTAAGAACATAAGATCATGGATAACCTGCCTTTTTTTTTGCAATTGAACTAAGATGAAACTGAAGTTATCTTGGTATGGCCTGAACACTACAGAAGTTCAATATCCAGTGATACTGCTACTTTGCATAGCATGTCCTTGTCCTCCTGCACCAGTGTAAGTAATCTGGGAGTCCTCTTATGTCCTTTACTGCCCACAATCTAATTTAAAGCAATAGTCGGGTACTTCCTGTATGTAAAAGACCAATCTGAGCTCCAAGGTTTGACGTTGCAGGACAACTGCACGTGTTTGAAATCCTGTACTTGTAAGGACATTCTTCTCTGAGCCCCAAAACTCCCCCCCAGGCGACACGTTGCTCACTGAAACGTCATTCTATAATGCACATCAGCCGCTGAGTCAAATAGTAAACTGGAAGGAAAACAAAATCTGCCCAGAGAAACAATGATGCCTTCTTGCGTTTAGGTCGCGAATCTGTGCGGTGGATTCCCACCACCAACCCCCCTCCCCAGAAAGTGGAAATGTTGACAGCTACTGCTTCCAGCACATGGAGTCCCAAAGGCAAATATAAGTTTCTTTAAAATAAAATTAAAAAAATATAACGTTGAAAAGCAGCCCTTGCCTAGAAAGTGATCACTGACTTTTTTTTGAATGTGGTTCCCAGAAACCAACCAGGGGTAGTGTACTCACACACACACACACACACACACACACATACACACACACACACACACACACACAGGTAAGCCAGTCCACAGCATTACGGCCTCCTCCGCTGCTTAAACTCTAGCAGGGGGCCCCTGCGGTCTGCATGCTTTAATAACTCAACTCACATGGTCCAAAACTCCAGGCAAAGCACCGCGATACTTAATTACACCCAGTAAGACTCAACATGACATTCACTCCACCAGTTAGAGACGAGGCCTCGGACAGTATGGAGGCCTGTGGGAGAAACGACTGAGAACATAGCCATGTCAGTACTGATTTACCATGGAACGATTATTGATATAATTGTTTCTGATTTTTTTTTTAATCACCTCATAGTCGCCTACCCCTCCCAATGCCAAACGTAGCTGTTCTGGAATTCCAGAATTCCGCTGGCGCTGCATCTTTAAGAAGACTGCACTGTGTGGTCGTTTTCACTCAGACTGTATTTAAGTAGCTCCACCTCACACAGACAATAATAAGAAGACAGTCTGAAACCTGAAACTCACTTTGAAGCAATACGAGATGTCTTCAGATTGCGCTACGGGGGTAAACAACGCTGCAGATGGATGATACGGACGCTTTATGCGGTCGCACTACATCAGGTCTCTAATTGGAATCATAGAGAAATTTAAATATTGGGTTAGCGTCAGGCTGCTGTGGCCTTATAATTTGCCTTCCGCCCCCAGGCAGCAGCATGTGTAAAGAATATCTTCAAAGTGATGCTGTTTTTTTTTTTTCCAAGATTAATTTTTGGTTGTTTTGTACCTTTATTTAAAGTTAAAAGTAGAGAGATGAGAAAGGGGGGAACATGCAGTGAAGGTCTGGCAACCAGGATTTTAATGTTTTGTTTTTTTGTCTCATGGTAATAACAAGCGATCATAAACAGAAGAAGACATGGCTGACACAGGATGTGTCAATTATTATTATTTACAGTAGTGAATGGATGCAGAAGTCATGTATGATGTGTGATGATGCAGACATGTACACGCCTATAGAGTACATGCTACAGATACTACATACTATAGTGTATCAGTCAGTAGAGGACTTACCGTGTCCCAACTGAGCTTAAAAGTTATGAATCCACTTGGCCTGAGACCAAAGCAGATATGGATTTAAATCACTGGCGAGCCGGTGGCTCGCTCGTAAAATAACTGTCAAATACTGCAAACGCATTAGTATTTCAACCCATAAACATCTGTGGCATTGATTTAGCTAATGTCCGTTCGACAGTAAATGGGCTGGAGGCGAACGGGGGGGGGGGGGAGAAGGAGGCTAAATGATTCAGTTTGTCTAATAACACCATTATAAAAGTTGCCTATGTGTATGTAGCAATATGTTAAGCAAATGCGGCCGCAACAACAATCAGTCAAACCCGACAATGGAATGACGGAGAACGCGTCATTACCGCATGTAACGGATGATAATGAATTCCTCCCGATTCCGACTCGCCGTTTCCAGGTGCGGCGCCTCGCTGAGCCGAATCAATCAACAGGCCCCGTTGTCTGCGGAGCACTTCCACACTCTAATTGGCCAATAGACGGATGCGGTTCTCCGGCTCCCATTAACACGCGTGTATTTACGACACCTTATCGCCAGAAAACTTCACGGCGCCATTATTCAGGCGCGCAGAGAAAATATTTGCGCCATGTATCTCAGGCGAGAACAACATCATACATCATTTTTAAGAGGCACACATGCATAAATCTGCTCTGTTTCCGTTGTTTGCGGTTTCTTTTTAAAGGCAGGAACGAGGTCTCACCAGGTATCTCTCATCATCCTTCATCCCTGGCGTGCGGATGAGGTGGTTCTGCTCACCTCTCCAGTCCCCAAAGCGGCGGAAGAAGTAGTTGGAAAGGAACCGGTTGATGGGATCCCGGATTATGTTGATGTAGACGGGCTGCTCTATCCGAAACCTGGCGAAGACGGATGCGAGTTAGAAGGGGTGGACACTGTGGGCCGACATGTGGAATGCGAGTAGTAGCTGTACCTGGTAAAGTTGAGGAAGTGGACATGTCGCGTGTAGAGGAACGGCTGAGGGATATTACTGATGTTCTTCATGAGATCCACCTGGTAAAGTCAAACCAAGAAACACACACACACACATTTTAATTTGACACATCTCAAAGAACCAATTGCAACCACTGATGATTATTAATATAGGAAAACCAAAACCACATGGGAGCTTCTATAACTGTACACAGACTAATATTCGCACATCGGCATCTGAAAGTATTGATCACGTCTCTGATCTGATAACACAATCCATGAATAATAAAACATGCGTCGCTGTGCAATTCATCTAATGAGTTCACCCAAATTTGATTTGCGATCTGACCTCGCCAAAGTTTCACCCCCCCCCCCCCTCCTGCATAGCTTCATACTCCAATAACATTGTTTTCTTCATCCGACACTATTCATAAACTATCTATCCGACTCGTGGCCCCGTCATGTCGTACACAGGAAAAGCCAACGTTTTCACAAGGTATTATTCCAAGTTTAACTTCCTATAGGCTTTCAGGGTCCGTGTGGGGAGACAGTAGCCAAAACAAGCCTGAAATATCACAGGCATGTGAAAACCAATTCATGCTTCCTCCCCCCTCACCTTATTGGCTCCATATCCATCTGTGTGTTATCTCAGTCACACATGTAAGAATTTAGTTACCGTGCAAGTTGTGTCTCGGCATACAATACGTCTTATTCTAAAATGATAATAAAAAAAAAAAGGAAAAACACAGAACAATGATCCAAGTCATGGCTGGTTAGTCATGACCGTGGCAATAATATGGAGCATGTGTGTGGGTGATGTTAAATCTGAGATGTCATACTCAAGAGCTTTATTTTCAGGAAGCATACTGAGATCCATTGTCAGGATGTACAGCACTTTAACCCCAGTTCTGGTTTATATTCAGTTGTGAATAAAAGAAAACGTCAGCAAACTTATATATTTATTACTTTTAGATCTCAACAGTGCTGAAAACACTCAAAGCTTATCCAGTGGTCTTCTGCTACACTCATTAGAACCTGAAAGATTCCAAACGCGCCCCAAATTGGATATCCTTCATGACGTAAAACCTCTTCCCTCGTCCCGTGTTTTCACGTCAAAATCAGTCTGGGGACATCGTAGACAGTGGCGATGCAACCTCCATGACCCGCGCCGCCGCCACCGATAATACGCAACAGGTCAGATGGTTCCAACCTGGCAGCGTGCAGTGGGACATGATCCTCCACTGGCAACCCACCAGCAAACACACGCCGTTGTGCTCAGTGGAACCCAACACCGAGCCAGAGGTATTGATAAAATGAAACTGCGTCTACACTGGAGCTGGCCAGAAAGGAAGGTCATTGGAAGGGCTAAGTATTAAGGCCAAAAGAAATGTACTTGGACGCAAAAAAAAAAGGAGGAGGAGGAGGAGGAGCGGTGGGAAGAGCGGGGCAGGGCGACGCGTCCTGAGGTCTTCTGTTGTCCAGATGGGAACACGCAGGCCAAGGACAACACAACGCTGCAGGCTACGGGTCAAAGACACACACACAACACACACACACACACACACACACACACACACACACACACACACACAACGCAGGGAGATCTGATCTGATCTGATCTGGGGATGGGTGTTAACACTCCAGGTTGGTCTGAATCATAGGTGGAAATCCTGGTGGTGGGGGGGCGACACAGGGTAGGTGACCCCACATAATTGTCCCCGCCAAAACACTCAATGAGTTTCTTAAAAAAAGTTATGATCCCCCACCAAGGTCAAGGTGCTTTCATCAAGGTGCTGTTTTCCAGTGGGCGGGGCCAATGTCTGCTGTCAGTCTGCTGGTTAAGACCAGACCTGATGAGGGAATGGGAAGCAGAGTAAAGAGTTGCAGACTATTAGTATACAATACTATTTTTTTTCCAATTTCCCCTCCAGAAATTATTCTCCGACACTAAGGTTTATTACAATCAATAAAATCAGATTTTTGCCGCTCCAAAACTACACATCCAACTCTAATCTATGTATGATTTAGAGTATCTAGTGATGGCTGACGAAGGGGGGTTAGAGTGTGAACTGGCTCAGAGCAGGAGTCATAGAAAGCGGGTTGAGGGCGCTTCCTTTTCGTCCAGCATCCTGCAGCTCAGGTGTAACGTGAGCGGCGCCTGCTGCTCGATCAATACATATATTATAGTGCGTGACGACGCATGGCGGTTACATAAACTTTATTGAACATCTTTTGAACACGTCTGCTGAAAAACGGAACGTTGGGGCACGGGAAATTCTCCTAAAGGAGACAACATTACCAACAGCGGGGACATGTTTAAGTAGCTGTGTACCCACCGGATTTCCATGCATAGCCCTTTAAATAAATAGATAAATAAATAAAGGATGTATATTAAATGGGGAAGCAGATAAAGACAGCATCTATAAAATGCATATGATCCAGTAAAAATCAATGACTACTCTGCCAAAGTGCCATACGCTGTTTTTCTTTGCCATTAAGCCTCCACAGACTGAATCATTCTTTATATGCAGCCGCCTCACATAAAGGCCTCTGATCAGCTGAAGAGCTGCTTGAATGTCCTGCTCTTATAAACTATGTGAAGGCACCTGTTACGTCATAGCAGCACTATTTGGATAGCAACAGTAATATGTGTACTTGTTTATGTACGCAGGGCAGTTAATGAGGCCCCAGTCCGATCTGGGCTTCACACCCTCCCTGTTCTCTATAAACTCAGTACATTTCCACTGACTCCGCTTCCACATTCTGTGAATCGCTCCCGCTATAAAAAGCACATTTGAGAAACTTTCATTAATGGCACAGAATTTATTTCGGCACTCGACACTGCGCTCTGTCTCTATTCATCATTTTAAATTGGAAAAATAAAAAAAAATAAAAAAGTTTATTTTCCACAAACTGCACCCCCCCTTTTTGGCCATCAGTCCAGACCAATTAGCCCACAGCTAACCCCGAATGTTCCCTCCCCCACTGCCAAGCCCTTCTCCCCAGGTTAATGTGCACACCCTGAACTCAGATGGCTCATTTGGCACATTTGATGAGTGTGTGTGTGTGTGTGTGTGTGTGTGTGTGTTCTGTCCCACCCCAATGCTCTGTCTGGCCAGACACCCTCTCATTTACCGAGGAGAGCTGCAGGGAGACAAAGGGAAAGTGGAGGACAGTCTGAGATTCCAGGCATACCTGAAGCCCCCGACCCCCTGCTGCCCCCCCCCCCCCCCCTTCTCCCCCGTGTTGTCCTCACAAGGCTCATCAGGGGAGACGGAGGAAGAGCCAAAACCACAGAAAGCTTGCATTCAACAGAATTCACTTCTAGATGCCTTAGTCCCCCCTCCACACAGACAAATGTCAAAGTGAATAGTTGTGTGTGTGTATATCACTTTTCCCCGGTATAGAAGACTTGACAGGATCATTTCCAAGAGGCAAAAAACTTTGTTAAAGAATTTCTATGTTTCTATACCAAGATTCATTTTCCATTTTTTTTCATTTTGTTTATATAACCATATATACATTTATCTGACATCACTGTATACTTTAAAAGTTAGAAATGCCATCTTTGAAAGAAAAGGCCTGTTTTCTTTTCCAATGAATTTATAAGTAAATAGTAGTAATAAGAAATACACTCTATACACAGTTAATGTGGCTATTCTGGCTGCAAGTGCAAATTTTTTAATGCAATATCTACATAGGTGTGTTTGATAAATAAAAGTGGTAGCTTTCATGGAAAACACAAAATTGTCAGACTTATTAACAATAGTGTATATATATATATATATATATATATATATATATGTCTCCATACCTTGACTGTGCCTAACAGGGTTAACACTATACAAGCTTTATTACACAAGGAAAACAAGTGAACCTAAAATGTGAAAAACAGCTCAGGCCCTGAGGTAGATTATTCTGTATTGATCAGTTTCGGCCGAGCTTTTAAATTAGTTTCATTTTTCACATTTTCATTTCAGTACACCTCCAGTCTGGGTTGAATGTCAAGCCCCCGGTGCTCGAGTCATGATTATTAGCTGAATGCATGTACAGACCCTGGTTCTGTCAAAGATTTTAGTTTCCGTTTGTGAATGTTTCCAAAGCCTCTCAGTCATCCAGGGCATCTTTATCTTGTAGAGCTGTAGAGAAAAGCAACTCTCTGTTTTTTTTTGGTAAATGAAAAAGTCCAAAAGTTGCTTTTTTCCACAATTCCACAATATAATATTTCAAGTTAAAACTCTGACCCAATCCTTCACATTGTACCTTGAAAGAGTCCTTATATAGCACACAAGTGTGAGCTCTTTATTCCAAAATAAATATCCAACATTAAAAAAAAAAAAAAAAAAAAAATGGCACGGCCACTCACATTACAAACATGAGTGCTGGCACAGAATCCAAATTGTGGCCACAAAGTTCTCTAAAAACAGTGTTAATACAGAACTTCTCCTCGCACCTAGTCTGATCCAATTCTCGCTATGGCTAAGTGACCGAAAAGCAAACTTTCGCTTTGAGTGTAGCCGGCAAGATGCTACCAGGGAATAACTATTTACAGTCTGTGCCTGTACCGGGGCCAGATACTTCTCAGTGTTTGCGTATCTGTGGCCTGAATGATGCAGATACACAAGCGTCATGGCTGCCGAGCATCTGTCCGCTGGTTAACGTGTTTGGGGAGAGAGGGAGGAAACCGGATCCCCACACGGACGCACAGAGATGCCGCTCTTCTTTTTCTCTGAAGTTTTTTTTTTTAAGGAAGTCTGTTTCTAAACACTTTTTTTTCCCAGTAAAAGTCTAAAACTCTCTCTCCCACTGAGCTCGTACAGACAGGGACAGATAGGTCACTATATGCTGAAAATCTGCAGAGGCTCTGCAGAGTTCCAGACGAATAAGGCACCTTCATTTTTTTGGCAACCCATGCACGGGGCATCGACCCTCGGCAAAGCCATTAGCCGACGAAAGGGGGTGGAGGGGGCAGTAGGAAAATGATCCAGAACTGCAGTCCCTGCGCCAGAACCACAACTGATGGGGACCAGCGTCTCTAAACTTAGGCGAAGCCTGGATCTGCATAAACAAACACAAACACACTCGAGTACACAGACGCACAAAGACCGAGACACACTCCGATGGAATCACGCACACACACACACACACACACACACACACACACACACACCCCTCTCACCACCACCTTCCCCTCGCACAGACACTGGAATGCACGCTCTCTTTCTGAAGGAGCACATTGCTTGGAGATCTTTCACAAAAGATGTTTTATGTCCGCGGAGAATTAATGAGTCTAATGTTGTGCCGCCGTGCGCGAGGCCAGGATTCGGGGATTTGATGAATGGGTAAACAAGTGGCTGTTTCAATATTGGCTTAACATTTACATCAAATCAGTCAGTAATGGTTATACATTCTTAGCATTTGCTGACCATTCGAATGTGGTCGGCGGTGGCGGCTTATTCAGGACGGCGTGTGTGTAACGAGGATGTTGAGTCATGGCTGCAACGCGCCCATGCATGTGCTCTGTCATACAGACGAGCCAAAAAGATTGTGTTAACGCTTCCTGTTGTCACTGTTATACTGTAGGGGGCGATGTCAGGGCTCGTCTGACTAGGATCTGGTCATAGATTTTGAGGAGTCAAAGTAGTGCAGAAACTTTCTTTTTTACCAGCGCACACCAAGTAGGGTCAAAGGTCAAGGGGAGACTACAGCACAGCATCTCTGGAGTTGGCTAGCCTTCCATTAGAACCGTTTTACTACATGTAGAGTAAGCAAAGACATTTCCCCACTCTTTCATCGAGCGTTCCTCACCTTCTCATTTTCCAACCTGCAGAATATGAACAAGCCTACCCACAAACTACCAAAGTCTGACCTGAAAAATACCTGCATGGCTGCATCCTACAGGCCTCCCCTGTGTTCCAGCGGCTCCCATCAGGCCGCAGGCTGCAGGGGTCCACTTCCATCCACCTTGTGAATGAATGCTGACCCTCTTCCTGCTTCACACTCCTATTGTTGCTCAGTAAATCCACTAAATGGTTTGATTGCACTGACTGACTGACCATGTTGTTGCTCTCTGCACATTTAAATTTCCCCCTTAGGGACAAATAAAGGGGTTTGAATGTAATTGAATATGTAAATAATTACTCAAATATTGCACAGAGGCAGATTTTTTATTTTTACAATATTTGTGCTTTTAATGGGTGTTTCCTTCTTGTGCTGCTTGAATGTTTCACTCTACCACATTTTAGAAGGTATATTCTGCAATATATTGCAGCATGCATAATTGAAAGCAGTTTTTTCTAGTAAACATGAAACTATTAAAATATGATAACTTGTTAACGATTAAATAACCTAACAGCACATAGAGCAGTTATAATATTTCCACCTTGAGCAGCTACAACCGTCTTATATGATGGGATATCAGTCATAACGTCTTAAAAAGAAAAAGTTCAGACCCCACTGGCTTGTCCATCATAGTTTCTTAGGTGTCTGACCCCAAATCGTCCGGTCAAAGCTACGCCGCCAACACTGCAGCTTGTTTTGGAACGGCACAGTCTCATGTTCGGATGAAAACACACAGCGCCCGGCCAAACTTTTCTTAGTGTTTATTTGTTTCTCATATGTAAATGAAACATCCTCTAAGGCCGGTGGAAACAGAGGAAAGGTTGTCTGTGTTTAATATCTGAATAGCAGTTGGACATGCCTTTTGTACATTAGCAGTGCATTCCCACTGGCACATGCCAGCATTCCTTGGTGTCTCAAAAGGCTGCGGTTTTTAAACGAAAGCAGTTCCTCCTCCGTTAAAGCCAACACTCATGTCCTTGAGATATTCCAGGAAATAATGAAAAGAGATTCCCCCATCCTCCCAAGCCTTGTTCTCACACTGAAGCAAAGACAAACACCGAACGAGCTCCCGCTGCTGTTACGATTCACTGTAACCACACAGTAAAGTGCACAATAAAAATCAATTAGGCCTTTTCCGCATACAGTAAGTGTTACCTTCAGCCGGGATATTGTTTGTTGCTTTAAGGATTTACAGCGTCGGCTCGTGTGAATCTGGCCGTTTACTTTAATGGTTAAATTATTTGGGCCTGATGAGATGATGAATGCGGAAGGCAGCGGTTTCTGAGGTGGGATATAAAGACCACAGAGGCCCAGAAGTTCCCAAACTATAAAAGAATAAGTTCATTTGAGAATTCATTCCCCTTATGTTCCTGACAGCACAATTCATTTGACCAAAATGCATATCCTGATGCTTTAGCATTTGTCCTGGTTGTGTTTGTACTGACCAGGAACACACTTTCTGTTTCCTGTTCTCTAGATATTATCACTTTTTTACCTCATAATTAAGGCCATTGGCCAAGACACAAAATTCCAACCATTGGTACCATGTCATGAAATTCTAATTGTGATTTTTATTTCCTAAACATCCCAAGTTTATGTTTATGATGCAGATTTGGAACTGGAAGCATCAACCATCCATGAAAGTAAGTTACAGTGGGGAAAATAAGTATTTTGTATTATCACACAAATAAATCATTAAAAAATCATGCATTGTGATTTCTGGATTTTTCTTTTTAGTTTATCTCTCTCACAGTGGACATGCACCTACGATGAAAATTTCAGACCCCTCCATGATTTCTAAGTGGGAGAAATAGCAAAATAGCAGGGTGTTCAAATACTTATTTTCCCCACTGTAGCTGCATCTGCAGGTTTAGCATTTTAGATAATCTCTGATTAAGCTCATTGATGAATCTTTCTGACTAAAATAAAATTATTTTTCCAAATCTTTTTGAAAACTAATGACAGTAAGTAACTGCTTTTTATTTTGCAGTCTAATTCCTATTCACTGTCAATCAATTAATTGTTGTTTTTAATCATACTGTGCACAATTTAGACAATAGCAAACACAATATGAAAACAAAACTCAAAAGCAGGGATGTTATAGGAATAAAAAAAAAAAAGATTACAATTAGAATTTCCCCCCTAGATGACATCGATATGTGATCTGGTCCATGCATTACGTTCTTTTGGAACACACAGCACATACAGTGTCACCAAGAACAACCCCCCCACCCCCAGGCAACCACGATCTACTCACCTGTTCATGTTTAGTAAGCCGCGTTTTATTGTGGATGTCGGAGGAGACCAGAT
Organism: Eupleurogrammus muticus; assembly: GCA_036785175.1. Classification (NCBI taxonomy): domain Eukaryota; kingdom Metazoa; phylum Chordata; class Actinopteri; order Scombriformes; family Trichiuridae; genus Eupleurogrammus; species Eupleurogrammus muticus. The sequence goes on along the minus strand of JAYKQN010000001.1, from coordinate 41,475,033 downwards.
TGAACTGGTGTTTCTCGGCCAGCAGCCTCAGTAAGATGACCACCGTCCTGCTGCCGCACTTCCCCACGCGGTTGTAGACCACCTGGCTGGGGAACGGAAGCACCTGCACAGAACAAAGATGGATGCATTCAACTGCTGTCGCACTATGTATGTATGTTTTTATGTCTCTGGTGTTAAGTAACGGTATTTTTACAGGTGTGACAAGATGTTGCTGTGGTATTTATAGCAATCCTGTTTTGGAGCAGCAGCAGCGTGTAGAGTAGCGTTACAGTACATATTAGGCCCCAAAGTGCAGTAAAAGGAGACAGTGTGAAACATGATGCCAGGAACAGAAAGCATGGACAAAAAAAGGAAATGCATCAAACATCAAACTCTGGCTGGAGTGTCACCGTCTGGTTTTTGCATCTTTTTCAATGACCTCTGACCTCTGTTTCTCAAGTCTACTCTGCTAAACTAATGAACTCATTGCATCAGAAATTCTGCTGCCTTCTTCACAGAGAAGACACTGATGCAACCCTTTTGTGTTTTATCACACACACACACACACACACACACACACACACACACACACACACACCCTCATGATCCACCAATTAAGCAAGTATTCCAGGCGGGACTCAATGACTCAAGAAAAAAAAAAAAGAGAAGAAAACATTTCTTTCCTTTGAGAACCTTATGTAACAGTTAATCTGGAAGGGGAGAAAGATAAGGGTGAGTAGGGACATGTATATTGAACATGAGACTCATTGTAGCACGTTGTAGCAGGATTAATTTGGCACATGAGTGACAGAAAACTGGGGCCACGCAGTGAAAGTATTTAAAACGGAGAATGGGAGACGGGTCACTTCAAAGTGATAGAGCTCTTAGCCCCACTCTTCCTCCCCAAATAATATAAAAAAAGACAGATCAGTCCTGTGTTGCCTTGAAAAGCGTCTCACTCCAATAAAACCTTTCTGTAAATCAGATGGGGGGAAAAAATGCGGCAGTGATAAATTCTTGTCGGCATTCCCAGTCTGGAATGATGATTGTGTTTTCCCAGGGGGTGATTCTTGGATATCTGACAGACAGTGTGTAAGGAAGCAAGTCTGACTGAGTTTCCTAGTATATATGGGCTTTTTTTTTTACTGCTGGTTGTCTGACAACTATCTCACTGTGTCGACTGGCCAGTTTTATGTTTGGCTGACGGACTCCGTCTGAACTTTCACCTGGTTATCCCTCTCTTCACTATGATATGAAAGTATAAATCAGCTTTAGAAGAACTCGGCCTTCTTTAGCTCCCGGTGCTGCGCGGTAGTTTCCACACCACAAAGCTCAGCTCAGCCACACACACACACACACACACACACACACACACACACACACACACACACACACACACACACACACACACACACACACACACTGCATGGTTTCGCCCGTCTCCTCGAAAAGTGGCAGTCCCACCCAAGTGCAGGCTCAGTGAAAACAGTAAAGGGCCCCTCTGAATATTCGCCAGGTCCCAATGGAAAGACACGGAAAGAAACTCCATGATGAGGATTGAAGAGAGGGGAAGTCTGGAGACATCATGGTATTGTCTTCCCCCCCCAAAGTTGGACCAGTTTACTGGGCATCATTAGAGATGACACCAGTTTGGCACCATGTGCAAGCAGGACTTATGGGCACATTTGCCTCAGGAGGAAAGGAGGGAATGCTGGGAAAACGATTCATAGGTGATGCAGGTTTTGTTGACATGCCTCTGCAGCCTCTCGGGCCGCCATGATGGCTCTTTGCCTACTGGCCCCCTGTGATGCCGCGATCGTGTCGTAAACCTTGCAGAAGGACTGGCCTGTGACCCCTCTGGGTTCCACTTACACAGGCTACCCACCACCAGCTTGTTGGCCTCCGTGATAGCGGTCCTCCCGAGGAACAGTGCGTACAGAGAGAGGCTTCGTGGGCATGGTGGTTGGCTTTTGCCATGTTGTAGGAACCGTCTCTGGGATCTTCGTCCGGTCTTGTGCGAGTTCTAGCAGACCAGGAGGAGGACGTCATGGCAGCTGATGTTGGCGTCTCCCTAGCCCTGACAAAAGTGATGATCTTCTACACCAGACATAGCGGCTGATCCCAACACAGATGGCGCCCACATTGGCCTTCAGGACTTGGTCATGTAGCCCTTGGTAGCATCCTTCACCAAGAGCTTCAGGGCTACAGCTGAGGATGTGCTCAGAGGAACAGCATGGACGGGCTTGGCAGAGAGCCTGGACCAAGACCTGTATGTGATGGGACTCAGGCTTTCCAAAGACTTTGCACTTCTCTCCATCTCTCCTGGCTCCCCCGCCGCCACATTCCAAACCATCCCGCTGGCTCAAGCATCGGGTGAGAAACTCTGGAAAGTTGTGTTCAAACTTTGTATATCAAAACAACGTTATTGATTACAGACTGCTGATGTCCAAAGATAAACAAAACATTAATGTGAAAATATTTAGAGCAAATACTGGATGATTCTCTTGGATGGAGGTCCAACATTCCTCGCCGTTTGGCAAGTAACTACAGGCTTATCAGCTTATCACAATAATGAGGCAGATGAAATGCATGCATTGTTTTGCAGGACATCATTCCCTACTGATAAAACGACTGTGTCCGACTTCTAATAGCTTGGTTTTGTATGTATGACAAAAAAAAGCAGCAAAACAAAGCCGTAATGCCATTAAAACCCACTCTCAGAGGTTTAGATTTCTGTTGCATGCTGTGAGGAATGTTCACAGTGTCTCCCTGTAAGGGATTTTGTCAATGTTAAAAACAAAACAAAAAAAAAACACATTGCGTAACACTCCTTTCAGGAGTCAGGCTGCTGTTCTTTAAAAGTTCCAATCCCTGCGTGCCAATATCAGGCAGAGGAGATGAGTATTCCTGCACCTTTCCTCTCACGCTCACTTTTCCACTCTCCCTCCTTCACTTTTCTTAGAACCCTGACGGCATGCCCGAGGCGCCAAAAAAAACCCCAGAAGCCCCATGCTGTTTTGACAATTAGGAGCATGCGTGCTATCCGTTGAATGCAGCGGGCGGCTTCTGGGGCTGAAAGTGAGCAAATCAGGAAACAAACAAACATTAAATGCACATCTAGAATGGCGCGGGGCTCCACTGTCCATTAATCATGGCACCGAAAGTGCCTGTTGGGGAACCATCGCTCTTCATCAGGCTGCAAGCTGCTCCGAGACATTTTCAGATAAGACGTCCGCTCGGTAAACACACACAAATTAACGCCCTCCGCCTCGTGGCCCGGACCACCCAGGTCTGCTGGGAACGGACTGATTTCTTTCGAATGGTCTCGCGGCGAAGTTGGAGAAGTGTCCTGGCCTGCTACATATCAGGACCGCCGCACGCACACACTCATCCATCTTCCTGGAAGCTCGTACCAGGGAGCGACCGCTGACCTTCGCTGGCTCTGGGTTCGTTGCTCTGTGCTGTCGAGTGAGCTCCTCTTCCCACGCAGAGCGGAGAACGGCGTGTCAAAGCGTCAGGGAGGGGACTCTCACCACGTTCCGCTAACGATCCGTTTAGCTCGTCTGCATCTCGATACGAATGTCGTGCACGTGCAGAATGCAGAAACGGCATCTACACAAATACAGACCGAAATGCATCGCATGCTCTGATGTTTGAGCATTAGACGTTTTGAGAGATTTTTAGTCTTCAGATTAAACACTGGAAAAAAATCATCTATCTAAATTATCTAAAACTATCTTGACTTATCTTATTCCAATGGCAGATAATTAAGTTTTTTTCCCCCTGATTTGGGAAAATTTTCTTGAGAATTTAAGAAAAAGCGAAAAAAAAAAAACATTTTCCTAAATAAGCAAATTGATCTTTCAAGATGATTCTACTCAATATTGGACCAAATAATTTTATTTATAATATTGCATTTCAAAATATTTGATCAAAACCTACTGAAAAACACACTCTGAATTTCACTATTTGCTTTTTAGATTCATATCAGATGGAAATAACATCTGTTTGGCTTTTTTATTTTTTTTTTATTTTTTTACATTTCGCCTTACACATGAAGACGTACATCTATTTTGAGAGCCGTGTGGTTTTTCTATACCTTCTCATTTACGTTGCTCAATTGGAATCTTTACTCGCATCCACCAGAATCTCAACCATCTGCACACGCACGCTGCAAAGCCCATGATGTCTGCTGAAACTGAAGATGGAGAGATCACTGGCAACAGCTTCATCGTCATGTCCGAGAAGATGAGACGGCGACAGATAAGGAATTATTCTGCAGCTCATGTATAACCAGAGTGTGCATTGTCTCTGCCTCGGCTTCAAACACAGAGGAGTAAATGCATATTAAAATTGTCAGGGCTTCAGAAATACATTTCATTTATATTATGGAGCAAAAAAAAAAAAAACAATAACAAATGCACACAGTTATGTTTGGTTTGAGAGGGGACGCTGGGGAAAAGCCATGTCTACGTTTCTATCTCTTCATCTGAATCTAATAAAAAAAAAAATTATGGTATTAGGAAATTGGTACAATTTGAAGCCAATAAAAACTGCAGCTTGTGAATAAGGACTGCTCAGTGCTCGTTCACTAGTTCATAATGTGGTGTTCGTAGGTTTACTGCCTCAGAATTAACGCTCAATAATGACCTTTCATAGCTTAGACATAATAGAATAACAAATTAGACAAAAAAGTAAACAGCAAACGGATTTGGAACTACACACAAGAACTTCAGTTTGTTAAAGAAAATGATTCATAATGATCAGAATAATCAGCCGCATTATACTGCACTACCTGAACGTTTGTTGTTGAGTCATTACAGTCAAATTATCAGAGATATGTCAGATAAAGTCAGAGATTCTCTCGTCCGCACAGAAACTAGAATTTCAATGATAACATCAAATTGCGACAGCAGAAGGGAAATTCCACCCACTATCATCATCTCCGGGGGAAATTATGACTTCGATAGGAGGCGAAGATAAAGAGATATTCAGTTTGTCTTTAACATGTTTGGCAACATCTGATAAAGACATACAGCACCATGCTTGATAACTATAAAATACAACACAGAAAGGAGCGCATTTTATCAAAAAGTTGATTAATGCATCTTAATAAAAAAAAAAAAAAAAATCGTAATCCTAATTTTTGGAGTTACACAACTAAATAAATATCCATACAGTTACGGCAGGACACAGCCAAGCCGCTACAATCTCTACTTTATATCTTTTCAAAACTGTGCAAACTATTTGTGATTTATTAGGATCCATTTACATGAGATTTTCATCCGGCCCAGTCATTTCCAAAGCTTGGCCTCAACCCTCCAGCGTTGCGGTTCAGCGAGTGAAACGGCATTCTGACCGGTTCTAAGCGGGAGATAAAGGCTCATTTTCTGAAAATTAAAAATCCCGCTAAAAAAAAAAAACTGGTATCAAACAAATGAGAGCGAACTCACCCCCAGTGCAGTGAGCCAATGTTTGCTTCACACAAATAACGCTGCACTATTATCACTGTGGTTGCCTGGCTTTGGCTGACTGACCAGAACATACTTTTCAAAGGAAACGTGTAACTCACAAACAAAGCCCAGATGTGATGGAACCTAATCCAAACAGCTGCTCAAAGCATCTAGAAACAAAGCTCGCACCAAACTAGACTATGTTTCGTGGTTACACAGCGTGCCCAAAATGGGAAAGACTGAAAACTTTTAAACCAGAATCGATAGAGGGGGAAAATGAATAGATAAGAAATGTGGTGAAAATGAGGTGGTTGTTGATTTAGGGAGTAAATAACGAACAAGGGGCCGATGGAGGAAGACAGAAGTTGGCAGGGAGAGAAAGACGGAGCACAGAGGAGAGATAGTCATGCAGCCATGCAGCTGGATGAATACAAGGCTCCTGTGTCAGCACTGTGTGTGTGTGCGTGTGTGTGTGTGTGTGTGTGTGCATGTGTGCGTGTGTGTGCAGAGCATTACTGTAGCTCTGAAGCCAGGTCTAGTTGGAATTTAGAGTGGGTCTGCACACGGCTCCTCCACACAGACGCGACCCTTATACCGACTGGACTGAACTGACTCGTGGATGGAAGAGGACAGAACATCAGGGAGGAGGAAGAGGAGGTGGTGGTGGGTGGGGAAGAAAAGGACATAAAAGTGGAAGATATGAAAGGGCGAGAGGGCGTGAAATGGGGAAATTAACTCACTCTTGGAGCAGGAGGTCCGTGGTCATCCAGAAATGTGGATTCACCTGCAGAGACAGGGAGGTACACGTTAGGAGGACGAGGCTCCGAGTGCGTGACTGTACGCTCTTTGTACTGGAAACTGGACACTTTCATTTCCTCTGTATGTACGCTACTCCCCCCAGCCTTGCTTCTACTTTTATTAAGCGGTCGTGCACTTTTCCCTTTTACAAGTGTCATCTAGTTTTTGATAGAAAAAACAATTCGCTCTAGATTCATTCAGAGTTGCACGATCAAGCAGAAAAATCGAGACCTGACGTCCGATCACTTGACCGTGGGAAAGTACAGGTTCCTCTTTCTCGGTGGTGTCAGATGAGCCGTAACAGCAACCGTAGTATACCAGTGAAAACACGTCATCGTTTGTGTGCTATCGTGGTGTCATTCGCTTTCGCTTGAAGAGATCACAAAAGTTCATTCATGTCTGGGCCTATTTCAAATAGCTGTTGATACTAGAGCAACAATACCTTAGGATATTAGCTTCATAGCTTCTCCTTGTCTCTGCTACAGTTAAGTTTGCACTTTATTCCTAAAAGGGAAATTCAAGTTCATTTTGGTAATTTACCAAAATTGACCAATAAGAACCCACAGTGACACTTGGATAAACTTTATGCCCCAGACTCTTCCTTTTGAGGCTTTATGTCTGAACTTAACTCATTAAGTCCCAAAGTGACAGATACTAAGCAGCCTAACATGGAATAGGCTTACCACTAATGCCCAATTATACATACGTCAATTTGAATAAAATAGCAAACCGCTCCCCCCCTGCAGTGTTGCCACACCTTGCACATTTCACCCAAAGAAAAGGCCTACAGTAAATGTGAGGATGTGACGGAGGGGGAGTTACAGTTCATGTATAGAGCTGATCGAAACACTGGGACGCCGTTTTCAATGTGGAAACAATGGCGCTCTTTCAGGGCGTGCGGACACTGCGGGGTCTGTGCCTGCCTCTCAGTCCGCTCTCCAAGAAATCCAGACCCTGGCTTCAGACAGCGGCCTTTTTCTTTCTTTTTTTTTTTTTTTTGTGGCGTCACGTTTCGCAATTTACGGCGTTCAGGTGGCGTGCCCGGGAGAATGCCCGAGAGTCAGAGACAAACTCGGGAGGGGGGGGGGGGGGGGGGGAGGGGAGGAATGAAGCTATAAAGGGAGGAAATATTACATAAGAGAACAATCTCGCCTTGTGTCGTAGAAATGTGATCCTGTGCACAGATGAGAATACCAAGAAATGATGCATGAACACACACACACACACACACACACACACACACACACACACACACACACACACACACACACACACACACACACACACACACACACACACACACACACACACACACACACACAGTTTTATATCTAGCCAGTTTTCCATTTGTAGATGTTATAACACATAGTGTAGGTTTTGGGTCATTTTTCTCACATTTAGATCCAATCTGTGTGTTTGGCTCTGTTACAACACACAAACACACGCGTGCACACCACAATTACTGCATACGCTCTGATTGACCCCACATGAAAACCTCTGCACCTGTGCAAGGTATTGCAGAATTTTTGCTTTGCTTAAGACATAAATGCAGATATTACCTTGATAACTAAAACAATATGAGCTAGGCATCATGTATGACAGTTGCAAAAAATAAGGCACAAGCTACAATAGGTATTACCAGAACCTGCCACTGGGTATATGAGCTATAGAGGAGACATATGTAATATTATATGTACATATATAATCGATACGTGGATATAAAGAAGCGATACAGATGACCTGTATATGCACATATGTGCACCTCACTTTGGTCTATATGAAGGGGAAGCATATGCATATTTACAAGTTATTATACATGTGCACATGAACTGCATATCATTTTCATATATGCACATTGGTTTCCTGTGTGGTTTCCTGTGCTGCTCTTTGCTAAATCAGGCATTCGGTGTTAAAATATGGACCCTGCTGCTCTAAGCTCACCTCCGGTGCTTTTTTAGATTCTCCCGGTGTCTGTCTTTGTCTGTCTTTTCGCGACTTTTTCCACAGCTTCGCCGAGGAACGCTGGGAGTCAGTGTTCCCGCACCTCCTCTCTGAGGCGATCCGAGGACACGTCGGTTGGGGGGGGGGCAGACACCTCCGCTCCTCTCTCGCGTCATCCATCACCGACAAAGCGCCCCGACCTCTGACCCCCCCCCGACCCCTCCCCGCCCCCCTGTGTGTGCTTCTCATTAGCGTTTTCCGAATTAGCAAACGGAACTAATTTTTTCCAGGGCACGGCGCTCGTAAAAAAAAAAAAAGTGGACAGCTGCCTGCCGCCCCCGCAGAGAGAGAAAGAAACGACTGTACAGCAATGTGTACTCATCAGAACCCATTGTCCTCCGAGGCCCTGTTAGAAGTCAGGAAGGTAAAAGGGGGTCTCACGGGGCTCCACGAAGAGATGTTCGGTTCCAAAACAGAACAAAACACAGAACACTGCAGTTCTTATCTGCTATTATTACGAATTGCAGGGTTTAAACAGTGAAAAAAAAAAAAAAACACCAGTCACCTTCTGAAAGAAGGTTGAACGGTCTACAGGAGGCTGCGCCGCGGCATGTTAAACAGCACCATCATTCAACTTTAATAAGCGAGGTGTTCATCCGTCCTACCGAAGAAGGCCAGAAACTCACTGATAGTCGCCCATGACTACTGAAGTAGTCCCGGAGGATCGCGTCGACCCAACACCGAACTTTATGTCGGTTTTTTGGTTTCGCATCTGTATGGAAGACCTGAAACTAATAGTCAGGTGGAGACGTGTGGAGAAAGAAGAGAGCAGTGGGTTCACTTGAAAAGGTGAAGGAAGAATTTACAAGTTTAATAAAGGTCAAAGTCACCGCTGATTGTGTGTGTGTGTGTGTGTGTGTGTGTAAATCAGTGACTGGAGGAGAACTATCTAGAGTGTGTGTGTATGCAAAGGCATGTAGCTAAATGGTTAATTGGATTATGGTGTCACAAGACCTGGACGTGCCTCTGGTTAAGAGCAGCCACATAAGCACCTCCAGCTACAATTATCTAATTAATACTGAGTGTAGACGACATAGTGTACGCCACGGGTTTGAGGAAAGTAAGGGAAATTCCATACATTACCATAAAAAAGCCCGAAACTGGGAATCCCACAAGAACAGCAAAGCAGCCAATAGCAGGGCCGACAACATCCTGCAAGTGGTTAAAGCTCCACTCCCACAACATTGTTTTTCAAAGGCCACAAACTGTGGAGCAAATAAAAGCAGCTGCGCAAATCAACACAACTCATGTTTATTGAACAACACATGCACACAAACACAAAAATCGAGGCGCCCGGCCGATGTGTGATTTATAAAGTGATGCAAAATTAAAACGTGGAACCGTGCGAGGACAATTATTGAGCCCATGAACCTTCCTGTAGGTAAATATCCAGCATGATGGCATGGGGACTCCACAAACCAAACACACACACACGCTCAGGTTCTAGGATTATAAACTCTAAAAGTCTGCTCAAGCCGCTTAAAACTACACACACACACACACACACACACACACACACACACCAGACCCCTATCAAACAGTTCTATTCTGAATATGTGCAGCCTGTATTTAGGTGGCAGCGGCGCAACAACTGACCGAGAGCTTCCCCCCTCGTGAAATCAAATTAGCACCAATCAGAGGACTCGCTCTCATTCTCTATTGCAAAAGCAGCAAAGATAAAAAAAAAAAAAACAGAGTGGGGGGAAGAATTTGAGACGTGGTTAGACGTGTGGGAAGTAAAAGGTTTAGAACTATAGAAAAGTATATGCTGCAATGTTATAAAGTTAAAACAGTTAGGAGTAAAATACTATAAATATCTAAATATACGTATAAACATATACTAGATATTCTTAGGAGGAAATCACGCTGTGTGTAGGTTATATAAACTCCCAATACTGACACGGAATGTTCCCTGATGGAATTGTGTGAAAACTGTTATCTACAATGTCAAAGTGTATTTTTTCCCCCAGACAATTCCCTCCGGCTCTGGAATTTTCCCCACCGGCGTTTGGCCTGCTTCAGGAATGCTGCAGCAAGTTCGGGAATTTTCATAAACATGTATTTTAGAGCCTCGCACCGTTTCATTTGGCCTCTGTGAAAATTGGCCATCTGAGCTAAGTAGGGCCTAGCAAAGAACACGTCCCCAGAATAGGGCCGAGGCGGGGAGCGGGGAAACCACACAGGAACGAACGGCTGCTAAGGGCAACGCCAGGAGGATGGGCACGGAGTTGAAGTGTGTGTGTGTGTGTGTGTGTGTTGGGGGGGGGTTACAGAAGCTGCTGACCTGGAATGTCCTACGAGCACGCGAAAAACCAGATTACAGGTTTGCGGGGCCTGTGAAGACTAAACTTTCTCATCCTCAAAACGCATCCTGGTGCACTTTCTGCATCTACCCCTGACCCTACGTAACTGGATGTGGACTCTTTTATACAGCATATGCACTGGAGTTTGTAAAACACACCCAGTTCAGTTTGGAGCACACTCCCTACTAAACATTTGTTCCATAATAGCTGGCATGTGCAAACAAATTCTAGCCAGTGTGCAAGACTTAGATATAGGCTTTACTGTGTGTGTGTGTGTGTGTGTGTGTGTGTGTGTGTGTGTGTGTGTGGCCACCCAACCCTTTGATTTGGAGTGTGGGAGTGGCCCCCTCCATTAAGACCAATAGCTTCTCCCATACCAGCTCCCTAATTACAGAAGGTGGTAAAGCCAGGGGTCAGGGTCCCCACCTACTGCGCCCTGCCCCACGCCGCCCTCCCATCACTTAAGACGTCAACAATGGCCACACGGCACCACAGGAATAGAAAAAAAGCTGCACCGCCGCTTTATTATTGCAGGTGCCCGAGACCAGAAACCTGCTTAGGGGAGACTTATATGTGGACTTACTGCTTCCCTCAAATTTTGGTTAGTGAAAAAGCAGTGGGAGGACAGTAGGAGCTCGCAGACGTACGGAGATTTGTGGAGCGGTCCTGTAGGACGGGGCCATGTGCCACACAGCCGACTCAGAAGTCAAAAATAAAGAAGACCTACTTGGCAGAGCCAATAAACTATTTCCAATCCCTGATGGACGGAGGAAACAGGAGTGGATTTAACTCTCTGCGGATGCATCAAACATAAATAAGGGATGAACACACCGTTGTTGATGCGCTGGATGAAAGGTCTGTTCGATAATGGCTGATTGACTATCTAATAAACACACACACTCTCATCAGGGGATTTTGACAAACTATATTGATCTCCGTGTGATGCGATGTCTCAAAAACCCAACTCATCACTCATCCACATGTGGAGGAAGTGATGCAGTAAGGCTTAATATAGGATAGGACAGCGGAGAACGAGCGTTGCTTAATGCGACGATACCTAAAAAAGAAAAAAAAAAGAATCTGTGCCCGCTGAGGATGTGCTGCTTTTAGGGTTTCTAGTAAACTGCAGCTCTGTCAGCTAATTCTGAACGAGTCATTTCCTGTTTTATGGTCACTGCTGCCGGTGACCGGTTTGGATGACCACTGATTTTTTTCCCCCTCATACAAGAAAGAAGACAAATGGTCGAACTTCTAGAATGAATTTTATTACGTGTAGGTGAATAATTACCATCAATTTAATGCAAGATGAGGGATTATCTTAAAAAACAAAAAAAAAGGACAAGAGAAGCGACAGAACTCAAACGACTAAACTAACAAAAATGTTAGTTACCGTGTTCAAAAATAGCAAAAGATGTGAAGGAATGAAAACATGTTTTTGGACACAGCAGCACAATGTAAGATGAAAAAGCCCAAATCCGTGTAATTTTCTGAAATATTTTGTGGTAGACCCTTATACAACAACAGCAGCAGCACACACACACACACACACACACACACACACACAAAACCACAACTGGGCAAACGTCTGTAGCGTTACTCCACCTCTATAAAGAAAACAAAAAAACACGCCAGATGTTTAAACGGATGGCGCAGGCCGCCGCATTGCCAACGCGACGCAGGCGGAAGTGGAAAAGGGAAAACACAAACACCGTGTTTTTAGGAGAGCCCATTAAAAAAAAAAAAATTAATAGCAAAAGATGTTTGCACGGTTCGTACCGGCAGGATGTTCTCTGTCCACAAACACGCGTCGCCGCCTTTCATGTCGCCACGGACAGATGTTTCGACAAGTGGGTAAACGCTGCACAATTAGTGTTAAATATGACTACGACCTAATACTGCCAAAAAACATATTAGAAATTCCCCTTCAATAACTATTAAAAGCAGTTGTAGCTCTTTAGAAACTGTTTTTGTACATCAATCTATTGACTAACTACAACTATGACAATTATATTTTTGTTTTCTGAATTGTGTTATAACATGTTATAACACTTTTCCAATTCCTTGATGTCATATCCATAACATGTGACCTGACATGTGACCCCAAAAAAACATCTCAATAAAGTTTTGCATCAATCGGTGGCTCTAGAACAGGTGACTGTGCAGTTGTGACATCACATCAGTATAAAACATCTGGGCCCAGTTTTTCAGAAGAATCCCGATTAGGTTTGGATCTAAACTGGTAACATTCGCAGGAAAATGGCACAGGAAGAAGGGGGAGGGAGGGGAATGTTTTCTCATGACTCATTTCATCATGACAATGTGGACCGAACACAGCGAAAACAGCCAGTCGCTGGTTATCGGTTAACATTTAGACCGCTTTGTTTTCCCAGGATTCCGTGGCGTGGATTCTGAGCAGCAAACTGGGACAGACAGAGCTAGAAAAAAAAGCCGCGCGCTCACACTGAGCTGGATAATCACCGACAGCCCCAGATATTCTTGGATCATTGGCGAACCAAAACATCTATTTTGTATTTTTACTGCCTGGTTATGTTAACCATGAAGTTTTCTTTGCTTTGCAATAAAAATAAGGCAGCTTTTACTGCTAGCGTTGCATGCTGAGAAACGAAACGTATATGCACGATCCCTGGAGACAAACACAAAAAAAACTGCTCTAACCTGCAGGAATTATCCGACTCCATTTGATTTGGTTTCACACCGGGCGTCAGCTATCTGCTTACTTTAGGTTTCATGCTTGGACGTGCGTGTAGCCACACAGAAAGTCTGGAACCTGGAAGGACCTCTGTCGTGGCTGCACGGAGCAGATCTGACGCCGCGGCCAAGGACACATGTACGAAACTCAGGAGACATCTGCCAGGAGCCTTAAACAAGTTGGGCAGAGTGAATCAAAATGTTCAATCAGCGTCTCCTCTGCCTCGCTGCGGTCGCTTGTTCTCCAAATTACTGTTCAACATGTGGTTGCAGGGGAGAAAAAAAAGTTGCGTACACATGCGGAAGATGTGTGGCGTGCTATCCAAATCAACTTGTTTATCGATGGGACCCCGTGTGAGGCGCGGATAACGTTTCGGACAGGAATGAAGGAGAAAGGTCGGAGGAAGGGGTCAGAAAGAATGAGGGAATTACAGGAGAGAGGGAGGGAGCGGCGAGGAGAAACGAAAAGACAAGAGAGTCCACGGAGAGGGACGTAGAACAGGAACAAATTGTTATTGAATCAGTTTGCGAGCAAAAAAAAAAAATCTCACATCTGGCAACTATTGCTCCGATGGCCTGAAATGCTACGGAGAAAAAAAACATAATGATTGCACCAGGAAGCTCCACACACACACACACACACACACGCAGCACGCACACTCTAATGAACACAGTTGTCATTCAGAGACGATCCACTGGTGAAAACGTAATGACAAATTCACACAGATCAGGAAAAACGATGATGCATGGCCGCGATGACAAAGCAACACACAAGCGCGTCTGAAGCGTGATGGGGGTTTTATTGCTTCCTGAAGCGTTGGCTCGCGGACTCGGCCAGCTGGGAGGAAGATTCCTGTCTTCTGGGCGATGGCAGGGGAGATGCACGCATTCCTCTGTATATTGTGTGTGTGTGTGTGTGTGTGTGTGTGTGTGTGTGTGTACCTGTCAACCACGTGCATGTCAAACACTCACAAACATCTTTCTTTTTTTTTTTGTTGGGATTTCGCTTTTAGCGGCCTGGGGCAGCAGGGAAGGTGCTGCCCCCCCCCCCGAGCAGAACAAACACGCCGCATAAAGAGGGCCTGTGTGTATGTGTGTGTGTGTGTGTGTGTGCTAGGTCACACATTGGAGCGAGGGATAGACGGGGGGGACGAGGGAGAAAGAGATCAGGGAAAAAAAAAAGTGAAAGCCGGATGATAAAATAAGGAAGGAGGGCAGCGGGGAACTATAGAATGGAATGAGAGGCTTACATTCCTGAGAAGAAAAAAAAAAAAAAAAAAAGCTAGGGTAGTCCTGATAGCTTTTTGGATGGCCTTGTCAGAACTGAGACCGCGTCATAAAATATTTCCATAGGGGGAAAAGCTCCACACAATGTGCGACTGTGGCCCGCCGTGGCCGTTTTTCTCATGGGTCCCAACAATAGACCTTTATAGGACCGGAACCCGCCGCTGCTTTGACGCATGGAGGTGCCATATTCAGCACGGAGATGTTCCATTCCAGACATACGACGCGTGTCGTCCCAACGCGTAAAAGGCCTCGCTGTCGATTAACAAGCCAACTATGGATTCTATCTTGGCCCAGCAATTGGTATTAAAGAATATCAGATTTTATGAATAAAAAGTCCAATGTTCTCACTTTTACGCCATTAAATAAAAGAAATGTGGAAATAGTGGTTTCTCGTCCACAGAAAAAGCACATTAACTGAAAAATAAAAAAGCAACAAAGCTGCCTCTGCAATAAATCCCTTAAAAAACAACGCACATTAACCTTCTTCCACATGAACCTAACAGGAACAGCCAAAACCGTCAGGTGTGGCCGTGAGCATTTAAATGTTGCCTGCACATCAGGCCAGATGTGAGGCCGGCGTTCTAGTCGAGGGCACGCTCTTGCCAGGGAGTTTCTAAAAATTCTGCAAAAACACTGTTTATTTTAATGAGATAATTCCTTCCCTTTAATTCGCCTAATTCATCACCATTATAATCATATTCAGGTGATATTTTTCTTACAGAGTTACAACTCGGGATGAATTAATGCACTCCCAGACCATGACCCCCCTCCCCTCCGCCTTCCACTGTTTCCCACACGCAGCAGTCTGCCAGTCGGCCCGTGCCTCCACATGCTGGACGCGTATTTCTGCAATATCTATAATTTATATTGAAATTTGGCACACGGTAGAAAGCACTTTTAACTATATGCCTGCACGCATAGGCCTCTTTCAGAATAGCTTTCCTAGTCACATGACATGTGTCTGATGAGGGTTAGTGTGCACGTCTTTGTTCGTGTGTACGTGCACATGTGTGAGAGTCTGTGCGCGCGCACACACACACACACACACGCAGCACTAATTACACAGCGGTGCCGGGTGCTGCAGAGTCCTGGCTCCCATGCCTGCATCATCTGTTACATAAATACTCATTTGACGGAAACTGCTGTCAGACCCCATCTTGGTCTGCAGCGCTGGTCAGTGCCAGGTTAAACCGCCGCTGGACCGGGATGCCGCCACTCCCTTGTTTTGTGCCCGGTTCATTCAGGATGTGTGTGTGTGTGTGTGTATATGTGTGTGTGTGTGTGTGTGAAATGTTAAATACGGAGCATAAAAAGGTGTGTAGATTTGGAGTTTGCAGGTTAAACTGCACGTACGGCGTCAGTGGTAGAAAACAAACAAGGAAACAAACAGCAGACAGAAATAAAAGAGGGAAAAGTGTGTGTGTGTTTGTGTGTGTGTGTGTGTGTGAATGTGCACTTTTCACAGTGTCCGTGACCAGAAGCCACAGGATGTACGTCTGCAGCAGACCACCTTGTACCCCATAACGTCATCACACACACACACACACACACACACACACACCCCCCATCAGGTGCCAAATAAAGTGCATTCACCATGTGTTGAGCACATGTCAGTGACGGTGATCCGCCTCATTGAAGAGGAGAACTCTAACAAACGGTTTTTGAACAGTTGAGGTATCACGTATCAGGCCTCCTGCATAATCAAAAACACGTCCACTGTCCGCACTACGAAGCATCCCGAGCCGACCTTTTTTTTTTTTTTAATTTTATGAGCAGATAAAACCCTTTTTTTTTTTTTTTTTCCCTTTTTTAAATTCCACTGAAGTGCTCGTTCCGGAACGGAGTGACAACGGGAGAACAGTTCGGTGATAATGCAGCGTCGGTGTTTGGCACTTTACTGGACCGCCGCGGCCAGAAGACGGAGAAGAGCAACAACTGAGCAATAAACAACAGATGGCCGCTCCCACTTCCAAGAACAGCAAATAAGTATTTATAGATGAAGCCTTTGAAAGCGCATACTGCTGACGACCATACTTTAACAATCAGGCCGTTTCCCACAGAATTACGTGGGGGTGTGCATATGGGAGTGCTGTCTTATTTAGGAGTGAAGATCGATAGAGCAAGTTTCCTTTTAAAGGTCGCATGTCACGCAGTGTTCCAGGTTTATTTGAACATTTTATACACCTATTTTACTCATTTTCACCTGGAAGCCTGAGGAATGTGTGTGATGGTGGAGGCAGGTGGACCACGCTGGGAACCTCTACGACCAGGAGGGAGCTACTGTATGACATCACAAAGTCGAGGAAGCACAGCTGAGGCGTGAAACTACGATGTTTCTGTCTCAGTATTTCTGAGTTTGATGCATGGGACAGTTTTTATATATAACGTTATCTCAAGCAAAAGAAAGAAAAATGGAAGTGGCTTTTTGCACGATAGCTTTTTCGACACGGAGCGGGTCGCTGTCAACGTGCTCCGATGGGAGGGCGAAGAGAGAGAGGCGAGATGGGGGCGAGCCGGGGCTGGATAGCCAGAAATAACAATAGCGTAAATCACATAAAACAAAAAAGGGACAAGATAAGCAATGATGGCACGGCCTTGCCTTTAAAACCTCCTATACGTAACCTGCCAATATCACGCTGCGAGAAAGAGGGAGGTTTGCTGCTATCTGCAGATGTCCTGACCCACATAACCCAGCACCACAGATTCATGGATCAAGGATGCAGACGTAGAATTATTTTTAAAAATAAATTTAAAAAAACATAAGTAATAATGTCACCATCTAGAATTTGCCTGCCTCTGGGTCGTGTTGCCAGGTCCCACCACACAGAAACATTTGATTTGTAACACTATGGAATCATGGGATTATTGGGAGGAATCAGCTAGCAGGTACGGGGGGGGGGGGGGGTCACCTCACATTTAAAAAAGTGACCTAAATACAGTTTTCTAACTCAAACCGAGCGTGTGGTTTGATTTATGCACAGTAATCCCATATCCAGGACACATTGGAAGTAACCTGCTCGCCCGGTTTATCCAAGTGTTTGACAGCTTCAAACATAAAATAATGTAGTAAACAAAGAAACAGGACAACGAGGTTCAGCCCGTGGATTGATACAACCTGTGGAGACGATGAACGACCGAGTCAATGTGGCCCCAAAGTATGGAACAGCAGATCTGTACGAAATAGCAAATGTCAATGATCGCCAATTCAGCACAGTAGCAGATCAGCAGCTTCAGGCCTAATAATGATAAATAATAATAAAAAAATACACTTCTACGCAGAACCAAACTTTATTAATAAAGTAAGTCACTAAGGGATAATGGTGCTTACAGCTTCTCAGATCTTAGCAATGTGAATGAACATCTGTGGGTTCGCACTGTGGATCACGCAAACATATTTAATTGAAGACGACGCTGCAGGATCCAAGGCGCGCTTTGCACTTTTCTCATGAACGTAAAGATAAAAACGGTTAATTAACGAGAAAAACGATCATCTTGCGAAACGGCGTTCGCATTTCCACCACATGTTGTCTAACATCTATCTGATAGAGGAGCTGAAGTTCTATTTTAGCTGTGCAGGAAAAAGCCTCCTGTGTTTCCACCCACACTTTTTGCACTTGTGATGTCATTCAGATGATAAGATATGAGAAGAAGAAATTAACTAATGACAAACAGGATGTGACAACGTTTTTTTATTCTCCACTTTTACACTTCGTCTTCACAGAGTGTGTCTTTCAACACTTAACGCTGCGACTAACACGTGTCGAGCGACGAAAGAGACGGAGAAGTACATCTTTGTAACACCCCGCAGAACACTTTCCAGATCCTTAATCATGCTGTAATAATTAAGATCTATTTTTAAATGAGCTCCACAAACAGCTGGTAAAGAGCTGGTTTTATTACCCTTTTGTCATTCACTTGAATCATTTCTGATTTAAACAATGGGCATTAAGTTAATAAAATGACTAGATTTTGCACTGAGTAGACCTATGCCCAGTCATCTTTTTTCGTCTTATCTTCTATAGCAACTAAAGCCAAACCACAAGATCTAAAAGAGAAGCCATGAAGAAATCTACACCCATTACGGGTCATTAGGAAGCTCATTTTCTTCCTAAAGTGAGTTTCTCTACAGTCCCAGTGGAGAGCCAAGCGTGCCGCCTTCCTGGTTTCTGTCAGCAGGGGTGGAGGGACGGCGTTTGCTGGGTTGGAGGTGCTGTGTTGGGGCAGGGTTACACACTCCACAGCATCCCCGGCCGGAGGCGGCACACTGGCACTCTGTGCTCGGCCTCCTGAAGGCTCCCCGCTAGGCCCGACACACACACACACACACACACACGCATGCACGCAATGCGGGGCAGGAGCAAACAAACACAGCCTCCGCACGCCCATGCTGTTGATTCATGCAAATGCATGGAGGGGGGCGTTAAGGTGAGGGAAACTCTCTCACCCCGGCCTGCACGGCCGAAACACACTGGCTCACAGAATAAGTCGGCTTTCGCTCACGGACGCCATCAGACTAGCGTCATTTTGAAGGGGCTTGACCGTGGTCGATGCGGCAGGGGGGCGCAGCTCCGCCGAGTTTTTCGCGGCCGTGTTCTGCCCGTCACAGTCCACAAGCTCGCGGGCAGCTTTGGCCGGCCTGTAATCAGAGTGTCATGTGTGTTCCAGCGCCACGTCCATTACGTGGATTTTGTGCGGGCAAAAAGGGCTTTTAGCTCAGCCTATAAATACAGCAGCAGGGATCCGTTCCACCCATTAGGACTGGAGACTGAGAGATGACATTGTCGGAGGGATTAGAGATAAAGGGAGAGGGAAATGAGATAAAGGAAGGCCAAAGTAGAGGACATCTGGTTGTGCAGAGAAGGACACACGTCAACCTGTTTTCCTGTCAGGAAAAAAAAAAAAACTATGAACAAGCATAGACGTCTGCAGGAACATGCAAACTCCCTGAAAATCTCTGTGGAGGGACACAGGCAGGAAAGCGGGAGGACCAACCCACACGGGCCCAGTTTCTACGGATGCTGCAGCCCCTTTATATAGACCAGGCCACCGGGATCTTTTACTCTTATAAATAGTAAATGGACAGGCGGCCACTCTCACCACACTCTCTAAACATATGTTGTGACTGAGCAGCGTGTGCTGCTGCATTAATATACGACGGGTAAGACGCTGGCAGTTCACCAGAGCCTGGGAACAGCACCAAGTCTGATTTTAAAGCCATTTCACTCGTATGCATATATAATGCAACTTGAACCATTTCATTATATTGTTATATTGTACTTTTCACCCCACTAAATGGATACCGCTGTACTGTAAATGGAAACTGGAGCTGTAGTTTAGAGTTTAAAGAAACAAAACTCATCAATTAAAATATGATTGTGTAATACTATAATACTGCAAACAGGTATGAGTACTGAGTAATGACAGTAGTTAGAAGTCATCGGAGCATGCATGACATTGTTCAGTCTATAATGCTGTGTTTCTAATATGAAACTAGTGTAGTGAGTCATGTCCTGCTGGGTTTAAGTACTAATGACTCATAGATAGATAATAATGCCTTCCTTCCATCCTATATCAGTGTGGGCTTAGTTCCCTATTAATAATAAGGATGCAGAAACTTCTCCAGGTAACGTATAGAACATCAAAAAGTGAAATACTTATCACCCAGATGTTGTATTGAATCATCTTAAAGTGACTTCTCCAGAAACTTTTTTCCAGGAGGAGCGTTGGGTGAAGCGGTGCATGAGTCACGGCTCTTTCCTGACGCAGGGACCTCAGAAGCTGCCGATTCCCTGACCTCTGTTGGATTCATTTGTTTCAAAGTTACCTAAAGACTACTTTTTTTAAATACTTATTTATCAAAAGCATTGCAAAATGTATAGCAAATATAGTCAAGATGTTGACAAGGTTATAATTAATGATTTTTTTAAAATAATAATTTTCGGCTCTGGTCAAAGAATGTTCCATTTAAGCAGCTAATTTGTCTTGAGCTGTGCAAACATAAATTGCACAAGGATTTTCTAATGATCCATTGGCTTCTAATCACAATGTGCCATTAGAACACTGCAGTGAAGCTTGCATATGTAGATATTGCATAAAAAAAACTGACTTTTGCACCTATAATACTCATTTATGACCTTAGCAACGTATAGTGTATTTCTTATTAGTTTAATGTTATCTCCATTGAAAAAACTGTGTTTTCACGTGACCCCAAACTTTTGCACGGTAGTGTATAATTCCAAAGTGTTGAATCATCTGCAACACCAGAAATAAACAAAATGAACTTGATTTGTGTGTGTGTGTGTGTGTGTGTGTGTGTGTGTGTCCTTCCTGCATGTTTGCATGTTTGCCTGAGCCCGATATAGCGCTTGCCTGGTCGCCGTTTGTGAGCGTTGGCGTCCAGCGAAGTGCGGCCTTGGGGAAAATCGATGCTCCCTTTAATTTTAGCCACGCGGGGCTAGGCTACGCTAGCTGGCGGTCGGCGGTTTAGCCCGAGCCGTCCAGAAACACCTCGGCGGAACGGAACAGTTAATTATAGACAGGACGCCGTGAGCTACGATCTGGGGCCACGACACACAACAACCTGTTACGGAACATATGGGGGGGAAAACAGAGGAAAAGTGTGTGTCCTTGACTCAGTTTTAGAGTGAGGAACAGACATATATGGAACAGTAGCCATTTACACTAACAAATGACATAAAGCCAACAAGTGTGTCCCGGTGGGATCATAAATTATAACAATCCGTACGCACATCTCGTACTGGAAAGCCGTAAGTGCAATCACACAGTAGGTGCACCTAGACGTGAATATGAGATGTGTGTTCACACACGCTCAAAAGACGCATTAAACAATAACACGTGCACATGGATAGGCACGCGAATGGGTGGAGGAAGATACAGGAGAGCCACAGGGAGACAGTGGTTTGGAAATCCTGCGGTCGGGTACGTAATGGAACTGCATGTAGTGATTAGAGACAGCGAGGTTCCAGCTGGCGACGCCACGCGGCCAACGCAGCCAGTGTGTGTGTGTGTGCGTGTGCGTGCGTGCGTGCACGTGGGTGTGTCATACATGTCCGCCGAGAGCTCGGAGGACAACACAGAGGCTGCATCTGTTCGGACAGAGTTCGCTATCCAGGAAAGAATTTCCATGGAAGTTGTTTTTTCTTCACTTCCAACAGGGGAAACGGGAGGAGGGAGAGAGCACGAATCCAGCGCGCTGGAGGGAGAAGGGGGGGGGGGGGAGAGACGCACGGCATGAGGATTAAAGCGAAGAGAAAGTGGCAAAGGAACAGATGGAATTGGGGAAGGAAAAGAAGAAAGAGAGAGAGATAGGGCACGAAGAGTCTGCACAAACAGGGTCTCCCTCCTTAGCGGAATCTCGGGGGGGTGGGGGGGGGAGATTTAAAAAAAAGCTTTTTCTGCCCGGGTGATGGATGGATTTACAGGACTGGCCCAGATTCACGGTCCAGACCCAGACTGGTGCGAGCCGAGAGACAGCCAAGTTGTTCTGGGCCAGGCCAGTGGAAAACTATACAAGCAGGATCTGGGCCAGCGGACCCGGCCAGACGATTGATGGCTTTTCAAGAGATGTAGCAACAGTGTGCGAGTGCGTGCGTGTGTG
This sequence comes from Eupleurogrammus muticus, assembly GCA_036785175.1. Classification (NCBI taxonomy): domain Eukaryota; kingdom Metazoa; phylum Chordata; class Actinopteri; order Scombriformes; family Trichiuridae; genus Eupleurogrammus; species Eupleurogrammus muticus. The sequence continues at coordinate 41,452,885 of JAYKQN010000001.1, read as the reverse complement.
TTTGTATGTAAAAAAAATCAACACTAAAAGAGGCTTATCCAAGGTCCTTACATGACCTTTGCCCCCTCGTTAATTCCTGGAGAGACACCACTTTGTTGCGGCTTACATTCCTATACGTCTCGGTCCTGAAGTAACACAGAGAGAGAGGAGGGGGGAAAAAAAATGTAATTTCAGTTCCACCATCACTCTCTCTGTCAAAGATAAACACAAACACATGACCCGATTGCGGGCCCATTCCGCCCCACCCATGTAATTAACGCCGCGGGCCACGCCCCGAAGCTCCGTGCCGACCCGGGTCCCCCGCTGAGAATCAGGACCGATCGCACAGCTTCTTGGAAGCCGGGGCGTTTGTGTGTCTTTGGATAAAAAAACAAAACAAAAAAAAACCTTTGTTAACTTTGGAAGGCGTCGCTCTCATTCAAGATGTCTCTTTAAAACATCTGGAAAATGTGGTCTCTCCAGCAGACCAGAACATTTGTGTGGGGTTACGGTCGGAGCTTAGAGCAACACTAGTACAGTAGGAGTCTCAACTGCGGCTTTAGTCGACGGATCTGTTGTTCGGAGGGTAAACGCCGAGAGAGAAAAAAAAGAAGAAGAAGAAGAAGAAGCGATCTAGATATTGACGAGTTCATAACTGTGACAGGTGATGGCAGGATGTGGATTTTAGCACCAGGCCTCGCTCGATCTGGCAGGTGCTGAGGTGCCGTCATCAGTAACATTTTGCACCCCTGTCTTCACATGAGAGAAAAAAAAAAAGTGCCTAAGCTTTAAAAAAAAAAAAAAAGCGGAGCGGAGCGGTGGCAGACAAAGGCGGGTTTTCAGCAGCAGCATTCTGAGACAGGGGTGCGAGATCGGACCGAGGTGAGGTTTGCTTTCCACAGGGCACGACCACATTCCAGCCGGGCTTTTTTTTTTTTTTTTATAAAAATCGCTTTTCAGGCCTTTCCCACCCGCATCTTTTCCCCCCCAATCGATACGTTAAAATCAGCCTCAGTCTGGGTCCTTAAAGTCACCGTTGTACGTCACCTGCTGCAGGCGGGGGCATGCCCAGTCACCTCTGATAACGCTATTAAGACGTCTGTTCGGTCATGTAGAAGGCTCTGCAGGAACGCTGCTGGTGTGAATTCACGTCACAGACGCTCTATGAAACTCAGCTTATGGATCACGTTGTGGAAAACTGGCAGCACAGCACACACGAGCATATCTAAACCCTGCTCCATCTCTGCAGACACATTCGTATCTGTTACAGGGTAACGGCTTTCTGATTGACAGAAATAAGAAGCGGTTACATAAGGCTTTGCGTGGACGAGGGGTGGGGGGGCATCTCCCCTTCCTTTTCATCTTTATTTAGCTTTGCCTTCAGATATGTGGAGAGGCACTGCAAAGAAATATATTTCCCTAAACAAAAATAAATGCATTCTCTCCGGTTCGTGCGAGGACTGTAAAATACCTACAGTTTGAGTGTGAAGCTCAGACTAAACAGAGGAAACTGCTGCAGCGCAATGGAGTAAAAGACATACTCATTCAAGTCTTTTTTTTTTTCCCACCGCTGCAGGAGCAGCAGCAGTTGTGTATTATCTGTGAAACCATCTTTTTTTTTTTCTTTTTGCACAGCCCGAGTGCATGCGCGTGTCCTCTGTCCTCCAGTGTTTCTGACTTAATGGAAATCATTATGTAACGGTTCTTTCTTCCGTCAGCCACCGGCTCAGATCATTTGACGGCGTCTGATGGTGGACGACTTGTGAAGCCACCGAGAAAATGCCAACACCTTGAAAGTTTCCCCCATCCCTTTTCCCTTTTCCTGGCAGAACATCATTCAACACCTGTTGGAATTATCAGCTCAGTCTGCAGCAACGAGACTCCTGTGTGATAAGTAAAGACAGCGGGACTATAGGAAAACACATATACACATATACATATACATAAAATATACAATAGGTGATATGTAAAAGTTTCTTTTGTTCCCCCTTTAGCTTCTTGTCTAAAAAGTGGATTTATTTTATATAAAAATGACTTGCATTCCAGCCTTTGTATTTTAAATACAGAATAAATGTACCTGGGAAATGGGTTTCTTGTATCTAAAAACTTTTCAGAAGCGTGAATACCAAAATGTTGATTGGATCTATACACAGTGATGTGCATGCACAAATACCCATGCAGTGCTTCGCCGTTCAACTCATCTGAACCCAGAGACGACAGCAGGCTATATAAAACTTTATACATTCCCCCACCCCAAAAACCAGCACATAGTGGTTTTAACAACACGGGCTGGGAGTTGCCACTGGACGTGCTGTATATTTAAGGCTGCTATTTTAAACCACTATATATTTTTTCTCCTCGCTGCCGTGGTACGAGGGCAGCAGAGATGCGGTGAACCCCACTCAGAATAGCGATAGGCAGAGTTCCTCAGAATCCTATAGATGAACCTCATTGGAAGAACAACTGGTCGACATCAGTGGCTACACAAACCTGCTGCTAGATAACAAGTGTATATTCGGTCGAACGGAAAATAGTGCTCAGCACGTTGGGTGTTTTGTTCTTGCAGTAAACAGAGGAATGTGGAGCGCTTCAACACTTGCCAAAGTTAAAAAAAAATCCCAAATAGCCTCTAACAACACCACGCAGCAGCAGAGATATGAGGAAGAGCAAACCCTGATTCTGCAAAAAAATCAACGGCACTCGCGGGCAGACTGCAATCATTGTGTCATGAAAGGATCTGGATTGTGATTAAAGGTCTCGCTGCTCTGGACGAACGAGGGGGGGGGCATCCAGTTTACATGTTTCGAGCAGACACCTCATTTTCCCTCCTCGCAGGACCTCTATTTATCCTGGCATTGATCTTCTAAATTATGGGCTATACGTATGGTTCTGTTTTACAAGCGTCGGCCAGGGTACCACCCAGTGGCTGCGGGCTGTGGGCCGCCCCCCACCCCCAGCAGACAGAAAAATAAATAATGCAAATGATGGTACACTTGTTGCTTCTCAGCTTCGTAACATTTCACGATGATATGTGTTTAATTGTCTATTAACCTCAACGTCAACTTATTCACTTTGACATGAAGAACCCTTACAGAGGACACAAAGACCACAGACCCCCCCCCCCTCTGACATTCAGTTACAGACATTGTATGCGACCCACGACTGAAATAGTCTTTCGTTCTGTCATTGCGCCACAGGCGAGCGGAACCGTAGTGAAAATACATTTTTCACATTTCTTTGCCGAGGACCCCACTGCTCTGCCACATGTTCTCCTCCTCTGGTCTTCATTTTGGAATTCCGCATCCTGGCTCTGCGTTTTTTTGTTTTTTTAGTTTGTCGGAACATACACGTTCAACACCTGTAGTCGCGGTCCATCGTTTCAGATCCTAACCAGCAACGTTCAACCCGGGCCTCACGCAGCAGTCGGCGTTAACAGAGCCGGCGGGTTGGTGATTTTTCTTTTTTCTCTTTTTGTTTTTTCCCCCAGCTGCTCTCTTTTTGTGTGGTGAAAACAAATGCGTTAATAGAGGATAATTACCCTGTGTTGTTTTAATAGCGTTTGCCCGTCTCAGCCTCTCAGGCCTTGGAAATGCTAATTGGTAAATGCAAATTGAATCTATTATGCAATCACAGGGTCATACAAAGCTTTTTTTTTTTGGGATGGGTCCATACCGTAATTACCAGAATTTCCCACATTCCTCGTCGGCCTTGTTGTTTTCCCTCCTGGAGCCTTTCCCTTTTTTTTTCCCCCTCGACCCCTAAACCCAATTAACGAGCCGACATACACGCTGGAAAGCAGGTAAATAAACAGCGTGCGGTTTCTCCTCGGCTTGTTTTACCGGCCCACGGGGAATTACAAGCCCTCTTGATTGTTTTGGCATCCGGGGCTGGATGTGACGCCACAGTCATGGAGCTGTTTTTGGGGTCTGTCGGAGGCAGCGCTTAGTTTTCTTTCCTCCTCCTGAGAGCTTACGGCAGGTGGAGGGAATACGAGAAGGAAGTGGGTCAAGCTGTCGGCCTTCACCTCCTAATGAGACCTGTCGGATGTGAGTGAGTGTTTAATAAACGTCTGCCTCCGAATATTAAGATTATCTCTGAGGGACGGCGTATTCTACATTATACGGTAATGTTTGCCACCCCTGCAAATAAACACAATAGACTAAACCTTCTCATGACATTAGACACACACCTGGCAACCCTAGTGGTCATTTTAAAAAGTGCTGATTTACATTCTCCCTGACACATCAACGCCGTCCCTTTCGGTCAAAGAGTCAAATGAGATTTTTATAACCCCTCTTTTTTTTTTTTTAATATCCTTTAGCAGGAAGCGGCCGCACTAATGGGACCGGCGTCTGGCCCCGCTAAACAAAGCTCTTTTGCACATGTGTGCTTTGCGTGTTAAAGCTTCGTCACTACAAGTGTGTGTGTGTGTGTGTGTGTGTGTGTGCGAGCGTGAGAAAATCAATAAAAGTCTACAAACATACGATGATAGCAATAACATGCACGACGCTGCTGGTGCTTCTCTGCAAGAATTCACAGAGAGAGCCCTGAGGTTAATAAACGGGGCTGCACATGTAAGAATAGCATCTATACAGCACGCATCCCTTCCCCACAAAAATAACTCACATACATCACTTTATGCACGATAAGCAGATACGTAACCTACCTATTACAGATGTGATTCACCGAAGTTTATGCTGCAATACTTGAAACTAGAGCGAAACTATTTTTCTCCTCCAATATAAATTGTTATAAATTGATTTACCCCCAATGAGTAGCTAGAACATTAGAGCTTTTCTTTTCTCCCTAAAGACAATATTCCATATAGCTTCCGTTGACATTATGCATGTTTATATTGAGCGGAATCCAAACGTTTTTTTTTTTTCCCTGACTCCCACTGATGGGAATATTTTACATTCCTCCTCGTGGAACATTTCATGCACATTTCGGTTTAGCTAATAAGCGCGGCGTGCTGCACGAAAACGTGCACGTTCTGCAGCAGACAAAGATGTCTGCCCGTCTGTGGGTACGATTGTGTCCACCTTCTTTCATTCCTCTCCCTGTGTCACCTCAAATTTTCCCCACTTGTCTTCTCTAAATCCATGTAAAAAGTTTCATTCGAATTCAACTTCAAAAAGAAATAAAGCGTTTCCATTCGTTAATACGGTTATGATCTTTCTCTATGCCCGCACATACCTGTCCAATCCCCAACACCGCCTGGCAGTCTGTGACACTCACACCATATACTGGACGGCGTTTGGCAACTTGGATTTGTGTGTGTGTGTGCGTTTTAAGGTTACAAAGTGCTTTTGAGAATCGGAGCGATGTTTAGTGAGAGATTGAGTGTGAGAAACTGACAGTCCGGCCAAGTTGGCCCTGGCGTTCCGTGATTTATGGTCGGCCACTCGGTGACCGTGGCAACGCAAACACACACACACACACACACACACACACACACACACACACACACACACACACACACACACACACACACACACACACACACACACACACACACACACACACACACACACACACACACACACACACACACACACACACACACACACACACACACACCTGTGTGCTTAAAGGGCCTTGTGAGTCTCTCGCATCCATTCAACACGCCTGACAATCCGGTGTACTATGTGTCACGTCTGAAAGATTAAAAGAACTGGGAGAAAAATGAAGAGAAAATTTTAGTTTTGCTCTTTCAGCTCCAAGCGGGCGCAGCGGGTGTATCAGAGTAATGTCAAAAAAAGCAGCTTCCTGTCACAAAGTTCACACAGGATCCTGTCTTTGCCAGTTCCCTTTCAGAATTGTCACTCAGCCGTTTCGTTTTTTTTTTTGACAGTTTTGATTTGTGACAGACGGGGAGTCGCGGCTAATCTGTCAATCAGCGCCGCTGGCGGGTCCTTGACCTGCAAACGGCTCCATTGACCTGCAGCAGCAGAACCAGCTCTGTGTGGCGGCCTGACGGAGGAAAAGACAAAGATTTCATCATGTTTCAGCTCAGCCGAGTCAATCACCGCCACACACACGAATACAAAACAAAAAAACAAGAAAAAAGGGGGAGACGAGGTAAGTCGAGGGAGTCGATGGTGGGGAACACGCTCGCCGGGCCCGTAAACCCAGGGGTTGAAGGTCTGCCCCCGCTGCCTTTTTTTTGGGTTTCTGCAACTGTACGTTGAGTGACAGCCTCAGACAGAAACAAAACCGGGTCTGTTCTAACACACACACACACACACACATATATATGCACTCTCTCTCTCTTCTCCTCACCTTCATCTCGGCCCAAAGCAAAGAGAAGTGGGTGAATACATCAACTAATCAGTGCGGCTCATAAAAGCCCGCTGGCCCGGCACATTGGAGCATTATTAACACGGTTTCCTCTTTTTTTTTTCCTCTTCTCCAGTTGGTTGGGTAAGGCCTCCCACTTATACACGTTTGCTTAAGCAAAGTGGCGCACTCATCAACTCGTGCAACTCGCCCAGGTGTCTTCTGCATGAGGACAATGAGCCGACCACATCTGAAGACGGACGATTTCCTCATGTCCCACCACATCCTACCACACAACAAGAAAGAATGTTACCTGGGATTAAACTCCAAGTATCATATCTGTCCTAGAGATGGAGGAGATCAGTCATCTTGGGCCTCAGTGGAGGTTCTAGACCGACTGGGTCGCTGTTACATAAGGAAGCGGAGACACTGTAGAGGAGTCAGTGTTGGACGGGGATGATGATCTGATTCAGATTAGCTGCTATCTGGGTTTTCATACCCTGATATTTCACCTGGGTAAACAGTATATGATGCCACAGTAAGAAAAATAAAATTGCATGTGCATGCGATCGGCTAAATTTACATCATACCAGTAAAACGATAAACGCCGCAAGGATGACAACTAAAGTCAAGACTCGAGTTCAAACGTAATCCCATTTATGAACAAGAAACTGTGCTGTACGTAGGCTCGATCGAGTGATGGAGCAATGGCAGCTTTTTACAACTAAAGAAGTAAAAGAGCCGACTGTGACTTAACCAAACGTAGAGCAAATACGTCTTTTATTTAAAAGTGGTGCAAGGTCAAGGGGGGCGCAGACACATGTGAAATGGATGACGAAAACAAAAGCTGGGTTAGAAAACAGCTAAATAAATGAATAAATAATCACAGCTGTGGCAAGCTAAAGATCGCGTTGCCTGTAACGGCGGTAAATAGACAATAGATCATTCAGGCCTACAATTAAATTTGACAGGAACATAGATGTGGCAACTCTTATATATTTAATGAAATATCCCTATGCTTATTTTTTTGATGTTGTGCAGGATTGTAAGTTGCACAATTTTTAATCGCATTATTTACACATCATAATAAATCTATGGCTGCCCACGTTCCCCTTTCAGTTTACATAATATTAAAGTCTGTCCCGCCTCCTGCCCATGGGAAGCAGAGTCTGTCTGTTCTTTATTTGATGTCTACTTTTACTTTTTTTTTTTGGAGCATGCCATGGGAAAGTCTTCAGTCTGACTCGCTGTACAGCTCTGATTGCCAGCTGTGCTCAGCCTTATAGTTCTGCTTTTTATGGACAACGATAAATCAGCAGTGTTCAGCAGGTGAATTCTGAACAAGAGGGCTCCTGGATATGAGGATCCTATTCTTTCATCCCGTACGATAAATCAGAAACATAAATTATTTTGGGGGTGAAAACAACTCGGACAGCGACTTGAGAGCTTAATGCGCTCACACTCGGTTTTTGGTTTTATCCGACTGGTCGGCACCCTGTGAAATTGAGAGGACATAAAAGGTGCAGACAAAATAACAGGCGTAATCAAAATGTAGTCTTCATATTATGGAACACTCCCTCTCAAATTAAAAAAAACTAACTCTGGTAGCTTTATCTGCATGGAGAATGACACGGGGTCTGGCTAATACCTGGAAAAACTACCTCAAGACTCAGATCTCTCCATCACTAGGAGTTCTTGGCCTCATGTGCTGACGTATATGTGAATGCTACACGATTATGATGATGCAAACGTGTTTTTACTCTTTTTCTGTTCTGGATTAAAACTATAAAACCTATTTGCTGGTGTGTATTTGCACACACACACACACACACACACACATCTGCTTCATCTGATATGACAAAGTTTACATTCAGCTCGTAACTTGACCTTGTGTGTGTGTGTGTGTGTGTGTGTGTGTGTGTGTGTGGTGGTTGTAGATCACCTCTCAGAAGCAGAGTCCTACTTAGTGGGAACCAGAGTGTGTGACTACTGTACTCTGTGTCAGACTGTGTGTGTGTGTGTGTGTGTGTGTGTGTGTGTGTGTATGATCTAAATGAACGTGCACACACTATGGCATCAGGCCACAAGGCTCCACAGAGTGAATGCTGCTTCGGTGTGTTCATCTTCCTGAGTCTGCTCAGCAAACCAATCACAATTCACAATAAAAGTGGATATGGTTAACCGATTAGCTGCCAGCTATGAGGGTTCTGCAAATACTTTGAAATTGATCATTTGATTTGAGTCATCTACAAGAAGAGATTGCTCAAATTTCCTGGGTCCAGATTCTGCATCTTCAGCTTTGAAATACTGTTCTACAATGTTATGCAGCTCTAGTGTGCAGGCGTGTGTCAGGTCCTGTGTGTGTGTGTGTGCGTGTGTGTGTGTGTGTGTGTGTGTCCACAGGAAACCAATCTGCAGCAGCGGATTAGTGACTGACTTGGTGAGTGACTTTCATTCTGTTCCAGATGTTTATCACATCATAAAGGCCTCAAGCCACTTCTGTGAGGAATAGGTAGGAACACAAACTCCTTTCAACACACACACACACACACACACACACACACACTGCTTGTAGCAGACTGACATGTTAATAGTAATCACCTCTGTGTTGTCATTCTATTCTAATGCATCAACGTTTTGACTCAGGACGCCATGATTCCAGTTTCCTTCTGACCTCTGTGTCCAGCAGCAGCAACAAAGCTGCACCAGCTCACATCCAACCACGAACAAATGTCCAATATCACAACTTCTTTTATTTTTCTTCATGTTAAAGAGGCATCAGGTCTAGATCTGCCTCCACATGCATGTCCTGCTTCCTGAGAGGTGTCAATCTGAACAGTTGCTCCTGAGATTCTTGTTTCCTATTATAGATCCACGCACGTGCTCCGACAAGTCGGAGCCGTTATTGGAGCACCGGGTTAGGGTTGGGGTTAGGGTCACGGCATTCCTCTGGGTTCTGGGTCGGAATATTTAAACTCGATCGTAGGATTATCGCGTTCTAATTTTTTTTTTTTTTTTGGGGGGGATCAACTTTTCCTGACACGTCCCGCGGAACAGGGACGCGCCGAGTAAGACGCGCTTCAGCCAGCGAAGGGGAGGGGGAAAAAAAGAAAAGTTCTTACCCAGATACTGTCGGATGTCCAGCAGGATCCTGGGGGGTCCGCCGTTCAGCTGGTAGAAGAGGGAGCCCAGGCAGAAGAGGAAGAGCGTGGCCATGCAGAACGCGTAGCCGCGCAGGGGCGAGAGGCGCGGCGGCAGCGCGGCGCACGGCGCGCCGTACTTCTTGCCGCTGCGCTCGCGGACGTGGTTGGGGGTCTGGCTGTGGCTGTGGAGGGGGCTGCCGCTGAAATTCTTCATCGTCTCCTCCTCACAGAGCGCCGCGGAAAGTCACCCATCCGCCTGTGGAGAGGGAAACTTGTCGCGTCGGGATCATTCAGCCAGTTTGGGCTTTTTGTTTCCTGTGTGGAGACGCGCCGATCTGTCCTCCGCTGCCGCAGCCACGGGTTGTGTGCGTTTATACAGAAATGTAAATATAAACAGAGCTTTTAAGTGCGTGCAGCGCTTCGCTTCGGCTCGCTCCTCCTGCCTGAGCTGGTCGGAGTGACTCTGCTTCCTGCGTCCTTCCAGCGTTAAGGGTCCATCCTTCTGCCCTCGCTTTTTTTTTTAGGTGTCAGATTACTGAACGTGGAAAGAGGAAAAACTTCCACCTCACACAGGATTTGGGTTTGGGGAGGTGGTGGCGGCGTGGATCCTCCGCGCGTCAAACAGCGTCGCCCAGCGTCCGCTGGTCGCTGCTTCTCCGCGCGGCGCGGCGCGTTCAGCGCGGTGCGGCGCGTTCAGCGCGGTGCGGCGCGGCGCGGCGAGAGCTGGTCACAGCCCCCCCGGAAAGAGACTGACAGGAAGGTCAATGAGAAGATCTGAATCAGCTGCGTTTCCACTTTTGACTTTCAAAGGCAGCTTCGATTTTTTTTTCCTGAGTCGGAATAAACAGGGAAAACGATTTTTTCCTCCTTGTTTTAATCACTCCTCCTTTTCTTTCTGACCTTTAGCAGCGATGCACTTTAAAATCACTGGGGACTAAAAAAACTGCATTTAAAAGTTCTGCTGTCTTTTATTTAATAAAGATAGTGTCAAATTAATTTTTTTTTGCACCCTTCCTCTGCAGCCTGAACAGGAAAAGACAGAGCGAGTTTTTTTTCTTTTTTTTTCAATAAAAGGCCTCCAACTTTTTTCTTTTAACTAATTCAAATACCTAAAGCTTCATATTACCTTCAGAAAAATATCAACCCATTTTTCTCCTCCAAACAAGGACTTTCTTTTGAGGAATAAAATAGAATAGAGGAGGAATTCTTACAGTTAGTGAAATCTATTTATGTGTTCAAGATGCATTAGTTACATCCCCTGTGAGAAATATCTAAAAGACAATGACATATACAGCGAGGATCTCATTCATCTGGGCAACAGATTGTAAAAATGAAAGTGTGAATCCATCTATTAAGTGTAGAAAACGGCTTCAGTCTAACCATCGATAAATATCATTCTTTATGAATAAGTAGCATCGTAAAAAACAAAAAGGCCTGAAAGCTGCCGGCTCGACGTAAAATAACAAGTGAGCACCACAGAAACATGACACATATATATATATATATATATATATATATAACCTATGTGAGGTGGTTATTATTCATAAAAGCAAACACACTGTGTTATCACAGCTGTTGGAAAAGAGAACTGATGTCAGATGTCATGATGAAAAGAGGCTGGATGGAGGAGCCTATCTGTTCACTGTGTGTGTGTGTGTGTGTGTGTGTGTGTGTGTGTGTGCGTGTGTGTGTGTGCGTGCACGCGTGCTTCACACTTTCTTTTTTCCCCCTCCAGGCCAGCTGTAAAGACCTCAGACACCGTAGCCATATATCTTTCCACAACGGGGCCAGAAACCCACTATTAGACTACACCTGCACTCAGGAGGTGACGGCAGCCATTCAGAGCAGCAGCGGCGGCGGTGGCGGCGTCTCCGTGAGGCCTCGTGCACTTTCAATAATCAGAGGGGGAACAACGGCGGCCGTGAATAATCATTCAGCCGAAATGGGCCGAAGGTAATAAAACAACAAAATGACTCTGTTGGGGCCCGTTGGCTTATTTTTTTTTTTTCGCTGTTAAATGAATTGCAAACCGCACACAGTGCCGCGTATATTGCAAGCGAGGCACAAAAAAAAAAGGGTTAATAATACTGTAGGTGTATGGCCCCGCCAGCGCCTATCTACCACACAGCAGAGGAGATTACACGAAACGTACAGTATGGATGTCGCTGGGGTCACCGCAGTAAATCCCTCAGACCATTAAGCCGCTGGAGGAAACACATTAAACGCTGCACAACAGACGAGCAGGGCAAATGTTTCATTTTAACAAGTGCCGATGTGTCAGGTGTGTGTGATGCAAGGCCGGATTCAACGGAAGTGCGTCACGCACACACTTTGCGGTTTTGTTCCTTTTCACATAGAGAATCACTATTACTTCACACCACAAACTCATAGAATAACTTTTTTTTTTCTTTTTTTTAATTACTTCTGACCTTTGAAGGGAGGGAGCAGGAATAAGGATGAGGATGTCCCAAAGTATCACTCTCATTACGGTTAATGAGCGCGCTCCGAGGCAAAAATCTCCCGCGGTTTGGGCCGTGCTTCACGCTGCTTAATGATGAAATATGAGGCGGGATTCCTAACGGGAGCAGGAAAAAAAATACATATACCGATTTGGATGCTCACCGAGAAACGTGGCGATGCGCCGGTAGAATTTTAAGGGGATTTGTTACTCAAACGGACAAAGTAAGACGGCGAAATGAGAAGCGAAGTGGGAAACTTGTCTTCATTCGAGCCGTGGTTTTTCACCATAAAACATTTTAAATTGGCAGAGCCATCGCATTTGTGGAAGACAGATTCATGAACTGGAAGGTAAGTGCTCATTACAGCAAAATGAAGCCCCCCCTCCCATTTTGAGACAAGCAAACAAAGAATCACTAACTTAATGAAACTGTGATGGAAGTTACGTGAGTAAAACCTTCACAGATGGGACAGAATCTTATCAGAAAAGGGGATCCGATGTCTCGTGCGTGTACCTATAGAATCTGGGGCTCCATGACATCAGAGCGCTCGGCTCTGGGAAAAACCTCTGCACGCTTTTATTGACACCAGCTGCGTTGTGACCGGAGCCAGAAAAGCAAATCGACCTGCAGCAAAAAAAAAAAAAAAGCTGTCCTTGTCCTGAGCAGATGCGAACGGTTTCCTAATGTGAGCCATTACCATGCAGACACAGGACCAAGTTCTTTTAGGTTCCTTTCCATTATTTATATATGCAGACTGAACCGTGACAGTATAAGGAGGACAGAAGCTTTGAATGTACCAACAGGCTGCAAAGTGGCTTTTACTCTGTGTCTATTTGACCAAATCCTACAAAACTTAGTGTTTCTTTGGTTTCACTTTGCATTAAAGAATATAATATTATGACATTTATTAGTCACATTTGAATTAAATATGATCTGGTGTCATTTATCTTGTTTTGAATAGACACTTTAAATTTTTAAATTTCAAAATATGATTAGGATCACATAATATGAAAAAAACCTGCAGGCAACTATACTTTTATATACTTACTTATTTACTATACTTTGATTTTGTCCATTTTTTTTTCCATTATATGCTCCCTATCAAGTTTAAATCAAATTCATAACTTCTAACCAATAGGAGCCGCTCTCAGGCTGAATCAGGAAGTGGATACAGCAGATCTACATTAGTATGTACACGCTGCAGAGTCGATGCTATGGTTAACTAATCTGCACTTAAAAACATCTTAGACATCATAAATGACATGCAATATGGCTCTCTAAGGAAAAAATAAGAATACAAAATTACTAATCAAAAAGTATATTACATTAAATAACTTCAATAACAGTAGTAAAATGCTGAATTCTACAATCAGTCAATAGTCAAACTGTCAAAAACTAAACTTTTTTTCATGAACGTGTATTGTAAACTGTTTATTTCTCGTTCCCCTGATATCTGAGACTTAGCAGAACCATTTTTCAGCATCAACAAACTCGGATAGTTTAGATAGTTTGTGTGTTTCTATAATAAATGTCAGTGAGATACACTTTTCCTTTTTGTATTTATGGTCACATAACTATTTATACATTCATCTGACATCACTGCAGCAAACAGGATTTACAACAATGGCTCAAGTTGGAAAGCTGGAAAAAAAAAGTCCATAATTTGATTGTGCCTGAAAGGGTTGACATTATACAAGCGTTATTTCATAAGAAAACTAGACCCCAGACGGTAACAGGAGAAATTCACTGGTTCCGATCTGTGTGTGTGTGTGTGTGTGTGTGTGTGAGTAAACAACAACCCATCGTATGGCAAGAAACAGTTTTTTTTAATTATATTTCAGAATGACAAATAGTTATGGACATTACCTTTGTTGTTTCAATACACAAGCAAATCTGTATGGACAATCATTAGGTAGATGAAAACCAAATAAAATAATTTGTACACATATTTTACAATACATACTGTTCCTCACTGGCTAAAGCAATATGCATTATGCAGGAAGGTATTGCTATTCATATAGTACAGCTAATTACAGTTGATATGGAAAAAAAAGCAAAAAAATAAGTTATTTAAATATCAATTACATATACAGAATGTGCAACTTCTGCTAAGCATTTCATATATGTAATCAAGAATTTTTTTTTTTAAGACCGCCAAAACAAATTGGAAGTGAGTAACTTGAACAGGTTAACTCATGAATGGTTGTTAAACTTGGCATCGGGAACTCAATACTAAAGTTAAAATACCAGCATAACCCACTGAAACCCTTTACAATACCTGACAACAAGTGTCCATTCATGGACTCGTGAAACAAAAACGGAGCCAATTTCCCGCCTATAAAAAACAGCTAGATTAACCCTCTAAAGTGCATTTACAGTGTCAGTATTTTCATTCATACGAAACACTTCTTGGGTCTTGTTTTTTTTAGATAATCACCCACTTTCTCGCTTATCCCAGAGCACCACTTTGATTGAAGAGGAAAAAGGCATCAAACATCTATCTATCAAGTGCCCACTGCAAAAAAAAAAAATCATTAAAAAAAAAAAGTTTGAATCCATGATACAGATGTTGTGTAAGATACAACTCCACTGTTATAATAAATGGGGGAGGCTAGGGGGTTAAAACAAGAAATAACTGTTAGCTTCATTTTATGCAAAGTGTGCAAATGTTCTGGTTCTTTTTCCACTTTTGTTTTTGGCCCAAAGGCTGACCCAACGCATCGTTTCCCTGATTTCTCCCAGACTAGTCCGTGTCCTTGTGCTGATCCTGGAAGTCAGCTCCTTTTTCCCCCCTGATGTGCCGGCCCCTGTTTTCACACCACCTGTTCTCGCCGTGTTTAACAAAAGTCGGAAAAAAAATAAAAAAAATAAAAGCACAACGTTCGGTAATTTCAGACTGGCATCGATCATAGCTGTAATCTGCTTTTATTATCCGGCTGTAAATCTTTATTCCTTAACACTGTTGGCAATCCCATACATTCCAGATATGACGGCCCAGATGTCAGCCTGTTTTCTCCTCACCTCGCAGTCCCACAACCAACATATACGATAAGTGTGTGTGTGTCTTATAATGTTTGTAATATCCATCAATTATTTCTCAGAATAGGGGCACGTTCAGATCATAAAAGGCATACACAGTTCAGCCTCAGCCATATATATATATTTTTTTCTTATTCATTCATAATGGTAAGGCAACTTAAAATGTGCTTAGATACACAGGGAATGTGTGTGTGTCGCTGTGAAAGCGGATTGTGATTACTGGAGTTCAAACAGAGCGTTCTGTTTAAGACTCGTATTGGAGCAGGGTCCAAGAAACGCAGGACAAAACGGAGTAATATGAAATACAAAAAGGTGTGGTGGCAGCCGTTTCAGCTTAGAAATGACAAGAGCCGGGCCTCCGGAATAAGGCTGCGACATTCAATAAAAAGGCAAAAACACGTTTTTTTTTCTTTTAAACATATAAATCATTTTAAAATTAAGATATGTGTTATGCTATAATACAGAAACATGATACAAAAAAAGAAGCCGCTTGCAATCACGATAAAAAAAAACCCCACGAGTTATTCATTGTTGCGGCGTGTGTTTAGTCGATTAAAAAGTCCAGACGAAGGATGTGTTCTGTCAGTCATTAGCGGGAATGAACTCTGGAACGAGCAGGAAATCACTTTGGCCGAGCTCCTTCCTTTTTATAGAAAAAAAAAAAAAAGGCTCTCGGATAATTGTTGCCTTGTCACACAAGATTGGAAATGAAGCACTTATGAAATCTGCAGGAAATAATCTGTCTTTCTTTATTAAAAAAAAACAAACACAAACAAACATCGATCCTACAAAAGTGTGCTCTCTTCCTTAAAGGCAGATCCAAGTCTTTTTGATTTCAAGACTTTTCGGTGTGGGGGGGGGGAGGGGGGGTGTCTTCAGAGTCAAAGCTATCCAACGGAACGAGTCCACAGTCTTTTTTTAAGAAAAAAAAGGCATCTGATATCTTGTTAAGGAGAAACTCCTCATCGCCGTAAACATCTGAGAAGCGACAAAGAGATGGAATCGGGAGCAGGCGCGCTCGCTCGAGTCTTTTCGCGCCTCCACGAGGCTCTTCCGAGTCCTGTCCCTACTGACCGTGTTTTTTTAAATGAGATGGTACTGACCAGTGAGTCGATACCTGTCGTCCAACCCCTGAGTGGGGGGCGGGGTCAGGGGCGGGGTTAGGACTGCGCGTCCCTGCCCGCGATGGACCGCGCCTCGCCCAGCAGCCAGCGGGCGTGTCGCTTGTCCCGCACGCCGGCCTCCCAGGCGCCGCTCTCCGTCAGGGAGGCCACGCGGCCCAGTGTGTCGACGCCGGCGGCCGCCAGCGACGCGGCGTACATGGGCAGGCCGATGGAGAGGAGCCAGTCGGAGACCGTGCTGACGTTACCCGAGGACGCCGGCGGCTTCCGGCACATCTCTGTCACACCTCCAGACGGGATCTAAAGGACACGTCGGGGATACAGAAGTACTCGTTACAATTCAGGTGATTTCACATTGCTGAATTATAGGGATGGGGTTGGGTTCACAGTAATGGAACAACCACCATTCACAAACCGTCTATCTCAGAATATCGTCAGAACAAAAAGCAGGAAAGGCGTTCCCTTACGGCCATGCGGTGCTGCTTGCGGAGCTCCCTGACCCGGAGCTGGTCCATGGTGGCGGCCACGTCCTTGATGGGCTGCTCCAGGTCCTCAGAGTAGCGCTGCACCAGCGGCTGGGGGATGCCGCATCGGCCATGCTGGAGGACAAGAATGCGGGACACATCAGGGATGATTTCATTTAGACCATGTCAGTCATACGAAGCCAGGAATGAATCGTTCGACACATCGAGTGATCAGAGAAATAAAAATCCAATATACTTAACAAAAAGTTAGGCTGTATTTAAGACACTGTGCCATGTTTTTTCCACTCATGCTTAAAACAAACTGTAAGGTTTTAGGGTTTTATATCTTTTAAATCACAATACATCAGCATCTTGTTTGGTACATGAATAGAGGAGATATAGGTGTAAGTAGTCGGGACTTGTTTTCTGTAATTTAATGTCAGCATTCATGATCGGCTCCTCCACAGCTTCAACCATGAAAAGGGTTCAACGCCAAGGTTACAGCTGTTCTCACACCTTAGCCCCAACTTTCCCAAGATAGCTCACACTTGACACACGCTATGTCAATGTGACCGGCTCCGACCGGTCCGTGGTCACGTAGGGCGACATTCTCTAGGTCAGGACGACACCTTAAGGTCCTGACGGAGTAGTTCAAGCGGGAGGCAGGGGACACCTAGTGACCCTTAGGGTCATGGGGTTGGACACACAGAAGATATATATATAGATGCTAAGAGCTGAAAGGGGACAGAGAGGTAGCAGCTGACTATTCCACCACAAACATGATGGGACGTACAAATGTACATTTCCTGACTTTGCGCTCAACATTTTGAACACGTTTAGTTTGTTCTTCCTCTCTTTGTGTGGACACCCAGAGCGATTGCAGCTTTCCAACAAGGCTTGGGTTGTATTTGGCCAAACTGGGCTACGGTTGGTTTTTTTTTTTGGAGGATGAAAGAGGAAGGAGAAAAAGATAAAGACAAAAAAATATGCACTGCCTGGATTACACAGAGCCCTTAAAGGCCTCTGGGCAGCTGATGATCAATTAGGTTTTAGGGTTTTTTTTATGCCAAGTGCTAGGTAACCATGATAATTCAGCAAACTTAAAAGGACTGTTTCCAAATGTCTTGGACTGTGAGGACCTTTGACACTGCATAAATGACCGAACCGATGCATATGCAGACTCCAATCTTAGATGTTGCTACTTCAGCAGCAGTGAACCTCTCATGTCTCTGCCAATCCACTTATGACTAATGGGAATCCAGCAGAGAGCGGTTCTTGCTTCATCCCTCAATGCCTTTGTGTCAATGTGTGTGTGTGTGTGTGTGTGTGTGGTGTTCTCCTGCCAGCCCTAGGGGCTGCACCACGATAAAAAAGGGGCCAAGCCCAGGGTCTGGCGAGTGGCAGAGGGTTTTTATAACCTTGTCTGCCTTTAGAGAGATCCAGCCCATAAACTTAACAGACTGAACCGCATCATAGTAAGACTCAGCCCACAGCTTTTCTCCCTCAGCTCCGGGCTAAATTTTTATTATTGCGCGTGCACTCACACACACACACACACACACACACGCCTCCCCACCCCCTTACTCAGAAATAAACCTGCCTGCATGAGGTCAGGCACCTGCATACATAAGGAGCACACAGAACTGTGGACCCCCGTTAGATCCTATTTTTAAACCAGAATGAGTTCCTAAGGAAGCCGTGCTGGCCTAAACACAGAGAGATTTGGATCCCAAGTCGCAGCCGCATTATGACTGAGTCAAGTCGGGCGTGTTACGAAGCGAAAGCCGAGGTGGCTGACGCCAGACAAGTATAGCTCCGAGGTGTCTCCAGGAGACATATTCACTTTTAACTATGGAAATATGACTTCACAGGTTTCTGCTGTTTAAGTGGTGTTTAACAGAATTCCTCAGCTTCTTTAGGTTTTCCCCAACTGTCAGTGAAATGTTTGAAGGTTCATAAGTATGAAGGTTTATTAGCTAATCTCGTCTTTCACGTCCAATGTTTCGTCAATGAGTCTTGGTTCACCTTGTTGGAGTAGGGCTCCTCCGTGAGGTCGATGCCTTCAGCCTCTAGCCGCTGCTCCAGCAGGGTGAGCAGGTCGGGGCTCGTGTTGCTATGGGAGACCTTCCTGGCCACGGCCACCTTGCCCCCCAGGTCCGAGAACCACGGCGGCGGCACGGCGGGAGGACTGCTGGACTCGTCTCCCGCGGACGAGGCGGCGCTGGGGCTGGCGGGGACGCTGGGCGTCTTGGTGGGCAGGGCCGGGGCCCTGGGGCTGCCGCGGATCACGGGGCTGCCGGGCTGGGAGCGGGTCAGAGAGTGGGTGGGGGAGGGCGTGGGGGACGGCGAGGAGGGCAGGGAGAGCGGGGGGTGACGCAGGCCGTTGACCAGCCGGTCTTTGGACTTCTTGGCGGGAACGGGAGGAGGGACCGGGGGTTTTTTGGGGTGAGTCCGGACGGCCCTGCTCGGGTTAGAGTCGTGGGGGCTTGGAGTAGGACTGGAGCGTGGCTCTGGGGGGCTGGGGGACTGGCTGCCAGGACAGAGGGGGCGCAGCGGCAGTTGCGAGGGTACGGGCGGCCTGTCGGACCTCCGTTGAGGACTCCCTGTCGGGGTTCCGTTCTGAGTCGGGGAACCTTCTTCACTACAGACCTTGATGGGGCTACCGTTGGCCGATTTGGGTCCTTCCTTGGCGGGTTTGACGTTCAGATCCTTCTTCTGCTCGAACTTTTGCTCCCAGTGAAGGTCGCCCAGGGAGTGGGACCGCTTCCATGGCCCGGCGGGCTGCGGCGGCCCGTCCAGGTCCTCGCAGCTGCGACTGGCTGGGATGGGGGACCGTCTCTGGGGTTTGCGCAGCCCCAGCAGGTTGAAGCCCTTCAAGGAGGGCTTGATGAAGAGGCTTTTAGGGAACTTGGCGCGCTGGTTCTTGCTATTCTGCTGCAGAGCCTCCGTGGACAGGGTCATGGGCAGCGTGGGGTAGTCTGGAGACTGGAGGCCTGCGGAGGAACAACTGCAGCGGGACGCCTTCCTGCTTTTACCTGCAAAATCAAACAGTCACCTTTCAATTAGATGGAGATATTTGACCCTTAAAAATAGAAAATCCTTTCATTTAAAAAAACTGTTTTATCTTCTTTTGATTAACTAACAGGGACTAGATTCCTCTCTCTATTGCAACAAGAAATATAAAACTGTGGTCAACATGAATGATGTGTTCTTATTGCTTTGGCTGCCTTTCTCCACTGGTTTGGTTTCATGTTTCTTTCATTAGCTGCAGATTTTGGCAAACATGGAGAAAACTTGTTTTGGAAAAGGGGTCTAGTTTTCATAAATGTTTGTACATTTGCATCAATAGAAAACATGTTCACACTATGAATTATGTGCAACTATTTTGCCAAAGCCAAACTTGGAGGGGGGAGGGAAAAGAAAACATCTAATCATATCAGTATAAGCAACACATCCTTATTGTCAAAGCCTGTCTAATAACTTGGAGTCAAAAGCAGAGGATTGTTTATGGAGGAAGGGCGGGGCGCTCCCTGGTATAAGCTGTCCTGATCGGGCTGGCTGTTGTGTGGTTGTCATGGCAGCGATTCACCAAATATAGACGATGGATGAGATAACGCTGAAGCGTTGGAACAAAAGGGCGAAGCGACTTACCATCTATCCTTCAGCTAACAGAGCGAAATGGAGGGATGGGATGGATACGTGCCACAGAGAGCGCGGCTTGCCAAGGAGTTTAAATGGTGGGACGGCAGAAAGAAGTTCAGCGGATGGAATGCCATGACTTTTTTTTTTTTGACAGTTGCCAGAAATGCCGAAAAGAAAATTGAGCATTCTGTGTATTTGAGTACAAATGATAAATAATCACTATATTTGAATTACTGTAATTACAATATTTATATATCATAAACTACTGACTTAAAGTTAATTCAACACCAGTTCAGATACACATAGTTGGAACATTATTAGTGAGATTTAATTGTTTATTATATATCGCTGAAACAAAGTGATGCTTTAGGATTTCAGATTAAAAAAAAAAAGCATTAGACCTCAAGCAGTTTTTTAATCTGTATTTTTTTTATAATTACCTCCCTTTCTTTTATAACTGAGCAAAAGATCCCAAATTAAAATGTGTAACTGCATTAAACAATGTATGCGTATGGAAATGATGATTCATAGCCTATCATGTGAGAAGTCACTTGATGACAGTATGTGGAAGAGTAACTAATGTAGGAAAATTGATCTCACACACACACACACACACACACACACACACACACACACACACACACACACACACACACACAGAAGAATGATTAAAAGAGTTAACGTATTCAGGGCTCTACAGTGCAATTTGTTTACCAAAGGAGAACATTTAAAGGCCATAATTTAATTATTTCATAATTGCATAGTTTCCCCTCTGTAATTCTCTACACAACTACTAAATATGCAGATTTAGAAATATTCATTAATGTACAGAAATATATGAATAAATGCATGCGTATGCACTGCAGAACCCTGAAACTGGAAGAGGAAATGCAGAATGTTCACTAAATGTTATGCAGCTAGTTTGTGAACAGCGTTTAGTGCCATGGAAGGAAAAAACAGACAGTAAAAAGAGGCGAAACATAAAAACGAAGCAAGCAGCGACAGAGTCCTTTTTTTTTTTTTCCTTCTTTTCAAATGAGGTGGTTTTTATTCCACAACTTAAATCTTGTACGCTGGGCGATATGCACACTTTAAGGGTTGAACCTAGATGAGACATACACACATAGGCCAGCAGTTCAACTGGAATCCAACAGACAGAGAAAGAAGACGAGCTTTGACAGAGCAGTGATTTATGCGTTATGAAGCCGTTAAAAACAAAAAGGATGTTCTATGTTGAAGAATGAGAGCATACAGTCTGATGCATGGAGAAAGAGCAGTCTAAAAAAAATAAAGAAAGGGGAAAAAAACTCACAAATAACACCTCAATAAACTGCTATAATAAGAAACTATTACAATCTATGCACTACAATTTAAAAAATATTTTCATCCACATCTCTCTCTCTCTCTCTCTTTTTTTTTTTAGGCACATACCGTACGGACATTTGTGCAATGCAGTCGCCATAAACACAAGGAAAGTGACATCTTGTAATGAAGACAGGAGATTTAAACCACAGCCGTGATCTGATTTGTACATTTGAGAAAAACCTCACAAGTCTATAAATTTATCACTGCAAAAAAAAACAAAAAACAAAAAAAACAGGCATTTATTGTCATGCTAATCTGCAAGATCTCTGTCTATAATTATAAAAAAACACTTAACAGAAATACTCTCTGAGCCCATATTCATCCTCCCGGTATGCTATCAGTCTCGCATCCACAGGCGGGAGAGCTGGGAAAAGGAGTCCATGACTGGGCAGCGAGCTTGTTCTCATCAGAACAGTTCTGTGCATTGGGGAGGGTCTCGCCCTTTGTGCAAAGGGTCCTAGCATTGTGGGCTGGACTAGGCTTAGTGGTGTGGGGCCCCGCTCCCTCCCAGCTACAACTGGGCTTTGGCACTGAGGATAGAGAACGCCTAAAAGATGTGAAGAAATTGAAGGAGAGGATAGCAGAGGTTAAAAGAGTCCCTGAGTTTTCTCTCTAGAGAGTCCAGGAAGGTTACTACAGGGGTGAAGCTGGGTGGGGGGGTCGGGAGGAGGGGCTACGGAGGTACGGCGGCAAGGACGGTTGTTTGATTGGTGGGTGCCGGTCCCGAGGAGGGAGGAAGGGGCGGGGCGTTAGAATGCAGAAGCATGGCAAGAGATGGAGCAGAGGAGGAAGGAGTCACAGTGAGACCCCCATCAGGGGGGGTGGGGGCTACCGGAGCCCCGCTAAAGACTGGGCAAAGCTTTCATTACCGTTCTCGAGGTTCTCGTTGCTCTCGTAGCAGCCGGAATCCCGCGGCGAGTCGCCCACCAGGCCCCGCCCCTCGGACAGCAGCTTCTCCTGGGAGCCCGACAGGCCGCCGCGCTCGGGGTCGCTGCTGCCTGGAAACGCATCATCGAAAATATGGTCAAATGGTTTTACCTGCTCCCCCTTTATGGTGATCAGTGGTGCCTCAATACTACCTAAGAGGCCCTATCATAGAACATTGACACCGTCAACAAGCGAGAAACAAAAAACAATTGAAGTGTGTTTTTTCAACAAAACGCAAATGTGTTATTCAGCTTTATGCAAGATGTGAGCTGGTATCAATTACTTAACTGTGTTGACTCATTTAGGCAGAAGTGCATGAACAGCAAGTACCATATTTTCACGACTATAAGACGCACATTAAAGTCTTAGATTTTCTTCAAAATGTGCGGTACGCCCTATGTATGTATTTAGGTAGAAGTGTGGGGGCGTGGATTGTATATAAAATAACAGGGATTTGCGTTATGCAGAGGTCCGTCGGACAGAGATTTAGCTGCTGTTGGAATTAGAAACAGAAGATGAGGACTTTGATGGTTTGATTGATGACATTACCCCGCTCTATTTTTTAAATGCACACACTTGTGTGCTTGTTTTATCCGTGTGTTTTACCATGCGCGCGATGATTAAAAAATGTTAGTACTTTATAATCAATTAGCACAACCCAACTCAGTTTTTTCTCCCGCTCTGTTTTTGTTTATATCTATTTCTGTATATGAAACCCGCGCCCTATAGTCAGGTGCGCCTTATGTGTGTGTTAAATACAGTAATGACACACAAAACTGAGACTGTGCCATTAAGTACGGTGTGCCTTATGGTCGTGAAAATACGGTAAGTTAGATCAATTTTGCAAAGGTGTTCTTGATCATTAGATGCATTTCCAGCCCCCTATTTGCATCGTCAAAAATTTGAAAAATTAATATTTCGATGCAAACACACTTGTAAATGACAGAGAGTTACAGAAGCAAAATGGAGCTGCATTTAACAAAATCCGCTCAAAATCGTGCTTCCGTGTGGACGTAAGCCCGGCCGTGGCGTACTCACTGTCGTACTCCTGCAGCAGCTCCACGGCGGTGAGCAGCACGGCTCTGTGCTGGGGGTCCCTGATGTTCAGCTCGTCCAGGTCCTCCGCCTCCAGCAGCTTGAAGGTGTCCAGGTCCTCGTAGCCGTTGAACAGGAAAGTGGGCATGTGCTCCTGTGTGAAGAAGCAAAGTGACGGGTCTGGGTTTAAATGCTTCCTTTTCAGCGGCACAAGGGGGAAAAAAAACCCTCTAGTCAGCAGCACGGTGGAGACAAGTTTGGGGCAGAAACGCTCTTGTCATCTGCTCATAATTTCCCTTTCACATTGTGTATTTTTAAACCAGCGGTGAGGCAAATCTGCATTTTTTATTCGCAGATGACATGCAATCACGTTAAGCTGCGGCTGATTCGGACAGAACTTCCTCTTCCTCAGCGAACCTTTTTAATAAGTAACAAAAGTCGACGACAAGCGCGTTAAAAGTGAGTTGTGTGGCCACAATCCTGAAAACAGGACATGAAAAGGTGAAAACTGCCAATGGAAATGTGGGGAATGACAATTACGCCAAAAGTGGAACCACAGGAGGCCACGTTTCACACACACACCGAACAAAGAGAGAGGAGTCTGGGTGCTGGAAAGGCCCCCCCCTCACACACACACACACACACACACACACAGTTGGAAGAACACACAGACTGAGTGTCACCGGGCAAAAACCATCAATTACAACGGTGTCCAGCGTTCGGGAGCTGTGTGTTCCTGTTCTATTTCTGCTGGATGCTGCAGGACTAAACAAAAGGACCACCGGCTTTTTTACTTACACACACACACACACACACACACACACACACACACACACACATGCACATGCACATGCACACACACACGCACACACACGGGCACTCAGAGCATCATTTGTCCCTTTTCTGG
This sequence comes from Eupleurogrammus muticus, assembly GCA_036785175.1. Lineage (NCBI taxonomy): Eukaryota > Metazoa > Chordata > Actinopteri > Scombriformes > Trichiuridae > Eupleurogrammus > Eupleurogrammus muticus. Next base: position 41,428,525 of record JAYKQN010000001.1, on the reverse strand, counting down.
CCGCTCCAAAACCTAAACATGTTCCACGTCCAGAGACTGTTTGGTGGGAGATCCAGTGGCCAAAACTTACAAGGGTGTGGAAGTTTACATTTTACAATTACAGGCAGACACAGTTCATACTGTACATGTTCTGAAATTTGAGGAAAACTAGAACTAAATATATGAAATTCCACTTCTGAGTAGCACCAATATCCTTTAACTTATATAACTTCCTAAATGTATAAATATTAACAAGATTATTTGCTTTTCTCTTCTTCGTGCAACCGTTCCGAAACCAAATGCTGCGAATTGCTGGATGAAACGGGGACACTGTGGCCATGAAACAGCTGCGAGGAACACCGCAAACCTGCAGAGACACATTAAGCTCGCGGCCAAGGAATGGAGGCAGGTTAACATCAACAGGCTATATTAAGTAAAGCTGTGGGTTTTACAGCCAAAGCCACTGTTGTATAAACCCGTGGCTAAAGAGACTAAAATGTCAACAGCTTTCATTGACTAAAACTACACGGAAATAGTTACAGTTTACTTTGTTTCTTTCTTCCGTTCTTTCTACGGTTTAGACTTTTAGTCAATTAGAACTTGACTCGGAAAAAAAAGGGATGAGGTTGAAAATCTGAGAACGAACAAGGACATTTGACACAAACATAAAAATAAGCAGAGATTTAGAAGCTGAGGTTTGATTAAGAATGGACTGACTCTTTATAATGAGCAACTCTACAGCAGTTTTCTCTTTAATGATGAATTGTAATTGAACTTTTGACTTATTATCGCATATAATAATCGCAATAAAATTAAACAATTCTGTTCAAAACGTTCTAGACGTGTATATTTAACCTGCTGGTGGCTGAAGGAGCACAAACTCTGATACGACGCTCACATTTTAAAGATTGCCGAGCCTCCGTCATTAAACTGGGCCGAGCCCCACAGAGACTCGATGATATCCAGGTCGCAGCGCCGCGTGGGTCCTGATGAGAGGCGCCGGCTATCTGCCGGGGCGTGGCTGCGAGGACGTGGGTGTTTGCGTGTTTGTGCGCAGCCTGTAATGATCTACGCTGTATTTACGCCTCCCCGAGTGTCTGCGAATGTGTTTGCGTCGGGTGCTTTCTCCTGCTTCGGGTGACATATTTGATGGGATGCCTACAGGACACACATCTTGGAGGGGGTTTGGGGGGGGGGGGTCCTCACCTTGAGGTTGACGCGCTCCAGCAGCTCCTCCACGGACGTGGGCTTGGGCGGCCGGCCCTTCCTCCTCCTCCTCACCGGCCGCTTGGGCTTCTCCTCCTCCTCGCTCAGCACGTCCACGTAGATGAACTTGAAGGTGCCCACCTTGTTGTTCAGCAGGCCCATCCACGTCCCCATGGGCGGCTTGCTGATGATGTCGATCACGTCCCCGCGCTGGAACACGAGAGAAGAGGTAAATACCCACCCCCGTCTAAACTGCTGTGACGTAGCAGCTTTCTGGACCAATAGAACACTTGTACTAGGCAGTCTATAGGGATCAATTCAGGGGGGGACATTCATGCATGTACACACATATTTACATATTTGCATATATACACACACGTACACATACATAGCTAATGCATACTTAAGGTGCAGGATGTGTGTGCAGAGTATTTACACCTATGTATCAATGTGTTTAATAAATGAGTAATAACTGCAGCTGTGCGAGTAGCTGTGCCGGGTCGTTTGCTACCTTCAGTTTGAGGGAGTCGGAGTCGTAAGGGCTGGGGGTGAAGTCCGTGTGCACCCGGGCACGGCCGCAGAACGGCCCCCGGTAGGGCGGCTCCTCGTCGTCGCCGTCCTCCGACTTCACGCTCTCCCTGTTGCTGGCGGACGAGTCCGTCGTGCTCACCGTCTGACCACCTGCGCGCACACACACACACACACACACACACACACACACACACATACGGTTAAACACATGCCTCAACATAGTATCAGATAGTTTAACTGTCTTAAACATTAATAACACATGCTATCAACTAGTTTTATGTCCCCTTTATGTATATTATATATATATATAAATTTATTTTTTTTAAAAATCAGATAATATTTATGAGTTAAAATAGAAGTTTACACAATCATTACTAGCTCGATCTGTACAGAGTGAGCCATGTTTTCAGTATTTTCCAGCATGATTATATAAAAAAAAAAATGGGTGTTTCTTGTTTAAGAAAAGCCAAAAACCTAAAAAAATGTAAACAGAAGGGCGTTTCGAGTTAGTTAGGATTGTGCTGATTTCTGCGGTCCCTGTGTGGGGAAAAGCTTTTTTTAAAATCACAGATGTTCATAGCAATGAAGTGATTAATCTATATATTATATATATTCTTTATTCTAAGCAAATTGGGTTTTTTAGTAGCGTCCATTCACCTACAGCTACGTGCAAGGCTACATCATCTGGTGCTGTAGAACCACCGTGAAACAATCAGAAAACACTGTTTCATGTCCGTGTTTCCGTTTCCAGCTCTTCGTGCTGACGCTCTTGTTCGCTGCTGTGGATCGTATAGAGGCTGCAGCCGTTTCATAAGCGGCTCTTTACAGCAGCTTTAAATTCAATTTCCTGAGGCCTTACGCAGAAGGATTTCAGAAATAACATCATCCAGTCCTCTTTTACTGATAGGGGTGTTTTGGCCTCAGCTTCCAAACATGCATTTATAAAAAAAATATATGTATGTAGGTATTCATTGTTGAAAACCAATCGAGGACTTGTCAAATTAAATACAGTTTCTTTGTCCTGGATATGATCACTACTGGATATGATGAATCTTCCAGCTGAACACTATTAATGAGGCGGGGGTGTTTTGTGATTTTTTTTTGCTATGAATTTTTTTTTTTTCCCCAGCATGAAGAAACTTTGTGCAGGGTTGTGTTACAGATCCAGGCTCTGGGAGGGCGGTGGTGGTGTTGGTGGAATCTACTGGAGCCTCGCTGCTGCATATTTCTGTCTGTATCGGAGGGGAAAGCTGTTGAAATCGTGTCGACGTGTGGGAATCGGAGCGGCTAGACTGCCGGCCTAATCAGTACCGCATGTTCGCCTGCCTGTCCGCCTCTGTGTGCGTGCTCGATGGCTCAGAACAAACGCGTCGGCCAGGTCTTCAACCCGATCTAACATCTTTATGCTTTATATTACAACTAAGATGCAGCAAAAACAACAGGTCCAAGTGATCAGAAGTTGTACATGTGTATTACATGACACGACCTGGGAGGGAAAATGCTCTGAGATCACACACAGCTGCACAGTATTATTTTAAACATACATAGAGCGTATATATACCATACATATAACCTATCATATATAGTGTTAACGCTATATGTTAACTCCAAATCTTGTGATTTATTGGCAACTTAGATGCACAATCTTAATTATATGTTATACTTATGGAATTAGTGTTAGTCATATTAGGTAATGAAGGATTTGTATTACAGATGCTACATAATGATTTGCAGGAACCAAATTTAAGAGCAAGGTTTATCTTAAATAAAGATGTTTAACAAATCCAGGCCAAGAATCCATTTAAAATCACTTAAAAGCAATTAAAAAAAAATAATAAAAAATAGTCGTACTCATCGAGCTCTGTCCGCTGAGGGAACTTCGCAGACTTTCCACCGAGCCGCCGGCCTTCAGCTTGGGCTTTTCCAGAGAGTCGGTGTCGGGCTGGGGGGACTGTGGAGAACCGGGCGCTCCGTCCGGACTGGACTGCGAGACGGAAAGAGAGGCAGAGGTGATGATGAAGATGATGACGATGGGTATTGAAAGGACACGTAAAAGAGGAAATGATGCGCACTTAGAGAGATAATTAGAACATTAGCCAGAGGGTTTTTTATAAATGCATATCTATCTGCAAGTATCATTTTGTGACATCACAACTAACCCGGTGGCCTCCAGGGTGCTGAGAATGGACGTTCCAGAGAAGCAGTAGCTATCCTGCGTCCAGCAGTTACAACACATCGCTAAATTAGCAACAGATGTGTTTTCTTATATTCTGTCTTACATGTGTTTCAAAAAGGCAATATGAGTTATTTTATGGAAAAAAAATTAAAAAAACTTACCACACATAAAATATAATTTCAAGCAGAGCGTTATCTGGAACTGATTTTAACATGTTCTGGTCAACAGAATATTCGAGTGCTGTAGAGTTGCATTAGTAGCTGCACCCAAACACAACCATTATGAAGTTAATCATGAACACGTTCTAATTGGCCAGTAAAGTGGTCAATTAGTTATTCTGCTTGTTTTAGTCATAACTGGATGAACCCACCACATCCCCTCTACAGTTAAGAGCCCTATGAATGCACTGATTTCTGCACTGACTCCATGTTTTCTTTACTCCAGTAGCCACCAGGTGGCACCGTGGTCTACGCTTGCGTCCGAACCACCGGATGCCCCAGAAACACTTGGCTGGTGCTGAGGAGACCAGCCCTCTGAATGCCACACGGCCGCTCTGCGTGGCCCGGGGGGAGGCTTGCATCAGTCCATGAGCTCAGCACCGAGCTCACACTCCACCCAGCACGCTGGGGCCAGGGAGCACAGCGGGGGGAGTGTGTGTGTGTGTGTGTGTGTGTGTGTGTGTGTGTGTGTGTGTGTGTGTTTCAGTGTTTATTCTGTAACCAACACAAACACCCACCCACTCAGTGCCTGTGGACAGAATATGAGGCTCAGGCTGCAAAACATCCTCCAAATGTTTGCAGAACACAAGGAGTAGTTTTTCCTTTTATTTCTTTACAGTTTTAAGGACTTAAAAAAACATGATGTGCAGATTTACGAGATCATTTATGGCTTTGTAGCTGCTCTCTAAGCTCCGGCTGCAGTTTTTATGAATCTTGTTTGACGTGGATGGGATCTGCATTCAAACCTCATCAGAACCAAACACAGAAACCCAACGTGTGTGTGTGTGTGGGGGGGGGTGTTTGTGCACGTCCTGGTCTAACCTGCTCGGACAGGGAGCTGCTGTACTTCTTGGACATGCGCTTCCTCATCGTCTCCTTGACCGACTTGACCTTCTTGCCGAGCGAGATCCGGGACGTGGTGGGCGACTTGACCACCTCTCTGTACACGGCCTCCTGCTCTTTGTTCTGCGAGATCATCAAATGTACATGAACTGAACAGAACGCAGAGAGACGGCCGGGGCCAGCGTAGAGAAAAGGCGGATTATTAGTGTCGCTTACGTTGGCTTCCGAGTCTGCGTTGACCACATGGAGCGAGCGGTTGGACAGGTCGAAGCCTCCGAAGCTGCACGTCCTCTGTGGGTGGTGGGAGGGGGAGGGAGGGGTAAAAAAAAAAGGTTGGAGAAGCCAAAACACAATCACATGAGTCACAATCGGAAGGTCACATGGGGGGGGGGGCAACTCACAATGATTCATGCAGCACAGGCAGCAGTTTGATTAATGTACATGGGGCTCATGGTTGGTAGGTTTGTGCGGGCGTGATGTCATATGGGGACTGTGGACAGCCAACAGACGTGATGTAACACACACCCTCATATGAGATTCTCTTTAAATTTGTGGAAGGTCATAGGAAAAAAAAAAAAAAAAGAAAATCGCTGTTACATCCAAAAATGTGGCTCATGCGCCTTAAAACTTTGAACCGTGGAGTAAATGTCTCTTAATGTGGCCCAAAGTGTATAATGTCTGTGTTGGTCATTTTGTGGCTGATTATGAGACATGTTAAAACGTGCTGAGCACACATGTAGATCATTGACGATACGTTATTCTCATCAGAAACTTTTTTCATGTTTCTGCTGAGAGGACATGGGGAATATGGATGTTGTTTTTCTTAACTTTAAAAGGGCACAACCAAAATTAAAAAAAAGGGGGAGACAGAGGGAACTTGACATGAGAGGAAACAGGCTTTTTCTGATTCCTCCTACAGCTCTGCAGCAGGTCACACGCCAACATGCAGACACGGACGTGCACATAGGGGCGGGAAAAATGAACCGCTCTCCACTTCTCTTCAAACCGCTTCTAAACCCCCCCCCCACCCCCCCCCCCCCCCCCCCCCCGGACCCAGCGGACCCCCGGTCGCGGATCCTCCGAGAGAGAGAAGGCGTCGCACATTATGATAATCGTTCTCATATTAGATGTCCACAGCTGCAGTCCACATCACAACTTCCCAGGAAAAGGAGAGAAAAAAAAAAAAAAAAAAAGCACGGTACACATGTTTGAAGAGACCAAAAAAACAAAAAAAAACATGGGAGATGACGATGGCGTCGATGGAATGGACATGCACCCAGAGGAGAAAATGTCTGTCGGAGGTAATCATAAGAAGGAAAAAAAATATCTGCAACCATTGAGGCACGGGCCAAAAAAAGGACACGAAAAGCAACAGAAAAAGTGGATTCGGAGTCGTCGTGGTTTTTTTTTTTTTTTTTTGGAATGAGAACGACCTCACTAGAACACGTCAGGATTCGATACCCTCAAAGCTGCAGGATAGCTCTGCTCACACTACGCCACCAGCGCTAGTGTCAGGTGGGAGGAAAATAAAACGTAAGTTACTTGCAAGACGACCAGCAAGTAATGACCTGGCATTTGGAAATATGAACTACAGTATAAGTAGTTAGAAGTGCAGTACAAGGTGAGTTCAGCCAGTTAAGTTTACTTAACCAGGCCATTCATTAACTCATTAAATGTACCGTTACGGCTTCTGCTGTGTCTGTGTATTGACGATGAGCGGCTCTGAGCTTGTACGACATCCCTGTTGCACATGTTCCATCTTAGGGGATCTGACATTTAATAGAATATATAATATAAGAAACAAAAAAAAGAGGCACTACTCAAACCTCGGCTGTAACTTAACCTCCCACGTGGGGCACCGCGCACTCCATCATCGTTTCATACTGGGCTGTAATAAAAGTCTGAAAGGCGTTCACCTAAAAGGTCACAGCAGATGACAATCCTCTAAGGGCAGTTACGTCTGTGACAGAAATGCCAGCCGTTGCATTTTGCAGTTTTTACAGCTTTATACTTTATACTTTGGCATGTACACATGTGTAAATATGGACTTGTTACTTGTGCTGCACCTTTCCTGACCTCCGAGCTATTCTGCAACTTTGAAGGCCGTGTCCTGCTCACACGATGCGGCCGATTTGGTTTATTTGTTGTTTTTTTTAAACCATCCACACTCACGGACTTCTGCTGGATGCGTAAGAGCACGCGCTTGGTGCAGCGGTCCACGCTGGCCGCCCACTTCCTGTCCGCCTCGCGGTCCTCCTCCAACAGACAGCGGCGCTCGGCGCGGCTGAGGGTGACCGGGCGGACCAGCTGGGCCCAGTTGAGGTGGCCGTACAGGCTCCGCTCCACCACATAGGTGATGTTCAGCTCGCTGACCGCCGTCCGGCCGCGCAGCCGGCGGGAGGGAAACGCCCAGCCCCCGCCGCCGCCAAACCCTTTCGATTTGGCTACGTCGCAGCGGGCGGGGGAGGAGGGGGTGACCGACAGGGGCGAGGCGGGGGCCTTGGCGTTGCGCGAGCGCTGGTACAGCAGGTGCTTGGTGGAGTACGCGTAGTTGGGGTCGGGCTTCCGGTGCGTCCAGCTGCCGAGGTGCCGGCCGGCGGGCTGGTGCTTGGGGCCGCCGTCGTCCAGGGAGATCAGGAGGCGGGACTGGGCGTGGGGTTTGGGGCGGGGTTTGGTGAGGCCGTAGAAGGCGTACAGCGCCTCGTTGCTACTTACCCCGTGGGAGATGGAGCTCAGCGCCTTCCGCATCTCGCCGTCGGTCGTGGAGCGCGACAGCTTCGCCTCGTCGTCCAGGCCGCAGCCATCCAGCTCCGAGAAGGAGGAGCCGCTGCCTCCCGCGCCGGAGCCCCCCGGGCCGGCCGGCGTCCTCCTGGGCGGGCGGATGAGGCCGTGGGCGCTGGAGGACTTGCTGAAGGTTTTCACCAGCTTGTGTCCGGACCAGGTGTCCAGGCTGCTGGAGGACGGCGAGGTGGTCAGGCTGTCGGTGTCGCCGTCCAACGACAGCTGGTCCTGGGCCAGGGAGGGCAGCGAGGCCTCCTGGGGCAAACGGTGCTTCTTCAGGACCCCCGTGTACAGAGCGGCGTTGTCCTCGCAGGTGGGAGGGGCTTCCAGATTCAGGAAATCTAAAAGAGGAGATTTTGTGCAGTCGTGAGCCATCTGTGGTTCATTCTTAAAGCAGTATCACAAAATCTTTAAAAAAAAAAAACCTATGACAGACACGAATGTAAAACATCCTTTGCTTTTGACATCAGCTACAGCCTTGACAAAAGCGTGAACTTGAATCGACTGCTGCAGCATAAACAAAGCACTGACAGGTTTAAAATATGCTCCATCATTTTCAGACAAACCTTCAGAGCCGTGTTTCTTGCCCTCCTCCACCTTAATGAGCTTTTTCCTGACCCGCCGTGTGGAGTTAACCAACTTGTGAAGCCGCTTGAACTTCACGGAGTCCTCCGACTGCTCGTCGTCCGACTGTTCGCGAGACTGGAGCGGGAGAGACATGTTTAACGAAGGGTCAATCAACCTCAGCACAGAGAACAGACAAAACAAAGACAAATTCACAGCTCGTTCTGAGTTCATATCAGAAGCAGGACATGGGAAACGAAATTCAAACTTCTTTTTGTTTGATGAAGCCGTTATGAGGCGACAGATGGGAGAAGCGTTTTTTAGGGCGGATGTTTTACGTTAGTGAGGTGAGAGATGCAGGAAACGGAGAGATGGCAGCACACGGCATTATGGGAAGCATTTTTTATTTAATTTTTTTTCTGGTAGCACACACTGGACAAAAAAAACAAAACACACTGAAACAACAGGACCTGATGCGATGTGTGAAGGGTCGTACGTTACGGGTGTGAACGTCTAAAGCGTTTCCTCTCACGACCACTGCGCACAGAATAATGAGGTCACAGTTTCATCACTCACACACACATATATAGCAGAGCCCTCATTACGGTGTGTGTGTGTGTGTGTGTGTGTGGCCTCCGTGCGATGACGACAGGTTGAGCCTTGGCACGCGGCTCGTCTGGCAGACAGCGCCATTATCAGGGAGATTCCAAAAATTGTGTGTGCGTGCTTCTGTTTGCCCCTGGTTTCCTTAGCAACGCCGACTTCGTTCTTGGTTGACTACTGCCGCCACACACACACACACACACACACACACACACACACACACACACACACACACACACACACACACACACACACACACACACACACACACACACACACACACACACACACACACACACACACACACACACACACACACACACACACACACACACACACACACACACACACACACAGTGGGCCTTCAGGGCTCGGCCCCCTTGATAATATTCAGCCTTGTCCCTCCAGCGGAAACCATGTGACCCCCCCCCCCCCCCGTTGTTGGGTTCAGACGTTAACGGCCACGACTCGGGTTGAAATGAACAGATCCGACACACAGGAATTCCTGATGGCACAGCATCACCTTTGGATTCACCATGTTGCAAAAGTTTAAACTTATCACTGCCAAGTTAGGAGAAAACACACACACACACACGCACACACACACACTAATACTAATCAACCGCTGTAGCGTTCTGTGCTTCACCGTCACCTCGCTGGTCAACTCTCGGGTCCTCTGTCATAGCAGGGAGAGCTTCTCCCAAACAAATAAATTGTCCATCCCTCGACTTGAGCCACACGGTTGTGGCCGTGGCCGTGACCCATTTCCACTTTCCGTTCTCCCTGGAAGACTCCAGAGTGAAATAGTTTCAGTGAAGCTAGTGTAACAACACCTCACCAGAGAGACTGTGGGAGATGAGCGGGTCAGAGGTCATCTAGGAATCCGGTTTCCTCTGAAGGATTATTAACGGAAAAGAACCAGAGGGAGTCAGCAGCTATGTGCAGAAAAACAGGTTAAATAACTTTATAGGGTAAAAATACGTCTCTAAACAACACAGGAGAACAAAGGACATGTCTGTCCTATGTGGTTTATTGTCCCTCTTTCTCAGCCCTGGAAGAACACCATCCATGCAAATGACCGGATTAACGGGGGGGAGAGGCGACACGCACAGAAAGAAGCCAAACATACGACGCCGTGAATCAAGCAGCGGCTGAAAGGCCGTCACCGTCCGCCGAGGTCAAAGCAACAAGTCCGCAGCCATACGTCACTTTTACATCACTCCGAGGGATCCTTTCCCACACCTAAAACTACGACATCTCGTCCCTATGATCCCATCTAGAGTTTCCACATACCACTATATTCCATGAAACTGAATAAATCATAAAAAGGAGCTAATTCATGCAGTTAAGAGACTTAACACTTACCCCTCACACAGGATAACAGGGATGCTTTTCCTGCCTTAACATCCAACTAGTTCAGCGACAGATGAGCCTGGCGATTCCGTACAGCGCTGCGACCACCATGTCACGCGTGCATCATCCAAAATAATATCTGAGCCCGTATGCGCACACAGACGCAGCCTGTTCCCTGGAACCCCGCTCTGCGGAGGAATGAGGGGCTGTCCGGAGGCTGCGCGCCGCGCACGGCCTCGCCGAGAGAAAAGGCGTGTTGTGCGCGGAGAACAATCCCGGCGTTTGAGCCCCCCGGTGACCCTGCCTTGTGCCCCCGCGTCGCTAATGGGCCCCAGGCCTCGGAATGCAGGGCTCCCGTCGGCGGGGGGAAGACATGGGCCCCCCCCGTCCCCCCCGTCCCGGGGAGGAGACATCGGAGGGGTAGGCACAGAGGAGGCAAAGAGTCGCGTAACGTGAGGATGTCAGCGACATTTTAATGTACACACACACACACACGCACACACACACGCACACACACACGTCTGCGTATAGCATCTGACCCACTTCCATTCATTAGAGGGGGAGAGGCCAGTCCATGACACCAATAGAGGGCCCAGCAGAGTAGAAATATTTCCTGAAATGGCCGATTTTGGAACTTTTGTGGAGAGGAAAAGGGGGGGGGGGGTACAGACTGGGCCTGGGGGTGAGTGTAAAAGTCTTTATCTTCTGTCTTTCGCTCCCTTGTTTCCTCTCTGCAGTCTCTGGGGCCGAGCTGTGTGTTCCCTTCTAAACAATGCCGCTTCAGTGACTCTTCCCCAGCCGCTGCAAAACCTCCCCGATCGGCTCAAATCTTCCGTCCCGACGCTTCCTCCGCCGCTGGACGGTTAAGAGGCCGATAAACTCATGCACAGTTCACACACAAACACACATCAACCTGCAAGATGATCCACACACAACATGGGCTAATTAACCTATTTCTCAAATGGAAGGAAATCAATAATTTCCTTGCATTTATAATGCAAACTATAATTACTTATTTGAAGAGTCATGGGGCCAGTTCTGAAATCCATCCAGTTCAACTGCTTTGTGATGGTGAAAATTAACACAACCCAGTGGAAATGTAGGAAAATCCGTCTTAAGGCTGCAGGCCCGACCTCATAACGGAACATGCAAAAACATGGAAACTGCAGCGTGCAATCACTTGCGTCGCAAAGTGGATCGTTTTAAAACGCGAGAGACCGAAATGTCAGCGCTGTTCGTCTGGAAAATTAGTAGCGCAACAACAATATTACTCATGTTGGAATTTCGTATTCGGATAAACTCACATCCTGCGAGAGAAAAAAAAAAAGAAAAAAAAAGTGGGTCAATGTGAGTGTATTACTGCATGATATTCCCTTAAGATGCCACACAGTAAAACACTAATGAAAATCTGCTGTGAGGGAGCTGACCTACATTAAAAAAAAAAAAAACACACACCAACACAATGAAACTCAAGTAGAACGAGCCAAACGACGGCTGACCAACAACTGCAGCGCCCTCACAAGCCTCAGTGGAAGGTGACGGGAGACGTCATCCACAGCTGACAAACCCACTGACTAATCCCACCTCCCTCATAACCGATGGCTTTTGTGCAGATTTAGTCAGACTCTCCCACTTGTGCAAAAGTCGCAATTTAGGGCCGATTGGTGGGAACAGGCAAGATCTACATTTACCATCAAGGAATAAATCGGCGCCTAATTATAACTGGGTTATGCAGAAATAAAAATTCTCTGGGATTGTACTGATAAATAAAAACAGAAAAAGAAAACCGGCGCACCTTAAGTGAGTTAACCCAGAAAACCGCTCCACAGATGTAACACCCGTTCTATTATGATGCATGTGACATGGTGGAGAATGCAAATGTGGATATATATATATATACATACAGTCATTTGGCCTAATGAATGATGAACAGAGAGAGAGAGAAGGGAGGAATAGAGAAGAGAAAGCTGAGTGGAAGCAGTTGATGCTGTAAAAACTACCCACAAAATGTGAGAAACTCCACATATGTTTCATTCTGGGTGTCTGAATGGTGGATTGTACTTTGGAATTAGAACAGAATTAGTTCACACCTGCATTTGGATCAACACCACACACACACACAAACACACATTTATATAGCAATGGCACCTTCTCCTTCACAGTCTCGTTGGCTGGTCAAGGTGAGAGTGTTAGGGAGGAAGGAGAAGGTCGGGGGTCAGGGGCAGGGGTGAGGCTGGGGGGGGGGGGGGGGGGTCGTACTTACGTTGCAGTTGGAGGACTGGTTTAGATTGGCCGCAGATCCCTCAGTCCACTCTACAGTGTCAGCACTGCTGGACTGTCTGCTGCGCTCATACTCCTTCAGCTACATCGGAGAAGAAGAGTTTAGAGAGGCAGAGGAACAGGGCTGGGAAGGAAGGGGGGGGGGGAGGAGGGGGGGCCACCCACTCTCACCCAGCATGCTTCAGCTCTCCGGAAGGTGGGCAGGTGGAAGGACCCGACCAGCGGTGTAGTGGCAAATAAAAAACTACTGTAACCTGTGGTTGGTCGTTAAACTTCAACGGACATTTGTAGCTTCAGTATGTAGCTCAAAAATGGTAAATAAATAAATCCTACTGCATAAACTTTTACTCTGAATGTTAAAAAAGAAGGGACTAGAGTTTGAATTTCTATTGCATTTGAAATCCACTACACCCCACACTGAACACACCCAGAAACACACAGGCAAGTAGAAACTGCTGCATCCACAGAGGCCGATCATTGATTGGGTTGTCTGAGTGTCAATCATTTCAAAGAGAATCTGAGATCAGGCAATAGAAATTTACAGAAAAAAAAAGAAAATGTTTAACATCTGGCTTATGGAAAACAATCCAGCACTGAGATGCTGCTGGACCGTCATGCCACCATAAACAAGGCAAAATAGAAGGTGATAGACTGAAAAGGAAGCAGAGGAGATGGAGTAGATATAAACTTCAATCAGCAGAAGTTGATTGAAAAAATCGAAACAAAATAAGAGAGAATTTTAGAGTAAAGCCAAATGTATATCCACCATGTCCACCTAGAGAGAGGCAAAAAAACTGAAAAATGCACCGAAGCAACCGACAGATGGAGCTATTGAGTTACGCTGACCGTCAACCCAGCAATCATGAACTCAGCAACAAACACACACACACACACACACACACACACTCCAGGAAACACACCCTAAGAAAACCCCCAGACACCCAGAGCTGTGGAAGCCTCGCCGCTCCATACTTCTGAGTTTGTGTGCGTATTTAAAGAGGCGAGTTGGGGGTGGGGGCCTTGAAGTGGTTAGTACGATGAGTCATTTTAGTAAGTAAGCCAGAGCTATGATGGAGAGGGGGGGGGGGGGGCAAGCCTAATCCAGGATGAAGTGAGGGGAGTCTTTCAAGGAGGGCTACGAACCAGTGGTCACTAAAAGGGGGGGGGGGGGGGTAAGGAGAGAGCGGGAAACGGGGCAGCAGGCGGGTATGGGGGGGGGGCTCCTACCCGAGCGAGGGCCTCCTCCACCGTGATCATCTTCTCCTTCACCATCATCATCAGCTGAATGCGCTCCTCGTCGCTCATGGTGATCTCGCTGGCGACGTAGCCGATGTCCTCGCCTGAAGAAGGGGGGGGGCAAAGGTCAAACGTGGAGCTGTACCGAATGTCAGTTCCCCCCCCACAATGAAGACTTCCATTCATTTTTTTTTTTTGTTTTTTTTTTTTAAACAAAGGTTTTAACATCTTCCGTTACATTGTTTGACATCATCAAACATAACAAGAAAAGTCCTTGAATAAAATACTCAAATAGGAATAAATACTAGAGTATGGAATAATAACCCTTAGGCTTATAGAAGCATTAGGTTATGTCTATAAATCTGAAGTTTTAGGTGTTTGCATTCATCCTCTGCATCTTTCTGCACTCGTTACACTCCAGGATTTCAGTAATTATTAATTTAAAAAAATGCATCTATAACTTGAACGTCAGCTTTATGAAATGAGCGCTCGGTACGGCCCCCAACTCTTCTGGCAAAAAAAAAAAGCAGCGTCACACGCACCTTTGGACGTCTGTCGCACGACAGGTTTGTGCTGAGACTTGCGGAAGTTCTGCCAGAAGGATTTGTTCTTCTTCTTACTGTCCCATTTACCTGGAAGGTCACGCAGGGATACAAACACATGAGGAAACACAACTCAGCATCACATTTAAAAAACTGAAGAAAACACCAACACACTATCCAGCAAATGGATAGAAAGTTCACAAATATCACTAGCTTTCAATCAGTCCAATACCATAGAAAGTGAGCTTTTATTATAGTACAGTGAGAATAGGTTTGGTCCAAGTGTTGCATATAAATACTGTTAATATCCAGATCCAGAGAAGCTGATGATTTGTGGTTCTAAAAACCATTGATATATATATTATTAAGAATATCTAAACTTCTGATAGCATTGCTTATTACCTCCAGATCCATCTTCAGAGCTGGATTTGTGCAGTGGCATTCTGGGAGAATAGAGAAAAAGAAGGAAAAGCATCGACATTAGAATCATTAAAAAGCCCGTTCCTGTAAACACACAAACATCATGTTCAGTCTCTGAGGAACGCTGCACATCCAGGAACATGTGCTTGGAAATGAGTGTGTGGGGGGTGTGTGTGTGTGTGTGGGGGGGGGGGGGGGGTATGCAATTCCATCCATCCACCACTAGGTGTCAGTGGCAGCACTTAAGTGGTAGTGAACCAGGCTCCTGAGGCTTGAGAGGGAGAAGGAGCATGGGAGGAGGAGGAGGAGGAGGAGGAGGAAGGTGACTGGAAGAATTCAAGAAGCGCCCACTAGAGGACGAGGTGGAACGGACGGACAAGGGGGGGAGGGAAAGAAGAAGAGAAGGAGAGAAGGGAGGATGAGGAGGAGGAGGGGGAAAGAAAAAAAAGGAAAAACCACAGGGCAGACTCAGCCTGTTTGTGTTTCCACTTCCCTCCGCAGGATAGACGGTCACGAGGAAGACGCGGAGGGAAGAGTGGGAGAAGAAGAAGAAGAGGAGCGCGAAGAGCGAGAGGGGGGAGAAATGGAAAATAACAGATTCAAGGGAAAAAAGAAACCCTGACATATGTACGAAACCTTTTTCCAAAACGAGCGGGACTAAACGGGGAAGAAAATAGGAGCTCAACGGGCTGACACACGAGTTGCCTCCGCTTCCAATCAAACAGCGTAGGAGCAGCCTCACCCTATTGTTGGTGTGTAAGGCCGAGCCGCTCCCGCTTCTAACAGGAAGACGAGAAACCACATTAATGAAAACATTTTATTTATATAGAGAGACACCAGGGGTGAGGAGAGAGGTTCACATGTTCGTGGTCGAAGACGAAAAAATACTTTGTTTTCAGGTTGTTTTTTCAGTAATAGGGTAAAGAGGAAGTGGAGCTTTAGGACGGATTACATGTGGGTTCAGGTGTGTGTGTGTGTGTGTGTAGGAGACAGCGTAATAAGTACTCCACATCCTTTTCAATTAGCTCACACAAATGAATAAATCATAGCGGGGGGGAGGTAAGAGCTC
Organism: Eupleurogrammus muticus; assembly: GCA_036785175.1. Classification (NCBI taxonomy): domain Eukaryota; kingdom Metazoa; phylum Chordata; class Actinopteri; order Scombriformes; family Trichiuridae; genus Eupleurogrammus; species Eupleurogrammus muticus. The sequence continues at coordinate 41,412,724 of JAYKQN010000001.1, read as the reverse complement.
CGAAAGTTCAGACCCTTATTAACAAAACGTTCCCCCCTAAAAAAAAGAAGAAAAAAAAGGCGACCCGTCACTTCGCCAGCACGGATCTGCCCGACACGTGAGCCCACGCGCGCCCGCTGAGGCGTTCGCCGATTGCATGTGGCTGTCAGTGACGCAAAAGTGTGGTGACAGGTTCAAAACAGGAGGAACAGGTCACAGGTGTGTGTGTGTGTGTGTGTTATTTGTGTGTGTGTGTGTGCGCATACTGTATGTTTGTTCCGACATGGCAGCGCTCTCTCGGTGCAGTGGGAAATCTTCATGCGGCTTAAAGCCCGGCTGCCATGGCAACATAATGAGATGCTAATTGAATGGAGGCCTGTATGGTTTGCCCCCTCTGCTCACCCCCCCCCAAGGATAGGCTACGGCCAAAGCTAACGCTAATAGAACTCAGTCCACGGAAGCTTTTCTGTGACAGCGCTGCCACCCCCCCCCACCATGCTCTCTAAATTAACCTCCTGTGCAGTGCACACATTCATGCACACACACACACACACACACACACACACACGCATACAAAAAACGCCTGAATGTCTTTCAGAGTGTCGGCCCAGCCATTGTGTGCAAGGCAACTTAATTGGTTTAACCTTAAATCTTTGCCGTTCCTTTCTATTCCAGTTCTGCTCCCTGCATCGAGTACGAGACATTTAACTGTTGGTTTTTTCCTCCCCCCAAATCTCATTAGCATAAGAAGGTAACTTTTTAATTAATATAAGACAGTGTCATTCCTTCGGCTCATTTTGTAGCGCTGATGCATGGTGGAATAAAAATGGCTAAAATATCGAAGCTATGTGTGAATTGCAGTGTTTATTCAGTCAGAAAGATATGTCAGTTGTGTGTTACAGTGCTGTGTGTGTCTCTATAAAAAAAAAAAGACAAGGAACCACTTGTCTGTGTGTTAAGGTGCTTTGCGTATCTGGAGGGCCACTCGTCTGCCTGGCTTCACGCTCCCTGGGTTTACTGCTGAGGACCCGCGTTCTGTGAGAGCGGGGTCAAAATCGGCGCTATAACCATAAACTTTAAGGCCTGTGGCTTCTGAACCGTAACTCTTAGGAATAAAATTCCCTTTTTTACCCTCTGTGGGTCCAGTCAAATCTTACAATCTTGTGTAGAATGGTGTCTGATTGACCATTCTGACAATAACTGGATAAGGACTTTTTTGTCATTATACAAGTATTCCACATATCTCCACATCACCCGATCGATTTCACATTTGATGAATGTGTTGCTGAGGAGCCAACGGGAGAGGTTATGTTACAACTGCTGAGGTATGAGACAGTAGCTGCTGGAGGGAGCAAGCAGTAAAACATAAAAAAATGAAATGATCCCGTATGAATCACAGCAGCACCAAGCGAGATCTGGACACAGGTGTACGTGCCTGTCTTACATTTTCTGCAAAGGGTGCAACGTCTGGTGGCGGCGGCCACAGGGGGGGGAACACCCACACTGAGGTGATTTTGGGGGCTCGCGGGGTCAAGAGGTCACATGGAAGAGGGGAGCAGCGAAACTGCCTCTCAAAGCCTTCTCTTACAAAGCCAAGTATGAAGCGCACACGCATGCTTCCATCAATCTTCATTTTGCTGCCCACCCCCCCCCCCCCCTCGCTGCAACAACACCCACCAATCAATCAATTCTCCTCAAAAACAGGAAGCGCCCCAGCTTCAGCCCTTCCAGCGCTCTGTCATCACCGCGCTCGCATACCAGGCATTGTGGGAGCCGTGCCAGCCGTGGGGGGGGTGGGGGGCGCAACGGTGGCATGGCCCGAGATGAAGTCTGGGTAATCTCCTCTGGGTGCCATTGTCCCGTGGAGGAGGTGATGGGGGGAGGATTGCGTCCATCGGCCTGCCCGCGCATGATAAACCACACTAAATGAAACCCACATTCATGCAGAGGGAGGACAACAGCAATGTTTTTGATTTTATCCTTGAGCATAGTTAAAAAAAAAAAAAAGATTAGAAATGAGGTTAATTAGATAAAAGAGGAATGGAGCTCCTCATATCTAACGCCTTTCACTTCAGAAATGGAGATCGGGGCTCTAGAAGAGGAGGGGGGGGGTGAAAGTGACAGAGGTGAAGAGATCAACTATAGGTGACACCGAGCCTGAATGTGTATGAGAGCGGAGACGCGAGGAAACGCAGGCGGACAGGAAGACGAGAGGGAACGCTACAGTCAGGGGCTTTTTCTGCCCCCCCCCCCCTCTCTCTCTTTCTCTTGAAACAGCGGAGACGTCATTTCGAAAAATTTGGCATCTGGTTCCCATCACCCTCAGCATTTGTCTGTGCAACATGCACAGCCATGGGAGAAGAGATCATGTCTGTGGTATGCGCTTCCTCTGCCGCACGTGGTCGTCACGTGAAAACGCGACAATTCCACCGGGGGTCACGCAAGGGGTGACGATCAGAAACATGCACATTTTATTTTTCATTTTTTTGACTCGTCAAATCCAAGTGTCCTTCTTCATCAAATCTCCACATTTACTTATGCTCATTTGTGATAAAACTGGCTGCGATGCAGAATTAGGACGAAGCGCGTGTGACCGTGATGGGCTACGGCGGAGGAGTAACGTCCACGCCGAACATGGCGCTGCACGGCACAAACACGCTCTGTGTTACAGGAACCGAGGGGGGGGGGAAGGAACCCCACCCATGCCCTGCCTGGCCCCGCTCGGCCTCCTCGTTCATGCTCCTTTCGCTGTAATCATTTGGCCGTCACACACTCCTGGTCACCCCCCCCTCCCCTGCTGGACACAAAGGCAGGAAGGAAGCACGGCCAGCCAGAAGAGAGAGAGAGGCTGCTGGACTGAGCAGGTCTGCCCGGAGAAGCACGTCTGTGGTTTTTTCCTCTAACCACAGCAGAAATGCTGCAGCAACTCAAGACTATGTGACATCTACCAACGCATGTGTGAAGCAATAATTGATACACACAAGTGTACATTACACACATACACACAGCAATATTACAGTGAAATGTAGTAAGATATGTGAATTTATGTTTGCATGTAACCTCCAATCAAGGTTGATTTTATTGTCACAACTACTGCTGTTTTTTTGCGAATAAGAGAACATTTGAGACAAATAAATCTCCTAGAGTAGGTGCGGAATTTAACATGGATGTGAGTTAAATAATCAGATTTGAGAAGCTGGAACCAGAGAATTTGGACATTTTCTTCCTAAAATGACTCAAATTGATAAATCAATTATCAAAATGGTTGGAAGCTAATGGAATATTTGACTAATTAGTTGCAGCTCTAGTCTCTCTCTTCACTCAATTTCCTCTTCATACTGCTGGGATATTACAGTGTAATACTGAAAAAGTTTTTGTTTGTGCACACACACACACACACACACACACACACTCCTGTGCTCATCCGTGAAGTCGGAATTTTCCACCTGAGGAGACGACCCCCCCCCCCCTCCACAGACAAGGCCGCCGACCTTTTGCGATCTATCACTCACTTGAGCCGCATCTGGAGGTGCGTGTGCGTCCGTCGCTTCACCGAGGGGGGGGGGGCACTAAGTGTGATGTATGATGTCACGTGCAGGCATGTACGGTCTGATGCTAACCAGACGCAATGGTGCGCTGCAACGTTGTTTGGACATGCACCAGACACAATCCGGGAGTATTTCATGGTTCCACACTGGCTCCGGTCACATGCTGCAGCGACAGGAGGGGGGAGGGGGGAGGGGGGAGGGGGGGAGGAGGACGACTTACTTTCTGTCTGTTTCGGGAGTGGAAACTTCACTGCTGAAGCCTAATGATTCCTGAGGACAGGGGGAAAGAGGCCAGCGTCAGAGTCAGTCAACGCTTGTGTAAAGTCAAAGCATACTACATAATTTATTTTTTTTTTACTCTTCATACCTGGATTTCGCTACGGAGCTGCAGAGAGGTGCCGCTTGGGTCCTGTTTCTCCTGAAAAAGAGAGAGAGAGAGAGAGAGAAAAGTTTAAGTCACAGATCATTTGAGAACACGGGTATGTGACCTGAGCAGAATCAACAAGGTGAAAATAAAAACTGGTTCTGCTTATGAGGGAACAAGGTCAGTGGATGGTTTATGATATTAACACCCTCATCTGGGAAGGGCAGGTTCATGCAGACACACCTGAATATCTGTGAAAACAAACGCATTGACCTGCCAATACATATCTCTACGAATCAAGTCCTGCCTCAAGCAGCCAAACCAGCAATACGAGTTTCAGTAGCCTTTCAGGGCCATAGGCAACCGACAGTGACTTTAGCAGAAGGGAACATCTGCTGGTTCGTCTTAAATTCTTTAAAACACAGCTTACTGATATTTGAAAAAAGGGGGCAGCAAACAAGGCCAGGACTATACGGAAAGCAGACATCCACAGAGAAAGCATCCTGCCCGTGGACGTCCCCATCGCGGCGTGTATCCGGGTAGAGGCGATGTGGCCCTGAACGCTCCCGCAGACGGACACGTGGACCACCCTGGTCACACCAGGTCTGCAACTTCCATTTCAACCTGCAGCGCGCGATTATTTTCTAAGCCGACACACGACTTGGTCGGCTGCCTAATTCCTTGGCTCTTGCGTCTTTTTTTAATACTCTCACTCGCCGTTGTGACCAGACTGTCAAAATATGGACCAATAAATCACAGGCCGTCATATTGAACATTAGCGTTCTGCATGATTAAAATGTGCAGCGGTCGTTTTCTCACTGCACAAGGATAAGAATGTTACTCTGCATGTGCCTCTAATTCTTTTACCATGATCTAGAGGGGGAAAACTCAGATAACCGTATCTCTGTTACTTGCTCCGGTTATGGAAAGCTACTGTAAGGTGGTGAAATAACTGACTCGCTAAAAAAACACACACATTACAGTAACAGTCTCTGTACGCTGGGTCCAAATCACTCCTTCCAGTTTGCTGTTTGCGCCAGAAATTGAAAACTGAACTTTGTCTGTTTTCAGCTCAAAACAGAAAATCTAATAAACAGGGGGGGAAACTAGAACGGAATAATGAGTCTGCCTTTATTTATTTTTCCCATTTCCATCTTGAGTGCTCAGAATTTGCATATAGGAAATGTTTAAATGGGCAAACAGAACGGAATAGTGCTTTTACTTTTCATGCTTTAAGTACATGTTTTACTTGAGGAAAGTTTTTTTTTTAAAACACAGTATCTTCAGAGAGTTACTTTTACTCCACATTCAAAATACAATCTGGCTAAATGCATTAACATCTGACCCAATTATCTGGCCCGGTGAGACTCCGAGGCCGCAGAGGGATCCATGGCGTGTAATTCCCCTGTTCAGAGTAATCGCGTGAGGTCGGAAAAACAAGCCGAGACTCCTGATCCGTGCGTCTCCCATTCGGTAGATAAAGAGGCCACAGCATCCCTGAACTCAGTCTGACATTATGCACGGCCTCGGCGTGTGTGTGTGTGTGTGTGTGTGTGTGTGTGTGTGTGTGTGTGTGTGTGCCCGGCTGCATTGCGCTTACGGATTATGGAAAGTTATATTGAAGTCTCATGCTTTCATATATTTTGGGAAATTTTAAAAGGAAGTGTCACGACAGCTTCCCGTTTCTACTTTCCACTTTCAGATTTACAGGGAACTCAAAATGCAGACACTGACATTGCCGTTTCTATTTTGGTACATACTGGATGATATACAACGATACAGTAAGTTTACAACCGAACATGACGAACTTTTATAGTTAGTGCACGGATTTAAACTCTGTTCCCGGCGTGGAGTTACAGCGGGATGTTACTGGTAATCTGTGGATGAAGGAATTGACATCGGCCTGTGTCAGGAGGGCTCACAGCACCACAGGAAGCAGGTGGAGGGCTGGTAGGTGACCAGACTTCCTCAAACGATGAAGTGACACGGGGAGAGAGAAATAAAGACAAATGAAAGCTGGAATTTCCCCAAATGGAGAGCCAGGAAAAGAGAACGAGTTCTTATGGACATCATCTCCAGTCAAAGGAAGTTGAATGGAGCCCACTTCCCCCCCACATGATCTCATACCTACTAATCACTGCATCCTGACAGGACAACCCTTCACACCCTAACCCACCAAGCGTGAGTAAGTGAGTGGCTGATATTTAAAGGATTTAGCCAGAAGTGACATAACCGCTCTTACTCATGAGTAAAAGGCCTAAAAGTGCTGAGGCGGCTCAAAGTTTCAAACGCAGGCCGAAACCTATAATTATCACAACAGTAATCGACTGAAGGCAAACTGTAAAGATGCTATTCAGTCTCGTTAATTCTAACTTTAGTGCAAATACTCCTCCCGGCCCATTAGTGTGTTTATCTAATTGCCTGTTACAGTGATCAAGCCGGAGAGTCACAAGTCCAGATGTTTTTCCTGGGATGTAAACCAGGAACGCGGCGGAAGAAGCGCCCGAAAAACATGTCTGTCCCTTCCTGGGAATACCATGAATTCCCATAAGTCAGGGAGCAGGTACAGTTTGAATGTGTGTGTGTGTGTGTGTGTGTGTGCGTGTGCGTTTCACTCTCACAGAGGCACAGCTTAACACGAGACAAAGAAACAACACATCCATCCCTTAAATAAGCGCGGCTTTGGCCGCCAGCTCTGTTTAAACAAGCGAGTTGTGCAGAATAATGCGCTGCACTCAGGAAGAAAGAGGGAAGGGAAAGAGAAAGGAGCCGCACAAAGAAGGAGAGGCGCGGTAAACAAGGTGTGAGATCGAGCACACGATCGTATCCTTTTTTCTGTGGCTTATCTTGTCTGTGGTCACATGCCAGTCTCACCCCATGGGCAAATTTAAAAAAATATATATAAAGGTTTTAGGTCACTGCTCAGCAGGCGTGTCACACATGGACATACGCAACCTGGCATAGACGCTGGTATGGGTCATACATGTCGCCACAGAAGTATAGCAGTCAAGCCAAGGGCTACACACACACACACACACTCCACTTCAACAGATAGAGCTCCTAAGGGACAGAGACACAAAGCAGCTCTCTATTCCTCCTCCTCCTCCTCCTCCTCAGCCCCCCTCACTCCCTGTCTGTGCGTGCCATCTCTTTACATGGAAAGGGGGGGTTGAAGGGGTGATGGGGTGAGAGGGTGAAGGAACGGGAGGGAAATCAGCAGGAAAAACAAACAAAACCTAGATCCCGTTGAATCCCCTGGAATGAATTTGTCAGCGCGCGGGGTGTGGACGGACTTGCCAGGCAGAGGCGGCACAGTTTCTAAAAGAGAATATCAAATCAATGGGGTTTTTTTTCACTCTTTTGAGGAGATGTCTGTCTGTCTGTATGTGTGTGTGTGTGTGTGTGTGTGTGTGTGTGTGTGTGTGTGTGTGTGTGTGTGTGTGTGTGTGTGTGTGTGTTACGCTTTGATCTCACAACACACTCCCAGAGGGAGCCTGCTATCCTTTACATGAACTTACCAGCATCAGCTTGAGATACTGCCCTACTTACACAGAACTGGCACGTTTGCATGTGAACGCTCCCCCCCTCAATGTCCACAGGCTTGTTTGTGTGCGTGCATGTGTGTGTGCGTGCGCGCGTGCAAGTGCGATGTGCACGCAAAACCTCTGATTGCCTAAGTGTGACTGAATTCAATTAAATAGAAGAGAAGGGAGGCAGAAGGGAAGCATAGGAGGGTGAGCTTCAGCTAATGAGGATCACGATGTCTCCAGACATCTGAAAGGACTAAACCCGGACGCACACACACTGACATGCACGCACGCACGCACGCACAGAGGCATCAAAAGCTCTGGTGAAGCAACCATAGTTCCAAGCACGGCATCATTAACTAGGGAACATGCTAAAATTCCTCTTCGCTGCTGAAAGGGCCGTGCTGTTAATGAGAGGCAAAGGACAGAAACACTGTACAGATGAGTTTTAATAGCTGCAGTTTAGTCCAAACATTGCAGCAAAAGCCCACCACAGGCAGCAGTTGCGTGCCAGGCGCGGATGCGAAAGTAGGCGGCTATGCGGCATAACTGGAGAAACCAGGTGGGTCGGTGGAGTGGCGCCAACTGGCACGGTTGGGTGGGCGAGCGTGTGCGGTGGCGAGGTAAGGACTGTGCATGTGGGAGGACAGGAACGGACTGGAAGGCCTGGTTCAATCCCAGAAAAACAAAAAAAAGACGTTGCGGGACCAGTATGGCGTGAGACAAACCTGCAGAACTGGCTCGTGTTGCAGGAAAATCAACGTGCACCTATACTCACGACAATTGCAAAATCTCATTTCAGTCTAGCGCACACACACAAAAGCAGGAAACTTGTTTTCGGTTGGGCAGTACAGCCTGGAGCCTGCCATGCCACCCCTGAGCTGCTGCAAAAAAAACAGAAAACCACCAGCACACACACACACACACACACACACACACACACACACACCTCTATCCACTTCCTTTTCCAGCAGGCCTGAAACAGTGTGTATTTGTGTTTGTCGGCATGCGTCGACTCTGTGAAGCATTCCGGAGCCTTCGGAATTCATTGTTTTGGTATTTCAAGACAAAATTCCTGAGTTATTACAAATTCCAACAGCAGCCGTGATCCCAATCCTTCTGACTAATAAACCCTACAATAAAAATTATAAATACGCCACTTGCTTTCCACGAGGGTTAAGCCAACACCGGAGCCACTTGAAAGCAATCTTGCGGCAACAATGGCCGCCGCCTCAGCGCGTTGACTAGGCAAAAACCTGGCGGCGGAACGGACAAATAAGCAACGGTATTCATGACAGAGTTTGTCTTTCTTCTGCTGTGTAGCTTTAACCCCGCTGAACTGACCCAGTTTGACGAGCAACTCCATGCAGGCATTAGCCCCATTAACCACAGCGCTCCTCTCCTCACGGTAAAACAAAAAAAAACACAAGCCCGTGCTTGTGTCTCGAACCCGAGCTGAGCCGCTCGACCAGGAAGCATTTGCCGAGCATTCCTGTGGCCGGCAGAACAATATGACACCAGCTGTGGTGTTGTCGGGTCCAAAGTGTGTCAATTATGAATTCTACAATGTGAAAAAAAAGACAAACGATTTTGGCCGGCACATCAAAGCATTTAATCATCTCGAGTTGTTTAATTGCAACCGTAGAATCGAAAAATTTGATCTTTATTGATTTACGTTTGATGTAAAGGATTTATTTCATCGCTGCGGTTTGAGAGCTAAATAATCAAGTTTGATGTTCTTCCTGCCGTCGGCGATACATGAACATCCACCCCACCAACGAGCCTCCGCACGCCTATGGGATTCCTCCTGTAGCTTTTATCGCCAGGTTTTCTCTCCCACTGCATTTTTTGGTAAGACTTGACAGATGATTTACACAGCAGTGTTGCTCCTTTTGATCACTAAAAGTCATTTCTACGTATGATCTGGAATTGATCGCCCCTTTCACCCTTCGGGCCAGTTGTTGCACCGAAGCAGTCGCTTGAATCGACACGTTTTTGTCGGAGTAACTCAACCCTTCGGCTATTTCCCGTCACTTCCAATGGTAGCCTTGCATATCACAAAATCAGCAAGCGAGCGAGCGAGGGCCGTCTAAACACTTATTGTCCATAGGAGGGCTGGGAAGCAGCGCATGGTAGCGCTAATCCATAGGTCACATTCCCAAAGGGGATGTTTATTTACCCCCCTTGTGTCCCCTGCTACCCACAAAGCTCACATGAAGATGTGGAGGAACAACAATGAGGGCTAGGCAGGAAGTGGAAGCATCGATAGTCATCTCTGAAAGAGCCTCTATCATCAGCCGCTAATAGGGAGAGACCCTAGCTTCACCACAACAGAGACAGACATGACTTTGTTAATTAAAAAGCCCCTCGAGGGCTGGCAGGCACGATGTGCAAAGGAAAGCAAATTCAAGCGCAATGTTAGGTTCCACACAGTTGTTTTGCTGCAAGAGAATTTCTCAAAAAGTGAAATGAGAAACCTCTGAGAGACCGAATGGTTCCTGTTAGGAAAAAAAAGAGAACAGAAACTTCAAAAAATAGGTCTTCGTCCTTTCTTTGGTGTTACCAGGGGTCTTCCTTGTGGGAATTTTCCAAAAGCTAAAAAAAAATTTGCCAAATGCATTGTCAGCAGAGTCTGCTGGAGTTGTGTGAACTACAGAAACCACTCAGAACCGTACAGTAGCATTAAAGAGTGCAGTTTATTCTCTCACAAACTGGTTTTAGTTGAGTAGAAACCAAAGAATACACAAAAGAGATACTAGCCAAATGTACTAAAAATGAGAAGCTGCTGCCTGAACTCCTCTTTCAATTCAATTTTTATTTCAGCCAATCAATCGCAATATGCCTACATCATCACAGATATCGATCCAGATATCGATCGACTGGCCTGGGACATTCCTAGTCAAAATACGTTAACCTTAGCCTCTTCTCTGATCAATGTCCAGCTCTCTTTTATCTTGACCTCTGCCTCCTTTTGGAGTCTGAGCATAAAGCTCAGGAAAGTTCCCAGCTAAGGTGACCTTTGACCCAGAAGTCCCATGGCAGTAGACCAGAGCTGTTTCCCAAGTAAGCTTCTCAATAGCATTCACGTTGACAGTCAAAAATAGAAACGCAGTGACCTATACATTTGGTGTAGACACAATGACCGGAGAGGGAGTGGATATCGCATGGTCCAGATTGCATCACAGCCCATGCTGATCCCCTCACGAGTGACAAGTCCTCCCCTAAAGGCCACATCCCTGAGGAGTGTCACTTGCTAAATGTCGCCCCATTAACGTCGCTCTCGGGCAGCGTGACCTTCTTTAAAGCGTCCGCTATTGGCCCTGGGGGAGGTGGCTACATGACACTGGCTTGCAGCCACTGGTTTCGCTTCACAAGATACTAGATACTAATATTCTACTCATTCTAGTAGTCTGTCTCTGAGCGAGCGTCAGTTTCTCAGTTTGTCTAAGTCTATTGCGCTGGTCTCCTTGTTTTATTTCCTTTTTTTGTTCTAGTTATATAGAAACTCCCAATGTCTTCTGAGACTATTTGAGGTGTCAAGCCCAATGGGAAATTAAGCTCAAAAGAAAGCTGGTCATCAACAATCTCTAGTAATAATGTATTAAAATAAAGAGAAATTTTGGTTGAACCTACTCGTACCCTTGGTGGCTTGGTACAGAAAAGGCTGCTCTAGGTTTAATGATTTAATTTTAGTTGAATACATGATGTTACAATGCCACCAGTCCTGCTAACGCACAGCAAAGTAAAAGTCGTTTACCTGTGGGATGTGTGCTGGTGGTAGTCTGCAGCTCTTTATCAGACATCTCACTGTGGCTGTTTCCACTTGCGCTATTCCGCCCTCCATTATTTCTGTGTGACCCGCTGAACAAAGAGCTCCGAATATCTGCAGATCTTGTGGTCCCAAAACTGCTCTTAGTGCCCACCAACAAAGCTCTGTTCATTCACACATTACACTTCCTGAAAAAATTTCTTCACAATAAAAGGCTCCCATTATTTAAGGCTCCAACTTTTAAAATGAAAGGCAAGAGCAGGGTTTTCATCAGAAGAAAGTTAATACAACGTAATACATGCTCAGAACAGAGCAGCCCTTTAAAACAGGCACTGAAGCAGCCTGTGTGAGACGATGACTGACCTGAGGGGATGCATAACGGGCCCAATATAAGAAAAAAAATTTGAAAAAATTTTTAACAGTGAATTTTGCAACCATAACAGGTCCCCTTTAAATATTCTCAAAATTGTGTTTTATAAATGGTCTGTGCAGAAACGGAGGGCAAAAATTCAATCCATATTGCGTGGGTCGAACCTGTGCGTTTGAGAGCTCTCAATAAGGTGTTGTCTGACCCATATTCCTTCCTTCTCCTATATTTTGCTGCCAAACTTTGCAGAGTGGCGGGACAGCTGCAGGCGCTCACATTCTCCACTCCTCCTCTTCATTCCCCTCATCCTCCTCCCCTCCTCCTCCATCTTCTGTTCACATCCGTATCCCCCTCCTGTGCTGCGGGGCTTCAGGCTCAGGGCCCAGTCAGCTCTTTCTCCCTCCTCTGCTATGAGCAGCAAAAAAGAAAAAATCTGCACTGATTACTTCCTCTTCTCCCATTTTATCTCATCTGCTTATTGTGAAGCTTGCATGATGGAAAATCGAGGGTCTATACGCGTTCTACGTCAAGTCAAAGTCTATCTCTACACACAGAGAACACATTTACATATCCACTTCTAGGATTTTATTTTATTATTTTTATTTTAACCGCTCTCTAGAAAGCTGTGAGAACAGGATGTCTGCCTGCAATCATTAAAAGGAAGAGTACAATAAATCAGCTGTCCGTCCAGGCCATACCTGTCAGCCCAATCAAAACCACATGGCCGCCTTCAAAAAGAAGAGGCCTCCTATTAAACTGGGAAATCAGCAATGGCAGATGAAAATATATCGTCAGAGACAATTCAAATGGAGGATAAGAAAAAGAACTGGGGTAACCTGATGCTAGTGCGAGTTGGGATAGTTAAGCGACTGCTCAAGCGTAGCACCAAGCTTTGGCTAGAATACAAGTATTAATACCGACTCTAAAAGACCCAAACCGGATTGTCTTTGGTTCCAAACAGATTCCGCTCAACGTAAATAGAGTCATAAGGAAATAGGGAAGTTGGCATAACATTTAACATTTGTATGTGTGTGTGGACCCACTGGGTAGTGTGTGCTGCCACAGAGTCAGGCCCTCCGCGGCAGCACCGACAGCATTCCTTCATACGTTAGCTTGCAGCTTGGCAACCAATGGGGGGTGCCCCACTACCCTACATCCATGTGAAAAGGATGTCCAAACTCTCCCCATGGACCTTACAGAACACCACTGCATTCACACAGAGAGAGAGAGAGGCCTTGCTGCCTTTGGGGCAAAGTCTTAAGCCTTCGCACACATGTCGGTTCTCCTAAAAGCTAGGAGACCACTCACAGAAGGGGGTATTTTTAGGGTCGTTATTAAAGGATTTGCACCAAAAAATATCATTTGTCCAAAGCAAGTAGAGTTCAGAGCAGAAATGTTGTGGCTGACAGCTGTTTCTGCTCAAAACCCTTGTTGCTATGTACGATTTTTTCTTCTTTTTTGTAACGTGTGCGTGGAAGCGTTTGTGCGAGTGCGTACTCACCATGTCAAGGTCCTGGGAGACGCGTCGTTTTCGCAGCTCTTCCATACGGTCGCTGACGTCACTGAAGCAGGTGTTGTAGTAATCGGAGTACTCCTGGGCAAGGTCATCTATGTTGCCGAGAGAACCATCCTGTCGAGAGGAAAAGAGGGAGAGACGGTTTAGCCGGTGGACTACAACATCCTGAGGAAGGAAGGTCGTCGGATAATCAAAATTTGCAAAAACTCAGATTCGGACAATTCATCCAAGCGAATCACATCCTTTTAGAAAAGACCTGCAACCCAGCCGTCAAGCCACATTACGGGGTGAATTAAGGGCAAAGCTAATGTTTCCGCTGATCTGGATTTTTTTCTTTTTTCACTTAAAAACTGAAGAAAACATCTGTGTTTACTTCGAATCCAAAATACCCTGCATGCAGACATTCACCCTTCTCTTTCAGTTTCCACACTGTGTGATAATCACATGCATTTTGGTAGACCTGGCATGGCTGCAGGGTGGCACACTAACACAGATATAATCACTCATGATTTAGTAGTAGTAGCGCGCTGTGTGACAATCACATGAGTTTTGTTAAACCTCACACATAACCGCTTCCGACACCGCCTCATAAATCATATGAACTAACTGAATATTCTGTTTGTTCTCAGGGGGGGGGAACTGAATTTGTGTGCGACTTTGTTTGTGCATGCGTCCACTGCTTTCTGCCGGGCGATGCAATACCAACAACTCCATTCACTGTGGTGCAGGCTGAAAAAAGACTATTACGGAGAAATATATTTTTTAGTTTCTATTGAGTTCCCTGCAATCAACTATACAGAAAATAAAACTAAAAATACCCGCCCGTCTGCATAACGTGGACGTTGACTCTTATCAGCTCCCGCTCAGCGAGCGTCTTTGGCAGACCACGGCTTGTTCCTGGGTTTTTTTTGTGTGTCCCCATCGTATATCTAGGATGCCCTTTAACTCCTGAGACGTCCAGCGAACGCTAAACCAAACATGCTCTTCCGGCTAGCAAGCGGCTCAGATCAGCACAGTTCCTGTCTTTGTGTGGCGGACATTTGTTTGGGATTACGGGAGGAAGCGGCTCCACTAAATAGCGAAGGACCTTACCCAACAGAGGACTCTAAATATATTGTGGCGGATCAGCTTTTTTTTGGGGGGGGTTACTTTTGGAACAATGTTGTGACTTCAAAGATGGCTTCTATGGAGATAATAACATGGCAAAGCATGGAAACACCAGGCGCCCGTCTCTGGAAGCAGGTTTATGAAGTTAAATCGGATGCTTTCACATCATTTCACAATTTACGGTGAGGAAAGAAATCGGTGGAGGTCAGGCGATTTCCTATTCTGCGATGTGGCGCCTTGGTAAATAAAATATAGGCCACTCTAGCAATGACAGCCAACTGTTGAATATTCATCAGTGTTGATCTAATCTGTGCCAGGCAGACAGCGAGCATTGAGTCACTGTGTAGGGTCCGAACAGTCTCTCTCAGTCTCTGTCTTTCTCAACCGGACTCGCTATCTGGGTGCCAGGCCACAAATGAATGGATCACTGTGAGTGCGAGTGCCACACACACACACACACACACACACACACACACACACATGCACACACAGGGACATAGGGCCTTCTTCAGAGATGGGTGTCTAGTCGGATTGCATTAGCATGCACACGCACATGCAGGAGATGTCAAGAAAACCAAAACAAACTGAGGCAGGCTAATAACACACACACAGAAGTTATGAAAAGGGACGATTCCTGATTGTGCACTGAACACAACACCAACACATGTTTGCTCTCATACGTCAAGTTCGTCTGGCAGCGATCTATCCCCCTCCCCTCTTCATTGCTTGAGAAATCCTGTTCTGTCTAGATATGGTCTGAGATGACAGAGATTTCCCCGGTGGGAACACTCAATAAGCAGACACATATTTTCCCCCCGTTTGATTCCTCGCATTGACTGAAAGCACACTCTCATTTACAGCATTGCAGAACTTTCGGGATGTTTTAATCACGGACAACATGATCTGTACGCCATGTCCGCAAAGATAATGAAGACGCGCTCTGCTGTGATTACACCATGCCAGGGTTGACGGAGGGCCCGTCCAGTTGGCGTTAACAGTGATGGATCGCTTGGATCACGCCAAGCAGAAATAATCAACCCAGCTTGGCTCTTTCCTCCCCGATAGAAACATTTGGTTGGACGTGCGCATGTGATTCTTTGTGATTCTCTGCGGCCGCACGCATCCGTGTATGTGCAAACATTCAACGCGCGCGTTGCTGAGATTCCTCCGATTCCCCACAGCTGACCTTCACACCCCGCCTCCTCCTCCACCGCCGCCGCCGCCTTGCTAAATGATTCCGCACATGCTCTGTTATGTATATCCGCTATGAGGCGACACAAGAGGCTTCAGAGAGCTCAGAAAACCGCTCTTGACGCTTTATGTTAGAGTGACCGTGTGTTAGTCGGAATCTGTCAGCGTGGGAGTGGAGGTAGACGTGCGTTGAAGGGGGGCTGACGGCGCTCCACACATCCAGCTTAGGAACTTGTGTGTTGCGGCTGCGGTGGGGAGGAGTGGGGGGGTCGGAGGAGGACGGACAAGGGATGATTTGTGGGCTATGAACTCCAGCAGCTGTGGGGGTGAGAGGAGGATGAAACATCTGGAGTCTTGGAAGCGAAAAAAAAAACCCCAAAAAGAACCCTTCATCCTTAAGAGAAAAATCTATGGATGCGTTAAATCCCTGACACCAGAGCATTAAATCTCCGACACCATATCTGAGCGAGGGAACATGTGTCTGAGTGTGTGTTGGACTACAAACCCACCTTGCAACCTTCACAAAAAATACCTATTCTAAAAATATACCGTCAAAAACGGCTTATAAATCTGCTCTCGCTGAGGTATTTTGCAAACTGAGACTAGGACCATTTCAGCTGATGTAACCGCTCCTCCGCCCTGGATGTAAGGGAGGCCAACTCCCCGTTTTGTCCTGAACAATAGCAACAATAGCCACACAAAAACAACACAACACCCAAGCAGGAGTGTGTAAGACAGCGTGATTATGTGCATTTACAGTAAAAGAGCGAGCGCGCGTGTCACTTCTCCGACTAAAGCCGGCTACTCCCAGCTGAAAATGTGTCAGAACTTCGATGATGAAAAGTGTGTTGTATGTCACTTCTGTTCCAAGACTCTGCGCAACTCAAAACAGGGAACGTTACAGCTGCGAGGCACTTGTGACAAGCATTAGCCCGTGTGAAAGCCATAACCATCATGAGCGAGTGCCACGTCGTTTCATCATCTAAAAACGCGAAATGACACATTGCACCACAGTGGATGAATATTTCAGTAATTTGTGATGTGACTGCCACTGAACCATTACCAAATTTACATGACGGGATTGCTTCAGACTTGAGCAATAGAGATGATCAGCAACTAATATCCGCATAAAGATCATCGCCCATCTCTCATTTAAATAAACCAAATATTGTTAATGAAATAATATATATATGCTTCATATGCTCACAAAAGGCAGTGTAGCTGCACTCATGAGAATGGAAATAGTATGAAGGCCGAGTATCCCCTGCTCACTTAATCAATTAGCCATGGAATTCCTGGAATTCTTACGACGGCGGAGGTTTTGTCTCCACAGACGTTCAGTAAGTCGGCACGAAGCAGCATGAGTTTAAAGAGCCTGAGAGCTGAGCCCTCTATGTCCGATGCAATGATAGTGCCACTCCTGAACGTATCAGTTTACCCAAAATCATGTGGTAAATGCCCGAAGATCGTATTTTACTGCCTGGATGGAATTTATTTAATTTCTCTAGAATCTCAGGAACACATTCCTAAGCATGGTTCTAACCTGTTGTTGGCCTGATTAAATAGATGTTGGAGATCAGGCCACCACGTCAATCTGAAAGTGTCCCAGAATGATTCATGTTTCTCTCTCATCTGCTAGAAAAGTGCTTCATGAATAATGTCACTTAACACTTCCCCTGAAGGGATCCTGCGGTGTTCACTTTTTTTTTCCACATTTAATAACATAAATACTTTCCTGTGCAGTCGAATTTCTCAAAGGACAACACTCCTGAAGCATTTTCCTGTAAAGTTATTAAAAAAAACGCCAAGGCACCGATGCCTCTGCCCTCCCCCTTGCAAGCTTAGAAATCACTGCCAAGACGCACAGCTTATCCCTCAATCAAGTTACACATGTTTTTCACATCACATTAGATGTTGTACGATTTCTAAAAGAAAGTGCTTGTTTATCAAGCATAGAGAAAGGCATTCCAGTAGGCTAATACCCATTAGCCCTCGGCCTAACGTGTTTGTTCTGGTCTATCCTTTGGGCTCACATTCCTGACAGTCCCGTTTCATCAGAATGGGGCTCGGTTACGTAGCCGGTTCAATGGCGGTGTACGTGGCGTTAGCCATTGTTGCAGGGCTGGCCTTGTGACGGAGAACAATGCTAACGGCTTAACAATAGAGGCCGTGCATCTGATGTAATGTTAGAACGTCGGTGGCGCGATCACTTTCACCTGCTACGCGGCGGCCGTGAGGGATCGGGAGCCGGTCCGCCGCCGCCAGCTGACTTGCATTGTGCTGCGATCTACTAGTGTTTCACCAACAAGTGAACCAACGGAATTGTCCAGATTAACTCTGAGTCATGGATACGGGGATCGCCTGTCTCAGAGTCCCCACGCAACTTCACATAAAAGCGACATTGATGATACTCTACTCCACCCAGTTGGTCCGGCCCAGCCCCTCTGCTGGTACAATAGTGCCGCCATGCTTCTCCCATTCATAGAAAACACAACCAGAAAGATAAATGAAGACAGGTGGATATAAAAGGAAAAAAAATAACAAAGGCCGCCATTCGCGTGCCAGGTTGCATCACACAACTCGCTCTGAAACATGTTCGTAGTGTAGCGGTGAATTCCACGGTATCCACAGCTGGTTGAGGTCTGACTAAAAGATGTGGCGTTCGCAATGGGGAAGGGGGAAGACTGTCGAGGAAGGTGAGGCCAAGGGGGCCACAGCTCACTCCTTTCAGAGGGGCTTCCTGAGGATATCCGCGGCGAGGGCGAAACAGCGATGCCCCCCGTCCCCGGCAGAGGAAACCTGCCAGATCTGTGTGTGACCTCAATAATAAGACCAGTCAGGGGAGAGGGTGGAGTAACGGAGAAGTGAGCCGTGTTGGACTGGGCAACAATAGAAAACAAAATTTGGAAATGATACTCCGTTAGAACATTACTGGCAAACGCGCAAAGTGTCCTAGCTAATCACGCTTTTGCAGGACGGGACTGAAGCATGCGTCGGGGTGTTGTATGGGAAAGAGCACATAAGGGGATTGTCTCATCTAAACATATGTTTCCCAGACACAATCGCCAGTCATCCCGAGAGCAGGAATTCAATCCTCGGGTTTAGACATGAAGCGCCGTCTACGACATAATCAGTGTTTTCCAAAAAAAAACGGACGAGCCGCCCACTCCGTGTCAAACGCTACAAAAGTCTTCAAAACAGAGGAGGATTCCCTGCAGGCAAGTCAACTATTTCCACAAGGCCTCGGTTCAAGATGGCCCTTCAAAGCAAAAAAAAAAAAATTGGATGAGAGGTTTCTTTCAGAGGAGCAAGAGGGAATAATGGACGACTGTCTCCCCAGGTTTGTGATCAAATCATTTAGTCTGGGTTGGAGCACAATTAGAAGCTTGCCCTGGGTAATGATATGTCTGAAAATCTGTGCTGCATTCAGAAAGTGAGTAAAATACAGTATATTCTAGAAGAAAATGGCAACCCCCATACACCATTTGAAAAGAGAAGCGAAATGGACAGGAACTGGAATGGATTATCACTCAGATCTTAAGAGTTTGCACATATGCACGCCTAAAAAACACATCACACACTGTGCCGAGACAGAACTCTCCGTTCCCAGTCAGGCAGTTTTCTTGTGGTCTTTTTAACATTCAATAAAGATCCGTTCCGATCTGAGGAAAAAAAAATTTAAAAAAGCTTCATCGCAGAAGTGGGCCCGGGGACTGGAAGCAAATTCCCGTTCAGACATCTGTAAATCCACCCTCTCTAAGAACGCCGTACTGTCCAAAACTGCCTTTGACTCCTAACGAGCTCAAGGACTATTTGCTCAGATTCAACCACAAGTAAATGACTGGCTTAGTCAGGTATTCTTATTAAACACATTCCACAACAGGCTGCTGTGTACGGTTAGCCTCAGACACCGGGCCCTTTCCCAAAAACACCGTAGACTTTGATTTAACTAACTAACTATGGAGGTGTGCATCTACTTTCACTTTAGAGTGAAGAGTGGTTCTTGAGTTTTGGCATATGTGCTATCAGCGGAAGACAAGGGTCAAATTAGCATCAAGCAGACCTCCATCAGGGGACGGATGCCTGTCTGTTTAAGCACGCGGGCCCGGTCCCACGCGTGAAGGGCCAAAAGAAATGCGTTGGCCACGCCGAGTTAAACTGGGTCAATCGGCTCTGGGAAAACACAATTATAAATGGTATTCCTACAGCACAAAAAAGTTATTGAAAAGTCATATCATAGGGCAAAACTATAAATATACACCATTATGATCGGAGATTGTTCGTTCTGCTCAGCATATTCTTTTCATAGAGCGTTTAAAAATAGAAGACTAAGCACATTGTTAGGATAAAGTTCAGCAGAAAGGGCAGTTTAGGTGAGACACGTCCTATTGTTGCATTGTGCTATGTGAGCATATTTATGGATCGATCTCAAGACATGGCGTGATATTTAAGCACCACAATAGAATAAGAACAATTCACGACTCAACTCCTCATCATCCGAAGTCCATTACAGTTTCGGACAAGCTGAAACGGAACATCACGCGTTATCACGGCTGTCGACGTGGTTCCAGTGTGAAAACCTTGACCTGCTGAACCTTTGAAAGAGACAAAAAAAAAAAAAAAAAAAAAAGAGACAGCGGCTGTCAGCGCCCAAGAAGAGGGCTCAGATTCCATACTTTCACACTTCTAAAGTAGCTGAGGAAAGTTTAGATGGAAAGACAAAGAAGGTCTCAGCCAGGCAGGCTTTCCCAAAACACGAGGCCTAAACACGTAAAGTGATACGGCGCTTGGAACCAAATCACAGCAACTGTCCAAGTCCATGATTTGGAAATAATGCGAGAGGACTTTTGTTTGCTGTGACATTGCTTAAATCTGTTTATTAGCAAAAGGATAGACACTTAATGAGATAATTAGTTAGTCAGACATCAAGAAATATTGATATCAACAACATGACTTTACATGGTTAAATTACTTTTGACGCATGTTCAGAAGCTTCTTCTAAATTTCGATGGTGAATGAGCACAAATTTAGTGGAGATGGGTATAATTTGACTGTATTTTTTGGTAGTGTATGTCCATAACCAAATACTTCTAAAGATGTATGTGTGTGTGTGTGTGTGTGTCTACTTGAGGAAAAAAACATGTCAAAGATGAGCACAGTCTTGCAGACATTTGTCTCCAGAGCAATAAATGTGGATATATTGCCTGGCTGGGAGCCAGGTCTCCCACCCGGTGTCAGAGGGTAGGGCCAGCCACACACACACACACACACACACACACACACACACACACACACACACACACCAAACACACACACACACACACACACACACAGCCAATTTACATCTTCAGTGGCAGACCAAACCAAATTAACACCTCTGTCTTTAAACTGTCTGGAAGTGACTGCAACACATTTGTTCAGCGGATCAATCACATCCCAAAGGGGCCTTTAAAACTGCAGATTGCTTCAGTGTCAAACAAAACAAAAAAAAGGAGCAATGTTTGAGAAAAAGGGTGTTGCAAGCAGAAGACGCAACAATACAAAGCATCTCCAAAAAGGAGAAAGTCACACGCCCCTGAGGCACGTGTGTAAACCTAATCTCTCTCTTATGTAACTAAAAACATGACACTCATGGTCTCTCATGAACAATGAAGAGATTCCAAACAAATTGGGATACAGTGCTGTATCTTAACATCGACATCAGCAAATCTTCACAATGCTTCTCTAACAATCACCAAATAGGCCGAGGATGTAGTGACCTCCAAAGGTCTTGAGGAAGTCGAAGTTTTTTAATAGTAATGATAAGAACTTCTATATTCTATGCCTCAGCAATAAAAAATCAGATTTCAACTCGGTCACAAATTTAAAGCCACTGGGTCTCACGGATAAAATAAATAAATGTATGGAATTACACCACATGCGCAACATACCATGTTCCCATCAGATTCCTCAACACAGCTGGCCACCAGCAACCTGCAACCAGCAACCTGCAACCTGCAACCTGCAACCTGCGACCTGCAACCTGCAACCTGCGACCTGCGACTGAAGCACCTGAGTCCCGCACGCAGCGGAGTGGCGGCGCGTTTAAAGCGCGGATCCACCCTCAGGTGCCGTTTGGACGCCTGATTTGCATAGTGGTCGAACACGCGGCGAATCGGTGTCAGTTTTGAGGTCGGGGGGTGAAAAGTCGCGGTTACTCGCGAGTCTGGGATAATTGCCCCCCCCCCTTCTTCTCCCCACAGAACCTTACCAGCATCCCCATCACGTCCGTCCACAGTTGGGAGAACGTGTCGGAGCCAGTAGCGCTGTCCGCCTGCGGCTCGTCGGGAGGGCGCGCGCCGGTCCCCTGGTCGCCGTCCATGTTTTGTCGCGATATGTCGCGTTCAGTCGGGAGCAAATCTGGTGCGAGGCTTTAACTCCAAAGCCGGGAGGGGGCGATCAGCCTGTTCCCTTCAGAGAAAGTTGCCCTTGACGCACCGGTGAAACGCTCCGACGTCGCCTGGCGCGATCCGTGAGGCGGTGCGTAAAACGCGCGCTGGCATGTTGACGTGACCCGATCAGCCCCCGCGTCCCGTGGACCCGCAACAGGTCTGGAAATAACGAAAAAGTAAAGCTCCCAGGCTGCGGACGACAAGCTCCGACAGTCCGCCCTGCGCGGCTCCGTGCCCGGGCACATAAACCGGGGAGGGGAGGGGGGGGCTGGGGAAGGAGAGAGACAGAGAGGGGAGGGGGGGAGGGCTGGTCGAGTCGACGAAGCGGGCGAAAGGAGAGAAGAAAAAAAGTTTCCGCAAAGTTTGTGGAATCCCTCTCGATGGGTGACAGAAAACTTTTCTTTTTTAATTCTAAAACGCCGGAGCGAACGCGCGTACGCGTATTTCCATTATTTAAAAAAATGGAGTGAGAGAACGCCCGGAGCACACGGAGAATCCTCCAAACACGGCGCCTCCCCCTCCCTCCCTCTCTCACACACACACACACACACACACACTCCTCCCAACAAAACATTACAGAAGCAGAAGAAAACACTTGTCCCTTGTCATTTATCCACAAATTAATTACTGTATCAAACTTTTTTTTTTTATAGTTTTCCACACTTTTCAAAGTTTTCCACACTTTCTGTCATACAGAAGTTTCCAAATTCTTAATCTGTTGTATTCATTGGTGAGATGCATTTCTGGTTTTGCTTTAGATTACAGTTCATTTAAGACTTGTTTTTCTTTAAATAAGCCAGAAAATAACAAAAAAACAACCTTTATCTCGTGCTGACAGGGCTTTCCACCAATACCGCTCTCCAGCCGCCGCTGAATGGGATTATGGACAAAAGCACATTCTCCCAACAATTGTATGAGAAACAAAAGGAGCGCATGGGAAAAATGTTTTTTAAAAGGGGGGGGGGGCACAGGGTACCCTATGCATGCTAACATGCATGCATGTTAAACCTGAAAACTACTTTAAATGACTTAATTTGAATCACTTTTGCCATAGAACTGTTACACACACACACATATATATATATATAAAACAAACAGCAGGTAATAGTCAATGTAGCAGTGATGTTCTTCTTCTGCACTGCAGCTCTCATTTAAATACAAGTGGGATTAAGCAAAACACGTAGTGCACAAGCATGAAATCGCACGACTATCCCGTCCTGAGGAGCCGCTTGTTGTGCTCCTGCCAGCGAGGCGACGCCATTGTGATCGAGGAGCGGCGAGATCCGTTCCCCCTGTTGTTGTCAGCAGCACATTTCCCTCAGAGCAGCAACAGCTGCCCGGTCTTGTGACAGACGCCAGAAAAAGGAGCGGAGAGAAACGAAGGAGGGGGGGGGGGGGGCGAGGACTGAAACGATTATTAAATCGCAGGCTCATCCACACTACGACGACGAGTACGAGCCAAACTGAAAAGGCCCAGCTTCACCCGTCGGATCGGCCCACGGCACAACAACACGCAAGGCCGGAGCGCTCGAAAAGGAGTAACAGGGAAGAGGAAAAAAATAAACTTTAACTACACATTCCTTTCTGTAACCACGTTAAAATCAGTTAGGCAGTAATCCCCAGAGCTTGGGTTTCACCTGTAGTGCAAGGGGATCCGTGACAGGAGGGCTACTGTGGATTGTGGGGAATGAAAGAGGCTCAAACACGTCAACACTGATGTATTTTCTTTTTTTTTATTTCTGCAGCACAGGAGTGGTTCATTCAATTGTTATCATAGGACTTATACTCGGCCCCACCTCCCACACAGGAGACACACACTGCATGGCCGTATTTATTACTTTAAGCATGGTACTGTAGGAGTGACTTTTACGGGCCTCGGATGAGCGGCGG
Organism: Eupleurogrammus muticus; assembly: GCA_036785175.1. NCBI lineage: Eukaryota > Metazoa > Chordata > Actinopteri > Scombriformes > Trichiuridae > Eupleurogrammus > Eupleurogrammus muticus. The sequence continues at coordinate 41,389,035 of JAYKQN010000001.1, read as the reverse complement.
CGGCTCAACAGTTTCCTGCTTACAGTCTAAACACGCAGAGAACACACGCTCAACACAGGAGCGGCTTTGTCGGCCCGGCTGGGTCGGCGACCCCCAGGGGGGGTCTGACCTCCCCGTCTGTAACCGCAGGGGCAGCGAGCGGTGGGTCCGTCCATGTGTGTGTGTGTGTCCATGCTGCGATGACATCATTGCTTGGTCCATCAGTCTTTCTCTGTTAGAGAAGAGCGAGGCGCCGCCCTGACCCCCCCCCCCCATTCTGGGAGGAGAAGGTGTTGGGTTTCATCTTTCTCACACGCACGCACACACACACACACACACACGCTGTCCCACCACTGTATGCACAAACACTATTCCTGTCACCCCCCCCCTCCCTTAACCAAATACAGGACAGTGTGACCCAACCTGGAGCTCCTCAAACAGAGAGGTCAAGCTGTTAATGAGGAGACGAGGAAGTCTTGTTGACTTAGCGTGCTCTCATCAAACACTGGAGGTGTGTGTGTGTGTGTGTGTGTGTGTGTGTGTGTGTGGATGGCAGCTTTCCCACTCTCGCTCTCTCTCTCTTCACGCTGACCACTGATCGAGGCGTCACGTCGCCAGACTTGAGAGGGGACCACAGAAGTGGCTCGCTGCTTATTTCACTGTGTGCTGATTGGGGATTTCTTGTTTCCTTTGATCAAGTTTTTTTTTTTTTTTGCGGCGCATAGGCGAGCAAACAGGGGACAGGCCTGCAACCAATCCATTTTATAGGAAGTTCTTCTATGAAAAGAATGACGTCATGATTGGAAATCGCTCGCATCCGTGAGTTTGAATGTCGGAAGCTTCCACAGCTCTGACGTGATTCTCCACCGACTGATACTGATTCTGACACGTTCGCCGCCTTTCATCCACCTTTCCCTTTCATTTATTTATAGCTCCTTTGTGTCACCCCCGGATCCTTTTTCCCTCTTGTCTTTCTGTGCTGATCCTGCTGGATTCCTGTGGGATGGGAGGAAAACTGACACTGTCGTCAGGACGGGGACAGAGGAGGGACATTTTTAAAGCCAGTAAGTGTACTCTGATATATGGGAGATTTTTTTCTGTGAAAACTTTATTATTATGTTAGAGTGTAGAGCAATCAGACATTTCAGGTGATTGTCACTTAAAAATAAAACATAGAGACAGAACCCACCTCACATCTGGACCACCGCAGGCCATGAAAGATCGCATTTTAACAAAGGAGATGCAAATAAAAGATAATAACTGCAGCAGTTCCTTTATCTTATCTGCCATTGTTGTGCCATGCTAGAGCAGTGCTGGCTCCAGGCGCCTCGCATTCCTGCCACTAACAGCCTAATTTTTATTACGTCAATGCATGCGTTAATCCCACTGGGATCAGCAACTGTATGCGGAGGTCTGGGGTGAAATGAATGGACGTAGGGTAATGATATAAGGGAGAGAGCGGAGAAAGGAAAGGAGAAAGTGGAGGAAGGAGTTTGGGAGAAGGAGAGGATAAAGTCTGAACGGTCGAGTGAAAATGAAAACACACGCGACGTGAAGACGTGATGAAAAGCGTTTATGGGGAGAAAACTGTGGAGTAAAATGTTTATAAAAGTAAAAGTTGGCCTCACACAGAATAAAACGCTAACGCACTAAAAAGTGGAGGAAAGCAACTGAGAAGAAAAAGGAGATGGAAAACAGCCGAGATAGTGTTGAAGCAGACCCCCCCCCCTCTGATAGGGAGAGTGACCCTTTCTGGAGGTCAGTGACCCCAGGCCTTAAAAATAGCCCCGAGGGGGGGGGGGGGTCAGACAGACATCAAGGGCAACGCGTCATACTTGAGGAATGTTGCTCGCGACCACACAGCAACAACACCAGCGTGCACGCTGCAGGATTCATGATGAAGACGCATCCTCAAAGGTGGGAAGACACCACATGGCCCACACCTGGAGCGCTTTAAAAAATGACTTCTTCAAAGGGGGGTTCATGTTACATCACAAAGGAGAGTTGTAGGGAAAAAAACAGTTTTATGTTGTTACATATGTTACAAACGCTTAATTGGATCAAACGCCTTGAACCCTTCTATCTTAGTTCTCTGTGTTTCAGTGAATAATTGGGATCAAGAGTTCCCCATCATTAATTCAGCTTAGTCGGCAGGTCAAAGGCCTGACAGTCCCCGGGCGCTGACTGTGAGAGCAGCATTTGTTGTTCCTATTTATCTGTGTGCATGTATATCTCTCTGTTAATGTGTATTCCAATGTGCATGAAAGTGTGTGTGTGTGTGTGTGTGTGTGTGTGGATGAGCAGCCAGCCCTGCTTCACACGCCGCTGAGTCTTGTGTGGGAGTTATCACACAAGCCAAATTAGCATGACAACTAATTACCACCCCCCCACCACCACCCCCATTAAATCAAATCAGCCCACACGTCCTATACACTTTCTGGGAGTAATAATGAACGCCTGGCACTTTTTTTTTTTCCTTCTGTTTGTGTGCTCCAAGGTATTACTTTTCATAGGGTGGTCAACCATAACACTGGAGTTAACTTCAAATACCACCTCAGGAATTACCTCTGGGCCAGGGAGACGGGGAAAGAGAGAGGCTTGAAGGGAGCGCGAGAAAGAAAAAAGGAGGTGAAGGTCTGCACACTGTACGAGGACAGTGCAGCTATGGGAGGCGACATAACATCCTGCGAGGGTTTTAAAATGCCATGCCACCATCAACCACCATTATTCCTGTTGCCTCTGACCTCTCCCATTCTCCCTGTCACGCACGTTTTAAGTGGATCTGACTTTCAAGCGTAAGAGTTGCACGTCTTTTCCTCTCCGACTCGATGACACGTGCCCATACCGTATGTACACGTATGCATGCAGTCTGCACAGTAAATTACATACCGCTGTGCATTTCTGCGTGCCATTTAAGAAGTCTGATCCATGCCTGCATTTAACTGCAGGCCCTCCTTTCACGTGCCGTGTGCAGCGATACCACCGATATGGAAACAAAGCATATTTCCGCTAAGCCCTGGATTCCCGGATTCTCCGCGCGGTTGCACGTCTCCGTGACCATGTGGTAGGTGATTATGTTACGCCGTTGTTTGCGTGGACCTGCGATTTTCGAGGGCGCGTTAATCGCAGCGCAAATGTTGTTTCGGATTGCAGGCGAGCGGCGCCGCGTGAAAGGGGCCGGGGACCCTCTTAAACGGAGCATGTTTGCTTTTGCTTTTTTACAAACCGCTCGTTTGTTTGCCTGACGGAGTCCACGGGTGCGGAGGCGCGCTGAGACGTGACGTGAGATGGCCTCACGGCGGACTGGGGTCATCACGAGGCCCGGCAGGCCGGTCTCAGCGTGGCGGTGCCAGGCTGCGTCACACTGGTCATCTCGCTCTGTCACACACACAATGCCAAACAGCCACGGCGTTTTCCTGATGCCTATGGAGTCAACAATTTGATAATCGATCAATAGTCAATTCTTTGAGAGATCCGGATCTAACCGCTTGATTTGTGGCTATGTTCCGGTTTCTTCCCCATTGCTGAATTTCTTCAGAACGAGGCGTTTCAGTTCCTGAACACTTTAACGGCCTCCCGACAGCTGGAGGGATTACGCATGAGAATGAATCCAGGAGCGGGAGACAAAAGCCGTATTCTTCCCCGGGAACGTTATGGTGCGTGAATCCCACAGTGTGTCTGCGTGGCAACGGAACATGCAGGCGAAATGACCTCTGATCTCAGGGCATTAAAAAAAAAAAAAAATGCGAGGAGGGACATGGAAGGGAACAAAAAGCCCAGCAATGACATAAATAGAGTTTTGTGACATTTACTGGAGAAATGCTGTACAGATAAATCAATAATGATAACAGAAAAGAAGCGTTTATACAACCATCGGGAAACAGGAGGATGCTTAGACCAAGTATTTTAATTCTCAGAGATACTGTGTCACACACTTGCAAATTGTTCCTTCCTCTCTGTCTCTCTCTCTGAGTCCTGAGTCGGGGGCAGCAAATCGGGCAGTGGCGCCCCCTGCTGTCGTCAAACACGCTTACACACACTTACCGCCCTGCCCCGTGCCGGACGCCGGCCTGTGTAATAAACCCTCCTGCACATCCTGTTAGCGGCGCTGCCATATGTTAGCCTCTGAGCTGGAAGCAGTTAAACAAAAAAAGAAAAAAAAATGGGCCTGGCTTCAGTGTTATTAATGAGCATGTGTGCTGTGAACACACTGCATAATTATCCCCTGCAGTATCATAGCGGGCTGGGTTTTATGGCGTTCGCTTCGAGTTTACAGGACACAGGCACACACGCTGAAGCACACACACACACACACACACACACACACACACAGGAGGCAGCTTTACATTTATGTACAGTTTCGCTGCTAACAAGACAGCATTAGCCGGTGGGGCACGGTAAAGATTTTATGTGTCTTGCTTCTCTACCTAAACACTCTCACCTGTTTTCCCAGCTACCAGACGGTGTCACGGCTCCTTTTCTGGCTGCAAAAAAGTCGATCTCGTCTCGACGAAAAGCAACACGCAAAGGATGCAAGGGAAGGAGCCTGGACATTTCTGCCTAAACACTGAGAAAAGGTGTTTTCATAGCATGATTAGTGGAAACTCTGATAAAAAACAACAAAACTGCCCTTTTTTTTTTTTTTTGCAGAGGCTTCTGCAGAGCGGCAGTAGGAAAACAGAAAGCCTCTTGTGAGCGTGATGTGTGAGGGATTCCAGTTCTGGAGATGCCACATTATCCCTGGCACACACACACACACACACACACACACACACGCTGTCTAAAGGAAAACTGTTGCAAAACTGTTGATCGGATCCTAAAATACCTTTGAACCCGCATTCGTAATCTGTGGGTCGAAAAGCGCCTCACACAGTGGGCCATGCATCAGGGGTGAGCGCAGCCATCCCAGTTTTCCCTCGTAGGTTTATATCAAGTTGCCGGAGCAAAGGCTGCAGACGTGGCTGACATTTGGTTATGTATTAGTTGTTATAATAACTTGTTCCTTGGCCCCTGGCGGTTCTGTGGTGCGGCCTTGTGTTATTACTGTCGGCGCGCACACAGGCGTCCATATCTCATACGCAACATGGACGCGATCTGTCGCACACGCACAAATAAACGGCCGTGTTTAAAAAAAATGCATGCTGACGTGCGTGCATGCAAAAAAAAAAAAAAGTGGATGAACATAAAAGCCTGGACGGACATCATTGTTATTCAATGGCGCCCTGGCCTGTTAGGAAACACACCGGTCCCATGTTGAACATATTGGTGAGTATTAGGCCATCACCAAAGTCAAATACTTTCCTCATACTATAATTCAGCTTCTGGGGCCAACTGAAGGAAAGAATGATCTGCCTTTCTGACTGTTTCACAAACACAGGCTCTCAAACAGCAGATGTTAGGAGACCGGCCGCCTACCAACAGCTCACAGAAACTGCTGTTGTTGTTCGTCCATATTAAACTCATAATTGAATTATTTAAACTGTAAACACACTCACATTTAGGAAACAATCTGTCGTTCCGTTGCTGCAAATTCCCCGGCGCGGGGCTTATCTGTCCACCAGGCCGCACGGAATCCTTTCTCAGATGTCTGGATGTCCTACGCGAGATGACCAAATAGAAAACCCTGAATCGTACGTTAGTGCGGTTTGGTTTGGGCTGCGGTCTGACAGCATGTGCTGTATGTGTGTGCAGCCCCCCCCCCGCTGGAATCATTAGCCAGTTCTGACCAAAGTTTAACCTCGACATCCACATTTCCTAGACAAATTGTTTTCAGCGATCACATCCAGGTCAGAATGCGTGATTCCTATTTTACCATTTCATTCATATACATATTTTTTTTCCAGCATGATGACCCATTAACTATTGTCCTTAATGGTGCATTTAATTGGTTCAATTTCTAAATTACGCAAGCGACAGAATGAATTGAAGATGACGACTGGAACGCGAAGCAACCGAGAAGCTTGCAGGGCCGCGTGTGTGTGTGTGTGTGTGTGTGTCTTAACATTTCTCAAAAAAACAAAGTCTCTGGTCGCAGTCTGGATGTGTCTCTTGACTGTCTGTCTGGCCGTCTACACGGAACACAAACCGCACAACACACAAACATAGTGCAAGCTCAGCTCAACCACCGGAGCCCTCCGCTTTCACAGGAATTTACCCCCGTTTGAGCCCAGAGGATCCTGCTTACACGGGCAAAATGTGAACCCAGCGGCAGCGTTGGAAAAAAAACACACAAAACAAAATGACATCTGTATATTTCCCCGATTACTTTAACAGGTTCACGTGGCGACGTCCGAGCCACTGGTCAAACTTGTGGATTGTGCTGTTGGAGCGTGTACAGGAAGAGATGGAGAAGAGTGAAATCCTCCGCCTCTTCCTGAGCCTGCATGAGCCCATCAAAGTGTTTGGATCAATCTTGTAATTCCCGTTGCAAGCAATATCATTTCATGTGCCTCGACTTATCATAAAAATGTCATATAATAAAAAGTTATAGGCTGTTTGTCAGTCAAATGTTCCCCATTATTGTGAATGCAGTGCAATCGGTGCAGATCCAAAAGTACTTTTACTACATACTAAACACATAATATAGATGAGACAATAACATCTATTTAGCTTTTGGTGCCTGTCAGGTTAGTAAAAGTGCAGATTTTATTCTAAAAGCCTTATCAGGGATGATATGTTCCTGTGATGTATTTAGCTGACGTGGAACCTGCGAGGTGGTAAAAGGGGCTTAGAGGGTTGCCATGGTGACGCTGCTCCGGCTGCTGAGTGGAGCTCATTACGGGGCCGGCGGGGGAGTGCGGTCCTGACGGTCACTCCGAAACAATTAACGCACCTTTCCGACTCATGCCCCGGCCCCGGCTCATCTCGTGTGCCCCCCCCCCCCTTAAAAAACGGAGCTGCAGATTTGTGTGTTTAATAAAGATTTACCTTCCAGTCTGGATCAGAGGCCAGCCAACGCTTTCTGGAAGAAGAGCCAAGATGACTCAGCGGGACCAGCAGCAGCAGAAAGGTTAATGGGCCCTCTGAGATTCAAAGGCAGGTGGAGTAAAATTGAGTTTGGGAGACAGATGGCTACAGGCTGCCGCATCTTTACTTAAAGGGAAAAACACTGGTTATCTTAAAATGCACTGTAACATATCGTGTGTGTAGATTATCTCTATGACTTTGGTCATCAATGTTCAATAGGCTACCTTTGATTGTCATAGTCAGTAGTCCAGCGGTAGGGATGGATCTGGAAATACTTATGGATAAAATGGATGAAAACTGACTCCACGTCCCTGGAGGACACACACACACACACCCACATTCCCACACACACTGTGTTGATACAGGAGCTTTGTGCTGCAGGGCTTGCTGGTGAGCCCGTGCAGACTGTGGAGATCTCCTGTGGTGCAGGGCTGGCATCGAGCCCAGACCGATGTCGTATTTACCTTCCTTCCCTCCGATTACGCTTCTCCTGCACTATCACTCCATCTAAAACATCAGGTTCCTCACAGATCAGGCCGCCCTGCCCCAACCCTAAACCAAGATGTCTAATGAGAAGGACTCCAATAGTAATTAACAGACGCTCCGGGAGCTGTTAGTCTTAAGATTGCCCATTTCTGAAACAATGCTCAACTTATTCTGCACATTTGAATATAATAGCAGAGGCAGACATTGGAACAGAGTGAGAATATTCCACATCAGGCCACAGAGACACACCACTTTAAATTACTTTTCACTCCTCCCCTTTTTCTATACGCACTGATTCCCCCCCCTCTTTCTTTGTCAAAGTCTGGAAAATATTGAGGGACAGCTGCAAGATGATCTAGACGTAATGATCTCAGAGCAAAAGAAAAAAAGAAAGCCATGCACATATGGCTTGTAAAGCACAAACCTGAGAGTTGAGCATAACGAGCTCTGAAAGCGAATTACAAAAAACTGAGCAGGGCATGGATATTTCCCCGGGTAACTCACCTCTCGGGCTCTGGTCCCATAATCTGGGAGGGCTGGAAAAAAACAGCCAATATTGAGAATATAATTAGCAGGATTTGAGGCTATGCCGGGTTGTTGCAACACGGTCAAAAGCCGGATTTATTGGCGTGATAAAAATCTATACGAGACCGTGCAACTGCACCTTCCTTATGTAAACAGGCAGATCCAGGCTGCTCCTCCAAACCGCTGACTCTTAAAACAACACGGCCTGCAGTCGCTGACATGAATATCAATGTGTAGCAGGCAGAGGCTTCACTCACCGTCACACCGGAGCTCAACCAGATCTACGGGGATGAAGTTTGAAGTTTGGCTGGGCCGAGGCACAACACCGCGCCCCGCGTCACACTCACATTTTACTGTGGCTCCAATAACGTGGGCTTCAGTGTTCAGTTCCAGAACGCAGCTCAGTCATAACCTCAGCCAGACTCCCGGTTCAGTGTGTTTATGTGCACGAATGACTGCGTCACAAAGCGAGACATGTGGCGGTGGAAACAAGCTGACAGCTGTGGCCTGGGTGGTGGCTGTGATGTAATGGGAATAAAACAAGCAAGGTAGGCTATTGTTAATCTACGGAGGGAAGAGAAATCACACTGAAAGCCGTATAGACAGAGTCATATCGTGTTGGATTGAAGAGAAGCATGGATGGATGGAGGCTTGGTTACAGGACGATGTGTCGTGGGTCCATGGGGCAGGACAGGACAGGGATCTCACAGTCCACAGCTGGAGCAACGGCTCCCCCTGGGGCAAGGCAGGGAAAATACACTGACCCTCACTGAAACGTTGGCCATGTTACGCCACCCAGTGCCACCAAATACCAAGACATTTGTATTTTTCTCTTCATATGCATATGGGCATCACCCATTTCTTTGTCATTCCAGGCCCTGTGAGCAGCACAAAACACGGGGCATGACAATTAAAGGACGGATGATTAATATTATTTATGATTAATTTGGGATTTTGAAGGAACAAAGTGACATGAAATTCAGATTTTGGTGCAAAACCCAGTACTCCCCTCCATGCTGCACGTCCCCTCCTCCCCCCTCCCTCTCTCTCCCACACTTAAAACACGCTCTGTTTTCACTTCAGCATATTTATGTGTTTACCCACCTTTACTTTTACAACGGCCATAAAACACCAACCGTGGAACGAGACGTTAATGTAGAGCAAATCCACAGAAGAAAGATAATTCACCCGCTGAATAACTACCTGTGCTTGATCCCTTCACACCTAATAAGAGTTCACTATTTGCTCACACTAATGCCCACACACACACACACACACACACGCACGCTCTAACACACACGGGTGCACGCATTTGCCAGAGCAGAAGAGTACACACATTCTTGATCCGTATCCATGGATATGGTTGGTGCCTCACTGATTATTTTTCCATCCATGACTGGTAGCACAGCTGTCCTAGGAAGAGGCAACCATTCATTTATGGAGTGACTGCTGTTCGAAATCAGCGGCGAGGAGTGGACAGCTCTCTGCCAGCCTGGACGGAGGCCACCGTTCTGGGCGTCCAGTGCTCCATAATGTCACCACGGCTCTGTGACTGCTGTCTCAAAAAAAAGCAGGCTCCGATGGGCACAACTGTGTGTGTGTGTGTGTGTGTGTGCGTGTGTGCGTGTGCAGACCAAAACACGGACAGCAGCCCATGTTGCCCACGGAATAAAGCCGCAGCACACATGTGCCAGGAGGCTAAAGGCTGCAAACCGAGGATGATGATGAGCATAACCGCAGAACTTCCTCACAGGAAATACTATAACTACGCCCCAATTAAACTACAGCATAAACAACTGACTAAAACTGGTTCATAACGCGAGGCGATTTATTCATATTCGGAAATCTGCATTGTTGGAGCATGTTGGTTATTCGACAATTATGCCTCCAATATGTGTCAATTGACCTGACGTGGGGGGGCATGGGTAACGTAGACAGGCCTGCAGTGCTCGCGCTCTAAACCAGCGACGCCGGTGGTCAGGAAGTAGACTCTCTCAACTCCAATCTCCATCCCGTGAACTTCCTTGTGTGCACGTCAGAGGTCTTTGTCATGCGGCGTGCTGTTGAGTTGCGGCGGCCGCGTAGGATCGGGGGGGTAGCGTTTTGCAGGCGGGGGGGGCTTCAGTTGTTAGCGCAGGATGAAGAATGTGAGAAAGTCCTGACAGCAAACGCTGGCTGCTGCTGATACGAGTCCTCCGGGACTTCCCCCCGCGTTGAGGTCATCCCCTCACGCTCCCAACAGTCGTACATCATCGGTGACATCACCGGCAGTCCTCGCCAAGCTGTCGCCACGGGCAACGCAAAAAGGGAAAAGCATTAGCCTGGCGCACGGAGAGATCATCAAACTTTATTGGTCTTTTATTGAATATGTATATAGAGTGATTTGCTGCACGGCATCATTCTAAAAGGTAGTCATGCTGCTTGTGGTCTTTGTATTTAAAGATAAATTCTATAAAAAATGCAGAAAGATGAAATGTAGTGCTAATCATGTGTTTGATGTGCTTCTGGGTTGGTACGTGCATGTGTGCTGAAGCCTGTCCTCTGCCCCCTGCTGTGCACCGTATCCTGAGAAGTGGGGCGGCAGTGCCAGCTGTAATCAGGACTCTTTGTATCCACCCACACCATGCTGGGCTATCAGACAATGTTCTACCCTGACCCCCCCCTCCATCATCAATAATAGCCGTAATCCTCCCATTTCATTTTGTTTAACCTGTGACATGCACAGAACTCGGAATTTGCAGGAGATTTATACCTGGACCCTGACGCCTTTCAGATGGATTTAATGAGCTTTGAGAGCCAGCGTTTGCTAGAACCGCTGAGCATTACGACTGCAGTCAGAGGGACTATTGATGCCATACAAAGCTACCGCACTAGTGAGAATTTTCGCAGGAACAATCGAGGTTTATTATCGACACAGGCACACTGTAGGTGCCAGTTTCTCACACAAACACACGTAGAAGCAAAACAAAAATGTCTGTTTGGCTTTATTTCCCCCCTTTCTTTCTTTTTATGCTCTGCTAGGAGTGGTGTATTAATGCACATCATTATATGGATGTTACCTACAGCAAGTTGGAGTTTCACTTTCTTTTCATTTAAATTGTGCATTAAATGCATGTTATAGTTACGTATTGTAATAAAAATAGTATTGCTGTGTATCATATTGTGATCCATGTATCGTGATACTGATATTCTATGGTGAGGTCCCTGCTAATATTCAGCCCTATGGTACATTATTTGGGGTTTGATGCAATTCATACCACTGCAAAAATAAACAGCATTGCTCTCCGGAAAGATTAAAAAATAATAAGATGTGTTTTTTTTTTTACGATTTAGTCTACTTCCACCGTGATCCAATTTGCATGCAGCACAGTGGAGCAGATCACTGGGACATGTGCCTCCAGCCAACGCACTGAGTGACAGGCCGGCTGTCAGTCTTGGATCCCACGCTGGACCACAGGCAAAAAAATATGCCCCAACAATATCTAACAAGGGAACCCTCTCTGTAATTGGAAGCAATGAAAAGCCATGAGCAGACGCTGAGGATGCATATCCCTGTGTTCAATGATAATAGTACATGTCCAAAAGGATTAATGGCGTCTTTTTGTCCGTGCACAGAGGGAAAAGCACACCCTCATATTTTCTATGAGTGCGGTCCTCTGCAGTGTGTTGCATCAGCAGCCAGTCCCCCCCACCCCACATATACAGACACACACACACACACCTCAGGTGCTGTAATCTGTCTTGCAGTGTGTGCAAACTGACTTTGACAAATCTCTGATGCAAGGCGGCGGAGACGCATGAGTGAAGCAGCGCGCATGTGCGTTGGGATAATGGCGCAGACATAAAAAAAATAAAATAAAAAAAAAGGCACGGGTCAGGGATCAAAGACGAGAGACAGATCAGATTGAGGTGCGGCTCCCAAGACTCATCTGTCCTAAAATAAAAGGAGGCCGCGTGAATGAGAGGTGAAGAGCGAGGGGAAGAGAGGAGGATAAAAAAAAGCCATCTGGCGTCCTTGCGCACGTATTCAATCCGGCTCTCGAGACAGAACCTGCTCTCAGAAGACATAAAAAAGTCTTGATAAAAAATCCTCCAGATGGTTGTGATGTAGAGTACAGGGCTTTGACTTCATGCCTGAATTTGAGTGAAATTCATTAAATGCTAAACCTTGTTTTTCCTCCTTTGTTCTTGTTGCTTTCACTTTAAATTCAATTTACATGCAGCAAACTTGAGGGAAACCGCACGCGGCCTAAATGACCTTCAGCCTCTTGCACAATGCTTTGCTTTCCTGCTGACATTTATTTACAATGAATTAAACAGCGCGAGGAGACAATCTGACACATTCACAGCGTCTCTCACTGCGCTGGCTTGTTTGGCCTCTTTCGCGTCGCCGTCAAATCGCCGTGCACGACGCGCTGACATCACCGTTCGAGCCAATGTTACCGACCTGGCCGAGACAAACCGGACCTTTGTTGCTCAGATGAACACGCTTCATTCTTCTCTAAATTTGTTTACCAGCTATGCTAAGAGCAGAGCGCTTCTTGTGCCAAATGACAGGACTACCTCATTGGTCGTAGCGCTCACTCTGCCCAGTGACCGTACTGTACGAGGCTATAACGTGGCTGAGGTCAGACATCTACATCAGTAGGGAGGGTCTCTGGGAAACTCTGCTCCTAATGCAAATATGTCACTCTCAGACGCGTTTTATATGGAAAACATTAAATCTGACGCTGATGTCAAGTTACTCTCATGCCACCTGCATCGCGAGCTGCTCAGCTATAAATAAGACATAGTTGCAGCTTTGACTTACAACAGGCGGGAATAAACAGCAAAGTAGCAGCCACACACACACACACACACACACACACACACAAAGGCCAGCTGCACTGCCAGAGGGAGACGGCTGAATTACACATGCACATATGGATGAAACGGCGCCGTCAAACAATTCCTAAGAGGCTGTGGAGGAAATGAGGGCTGGTGTTTTGTCAGTGTCCCGATAGCTGCCACCCCCGAACACACACACACACACACACACACTCACACACACACACACACACACACACACACGTCGTTCCCCCCGCTTTAAAGAGTGCGTCCCCTGCTGCCTCGCTAATGATGTCAGCATCCACCTGTTGCCATGGCGCTCGCCCCTGCCCCGGGGCATCCGGACAAACGGGGACAGGAGCGGTTGGCCAGCTTTGGCACCGTATCACAAAAAACGGCAGCTGTGCGGCACGCGAAGGGTTTTCAGCTGGCGGGGGGGAAAATGAAAAAGCATAGCGCCGTAAATCCAACGCAGGCCGAGAGATTCTCTTTAAAGTATAGCTCTTCGTTATGGCTCTTCGACTCCGTCTGAACAGAGGGACAGGAGAGGGCGACGGGGCCCGCTCTGACAGCTCACGGCTAAAAAATCCCTGTTGAAAACCCGAAAGCCAAAGCCCTCCATGAAGCTCTGGCACTCTCGCTGTTTTTAAAGCCATATGCTCACGCGGGGGATGAATCGGCACAGAGAGCGCGTGTGTTCCGAGCGTGTGCAGCTACATGTGTTTCAAATTTCTATTTGTGTCCATGGGTGTATGCATGTATTACATGCACATACAGTATGTGAGCCAAAATATGTCCTTGCATGTGTGTAAGGGAGCGATTTCCGCGTGTGTGTGTGTGTGTGTGTGTGTACAGCTATGGTTTCCTCTTATACATGGGCCACTTCACAATGACATTGTTCCTCCTGCACTGGGGGAAGTCTACCAAGGGAACTCTGGCCTCAACAAACTCCCCCTGCTCGCATTTCTATCTGCCCCCCCCTTTCTTTTTCATTCACACCCTCCCTTCCTCCCCTCCATCCGCTCCCTTGTTCCCTGTCAGCTGGCGGGGAGATCCAGATGTGGAGGGGGGGGGGGGGGGACTTGAACAGGAAAAGCAGAAACGAGAAGGAGAGCGAGAGATAGAAATCCACATCCCCCCCGTGACCGACTTCATTGTCCAGGACCTCTGGACAAGCCTTTCAGACACATACACACAAACAATTATGCCTGCTAAACAATGGAGTCCCTCTAGACGACAAGGCCCGATTGTGTGTGTGTGTGTGTGTGTGTGTGTGTGTGCGCGTGCATCTGGCGACAAAGCGAATCAATGAACAACATCTTGCAGCAGATTTGGCGTTGATATTTAGCTGGCTTACTTACCGGGGGTCTCGGCCAAGCACAAAGCCATTGTTCTTGCTCGGGGAGCAGTGAGGGGGGGGGGGGGGGGTGGGGGGGATCAATGAGAACCTGAGAGGCCGATGACAACAGTGATGCAACAGTATGCCAACGCTACGCTCGCCCCCCCCCACTCCACCTCCACCTCAGCTAAACCGCTCACATGTAGGGTAGGCGGATGGAAGAGGAGCATGGACAGGTAATCACAGGGAGTGACTCCACACAGTATGCACAGTGACACACACACACACACACACAAATCAAGCCATGTGTAATAAGTTAATAGAGTGAGTCAGCAAGAAACAGGAGGACGGCTTCGATTGCTCTCACTACAGGAGCCTTTTCTCAACAACTTACTGAGTTTCTCTTCTTTTTTCTCCGCCACTGCATCCCTACTTTAACTTTAACTCATCTGAAAAAATAAAGAACTCGGCATGTACAACTTCACCGTTCACCACTACTAAGAAACATCAGAGCCAAGAAATGAATGAGACGGTTCTTTTCCCAGCGAGGGGGGAAAAAAAGTAGCTCAGAATTAAAAAAAATAAATAAAAAAAAGTGAATACTCACAGAGAGGCTTTCCCAGTCAGTGTTTTTCTGCCGCGCTAACACAGACCCACTCTCTGAGAACGGGAGCAACAAGTCGCGTACGGTGGAGAACAATGCATGTCTGCCGGAGCGCTGCAGACACACAGAGGTCCAGTCAGGCTGCTGCTCACATGGGAGGAGGGAGGAGGCTCGGCTAGAGGAGAGTCCACGGAACTTTGGGTTTCGCCAAGGGGAGGGATCTCCTCCTTCACTCCACATGTGCTGCTCCTGCTTCTTTTTTCTGCCTTCTCCCCGTGCTTTCCAAAAACAACGTTACGTCGCGTCTCGCGTTTCTCGTCTTGTTTAAAAAAAAAAAAAAATCCAGTTGGTCTGCCCTTCCTTTTCTCGGGACACTCCCCTTTCCTCAGCACACACACACACACACACACATACACTCACAGGCTCCTTCTGAGATGTCTCGTGAGATGACGGCGCCAACGTACATGTACACGAACATACAGAGTGACCCAGCTGGCTGCAGGAGGGGGGACGATCATACATGCAATCATAGGAAATTACAGGGCTATTCAGGATCTGGAGCCCTCTCTTGCTCTGCCTCTCTGATGTCACTTGCTTCTTTTTCTTTTTTTTTTTCGTTTTTCCCTTTCGCTCAAAGGCCCTAATTCACAAGTGGCCCAGATACCACGCTGCAGCGCAGGGAAAGGAAGAAAAGCAAGGAAGGGAGTCAGAGAAAGAGAAACCTGATATATCTAAAAGCAACAATTATTTGAATGAGTCACTCAGCAGTGAGGTTTGAGGTTCTTTTTCGAAGGGATCGAAGGAGAAGCGGGAGGAGGGGGAGGAGGGGGGGGGGGATCATCCCATTTTTGGAACACTTCACCTCACGAGGACTCCCTGAGGTCGTGGGAGAAGACGAGGAAGGAGAATTTGGAAAATGGAGTGGAATGGAGGGGCAGGGGAGGACAGACCAGGCTGGGACGGGGAACAAGTCCGCTGAACTGCTGATCCGTTTTAAAGGCATGTAGTGCTGACAGGCCCATGGTACGCTACACACTACTATTCCTAAAAGAAAATCCTAAAGCCCAGTGGTAAATCTAAATATGTCAGAGCCACAGCCGGAGCCAGCGTGCATCTCTGCAAAAAGCAGCAAGATGTGGGCTGTGTGCGGAGATTCCACTGGGAGACCACAAGAACTTCGACTGGTCAGCTCGGACTGTGTGAGCTTTCTCTTCTGTCTGATTGCAACCGCTCCGATGCGGCGCACGGCGCTAGCATGCTAGCTTTTAGCAGGTCTAGGTGGTGTCTAGGTCAGTTTTCAGTTCCGTTGTCTTCAGCTTAAAATAAAATCTTTGCTGCAGTCTGTGGTTTTCAAGTGGAGACGAACATGTGTTTCATTTATTTGGCAATCAAGGCTCCACCGGCACTAGACGTGGGTCCCTATGTCTGAAATTGTGTTTCCTCATACGGTGCAGAAATTACCATGTTGCTAAAGTGTTTTTTGGGATTTGGATTTGACATGGTGGCTCAACGCTTTAATCACAGAGCTGCACACTGTTGCACTCTTTGGCACCAACGGTCTTACTGACATCAGGGTAGGTCAGTAAATGCAGCCATGCTGCAGACCTGGAAAGTTCTAACTCTGGTTGTTTCCCACTCATCAAACCCACATCACATGTCCATGCTCTTCTTTCTCTTTTTGCTTACTACAGACTTAGCTTTGGCATGCTTTTCCTATGATACTGAACTGACACAGTCAAACCAAACTATTCTAGTTTTTATAAGCCATCCTATCCCTAAGTTGTAGAATTCAGGCCTACTTGATTCTGCACATAGACAAACGTGCACGTAGCCAGGGATTCCCGGCTGTGTCTAAACAGCAGACACACGGTGAAATCCATCCAGCGACACGCTGGCCAACCTGTGTATTCCTTGCATAAACTAATATTATAGCAGACCTGCATCCTGTTTAGAACTGGCCCTCACAACATTTAGAGAAGGGAACGTAGAGAGGAGGTCGGTGTAAACACACGGCGGAGGGGTTTGCAAAAAGCCTGCGAGGCGAGACTCTGAAGGATGTGTGCCGCGGCCCAAATACATAAACAGGCTGTATACAGGCATGCGTACACATACGGATGAGGGAGGATGGAGAGAATGCGGTCAACATTCCTTCTTCAAGTGGTCGGACAGCACATTTCCTGCGCATGAAGTCAAATACTTTTAATGTCTCTGGCCCACAGAATTAGGCAATTTTCAGATTCTTTCTCTTAAGCCATCTGGTCAGATTAGTCACTTCTAATCACATCATTAGTATGTTGGACTCCCCGAGAATTTCTCCTCTATCACAGCTAATGCTACCCTCCAGCATTTCACGTTAACAAAGATTCTCTTTCATTTTCAAATCTAGACAAACCAGGCTGAATACATACGAGAAACACACACACAGGCAAACAGATAGAGGTGCTGATGGCAGGTACAGGGACATCTAAAGCTCTCTACATTTCTCTGTGGCTGCAGGCTGAGCTGCTGAGCTGCAGCTCATCTTAATTAAGAAAGAACATAAACCTGCAAGCCGGTACCTTCCGTTCTCCAGTAGGGTTGATGTTTCGCTCCTGCAATTAATTATACAGGAGAATGGGATGTTTGCGTTTTCTGTCATTGCATTATCGTTGTTTTTTTTATAAAACGTATTACTCTTTAATGAAATGTATCTTCTTACATGACAAGCTATATACTGCTTGTAGCTTTTTTATTTGTTGGTGTGTATCTGGCCTGGCTTCTCCTTTTGTCTCTCCCTCTCCCTACATGCATACACACACACACACACACACACACACACACAAAAACAGATTCAATTAGCGGAATGCAAATTAAATTACTTTTAGCATCAAACACCATCCTTGTTCTTCCGGAGGCAACAATCAACCAGCAGACACAAATTAAAACTGAACAAGAGTCCTTGTCTGGAGTCTCATCGGCCACTGGCAACACATGGGGGAGGGTGTGTGCAGGAGTGTGTGCAGTTTTCTCCCCATACATGGACCAATCTGTGGCGCAGTGCCACAGAAGGAAAACAGAGTTCCACTATTTCATTCCGCCTTCTTTTTTTTTCCTTTGATGCAACTCTGTCATTCACATGCACACAGATCAACAACCACTAAATGCACGTCGATGGGTGTAAATTTCCACTGGCACAAGGTTTTCAATAATCTCTTCCATTTGAAAGGTGTTGATGGGGAGCCCCTAGCATCACAAAATGCTACTTGATCAGTAGGAAACACTGCCGTATGTTATTGTAGTATGAGTAGAGGAATGTATGTCAAGTCAGGGTTTTTTTTTTTTGTTTTTTTTTTTTACATACAACAGATGTAGACTTAATGTGCTTCCAGACGCAAGTAGCATACAAATGGGGAGAGATCATACATCACATGAAGAAAGACTGGGGTATTAGATATCATCAGCCTAAGTGGGAGCATATACACTGAACAGAAGTGGGCCAAGAAGTGAACCTTGAGGGACACCCTATGGAAAGCTGACTTCAACTGGTTCAACCGAGCAAAATCAAACAAAAAAAAAGATCTTCTACTACAATAAGAAGAAAGCCAATTGTGAACTGTGCCTCTAAAGCCTGAACAGTACGGCCCTGGAGAAGAGTTGTTGCACAAAAGTGGAAAAGTGGAAGTATTGAAACGTTGGTTGTTGAAGCTACTTCTGAAGGTTGTTGATAACTCTAACGAGAGCAGTTTCTGTTCTGCAGTTCTGCAGTTCTGTCTAAAATCTGACTTGGACAAATTGTTATATGACAGAGACAAATGTCATTGTAAGGATACAATTAAGTAAAGGTTTCAAAATGGTCTGTAATTCTGAAAAACACATGGATCAAGACAACTCTTTTTCAACAATGGTGTTATAAAAGCACGTTTCGAGACCTGCGGGGACGATTCCAGACAGAAGACCAGCAATTAACCTTAAGGACATCACCTACCAAATGGCTGAAGCCTGTTTTTAAACAGCTTCATAGGCATTAGTTCCAGAGCACACGTTGACACAATGGAACTACCTGCATCACTGTATGGGCATGTGTACTGCTCTATAGAGTTTGTAACATATATGTTCTAAATATAAAGAAAAATCTACCGTGGAATCTCACTGTCCATAATGTAGAACCCTCCGCTTGGCTAGCCGTGCAGCCTGAACAGTTATCACAGACTGTTACGGAATACTGATCACTGTGTGACTGGAGATAACTAGACACACTGTATATAGACAGAGCCCATACACACACACACACACACACACGCACGCACACAGGGACCTTCACCATCTGCTATCCAAGACCGCCGGGGTAATGAGTCTGAACACAGAAAGAAAGAGAAAGACGGAGATGAAGAACAGGAGGAGCTGCAGAGCTTTTCAGACACAGAATGGGAGAGAATTTCACAAAAAAAAAAAAAAAAAATGTTCGGCCTAAGTAATTATGCACACCTGCCAGGGTTTTCAAATGCATCAAAGATTTTTTTTCCCTTTTTTCTTTTTTTTTGACAGCTCAACCATGGATGACAAAATCCAAAAGCATTCATGAATTTTAAGCTGGTGGCGGGGGGGGGGGGGGTTAAGGAATTTAGTGGCAACATCACATTTACTGTAAAGCAATTTATATGCAAATGTCTAACAAGTGGCAGCGTAGAGAAGGACTGAAGGAGAATTAGTGCTCGCTCATTGACCCCAACCACGACGGTGATACAGAATCCAATTAATGAGCTAGCGGGCCTCCACCTCCACAAACACAGCCGAACCCAAACAATCCATGTCACCTTTCCTGTTTTTTTATGCTAAGGTAATCTCCTTGACCTCTTTTGTGTCATTCCGCCACTAGATGGCAGTAGAGCTCTGGTCTTCCACCCTCACACACACACATACATTGACACACACACACACATACACAGTATACTGGTAGGCATGCCAAAATGGGGAGTGAACGTGATGAAAGACCACAGTAGAAAGCAGACAACCAGACTCAACCACAGAGCACGTAGAACCGAGGGTTAGAGACAAACTGTCCAAGACGTCTCTCTCTCCCTCTCACACACACACGCACACACACACACACAGCATCGCCTGCACGCTGCGATGTAAAACTTTACGGTTCCGAGAGGCAGAGACGACATGCGTACGGCTCTGAGGAGGAGAGCTTTTTTTTTTTTCTCCCCCCTCCGTGTTCCCAGCGAGCAGCAGGCAGCCAGCCAGCCTTCAGAATGAAATGAACAAGCGTTCTGTATTCCGTGTCAGTGTCTGTGCTGCAGGCGATGTGGGGCCTGCTTGTGTTTTGATGGAGAGGACGCACAACTCCATTAGATTCAGCCCAGAGGGTCAAGCAGCCACCGTGCCTGGGCCCGACGCATCAAGCTGGGTGGAACGTTCTTCACTCTAAGTATCTTCATGAGTGCAAAGCAAACTCATGTCGATTATTGACCAACAACATGTTATTGTTCCAGTGCGCTCTATGAAAGGGGATACACGCCTGGAATCCTGCACAACTATGTTTTATTAATATAAGTTGCATATAAGCAGTGCTCCCATTTCTTCCAAGAAACGTAGCTCGCCTGTATTTGAAAGCCAACTTAATGGCGGACACTAAATCCATGAATTCTCAGCGTAGTTACTCACGCATTGTTGTCAGGCTTAAATACTTGAAATGCCTTAATGGGTTTATATAAGTGTATTTAAGCGTCTGTTTTGATCAGGCCTTTCAATGGCAGATTGACCAATCATCCTCTCTACTGTCTCATCCCTAAAAAGACGGTGCGCCTGTAGAAGATCATCATCCGTGACGAGGCCCTCTCATTCCCGTGATTTTCATCCTCCTCCTTTTGTCTCATTCCACCTCGCAGCTCAAATCACAGGTTTCGGGGCCAAGCAGTTCAGGCCAGAGTAGCAGAAATCTGCTGAGAGCTGATGGTTGCCTGTAATTACAGTCCCCCCCCCCCCCCCCCCCCGCCCTCCTTCTCTGGGCTCATCTGGCCAGGCCTGGATGAGGTAACGGCTCTCCACGCTTGAGTCATTAACTGCCGAGTGGCGGAGGAGGAGGCACTGACACGTTTCCTTCACCTTGACTTTGCCGTGGAGGTTACGCCGCTCGTTCCCTGACGGTCTTTCTGACACGTACCTGTGTATAGCATCTCTTATTCCCTCGACTGTTCCTGTAGCAGAAGACACCGCGAATGTAGGTGGAAAAGGCAACACACACACACACACACACATGCACGCACGTTGGCCTCGACCTAACCCCTTCACACGGCTTGGCTAATTGTGTGTGTGTGTGTGTGTGAGATCAGTCAGTTGTAGCAGATAAAGCCGCGCAGCGTGGCTGTCTCTTCACATCAGCCAACAACACGGCGGGCTGTCGCCACGATGGGAACGCTGACGGATTCGAGTCAGAAGGCAACCGACCTGGAGGGGGCCGTCAAATTTCGCTTCACCGGGAAATCCAGGCGCTGTGACTCAACCAAACTGGGGGAAAAAAAATGGGTTATCTGACTCCATGTGTATGGTATAAGAAGAGATTTGCCGATTAGCTCGCCTGTCAGGCAAAGTAGAGTCTGAGTGATGGACGCGTGTCTCTGTCTGAATTAACCCCGTGCTGCCCTCAGAGGTCCCCAACACCCCCCTCCCCGCAGTGTGTATAAGGGGGGGTGAAGCTGAAGCTGCCGGCGGCGTGGCAGTGGCGGTGGCGTGCCCTGACGTGCGCTCTACCTTAGACCCTCTGGGGGACTGAAGCCCAGCCAGCCGCGCGTAATTAAAAAAAGAAAAGAAAGAAAAAGAAACATAAAGACGAGATCAAGCTCTCGCCGCCGCCTCTTTCTACTCACGATCGCCCCCGAGGAGGAACCCGCCCCGCGTTCTGCTCCGGCGAGCCGCGGGGGGGAACTCGTTTATTAAAATGTTCTTGATGAGAATGCTGATAAAACATGTTCAAAATGGAGTGAAATTAATGCAAACTCCTGATTTAAATATGAGTGGAAAATAATGGGCGACTCTTCATTAAAGGTTGAATGCATTTATCAATTTAGATTTTACACGTAGAAAGGACAGGTACATTAAAGTCATTTGGCTTGTGTGTGTGTGTGTGTGTGTGTGTGTGTGTGTGTGTTTTGTTTAGCGTGCAGAACAGCCGACCATGTTACGTAACGAAGCGGGATTCCCTGCCATGACCACAGAGGCACTGAGCAGTAGTAGGTCGAAGTGAGTCACGTCAGCAGTCAGTCGTTTTTTCATTCTTTCTTTCTTTCTTTCATTTTTTTTTGTGCGTGTGAGGCCAGTTTCCGTTACGATCTCGCCCGCTTCCCATCATGTTCGGACTGTAGCGTTCGTGCAGGCCGCACCAGACCCGGCCTGTCAGGACACGGAGTCCCCCACATCATCGCTCCCTTTCACACCTTGTCCCATTATTTTTTCCTCACCTTTGCCTGTCCCCCGGTCTCCTGGGTGACCAACACATTATATATATATATATATATTATACACCGGCAGGATTGTATAGTGATTATTCTACCACCCGCTGTAATACGCTATGCTTTTTTAAAGTTGGTTTTCTAAATCAAAAAATTAACTGGTGTTGCCGTCAGAAAATTTGCACTTTCTCCGTAGAACTCTCAGAAATCGGAGACGTTCTGCATAGCGTATGAGTTATATCTGGCACGGGGAGATAGCCAGCATCTTGGCGTGCGGCGCGAGTCCCTCTGCCAGCGTGCAAATCTGTTTTAATCTTTGCTCGTCTCTGTCTCAGTTTGCTAATTCGGTTTCTCTTCCCGGCGAAACAGCGGAGGCAGGCTGCTTAAGAGTATTCCTACCAGGCTGTATTAAAAAAAAAAAAAAAGAGAGAATTCAAAAATGCAATTCTCACCTGCCTTCTTGTCACAAATCAGATTATTTACGCCCACGGGGAGCGAGGCGCACTAAGTCAGAGCGATCAACGCGTCGCGGCGGTTGCAGGAGGAAACAAGCCGAAGCTCAAACTGGCCGTGGAGTCCAGACAGAATAAAGAGGTAAAGAGGTAAGATATAGTTCATCTCCAGAGTGCCCACGCGGGCCGTAAATTTCTGTAGACAGTGGTACACACGGACTATCTATACCCTCAAGGCTTTTGCCTGTGAGGGGAGTTCACATACCGGGGGAAGTATTAAATAACCAGGGGTAGACCACAGTTAATGATGTGTTGTATATTCTGCAGACAGTGTGATTGTACGCTGGTGAAGGCCCGAGCCTGGAAGGTATGGTGGTTTAGGCCGAGACGAGGGCTGTCAGGGTCTATTCTGGGGTGACTGACATTTTGTGTTCCGTCAATGGGCTGTAACACAAGTGATGGATAAAAACTACCAGGAAAACCGAGTCCGAAAATTGTTCTTGGAAAAGCCAGAGGTTCTAGTTGCGCATGGTTTGAGGTTCTATAATAAATTATAATCACTGTAAGTGCTGTAATTTATATGAATATGGGTGAAAACAGAGAAAAAAAAGCGACTTTTTTTTCATCCTTTCATTAAGTTGTTCAGTGGGTATTTGTTTTTTCAAACAGCTATTTGTCAGGAGCCTTCAGGAGCTACACAAGAATTAATAAACGGCTGTTTGTTTCATGGGCCGCTAATGGCCTCGCATTTTTCAAAACTCACATCGACCCAGGGATGTGTAATCAATGTATATTTATGAGTATAATACGATAGCCATTTAAAATAATCAATATTTACCACCTCACTGATAACCGGGTCCGCTTGTTTATGGCAGCTAAACCGTGCCCTTGAGGCTCCGTTTGGAGGGTTTGTGTCCTCATACATCAGTGCACTCACACAGACTTGTGTGCATGCACGCTCACACACACACACACACACACACACACACACACTGTCTGCGATAGCCCCACAGGGGTCAAAGACCCCATTACCACGACAGGTTCCAATCTTGTCCAATTGTGGGCCAGCGTGGGTCCACAGACAAAAGCCCTGGCAAGGGGGTTACACTCAGAAAAACACTGGCATTAAACATTTCAGGACTGCTGAGGGAGGACTGCAAAAAAAAAAAAAAATTGGGGAGAGATTTGAGATTTATGAATGCGGAGAGGGAGTGCTGGCAGTGTGGGAGATTGCAGTCCTGGCGTGTGCTGGCAGGATGGAAGGAGTATCATCTTTATTTACACACGCACGCACACACGCGTGCACGCTGAAGTGCAGGAGAGCAGACTTTCACTTGTGGCGAAATGAGGGAAAGGGGGCGGACCCACGCCATCAAAACAGGAAGCAGAGTGACACAGCCTATAGTGTCACAGACAGACGTAGGGAGGAATTCCAGGCTTTGAAGCATCAGCTTTGTGTTTAATACCAACATGACCAGGGGATTTTGTACTCTATATTGTATATTTGTATAGTGGCTTTATGTCTCATAACCAAAAGTTGCCTTTTATGCAGAATTTTGTGAAATTATCTGAGGAAAAAAACATTTTTATGTTACATTTAATTCACTTTTAATCCTACAAGTTGTTTTTACTAATATGCTAAATGCCATATGGCAACAATATGCAAATATGGAAAATTCCAATCTAAGTCCCATTGACTCCATCAGATTGACTCCCATGTTTGAAGCTTTATATAACATATCTATTATTTAGGCTATTTAAAAATAAAAAAAACTTTTTTTTACCATGTCTAAGTAATATCTCCAGCAATAGAAGATCAACCAAGTAGCTTTTATCTGCCTAAATATCCGATGTCAGGTTAAAGAATTCTCATTAGCCGTCTTTTGAAAAGCTGATTAATGACCTACTTTGGCGCCGAGCTATCGAGGACTTGTGGCCCAAGCTGCATTGTAATAGTCTAATTACACCCCCCCCCCACTCACACACACACACACACACACCCCAGCTGTGGAAACTGTTGGACCGTCAGCCAGTGTCCGCGTGAACTATGGACACACAGAAGTTTTTATTCTCTCTCGCGCCACCTCGGTGCCCCTTGGCCGCCTTTAATTACAGATGGAGGGATATCGGAAAAGCAGATCGCTGGGATTGGGAATCGCCTTTTTCCCCTTGCATGGGCAGCCTGTAGAGGTGGGGTAGACAACACAGTGTACCCCCCCTTCCTTCCCCCTGCCCTCCCACAGGCAGTCATCAAAAAATGATTGATTGCTGTGTCCTTACACAAGATGGAGCTAGGTTGGAGGCCCGGGGGCTGTGAGCCGGAGCTGGCTGGGCGACAGGATGAACAATGGGATCCTGCCGGAGATGAGGCCGTCGCTCTGCATTGTCCAAACGAGAATGAGACATAACAGGTGAGCGGTCCCAATAATGAGTAGGCGGCGTCGCCCCTCTGTTCGTGTTACGTCTCGTATCGTTTCGATGGGGGTGTTTTCCTGCCGTTTCTCAAGGTTAATTGATGAGAAATAACGGATCGCGGAGCCGGGGGTTTATCGGTGTTTGTTGGCGAGATATTCCAGCCCCTGAAGCAAACCAGTGGCCCAGAAATTCCATTTAATAAAGATTAGCTCTCTTTCTTGTAGACCTCTTTCTCCTTCTTAATTAAAAGATGAAGATTAGAGGAAGAAAAAAAATTGGTGGGCTGCAAGCATCTGAAAATATCCCCGGGTCTTCCAATACAGAACCGTCACATGACAGGCTGGGACTAATACATATTTAATGCCAAGAGGAAACAGCTTAGATCAGTTCCTTTATGGTGCACTGGGAAAAACTGAAAATACTGTTACTATAACCCTCTGCTCCTTGGGCTGTGTATGTGTGCAGAGCGGCTTGTGTAAGTGGGCATACGCTGCACGGCACACGTGTGTGTGTGTGTGTGTGTGTGTGTGCATACGTGAGTGTGTGTTTGCATGTCTGCAGGGGGTGGAGTGGGATTCACTAAGCGTGATTGCACAGCGGGACTCAGTTCCTGTGTAGCAGAGCATAACACAGTGGGTGCGCATGTACGCACGCATGCACTGTACCAAAGTTTTCTAAAGGAGAAAAAACATGATCGTTTTTTTTTTCTGGGCCCATCTTTATCGTCCTTATGGTAGTTAAAGCCAGATGCAATATTTATATTTTTTTTCCTGCTCTGTTAGACTGAAGCCAAAACAAACATATAAAGTCTGCTGTATGGAACCAGCCGATCGTGTCTGCAAAAACTAGGTCTGTGTGTTACTGTGATGTAACGGCTATAAAAAGACACACTCCCCTCCCACTAGACTTCAAAGAACTTTAATACAGCTTAAAGGACAAATCACTCCACATCCCACAATCGAGCGGCCCGCGTAAGTCTAGCTTAGCATTCTCTGCAGGAAAAAGGAAACAGAAAGGGATGTGACTGGCTCATATAGCAGCTGTACATGTAATGCATCAGCCCTGGGAGGGTGACTACCTATTGAATTATTGTATTGTGTAATTGTGTTTCATGTATGTCGGGTTGATCTTGCACTTTATTGGAAGTCCTGGGGACATCCATGCACTTCATTATACGTGTATATGCATTTGGGATGTCTCACGCTTTATTGAAAACTGGATGTACGTATTGTATTGTCTTATCAAATGTGATCATGCGCTTAAATTGTTTTTTTCATTTAGGGAGCATCCACTGGGGGAAGCAGACAGAAATGTGCCGATGGCTACGATCTGGCTTGTTTGCATTACTGTATGGATGAAAAGAAAAAGGTATCAGAAACACACGTACTATACGCCTTGTGTTTGTTTATAATTTGTATTATATTGTATTCCTACTATATTTATTATTCTTATTGTATTTACCCAGTTGATACTTTGACACCAAACAGTCTGCAAGTCCATGACAAATCTTGTGCCGTCACTGTGTAGAAATATACATTATGAATATCCTGCTTTTTTTTGTCTTTTTGTTTTCCTTGGACGGCGACTAGCGGCGTCCACAGACACAAAGTGTAGACACAGATGACCTTGTTTTCTCTAGAGTACATAAATCATTTGGAGGGCAGAAGAAGCTGCGTGACGATGACCAGAGGGAGCACTAACGCTCATGAGGGGCGTCCTCAGCAAGGGAAATGAGCACACTTTGTCACTCGCCACCCTGGAAGGTACATACGCAAAGATTAATACTGTGGCATTCAGGAAGAAGTCTGAGCACAGCATCTTTGCTCCACGAAAAAAAAGATCATGGGTTCCTACTTGCTTCTTTGTTTGTGAATTCATACCATGCACAATGCTTACATTTACACCACAACCAAGGATCTAATAAGAAGTTGGGATCTGATAGGACATAGGCCCCATTCCTCTGAGAACATAGAGAAACTCCGAAGATCCATTAGATGCACAGAAGTTTGTGAAAATGTTGTATTTTCATTTGGAACTAAAGTCACTTTGGGTTCTGTTGTGGCAGGTGCCTCTTTATAGCTAAATGTAGGATGGATCCAATCATAGATCTGAAAGAGGAGCTCAGGTATGCAGTCGCTGTCAGAAAAGTGGTGGCATGGCACTGTGAATATCCCTCCACACATGCACTCTCCTCATAGGGAACTATCGAAAACAAATTGATTTCCCTGATGATGATGTACATGGCAATTTGATATGACACCAAAGTTTTGGGCAGATCTGTGGGCATGAGATCAATTGACTCAAGGTGGATCAGGATTTGTTGTCGTATAGATGGACTGGCGGTGTAGTCAAGGAGCTCGGTGTTAGAAAGGTTAAAGATGAAAGCGGTGTTCCTTCAGCCATGCCGAGATGTTGGCAAGGTACGGCAAGATCGGTGCCAAGACTGTGTGGTACTACCAGCAGGAATGATAGGGAGAGCACAGAGGTGATGTATGCTGAGAGGAGACGACACAGCACCAACTCTTGAGGTGGATAAGCCAGGCAGTTTAGGATTTAGCAGGTTAACTGTGTCCACGGCAGCTGACAAATCTGGCAGCAATGGAGCTGAGGACTGATCAGCAGCTCAAGCCGATCACAGCGGTTCCATTACTGATAGAGGTGCAGTGTCAGTGGAGTGACCCAGCTCAAAGCCGGACTGATTCGAGTCATACAGGTTGTCCTCTGAAGGGAATTCACAGACTTGGTTATAGACTGTGTGCTCAAGTACTTCTGATAGAAAGAGTAGGAATGAAACCATTCTTTTGTTTCTAGCTTGATGGATTGTAGGTTTCCTGAGCAACAGAGTGACCTGAGCTTAACTGCTTAAATACAGCTGAGAAGGTGGGAGTTTGGAACGTGTGAATGAAACAGTCTGTAGGGGTTTGGATGGCGTCCAGTCCAACAGAAAGGTCCTGGGGGCAAGAGTCAAGCGGTAAGCTCGAAGACGTCCGTACTCTGAGAGACTAAGAGGAGTGGGCTGAGGCAGCAGCAGACTGAGTTGGGCAGGTTAATGGAACTGGTGTCTTATGGCAGAAACCTTATCAGTAAAGAAGGAGGCGGTGAATAGACTGGAGGGACAATCCTGCTCTCTGTTGACTACTTATGTTGACAGGACTGGCTGAGCCCCAGTACCGAGTATGTGTTATCTGTATTATCTGGATCAGCTTTCCACGACTACCAGGCCCCGTCTTACTCACGGAGAGAGTAACTAACTTAATCTTAAATGGATCAAGTGCCACACGGAGAAAATAAAGACAATGAAGGTCTACGGACTGCTGCGTAAATGGAGCGCACTTTATTCGATTAGGAGTGAGACAACAAGCGGAGCTCTGTGGCGGTGGACCTTTAGCTTGTTGAACCTGACAGTGAATGCAAATCAGCCGAGCTGGAGTCCTCATGGGGCTGCAGAGCTGAGTGGCTGCTGGGAAAACTTCACAAAGGCCAGATGCGATCGCCGAACCGCCATTTGTAGAGATAGGATCATTACTGAACAGTGCTTCACCAGGCCATTCTAGCCTTCATACAACAAGTCTCACATACTACAATACGTTTGCATTCACTGGAGGCATGGGGGATTATTCTGAGACCCAATTCCCTCCTCAAATCCCACTAACTCCATGTTAATTATTCAAAAATAGAAACTCGTTAACACAGTAAATATTCTGACCTAATTTTGGCGGGATTGGGGATGTAGAATGATTGGAAGCGTGTGTGTGTGTGTGTGTGTGCACAAATCCATGTGTACGTCCATATGAAGCTGGCAAGCTGGCTGCAAATTGGAGCAAATGCTTCTTTGGGACATGGTATGTGTGGGCGACGCACGGCGAGGACTGAGAACGGGGAGACAAAATGTGTCCACAGGCATGTCTGAAAGTGTGACTGCAGAGTGTGTGTGCATGCAGCCGTGTGTGTGTGTGTGTGTGTGTGTGTGTGTGTGTGTGTGTGTGTAATGACAGTGCAGGCAGTAATGAGAGGCTGTGTGGGGCTGCTTCCACTGTGGGGCCATGCTGGGTCCACCGTATTGATCTGCTCCACCACTGGGAGGACTGGAGCCAGATAATGATGATTATCTGTGATCTTTCATTCTTGCTCCCGGTGTCTTCGGCCCGTCTATCTGTCTGTCCATCTCTCAGTTAGAAGAAAAAAAAAAACCCTCTGAATCACATCTAATGGCCGAGTGGTTGTTACGTTATGTGCTGTGAAGATTTGAAGATTTCATGTCGTCTTTGTGGATTTTGAAAAGTGCACGATAAATAAAGAAGATTATTATCAGTATTGTTTCTACTGTACATATAAGCTAAGTTTCCTCAGAGAAACATGAAATATATGCTTATATAGCTTTTTAATATAAGCATCAGCCAAGAATATGCCTGGCGTTTTTTAACGTCCTATAAGCTGCTAGCGATTTCTGAAACAGCACGCATCCATTTGAACGCCGTGATCGGAAATGGCGTGAATCATCAGCAAGGAGGACAAATGACAAAGCGGGAACCCTAGAAACAGAAGGAATCCCATAAAGAAATCATAGCGAGCTATACAAACAGCTTATTTAATTACTTCACTACAGAGGTTCAAGGAGGAAGAGAATGCAAGGACACACACACACACACACACACACACACACACCAAAGCCTTCACCCTAGGTTGAGAACAATCCCAGCTCCTGACGACTGAAGGTTACACATCAATTCATAGATTCATGAATCGGCCACTGATCCATAAGCCAATTCAGGGCAAGGCGAAAACTTTCTCCAAAGGTGCTACACAACGTCTGAAAAGAGGTTTTTAAACGACATCATTCAATCAGACACATGAGTAACACAGACATCAGCCTGATTAGAAGGCCGTGCTGCTCATTCGTCATCCACATCTGAGGCCTGTTGACAACATCCTTCCTATTTCACCCCCCCCTCCATCTTGTCCGCTTCATGGTTGGCTGCCGCCGGGTCCGCTGAGTGACGATTAGGGTGAATAATGTGAATAATTGTTTGCTGGTAGCCAATAATCGGATGTTTCACGTGTCGGTCGTGTGGATCGCAGCCGAACGCAGCGTTATCCGATTCTGAAATAACATCTCTCTGTCCCCCGTGTGTTCGTACCACTGCTGCATTTCATAAACACGTCATCCAAAAACACACGCAGCGGTCGGTCGTGACGTTAATCTTCAATCTGCGCGCCCTAAGTTCTAACTGTAACACCCGAGAGTAGGTGATGATGAGCGACGCAGATGTCCGACAGCACAGTAAGTCAGAAGTTACAAAACGTCTCCGGTCCAAAACACACAAGCGCACTCCCCCACGCTGCAGATGGACTGAAGGCTTACATTTCCTGAAAGCATTCCGCTCCTCAAGTAACATGACGGAGTACGTGATAGCAGTTTTTTGATTTAACAAATGCAAGAAAAACAAATGCGAAACTCTCCCCGGTTCACCCGAGGCCTTCGCGTGTGTCGTCATCACTGCAATTAAAAGCTTATTCCTCAACTTAACCAAGCGACGAGTACAAGTATCCGAGAGCACTTGGGCAGAAAATGGCAAATTAAAAGTGAAGGTTCTTATGCTAAAATCTACCTGGACTTGTGTGTGTGCAAGAGATGAATCGTGTGTGTGTGTGTGTGTGTGTCGCCTGAAGCAGGAGTGCGTGGCGTCTGTAGAAGTATGTCCTTGGGGAGCGCAGCCGTGTTATTACAGGAAGTAATCTCATGTGGAAATGGAATATTCATGAGTTGCCCCTTATAACAAAGCGCGATGCCCCCCCCCCCCCCCCCCCCCCCCCCCCCACCCATCCTCCTCCTCCTCGAAAAAAAAAAAGTCTCGAGCAGCCGCCCATACGGGATATAGAAGCAGATTGGCATTTAATAAAAATGAAACATAGCACACGCATAAACAATAAGCACTTTTCTGAATGTCAATGAAGAGTTCCGTTTCAGTGTGAGGTGTCCACTATTCATGAGGGGAGACAAGGCAAAGCTACTGCTGCTAGCGGATACGATTAGTTATTTATTCATCAGCCAGGTTCAATACACCCCCCAAAATAGCCACGTAGCATTTACAATTAAACCCTACAGATAAGAAAAATATTAAAAAATACAGCCCCGGTTTCGGTGTGGGCGGAAACTCATGATGCACAACAGCAACTGCTTAAATAATGTAGATGCAGCTATGAATAAACATCACACCATTATGAGAAGAAGAGGAAGCTGATTTACATATTTATTTTCGGTAAATAAAAAAAAGGGATATCAGTAGTCGACAAAGATCAATGACAGTTTTATTTTATTTTTTTTACATTCAATCATCACTCTCGCCCCCCCCCCATGTCTCTCCATCACACAC
Organism: Eupleurogrammus muticus; assembly: GCA_036785175.1. Taxonomy (NCBI): domain Eukaryota; kingdom Metazoa; phylum Chordata; class Actinopteri; order Scombriformes; family Trichiuridae; genus Eupleurogrammus; species Eupleurogrammus muticus. The sequence goes on along the minus strand of JAYKQN010000001.1, from coordinate 41,357,638 downwards.
ACAAACACAAACCAAAGGGCCTCAGCAATTACCCCTGAAATAACCTCCCTGATTGATATCTCAATTATGCCGCGCCATTCTTGTGTGTTATCTTGTCTCTCACACACACACACACACACACACACTCCTGTCCCCATTCTCAACCCGCTCAATGGGCGCTCAGAGGAGGAATGAGGTGACCTTGTTTTTTTGTGTTTTGTCCCCCCCCCCCTTGTCGAGCTCCTTCCCACAGGCCTTTATCTGTCCGATTCATTTCACACTCATTGATTTAATCTTCCATTTTTTATTCGCCCAACAGTGTGCCGAATTACAGAAGTGGACGCCTCTTCGTGGCAGAAGCATGTTTCAGGAAGTCATGTGTTTGTGTGTGTGTGTGTGTGTGTGTGTGTGTGTGTTAAACCGTGATTCAGAGGCATTCAGAGCACAGACACCTTGAGGATTGTGTCCCGGAGGCCGTGAGTCAAACCCAAAAGTGCGACGAAAATTAGGTTCCCTGAATCGAGTTAGTGGCGATGTGAGGGAATGAGCCGACAAGGACGGGACGCGCATAACGCAGGGATCATCAAAACCGATTTGCACGAGTGAAAGACAAAGCTTTCCTGCATTTACTCTTACCTGAAGTCAGCGGAGAAGCAGAGTCATCACAGGCGGAGACGCAGAAGCATGAGAGAGAGAGAGAGAAAAGAAAAAGTGTTAATGCAACATTCCAAACCTGAAAGTCACTTGATCAACATGCTCCGACGTCATCAAGACAAGTCCCAGTTTTTAGCAAAGCATCAACAATGAACAATGAACGGCGTCTGCAGCAGAAGTGTACGCAGCTAATGATGCTCGGGATTGCTAATTGATTCGGGTTAACGGCAGTAATTACTGTGAAGTCAGGTGTGTCGATGGTCGGGATAGAGAACTGCGTTTGGTTCAGCGGCGGTTCAGTACGTAACACAACTATGTAAAAGTGCACCCATCTGCTTGTGGCCGCACGGCGAGAGACGGCAGGCAAAACACACCCTGTGTTTTTATAAGTGGTTTTGAGCAGATCAGATATTTATTGAGGTACACACACACACACACACACACATGCTCGGATGTCATCGGATCCATTCAGAGGCCAAGCCACACACCGTGATCTCTCTCTGCGGAGGTAAATGGCTTCAGGTGTTTTCTCCCAGTTACAACTGACAATTTCATGCTGTCAGTGTGTGTAGGCCCATATAAGAGAGACAAACTTTCATTTTAATTGCCTCACTCTTTTTTTGTGCTACTCTTTATACGAGCTGCTCACATTGAAGAGCGATCAGCGGGAGAAACACGACGTCCTGAGTTACTGCTCTGAAATGTTCTCAGCTCAGGACTTGGCTCAGGGTCTCTCAGTGGAAACAAGTTTTCACAACTTTCTTTTTAAATAAACCAAAATCCACTTATGCTTTAATCTGAAACAGAACGCGACTATTACAGTGTTAATCCTGGAGGGTTCGTTTCTGTCGAGCATCAAACTTTTCAGGACATGCATGCAATTCCCACGAGACGTTTCGAGCTTTTTTTTCAGCACTTGCAAACTACCGTCTCTCAACAACGCTTATTCTTGTATTGCTGTTACTTCGTAACACAAGTCATGACACAGGCAGCCGCTGACACGTTAACAATCGCTGCGAATCAGGGACGGGATTTACAGCGTGTTGTACCGGAGCTGCAGCTAATAACTATTTTCACTGTTCCCTAATTTCCTCAGTGACTACTTTAGGTCCTGACGAAGATCTGAGGGGAAACGCTGTCAGCTTATTAAATCTTGTGGCTTGGACGCAGCATGCAGACGTTTCTTTTTTCTACACTCTGTTCCAAAGCCCAAGGTAAAAAAAAACCTTAAATGTCTTGTTTTGTCTTCACCAACAAATATCATATGACTGAAGAAGCCAGAAAATAATTATGAAAGTTAAATCTCTTCTATAAAGTAAAACAAGTTCCTTCACCAGTGAAATACTTTTCTAAATTAAAACGCATGACGCAAATTCTTGTGCCCCCCCCCAACACCACTAATGTAATTTGCAAGTATGTTTAGTCAAATCCAAAAAAGCCTCAGTTCGCCGGCACATTAAATGAGTTTTATTCCGTCACACACACCCACCACACACATCTTCAGAAAAGAGTCGCTCCCGTTTTAATCACTAACGATCCGCCGCTTTTTTTTTTTCCTCGTGCTTCAGAGGAACAGAACAGAGAAACATAAACACATCACCACGCTCCATCTATCATTTCATACTCCCATAAATTTCAGTCAGTACAAGTGGCCCCGAGGCCCCAAACCGATAACTGATAATAAAAATTCTCTGGCGTTCACATTAAAGATCGAGCCATGAGGTCAACTGCATGGCTTGCTCTGCCAGAACACAGCTCTTTTGTCTTCGTAGATGAAAAAAAAATGTACATTTGAAAATTATTCGCTGAATAAACACACGATAGGAACAAACACACGAGATAAGATAAATAAGGAAGGAACTCCGGGAGTTGCTTATTTGTCTTATCTCGTGTTCTAGATAACTCATCTGTGTTCATACACTCAATTTTAAAGGTGAACAGGAAGCTTTTTTTTGCATTAAGAGCCATAGAACTACATACCAAAGTTCAATAAACTGAGCACGCTCAACTTGTTTCAGAATGCAGACATACACGCACGGCCATTATAATAATATTCCTATTTAAATGCATGGGCTGCTGTTTTGCTAAAGGTCCTGATGTGAAGTGTTGGGGCTTCAGTGTGGACACGTGTCTAGTTTTTTTTATTTCCTCATAGATTCCTCAGAGGTCACAGTGGTGGTGGTAATGGTTTTGGATGCTTTTCAGAGGTAATTCAACACATACTGAATGTATAAAATCACTCTCCGCGTCGCTATAGTAACGGCCGCCCGGGCCATTTCATCCGTGTGGAGGGAGATAGCTATTATTCACTTGTGGCATCACGCTACACCGCGTACAATCACGGCCTGCTTTTAAAACGCCACGTTTGTTTGAGATAGCAGAAAAATGAGAGAGCAGGCGGGCCTCGCTTGGTTGTCGGCACGGCGCCGGAATCCGCCTGAGCCCGGCCAGCGGTATTTTGAGTCACCGAGAAGTTTGTTGCAGCGAGACGAGCTGTAAAAGGCTAAAAAAAGCTCGTTAAAAGAAAAGAGGAGAAACGGAGAACTTACATAACACGAGGCTTAGGATGTGCTTTAAATAACTACGGCTATGGTATTGCATCCTGCATGTGCATCAGGACGACATTCCCCAGCTATGCAACACAGGGTACGAACAGCAAAAAAAAAACAAGAAAAAGGAAACTTCACACGTCGTCACATTGTTGGACATAATGGAACCATAAACCCGTGATTGTTCCCATGAGTGGATAAACTGAGCGTTCTGTCTGCTCTCCACAGGCCGCGGCAGCGCTGTCCTGTTTCCGACCACGGGGACAGGAAGCAGGAAGGGGAAACGCCGCGGAGGGTTAAACTCGACAGGAAACGCCGGCTCCCCGCGTGTTCGGCCCGCGCCCTGTCACTCCCGACTGTGTGTGCGCTTGTTTAATTGCAGGATTACCGCCGCGGGTACGAGGAGGACGACAAACACGCCGGAGTCAGTCACAGCGGTCGCTGACAAGCGCTCAGCCAAACCTGCTGCAGGGAAAAGAGAAATATGGATTCATTTAAAAAACGGATGTGGAACGGCTAAATAAGAAATAATCTCCTGGAATGCAAAGGCGTTGTTTGTGCAGGATAGATACGGATTAAGCAGCTAAATAAAATATGCGCGGGGCGAATCTGCAGAGGAACGCCAGGGGTGTGTGTGGGGGGGGGGGACGTGTCACGGCGTGTCCCGTTCCCTGACGAGGTGGGGCGCTCCGCCAGGATGACACCGCCGGGCATCGCTCACCTTTGGCCCCCCTCCCCCCCGGTGTATGATGGTCGGCGGCAAAACATATGGCGGCGCCAAGCCGACGCGGCATCTGCACACGTCAGAGGAAAAACCAGAAGGGGGGGGGGGGGGGGGGGGGGGTGTTGGTGGTGCGTCCCGGGGTCACGCCGGCACCTGTGGAGGCCACACCACGGGTTGTGATTGGCGAGGGAAGGCGTGTGTGTGGGTGTGGGTGTGTGTGTGTGTGCTGTCTGAACGACCTTCACACCTCAACACCCCGAGGCGACTGCTGCAACCACACGAAACACACAGTGGCAAAAAGGAAATAATTAACAATGGTCCTGTTTCTTCAACAAGTTAATGTGAAGCTGAATTGAGGCAAAGCAGAAATACGAAAGAAACGTGATGAGGAATCAAACATTTGGTTGGATTTCATTTATAGTATTACAGTATGATATAGTTTTATATTAAACAAATGTAATAAATAAGGAAACACTTGACTTGAATGGAGGTTCATAAGACTGTCATGAACATTAATGAATATTTATGAGTCATTAGGGGTCAAATTATGTCACTTTTAATGCAAACTTGACATTTTGACATAAACCAAGACAAAATAAACAGGACATGAATTAAAAAAATATATATTGAGCTTATACATCATAATGAAAAGCCCTGTGTCAATGTAAGATGTAAGCTAATTACACCTTATCCAACTGTAATAGTAGTTTCATTAGGTTATTCTGTCTTGGTTTATGTCACGTGTCATAACAAAGACATGGATGATGTCAACTTTTCATAAGTCAATAATAAGTCAATTTTTTATCAAAAGTGACGATTTATTGAATGACTTAACTGTGAGAAGCATTCATTCATGTTCCTGACGGGCGTCACGTCATGTTTATGTATGTAAGTAGTGTTCAGTGGGCACCGCATCGAAGGTTCTGATCGATCACTCTCCATGTGAAGAGACGTGTTTGACATCAAAGCTAAATTCCAGCAAACGGGGGGCGAGAAAAAATTCCGATCAGATCAGTTTGATCGTCTCTGTTGCGGCCACACACACACACACACACACACACACACACACACACACACACACGTCTGCGGCAGCCGCCATAAATAACCGCAGGTTTACACGTTTGACTCCTACATGACTTTTTCATGCTGCTAGACTCTGACAATTAACCTCCGGGTTGGAGATAACACTGTGGCGGCTAAAAAAAAAACTACGAACTTCTCCAGCAATGTGGGATACATGCACACACACACACACACACACACACCTCTGTGGAAGCATTCAACGATCCATCATAATCTTCCACTCACTCAGAACTGACAGGTGATGGATGTGTGCATGTGTAACTTTGCAGGGCCAACGAGGCGTGGCGGCGAGTGTGCGCTGAAATGTTGGCGTGAATGTGAATGAAACAACAAGTGTGTGTGTGTGTGTGTGTGTGTGTGTGTGTGGGTCGTCTATAAAAGCGGATGTTGTCTGGAAGCCGCTTTATTCTCATATGGCTTTAGTGGATTTTTGTCCTTCAGCATCCCAGCGGTCTCCCTGCTCGTATTTTTTTTTTTTTTTTTTTTGAAAGAGCAGCCGTGAAAATAAACAATCACATTTATCTCAAGGTTACACCGCTCCTGTCAGCGCGGCTACGGCGGGCTCTCGAGTACGTCTTTTCTCGGTTATCTGCGCAACGAGGCGGCGCTCCTTTGTACTTGCCGCGTTGCATCTGCATCCTGACAGAAAGAAAGAAAATGAAAAAAGAAAAAAGGCAACAACATGGCAGACAGACATTTCCCTCATCACATCTTTGTTTCTACAGCCGTTCCGCCCGGCACACGCTACAGGAGAGCAGCCATGAGAGGTGGCCAGACGCTGGCAGGCTGACCTTTGACCTGGGTCAGGCTGCAGCACTTTCAGCTGACGCCCACTGGCTTCCTGAGCGCACACACACACACACACACACACACACACACACACCTTATTAGAATTGTACTAATTTGACAGCAGCATCACATTTTGTCAACTCACCCTTCAACTCTGTGAGTTTTTTTTTCCTAAAAATAACTTCAGAGTGATTTTTCACCAATTTGTCTGCAGGGGAACAGAACGGCGTTTCACTGATGCTGAGCGTCAAACTAAAAAAGAATCTAAGCTGTGATGAGGATCAAATAAAAAAATGTCAATGTCGACGCGAGCTGACACAAATAAAGTGGGTTGAGGTTTTTTTTTTGCCATCACACACGTCTACAAGCAGCACATGGAACAATTTGTTAAATTTAGAATTCGTTTATTTTTTTAACCCCAGTAACACGCTGGTGCGAAAGAAGCAAATAAGCCAAAACTAACATGTCTGACGAGCTGCCTGTCTATCACCTCCCCAACGGAGCCAAGAACGTCGGACACGTGACAGACAGCAGGCGCCTGCAGCCTCCTCTCCACCCGTCGCCGACTCCAATCCGCGCGGCCCGAACACGAACGATCGATCGACGATCCGCCGGCTCAAGCTGCATTTCATCACATCAGAGCGCTGGAGATTCACATGTGATGGCACTCTGAGGAGGAGGTGATAATAAGTATAACAATGTCTGATTTAGCCTGGGGAACAGCACTAAGACGCATCATCTATTCCCATAAGGATACAGAAACTTGTCCTGGTATAATAAAAAAAAAAATAGTTAGTTACACATAGAAATATTTTTCTTAACTCTGTTTTCTTCCAGAATGTTTTTGGCTAGAAAGGTAATTTTCATGCAATTAAGGTAAAAATATTTTCCTTGTTTAGAGGAAATTATAGTTCTTAATTCCCTTTCCCTAATGCAGTTTGGCACCGTGATTCAGCCTTTTTTTTCCCTAAACGTACACAGAATGACCCAGACTCTCGTAGCTCGTACGTTTCTTCTTACACAGATCTACAAAGCTCACAGCTCAGAGGCGCGGCGGACGGAGGCCGGCGTTAAAACTCTTATTCAGCCTGGGCTGTGCGGTTCATGAAGCCGATCCCGCTCCATTAGGGGGAGGCAATCACGCTCCGATGTTTGATTTTGTGATACGGTTAATGTTTGTATGCTAAGCTACATGTGTGTGAACACACTGCAACTGTACTCATGGGGAGGAGGGGGGGGGTAAATCAATACTCTGAGTATTAGTTTAGACTCAGCTCACTAATTAATTGCTGAGCGTTCGGATTGCATGAGGCTGAGTGTGTTTGCCTTTTGCCTTTTTTGTGGTTTGTGATTCAGCAGACGGCTACAGTAGTACTCCGCGAATCACTACAGGTGGCAGGAGAATTTCAGAATGAATAAAAAAAAAAAAAAATACACTGCATGTTTCAAGCATCAAGCCTTATGATATAATAAGGTAAATAGGAAACAACCTGGCCAATGTAAAAGACTTTTTTGCATTGCAATCTCTACTTTTGGTTTGTGTGTTTGAGGCCTTTTTGACCCCTGTGCATGCCGCATTGTTTCAAAACAATTGTATTGCCTCACGAATTATAAAATAAAACACAACGTAGTTTTGTAGAGCTTGTGAAATAAAAAAAAAAAAAACCTTGGATGATAGAGCAACCAAAGCCTGGGGGCTGAAGACGTTCGCTTTAGTGCGTGAGGCCGCTGCCTGCTGACATACAACGCTGTGGTTATCAGATCAGACTGCTGCACGCCATTCCATCCGAGTGATTACACGTAAAAAACAAAAAAACAGGTCAGATTTCCTCTATGGCATAAAGAGCATTTAAGGATAGATTAGTAAAGCTGCAAGCTGAAGTTTTTAAACTGACCCACTTAAATATCAAACAGAAAAAATCAGTTTAACATCTCAGAATTTGCAGATTCATTCAAATGCAAACTTCTGGACATCATTCCTAAACTTCTGAATCTCAAGTCACGCTGAAAATTGTATTTCCTGCCGACAGTTCAAAAGAGGCGATCGCAAAACATGTTAAAAATGCCCAAAAAAAACACAGTGAACAAAGGGAATATGTGATTACAAAGAATGACAAATCACGCTTCCTTAGTGAAGATGCATTTTTGCAGCCCTTTGCTGTTACATAAATGATAGAGCTGCTGCTGCATGTTACGCTTGTTCGTGTGAAACCTTGGATTGACATGTGAAAGGATCAGAACAGTCAGCACTGCGCCTCAAATTGAGCAACACACATTTAATTTATCAGCCCTTTTTTGAGCACTATTTAAACATTCCTGCAGACCACTGCGATGGCGTGATTATTACTGTGTAAGAATCAGGTGATGATTTGTGAGCAGCATGCAATAAAGAGGCATGTATTATCACATCCATTATATGATTAATCATATCAAAGGCAATAATTCTGCTGGGACAAGTACACTGTTTTTTTGTTTTTTTTTTAACCCAACTTCTTTGATCCAAGATTTGGATGGAGACCAAGGAGGCACATTCCAGAGGCATTTTAGGGATTAATCATGCATTCCTCTGCCGCATCCAGTCTTCCACTCCCAGGAGTGCCGCTCGCTTCATTAAAACTCTGAAGCGATTTTTTTTTTTTTTTTCACCGTGGAAAATTATTTTGGCTGTTGCGGTAATTACAATGAGACACGATAACCCGATTAATAAGGGAATGAAAGGTGGGCGGATTTTTTTGTTTTTTTTGTTTGATAGAACCTTCAAAACTCAGGATCTAAAGAGATAATCCGATATGTGATATGCGCAGGGTTTGGAATACATTAAATGTGGCATCTCACATGATGCAATAACCTAGATTTCAACTGTGCTTCAATGAAAACACGACTCAAAAGTTGTCGGCTACAAAACAAACATGGCCGATGTGATAAAAAAAAAAAAATGACCCCAAATGAACTTGAAATTGGACTATTGTTCAAGAGGAGTCTGCAGCTTGATGGGCAGAGGCGACGGGGGCTGCTGTTTCCACAGCGGGACGCCCCCCACTGGGAGGACCCCCCCTCCCCTCCCTCCTCCCCGGAGGCTCAGGGAGACACACGGGAACCATCAGGATCGGGAGCCCTTCTAACCCCGAGTCCCACTGCGCTCCGCAGGCTGACGCTGCTCAGCCATGCACGGCTAGGTGGAGAGATAATGGATGATCGCTCTCTGAGGACCCCCCCCCACACACACACACACACACACACACACACACCCCACCCCTTCTTAGACAGCGATGGGAAGCTGGAGGACGAGCAGGACAAATGGGCGTGATTCAGTATGTGTTGCAGACTTCCACCTGTGTTTCAATCAGCGCCTGCAAGAGCGTCGATTTCAGACCAGAAACGTGCAATTTTATTTATTACTATGATAATCTCGACGCTTAAAGAACATAACGCACAGACTCGCTTTTAGGTGCCTGGCTCCAACGTCTGTGACGCCGTCAGGGCAGGAGAGAGGACGCTCTTCTCCCAGAATGAAGCTACAGGCTAATGACTACTGGATGTCCTTTTTTTTTTCCTTGCACAGTTGTGGGTTTCTAGCTGGTTTATTTGCACATCGCGGATTACAGATTGTGTTTGATGATGATGATGATGATGCGCTTACATGAAATGGAAAAGATAAGCACTAACTCGCGGTGCCGTGGTGAAACGACTGCGGCGCTAATGAAACACGGATCTGAAAGTTTTCCACACCGCGGCCCGGTTTGCGGGCGGCGTGTGTAGCGTTTACGGGGATTATCCCCTCGCACGCAGATTAGAGTGTTTTGTTTTTTTTCCTGTGTTATTTCCACGCGGCTGTCACGTCTGATCAAAAAGAGAGAGAGACAGAATAGTAGTAAAAACGCCCGAAAGCAGGCGGCCATCTATCATCACGCACACACACACACACACACACACACACACACACACACACACACACACACACTCCAGGTGACACGACCATCTGCTGCTCCAACCTCCTTGCCAGAGCTCCCCTCACATATGTAGATGAAGATGACAGTCGACAAAAAAAAAAAAGATCTGATTTGAAAGGTTTGGATGCGGCCCCCCAAACATGATAGTAACAAAGAAACTAAATAATAAAAAAACAAATATAGAAATAATCCTCCATGTTCCTGCAACGAGATGCTGGTGGCGGTTATGTAGCGGAGATAGAAAAGGAAAGGTCACCCGGGGTCAAAGGCTGGAAGGGCCTCTTCACTTGGTGAGGATCCAAGCGTCTTCTAAAGGTTCGGCTTCCGCATGTTCGCGGCGTGCGGGGTTTTCGAATCCGTCGCGTGGCGGCGGTTTTAAATTTGTGCGGAGACAAAGCATAATCACAATTAGCGGGGAACTCATGAATAATAAGCAGGTCCGTATATGCCACGGATGACTGCTAAACTCATTAAAACCATAACGCACGCATTCACATTCTCCTGGGACTCACTGTGCGCTGCTGAAAAATAAAGTCTCTAAATCTGAAGGAGGTCCGGTGGAGGGCGTGCGTCCCCTAAATAATTCAGGTGACTGGATTTGACAAGGAGATATCCTCGTATATGTTAAAGTCACAGAGATGTAGGGTTAGGAAACACAGGGTTAGGAAATACAGAGCAGGCCGAGAGACTGAAAAAACAAAGCGAGGGAGCGTCAGAGGCCAGAGATCGGAGCACAGCGAAAAGGTCATCTTCTCAGACGATGTCCGGGGGCAGATTCAGCCCCGGCTGGCGTCACCGCCCCCCGCTCAGGAGGCACGCAGGGCGGCGTGATGCGTGCTCGGGTGGAGGCCACGTGAGGCCAAACGGGAACTTAATTCAGGACCACGTCTGCGTATCACTGGGGGGGAGTTGAAGCTTAAGCCTCTATGAGCACTTCTCATCTCGAGAGCGAGTGTTAAAGCATCGACCTCTCATTTTAACGGATACGCTGCCACTTGAGGAGTGTGGGGAAACATTACTTTGCTTTTTCGTGTGGTAAATTGATATTATTGGTTTCAGCCGTACAGGTCATTTTTTCCTCATCAGTGAAAGTCATTCAGAATCAAATACATATATTGACTATTGGAGGACAGGAGTAAACTGATGTGTCGGTAAATTCTTGGGATGAAAGATGGTTGCTATGGTAACGCCGTGACGCTACCACTGTGCAGGCCTGTGTGTGAATCTGCCGATGGATTCAGGCCTATCCTGAATCAAGCGGATGTTCACTCGCTCGTTTCTCTCCGATATGAAAATCAACTCGAAAAATCGACCACCGGCAGAATATGAGCATTGATCGCCGAACTGGCGTTCGTATTTCGGGTGAAACCACAACAATTATCCGTTATTTGGGCTGACAATCACCCCCCCCCCCCCCTCTCTGAAAAGTCTGCAGTGTGACTTATTGACCGGCGCGCTGCCGTTTTAGGTTTTCAGTGTAATTACAGCCAGGCTGAGGCTGCAGCGCCATCGACCGCCTCTACCCTAACCAACACCTCCCTGCAGGCAGGAGGAGGGCTGCTGTTGGCTGCTGCAGACGGAACGGGCTGCAGACAGAGACGCTAGCATCTACACGAGAAATGCATGAGTGTCAAACCAATAAATAAAAAGGGAAAACGCTGCTTAATCATCTTATTCAGGCCGGTTAATGAGAAAATGGACCAGTCATGAAGCATCTTAGAACTTAACAGGTCACATTCATTGTGGGAATTGAGTTGTTATAAATGTCAAAGCTTACATAACACTTGGGTATGTTACTTTATAGTATCTGACATCCACATACTTACTCCATAATATGTAGGTTAGTGCACTTCCATGTTCATATGAACACGGTTAGCACCCTGTAGTTTCCCCCATCTATAATACATCGTAACACACTTTCCTTTTAAAATCAGACTCCGGCCTTAATAGGCAGCAGGAGGCGTTCAGGAAGAGGAAGACTAGAGGAATCTGATAATAGAAATTATCTACAATAGAGGCGCAGACGTTTCAATCCATGTTTGTCATCAGTAGATAAAATAGTGATGACACTCCTTCATTTTTCCCCTTTGACTACCCCATTTTTTGTTTTGTTTTTTATGGGTTTTGTTTTATTCAAGGTGCAGCTGGAACATTGTGAAACACCAGCATCTGATCAGCCGTCACACTCGGGAGGATTTTTCGGCGTGACTTGAATGTGGCGTCGGAAAATAGAAGCGAGGAAACACGGAAACACGCCCCGGGAAACTTTCCCCCTCATTTTTTTTTTTTTGTACCTGCAACGGCAGGTTCACAGCCGAGTCACAGGGATCAGGCGTTTTCCACATCTGCAGAATACACCTACACGCAGAAATGTCACGAGGCACTGAAGGCGTCCGCGGTGACTAATGCTGCCGTTACGTCTTCTGTCACCTGGGCCTAATGCATGGATGTGAAGGTAAAAAAAAAAGTTGCATAAAGCACATCTCCGCTAGGGGCGTTCAGATCATTACTTCGTGTGTGTGTGTGTGTGTGTTAATGCGGCTTGTTAAACAGAATAATCAGATTCTAATCGCTTCAGATGTAGAGATTAAACATGAGCTTGAAATAAGCGACCTTAAAAAGCATGATGTTTTTTTTTGTAGCTCTGTTGCTACCTTCTCTAGTCCTCCTCTGCTGACACAAAGAACATCTGACCTCGGCAGAGCGAGGCTGACAGGCAGAACACAGAGATCCTAATGAGCGGCGCTCAGGGCTGTTTGGCTGTGTGCACACACCATAACACACGGGCTGTAGTGGGCCCGTAGAAACTCCTGTCTCCCCTCACATTTAGAAGTTTGGAGTATATTAAATAAAACTTCTGGGACTGTTGGCTGGGTTTTATGAGTCTGGGCATTTATGGCTGAACTCAGGAGCAACATTTTTCAGCAGCTGGAACCCGAATCATTTTTGTTTTGTTTTACATATTCTTTAAAAACACCAGATCCACTCCGTGTAAATGTACTCTCCCTTTATATAGACGGTGCTGAAACCACTTGATAATGCACCAAATTGTCTTTTAGTAAATCGGGTCAATATCTAAGAAAGGATTAATTCCGAGGGCGGATTGAAAAGTCCCAGCGTGTCTTCTCCGTTATGCGTCTGTGTCGGGAAAATAAAATGGATTTGACAAGACTTCCCTAAAGCCTTTTATTGTGCTCGCCAGTGGAAACACTCGCGTTATTGGGAGCCGCGATAACTGCTTCTGTCAGCACATTGTGGCGGAGGGAAGGAACCCGGTTTTCCAGAAAGAAAAGGAAGAAAAGGAGGAGGAGGGGAGGAGGAAAACACTTTTCACGAAAACAGAGAAAATTGTCGCATTTCTCCAAGTCGAGTGATCGATGTGCGGGGGAGAGAGAGAGAAAGAAAAAAAAAAAAAAAGTGGGATTTCCACACCTTGGGGGTGAATGGAGTCTCTCTCCTGTTAGGAATGGGTTGTTAAGAGGGAGAGACAGCGACGTCCCGCAGAGGAACCGCATAATCACACGGCGGCCGGCCGGTCGGACGGATGCCCACGTCTGTCTGGGCCATTTCGGATGATGTCACCGGTTAAACCTTTCCCAGAGCCCTCTGCTGCACATCTGGGACGTGTTACTGCGGTGGGAATGTAAGAGGATATTACGACCTCATGCCCCATCCTTCCCCACTCAGTCCTCCATCGTGTAGATGAGGAGGACTGAGGGGCCGTCTATGAACAAGCATTGATGACCTCATCTGCTCCTCTGGCTGCGTTAATATAGCATCAAATTAATTACAAAGCTAATACCCTCTATGTCGGCTATTAAGCAGTCAGGGTAGCGGGTTGGGGGGTTGGGGGGGGGTCTCTGTGTCTTCAAAGCAGCCGGGGATCAATGATGCTGTTTGCCTATCGATCCCCCCCCCTCCAGAGAGAGCCATTCATCAATAGGGTTTAGCTGTGGGCTGAGGAGGGATCAGCCACTCCGCTTTAATCTAAGACCCTTTACTACATTTGGGCTAAATCCCCTTTGTAGCGAGATGTATATTACTGAGGAACCCCCCCCCCCCCCACACACACACACACACACAAACAAATGCAGGAAAGGAGGACGTCTGGACACGTGCGATTCAGCCATGACCGAGGAGCGAGGATGAGAACGAGCTGCAAACCCCCGTTCATCCGCCCTTCAGCTTCAGGATGTGACAACGGCGACAAAGAACAGGCCGACGCACACGCACACACACACACACACAATCCGAATGAAATGACAGGCGGCTAAATATACGTCTCAATGAAGGAGAGAACCCATCCAGCGTCTGTCGTCCTCGGGCGTGTTGGAGCGGATCCCTTTGTGTCGCCGTAATTCCATTTCTCTAAGAGGGCGCCGCGTCGCTCGGTGAAGGGTTAAGCGACCGAGCCATTAAAAAAGGTCACGTCCACACACACATGACATTACCCCGTATGATGTTTTATCCCGCGGCCCGGCACATTGTGTTCTTTTATGCGTCTTGTACTCTCTTTTTTTTTTTTTTATTTCCCCCCGCTGAACCGTGCACGGATCACGGCGGGGAAGCTGTCAGGAGTCGAGCCACTTTGGTTATATGCGGTAGGACTTTTGTCTTATGCAAAGTCTTAGCCCTCCTCCTCTTCACTAGGAAGCACTTCCAGTTGGCGAAGAAGAAGGTTTTTTTGGGGCCGTTGTGTGTCGGTAATCTGACGAATTCGAGCGAGCTGGCACAAAAAAAAAATAATATGTACAATTCAGAGGATGATATCGGCAAGCTCCGCTGATTGATGACAAAACAGAGCATCCAAACCTTGTCCGATCCCTCTAGATCACATATGTCAAATTCAAGGCCACATCCCGCCCGCGAGAGGGTTTTTTCTGGCCCCCAGGATTATATACATTTATTATTAGAACTGCCCTGCAGGCAACTGCACGCCAGCAGCATCCAGGTACTTTACGCGCACTAACGCACTACATTTCCCACAATTCAACGGTGGCGCTCCGAGCAGGAGGCCACTTCCTTTCATTATTCATCAGCGGGCATTAGCGTCACTTCAAAACTTTCAGATAGCCTACCCTTAAAAAATGGCAAAACGGAAGGTGGACACTGCGAACCGGACTTTTAAAACAGGGTGGGAATCGGAGTACATGTTCACGGAGGTAGCTGGAGAACCTCTGTGACTTTGTGTGGTGATAACAGAGAATCTGAGACAAGACAGAAGAGATCGCTAAATTAGCCCGGACATTGATGAACTTGTTCAAAAGAAGAGACACCACCAAGTATCAGCCACAGCTTCAAAAAAAACATTACTGTGCAACGTATTCAGAGTTTTTACTCAGTTAAAGTTTAGAAGTGAACTACTAGTTTTCACACCACATGTGACTTTTCCTTTTCCTCATGTTTATAGCTTTTTGCACTTTATTATTGTATTTCAATCCAATTTGTTTTGAAAATATTACAATCGAGTGAATTATAGAAAATTGCTGATATTATGTATTTATTTGAAGTAAATTTAGGCCATTTTTGCTATTTCCCTGAGAAATAATACTGATGCTGCCTTGAATAATACAGCTTCATTCATTTAATGTTCATGTTTTGGGGATTTTTACACAAAGCTTTTGTCTCTGTTGAAAATTAAAATTTACTAACAGAGACATAAAAAATTATTTATTTATTTGATCATATAGTAATTATTAATATGTTATAGGTATTATTTTTAGGGTTTCAGTCTGTTTAATGGGGATCACTAGACTATATGCAGCCATTTTATTTTATTTTTTTTTCAATGAACGTTCGATCAGTCCGGCCCTTGGCTTGTTCCTAAATTTTTCATTTGGCCCCCATGTCCATTTGACTTTGACACCCCTGCTCTAGAGGAATAAACAAAGTTGGAATTTAAGGATCGCGACTCTATCTGTCAGCGGGAGTACAGGAGGGGAGGGGGGGGGCGGCACAGAGGGATAGTATGTGGATCTGGTGTTAGCGGCTGAGGGGACGCTAATAGCAGCGATCAGGGCTGGATGGCGGCCTGCTGCCTCTGTCTCTCCTATTGATCCGACTCGGGGTCTGCGAGTGCCAGGAAAAGCAGTTGATTCCAGAAGTTATTAGCAATGCTGCCCCCCCCCCCCTGTCTGTGGTGCAGCAGACAAAAGAGAAGAGAAATTAGGAGAGGAGGAAAAAGCAGATAACAGAGGACAGCAGCCCTCCACGGCGGTGAGGGTCTTTATTTAGCGTCTAAGGCGAAACACAAAACACGTGACAAAAACCGGCGTTACACGATATTTGATTTGCACTGCAAAAAAAAGAAAAAACTTAAGCAGACTGAGCAGATCCAGCAGACAGGCAGCGCACACACACACACACACACGCGCGCACACACACACACACACACACACACACACACACACGCGCACACACACACAGGAAACATGAAATGCTTTTCTAAAAAGACTCTGAAGGCTCAGAGTGCAGCAGCTGTGCAAAGGTGATAGATAATGCATTTAGCAGACAGAGGTAATTAAGTAAACACAAACAGTGGTGGATTGCCGCCACTCACTTTAAATTTAACAAATGAGTACACGGGGTGTTAAATCCCCCCAGAGCTTTACCCTTTACCGGCTGACGTTCAATGACAAGAGGCGCTAAATATAGCCCGACAAAAAAAAAAAAAATCATTACTCAGTCCAGCTATTTAATATAAAAACATAACACATGCAGCCCCGAAACCCGAAGAAATCCGGGATAAAGCCAACAAATAACATTATAAAATAAAAAAACCTCATGATCCCACTCAGAATGAGGTACTAATAAAGACTCCTGTTGCTGCTTCAGGAAATTTAGCGGTGCTGGTGAGGCTGTTTCGCAGACAAACCGCATCCCTCTCTCTCTTCTTCTTTTACCCTGGCTGGCAAAATGAGTTCCACATAAAAAAAAAACCCGTTCAAGGCCCAGCGCCTCTCGCCCGCTTCCATTCCTTTATGGGTTTTCCAGCTGCCAGCCAATGATAACAAAAGCCATTGGCTCCTGAAGAGCACTCCTCGCCGCCCGCAGCCAATGGCTGTCATCCGCCGCGTCGACTCATTACCATCACAAAGGATGTTGATCTGCGAGATTTTCATCGCGGCGCAAATGCCTCCTTTTCTCCGACATCCTCTTCATCTGAAGACGGCGGCGAGGCCCCCACCTCCCTCGCCTTAATTTAATATTTACATTCCGACACCGCTGCACCTCGTTTGATCGTGACGGTTCTGTCAGTTTGGACAGGTGTTAGATATGCAAATGCTTCTGCTGCTGGTATTCACTCAAGTCACATCACTCGTCTCTTTAAGAGTTATTTTTAGCGCCGCGTGACAAGTATCCAGAACCGTGTTCCATCGGGGACTTGTCCGCAAACAGGGGAGGGGGGGGGAGTTCATTACTGGGATTTGGATCAGTTTACGGAGCAGACAGTCAGTGTTTAACGCAGCGGGGCAAAAAAAATGAATCGATTAACCGCAGCTCTGTGAAGGAGATGGCGGTTCCAACCCAGACTCGCCGCCACTGCAGGGATCGGACGCCAAACCAAGACTGAATGACCGGCCACCACGCTTTTCTGCTGTTTTTGATCTCGATGTGGGCCAGTGGCGGTTTGCGTGGAACACACCTGTGCTGCTGCAATTTATGTAAAAAACCAGTGAACCAGACTTTCCAGATTTGTTTTCTTTTGGAAATGCCCCAGCGATTGGTAATTGTAGTGCCACATTGAATACGATGGAATATACAGCACGGTTACTGTAAAGTTGGAATTCATCAGTATCATCAGAAAACAACCTTGGCATTGTCCCTATGTAATATAGTATAATATTGTATAATAAAGACTAGCACTTTTTATATTTACCTTTATTTCAATTATATATAATAAAAGATCGGTTTGCATGACGGATCTAAACAGTTTCGGACTAAAAAATGCAGACATCCACACGGCGTCTCTTACATGTCTCCTCCTGTGAGCTTCCTGTCATCTCTCGAATAGGAATTAAACAGCGCTCCAGCGTTTCATCCTTTCTACATACGCACGTTCTTTTATGAACGTTTGTTGCTGCCGGTCCTCGCACTTCGCTGTTACATTTAAATGCTGCATTCACACAGGAAACAGCATCTCGTTCTCACTACTTACGGTCATGGGGGGAACCGTGTCGTCACTATAGTAGACTGTTGTTCAATATTGAAATCATGATTATTCATACCAATTATTTTATACACAATGCATTTGTTTGGGCCGGTTAAATTGATTTGATGATTATTTTTAGCAAATCTTGCACTTTAGGTTGTTTTTCCATCTTTGTCAGGCTCCATGAATCCAAATTTCTCCCGTATATAAAAGAGTTTTTCTCACCCCTTTTGCTCAAAGCAAAATGACCCTGCCCTTTGTCTGCTTTCCTCCTGTTTTCTAATGAAATAAAACACTTATCAAACCTCTTTTCTTAGACACACAAGTTCCAGGGTGAATAGAAAAGCTTCAACATGGGCGATCGTTGGTACAACACAACTGTTTGCTTTCAGGCTAAGAAAAGATATTGAATTAGCTAACAGTGTAAAAGTAGAAGGGAATGTATTGTGCATGTGTGTCTTTTTCAGGAAAGTACTGTTATATATGTTTGGAGATCAAAATCCAATTAACTGCACAGACTTAATCAGCAAGTGTACCATGTGTGCTGGAATCCACGCTTATTCCTAAAAGCAGCAGGTGATACGACAAAAACAGGCGTCCAGCAAAAAGAAAAAAACGCGTTGGTGTGAT
This sequence comes from Eupleurogrammus muticus, assembly GCA_036785175.1. Lineage (NCBI taxonomy): Eukaryota > Metazoa > Chordata > Actinopteri > Scombriformes > Trichiuridae > Eupleurogrammus > Eupleurogrammus muticus. The sequence goes on along the minus strand of JAYKQN010000001.1, from coordinate 41,339,128 downwards.
GTGACGACACTGGGGAGACAGAGATTTTTGGTGCAGTGCAGCCGCCTGCCGCAGATAACGTCAACCCAACACAGTTGTGGTGGAGGGTCGGCTTAAGAGGCTTAGCGAACTGTCATGTCAGCTACGGCACCACACACACACACACACACACACACACACACACACATTCCTCGCCGCCACGCTTTGAGAGTTCAGGGATTTATTGTCAAACACGCGGCTTTGTCTCCTTGTATGAATCCTGATTAGTTTTTTTTTTCCCCCACCTCTTACGACGGCCTTTGCGCAGCAATTGGTACTCGAACATTTCCTGGGAAATAAGCCTCTACGGCGGGTCACACGGCACAAAGCGATACAGGAACAGGAACACAGGGTCGGCACACAAAAGTACCAAATTAATTTAAGCGTACGCTGCAAACGGACTCCATCCAGAGGCAGAAGAGTCCTGATTGGATATGTTGACTGCATGCACACAATGTCCAAAGGGAGCTTTTTTGTGTTTTTTTTCAGCAGTTGGAATGTCTGTGACTCTGCAAGGTCTAATTTGGGACACACAGCTTCTCGGTAGCGTGTTTGCGTTCCACACACAGGACGAACCAGCTGCCGATCGGGCCGTGTGTGTGTGTGTGTGTGCGCGTGTTTTACACCAAACCAGATTACCCGAGAGGGGCACCACTGACAAGCGATTAAAAAATCTGAATTGGCTTAAAGCACTTTTTTTTTTTTTTTGCGAGGAGAAAAACACACACACACACAGAGACGCAGCTGTGTGGATATTTCTGGCTGAGGCTTTGGAGAGAAGAAACAGATTATTAACTGTCCCGGATCGGAGTTTAACTCCGGGCGATCTGCGCCACTTCTCCCTCCGGGGGAAAAAAAAAGAAAAGCTCTGGCATCCAGAGGTTTTTTTTGGGTGATTAATTGGTGATATTTTCACTACTTTTAATCAGAAAAGATTGGAGCAAACGGCGGCGCGTGCCAGCTCATGATGAACGAGGCGCAATTTAAATCAACGCGGCACATTACAAGATTTAAATCATTCTGGATGAAGGTTAATTGTTTTCCCTGCACATCTTGATATTTTTGACACCTGGAAGGAAAAAAAATCAATTGAAAAAGGTCGCTGCAATGAGGAAGTGGTGGTGCTACGTTCATAAATTGGGAAAACCACGTTAGATGCCTTCTGGTTGTTATCCTGACCTCCAGTATTAAACATGGGATGTGCTGATTGCTGTTTGTTCTGCGAGACATCCAAACTTATTGGATAATTGATGACTGATTCCACCAGAGGAAGCAAAACACGGAGTATTTACCCCCAACGTTATTCACCAAGAAATGTTGTTGTTCGTCTCTTTAAAATTTGTAAGTCGCTCCGGGTCGGCCCGAGGACCTGGGGGAGGGGGGGGGGGGGATCGATGCCCGCGCACGGAACAACACTCATCTCAAACAATCCTGGATGCAGCCACAGGAATCAAGCGTATTGAGCTGAGGGAATGAAGGGCTGAGATAAATCAGCGGAAACTTTCTCCGCATCATGCACCACATAATCAATTCCATAGCTCCTCAGCCCCCCGCCGCCCCGCGATCGAATATGCATTGAAGCTGTAAAACATTTAGGTGTAGAGGGTTTCTTTTTTGTTTGTCTTTTGTCTGGAACGGTGTGGTCGCGAGGAGCGAGGAGCCACGCTGAGGCGAACAGACTACGCACACGTGGAGACGCGTCCGCGGGGGCGACCTTTTTCAAATAGTGCGACTTGTGTGCTTTTCATCTGCCCCCCCCCCCCTTCTCCACGTCCGCTCATACCTGCTGCAGGGGTTCGCCTTCTGCCTATATTGTGTCTATGAGGACTCAGGGAGTGGAGCGGGGCCACATTTCCATTGCACGTTTTTTTGACTATTGTGCAATCAATTTCCACTAACCCCTCCAAAAAAAGGAAAATAATGGATAATTGACACATACATACATAGTCTGTATTGAATGTTAATCTCATTACGTCTGCATAGATATTCTGTGGTAGTCACCTTCCCTTCATACATATGTATCAGAGCTGTGCAAAAAAACACTGATATTGCAAGATATCGTGATACCATCGATTTTTTAGGGACAGAGAGAGCAACGCAGTCCCAACCCCCCAGGCTGGAATCGACCACGGATACTGAGGGCGCCTCAGCAATTAGGCCTCCCAGGCAGTCTTATATATTTGAATATCATTATATGGATCAATACGACGTGATGCACATATTAGACGAATTATGCATTGGAGTGAGTATGTATCATATTGCAATGCTGCAGCTTATAAAGAGTCTCCTGCTGTATATATGAGATAGAACGCAGTATTTAGAAACTGGGTTACAGCGTTTAGGTTATGGAACGGCTGCGTCATCTGATGTTGAGGATAAGGTTCAATGCAGCTGTAGCAGCTGTCGGCTGCACGCAAGAAGCGTTCCCGGCGCCTGCAGCTGAATGGACGGATCCAAGCAGGACAAAAGCGGCCTATCGTCGGGATTGATCTGATGACTACCCACGATGCACCGGTTGAGAAGGGAATGGAGCCGCTTTGCATGATCAAAAGGGAAGAGGTCTATTTGTCTATTTCCTAACACGCTTAATTCATATCATTCATACGTGAAGAAGGTGGGTGTTTTTCTGTGATGCATGTGCTGTTACATCGTCGTTTTCTGTATGTATTAATGTTATATTCCAAGAGGAGGCTAAGGTTACACGGTGGAGCGAATAGAATGAAAACAATCGACTGCATCAAGGCTAACAGCGGTCCATTCAGCGTGTCTGGGTATAGGAGCCGAGTGTGTGACCGCGTCCCGCGTTGAAAAATGGCCGCGTTCGGAAATGATTTCGCACTCACCTACCCCGCGGCCCCTCGGACCCCTTCAAGGCGAAACACATCCACTTACCTGCAGGAGAGGAGAGACAGGAAAATCAATAACGGCGCACTCAATTATATCGCGACTCACCGAGCCAGTTCTCCCCCCTTTTGTTTCCCTTTCCACCGGCCTTTATAGCTCCACGTATAACGGCAGCTCATTGAGATTCACAATTTGATATTTAAAAAGAGCTGCCTCCTTACAAGTAAGCAAGCAATATGGATTAAATAAAAATAAGCTCGTCTGTGTATAGGATCAGGAGTTTCATGTCTGCATTTACCAAGCACTGACAAACAGCATAGAGCCCATTTGTTAGGGCTTGATAAATGTTCTACTACAAAGGACGAGGCTTCTATACAAAGGTGCATGAGTGTAACCTTGAGTCGGCTCCTTCAGTCACAGTGCAGAGTATTAACCAGATATGAATGTCAATGTGTTAAATGTAGAGTGATGACTGAACACAGAGAATAAAAAAGGAGGGGGGGGGGGACAGAAGTCAGACCCAACGAGCTACGGGAAAAGTCGGATTCATCACGTTCCGTTATCTGTCCGTCACACTCTGAATGGAGATGTTAAATGGGCCAAGAGACTCTGACCTGGTCACGCACACACACACACACACACACACCACCCCAGGCGACAGGCAGGGATATTTCCACAGCCGCAGTATCTGAGGAGCGGTGCCAGGCTCGTTTTTGGGAGGTGCTTTTTCTTTATTTGGTGGAAACAGAGGGCAGATAACACGGGATGACATGGTGTATGAGTCTCATACGTTTTTTTTTGTTTTTTTTTTACGTGACACCATCTCTTACAGTAACAGCGGGCAGTAAAACACTGGCTCAACACTGACAATACCAGGACGTCGACGTTCCTGGTGATAATTCATGGGAGCGAACAGATGTCACAGCTATCAGGGAAACAGGAAGTGCTGTTTGCTGATATACGGTTATTGGCCACAGAAGGTCAACAATAGTGAGAGAAATATCAAAGAGAACGATGAAATTTACTTCTTCCCCTCTGTTATATGATTTTTTTTTTTGTTTTAAATTTCGGTGTTTTCCACACTCGCTCCCACAGCGGATGTGAGGTAGTGTCTGCAAAAAAAAAAAAAAAATAACGTAAAAATGTAATGTAAAGTAACCCATCACTGGAGCAGTTTTGACATTACCAGCCACTGGAGCGCTAATAAACCACGCTGTCTCCATTAAAAACTAAACAGCAGTGAGGGACGCTCGTTGACGCGAGGAGTAACACACACGCGTACCGGTGTGAGATTAAACAATGATTACCAGCATTTCCTGTCAGTCTGTGTGTGTGTGTGTGTGTGTGTGTGTGTGTGTCAGTCCCCAGCAGGGAGAGGAGCTGAGCCTGGAGGCCCCGCATGAGGCCTCTGCTGAGTGACTTATCTCTGCATAGCTGATCAATAATTAACCATGGGACATGCTCTAATGAGGATGATACCACTCTGTTAGTGAGATAAGACTCAGTGAGAGCTTTGGGCCACTTCTCTTTATTTGGCTGCACTCATCGCCGGTACGATTTGCCACTTGTTTGATTAACATACTCGCCATCGCTCCGTCTCTACCGTTATTCCTTTGCCCTTTTGGTGTGTCTGCACTCATGAATTTTAAAACTCCCTTTTCTCGACTCTGACACGCTCCCCCCCCGTCCTATTGCTTCCTATTTCCTCGCCGCCCCCCTCCCCTCCTCTTGATGCAATCCGCTGTAACGGCGCATCGATACATCTCGAGATGCGGCGTGACACCCGCGGTAAGGACCATTTCTGGAGCCATCCATCAGATGGGGAGGGGGGGGGGGGGGGGTGAGCCCCCGCCCGTCACCTCCACCTCCGCCCACGATCCGCGTCCAGCAGACAGAGTTTAATAGGGCCCATTAATCAGCGGGCTCGTCCAGAAAAAGGCCGGACTGTAATTCGGCGATGTGCATGTGTGTGTGTGTGTGTGTGTGTGTGTGTGTGTGTGTGTGTGTGTGTGTGTGTGTGTGTGTGTGTGTGTGTGTGTGTGTGTTAGAAGCTCGTGCATCTCTGGATTGATTAAGCCCAGCGGTGACAGGTGATAAATGTCCGGCCGCGGCGTCGTTAATGACAGCCGGCAGAAGGCAGGTACTGATTAACCGTCTCAGACCGGCCTGTCGCTGTCTTCTATCTTTCAATAGCGTCTCTCTAAGGAGCCCATTAGAAGGACTCACAAAGAGAGATCTCTCACACACACACCACACCACACACAAACATCTCGTTCAGTAATGGGGGGCTACCGAATGCATCACATGCGGCAGCCTGCACGGACCATGCACCCACACCTACACACACACAACCACACCCACAAGAGTTCATCTTAAGCAGGGGGAAAAAAAACAATCTCCTTCCGACAAGGGGAAGCCAGGACCTCTGGTTTCTGAAGTTACCTCAGGCTCTTCCAGTGCCATCTGCTGCGCCGGTACCTCCTTACAACGGAGCTGACTGAGGGCCAGTTGGCAGCCAATCTGAGCACAACGAGACTCGGGAGATGACTGGCAAGAGAGAAAAACACGGAAAAAAAAACTCGAGAGCGCCAAGTTTCGGGTTTAAGATAAAAATCTGCTCCCCTGAAAGAAAAAAAAACGACTTTGTTTAAGGAAAACCTATCTTGGATATCCCTTCCTATCTGTGCAGGTGCACTGGCTAGCCATCCAAGGACGTGTTATTTCCAGTTTCCAGCATTTGTCTGCGGTCATATTATGCACGTGGAATGTGTGGAAAACCAAGCTTCCCACAAAAGATGGTAGAATGGCTGAGTTTGTTTCTACATTTCATCTTTCTATAAGCACTTACGTTCAACTGAATCGTGTTGAGTGGAAGGGCGCAGGCCGAGCTCCTATAACACACAACAGCATAAACAGAATACATCTGTCTGCCTGTATAGTCTCCAGAGAAGACGCTTATAAAGACAGGCGGTTAGCCCATCAATAATTAAAATACATGTAATTCCCATTATCCATGGGAGCAGGGCCTATAAATAGTTAATACGGCCCTCGTGTCACTCCCCCTCTCTCTCTCTCTCTCCTCGAACCTCCTCTCATTCCTTTCTCGTCTTTCATCAGTATCACTCTTCGGCTCCTCACAGGTTTCTCCTCCCCGAGCATCCTCCCCACTTCAGAGAACGGTGTGGGGGCAGCGGACCGTGACGCAAACACACACACACACACCCACGTACCATCTCACTGATTATAATAGTCCCACTGTGGAGATTAGATAGGATGAGGAAGGAGAAAAGGGGGCAACAAGGGGAGGGGGGGGGACCCCAGAGAGAGCGGAGGCTGTAATTTATGACCCCGGTGTCACGGGACTGGTTAAGCTGGAGTGGGACGCACTGACACTTCAGTGTGGCGATGGTAAAGAAGGACTTGGATGGAGAGGCTGAAACAAAGCTGGTTTTGCATATGAAGAGGAGGGGGGGGGGCGTTGGGCTGTTCAACTGCTGAAATGCAGAGAGGTCCCACGGGGAGAAAGAATCACCTCTCAGCTACCGAGGAGAAACAAGGGGGAAGAACAAGAGCAGCCGAATAACATCAAGAGAGGTTGGAGTGGAGTTTTTTTTTTTTCTTTCTTTCCCCTACTTCTGCCTGATGAATAACATGGAGAGGGCGTCGAGTCGGGAGCTGAAATTGAAACAGCTGTCTGCTGATGTCGCCCCATCCGTCACCGGACGCCCCTCGTTAATCTGGAATCTCCTCCCCGCTACCGGCGTCTCTCCCCTGTTGAAAGAGCCTTTCCCGTTAAAAAAGCCGCAGCGCTATCGGAGCGCCTGGACACGACAGCCACCGTCCATCCATCTCCAGGATGAGACGGGAGCCTAATGCACTCGCCACGCAGACTGGCCTGCAGGCAACGGCCTATAGAGGAGGCCAGAGAACAAACTCTCAACATTAAACTCTCACATTTTCTTTTTTCCCACTGGCAATATGCACAAAATACTCTGAAAGATATTATGAATTTCATCAAAGGCATCTTATCCTTCACTGGGATCAGACGTAACCCTAAAACATCAAGCTGACAGTTGTTAGCGCTTAAAACTCCTTACATGGATTTACATCATTCACATGCACGTCGTGTCATGACTTTTACTCTTGACACGCCGGCGTGCCGTTAAAAGATGTGTGCGGGCAATGTTACGTCTGAGTCAAAAAAAAACCCTCCAGATTTAATTTGTCTGACCTACATAGGCGACAGCGGGAGCACGCCGATCCGCGCAGTTAATCAACCTCACATCACGGGGTTCCACGACATCTGTCTGAGATAGTAAGTAGCTTTCATGAGATGTTTGCATATTCAAGTCCTCCCTGGATAATCACGACAAAAACACCCCGTGTCTTCAGGTCGACGGGTGTTCAAAATACACAGGGATCAAGTAGATGTTTTAGTAAAGCTGCGGTTGAGGTCATATGCAACTAGAGATAAGGAATGCTAGTACTGTAGCTGTCGAGAACTAGTTAAAATATGACTTATGTAGTTCTTCTTTGGTTTGCCAAAGAAAGAAAGAGAAATGGGTAAAAAGCACATATTGCTTCAGGCCCAATCCTCAACTACAAATGCTGGATTTATCTCAGTCTCTGTGGCTGTGCAGGTCTACAATCACTCCCACATGAGTGAGTGGGTGTATTGTGTGTGATAGTGTGTGAACCACTACCTCATTGCTCCAGAAGTTACATTTCAGTCAATAACGTGGAATAACATGACTTGGAGTGGTCTAATTCAACACTCCTGGCCCTCGTGATGACACGGAGAACTGATGAAAGCGAGGGACGTTTCCGTTTCCTTGCCCTGAATTCCATCCGAGGGTTTTCCCAGAGCCGTGTCAAGGGAAGGGTTTTCATAGCCTCGCCGTGCCCGGGGTGTAACCTAAACCGTGTCCCAAACCGGCTCCTTCGGTTCCACCGTTCTTACGCTTTGGCTGCTACCCCCCTGGGGCCAGAGTATCTCCCGCTGGAAGGGGTGTTGGCAACTCTCTAAACAACACAGAGAGGCATTCATCATCTCTCAAAGGAGTGAGCACTACATCAATCTGTCTGTCAGCGGCCCTCCACACCAATATGCCTCATGGCATGCTTTGCCAGATCCCAGCACTCTACAGACTCAACTCACTGAAATGCCGGATGCCGAATGGACTAGTACACTCATACTATCCCGAAAGGCGCTCCGATATACAAGCATGAAAATGAACTAGCAATCCCTAGGGTCTAGTAAGCCGTGAAAAGTGTGTAGACATTGGTTATGCACTCAGACAGTAGTTGGCCTTTTGGTAGCATTCTTGTATTCGACTTGAGAGCTTTTAATCATGTGTTTCTTAATTGAAAAACAGCAACACTGGATTTGCTGTGAAGGGGGTGGTGCTACTTGGATTGAACAGAGCTAGCCAAGATAAATAAAAGGCAAGACATACTTGAAAGCGAAAAAGCAACAGCATACCGACTACAGTCCGGTGAGCTTTGCAGATCCTTATTTTCTTCCCTACAGGATAGTTGGTAGAGGAGGAGACAGATCAGAGGTTCAATGAACCGATATGAACCAATGGAGCCGCAGAGAGCAAGAGGTCTGAGGATTGGCCCCCCCCCGGGGGTGCTGGATATGTGGAAGAGACCAGAGCATCAACAGCACATCTGTTCGCCGAGCATCAGCAAACTGCCAAAGTCCTTTGATGAGGAGTCTAACGGGGGGGGGGGGGTCTTTAACCCACCTAACACCCCTACATATGTGCACCATTTGGTCAAGTGTGAAAAAGCTACAGAAGGCCGGACGACGGCGGACATTTACTGTGGGTGAGGCTTCAAATTCAACGCATCTTTCCTTTTTGACAAGACGCCGAAAGGGGGGAAGGAAGCTATTCATGATGGATAACCTTTATGTTGTCTGTGAGGCATAGAGAGGCCTGGCCATCAGCCTCAGAGCAGAAAACGTGTGAAGGTTATGTTAAAATAACCTTAAAGGTAACGGGTGTCCCTGCTATACTGTGAATGGATACACTATAATGGCCTAATTCAGAAGGATACGGGTCAGTACTCTTGATTTAAAGTGGGCAGGGCTCTGCTGGGGAAAAGTGATGTCACAAATCTCCACAAAGCAGAATCTTAATAGTTCACAATGAATTCTGGTGACAGTCATTGGGACATTTGCACATGTTGCCATAGAGACACCACTATAAATCAGATCTAGTCAAATCCACCAAGCGAAATAATGAAGAAACAGATGTTGGAGCGCTAAACTCTTTATCACTTTACCGTTGTGTGTTGGGTGTTTATTTGAGATTGATTCAAATCTCAAAGATAACAGCATAAATATCTTGATAAACTGAAATATTATAATTATTTTTATACCGTAACAAAAACAGGAAACAAGACAAGTGTTTGTGATGACAATTTGATAGGATTCTTAAATAGATTTTTATCTTTATCTATGACTGAATTAACAGTATGTAGATGTTGGTGGCATTGATTTCCACCACCCAGGTTTGACAGGCAGAATACCAACGCTACATCATGTACCCATTATTCCTATTTGCATTAATAAATAATAGACTGTCTCAAATTCACTCTAATGTAGCTGTGACAAAGGATCAGACCAACATTGCAGAGATGCCTCTGCTGTGATGTGGAACAGGTTGAACATGAACTCACTTGTACATTCAACAAAGGTTCTCAATCTCCAACCCTAAGGATTCCAGTTCGGCTTACACAATCAATAACACAAAACATAGACATCAATAAATAAGTCAAGGAGTAAGTGTATGCGTGTGTGTGTGTGTGTGTGTGTGTGTGTGTGTGTGTGTGTGGTGGATGTCGCAACGCAACCTTAAGGAGCCGCGTTTCATTTACGGCTGCTTGTTGAGCCGAGGAGGCAGTGAATCTCACTTTGGCTTTTACGGCTGCACACCGGCAATCAGATCAATGACAGCTTTGCATTCAAATGGCGGCATTACGGAAACGGGGCAGCAGCGGACCTCCGCTCCCCTCAGCTCCCCTCAGCCACCTTTCACTTTCCCATTCGCTCACCCCCGCCGTCTGACATGGTGCCGCTGACAGCGGCGGCCCCTCCGGCAACCGATGATTTGTGCGGCAACTTCGCCGAGGCCTCTGTTCCCCCTCAGCTCCTTTTTTTTTTTCTTCAAAAGACCTTGTCAGTGCAACGAGAGCTTTATGTTTTTAAGGAATGATAAACCGCAGGTTTATCTCAGAAGGCTCCTCTGAGCAGGGATGAGGCATGAATAGGATTTTATAGACATAACCCATAATGACTCTCTCCCCTATACCCTGTGATTAACAGCGAAACGGTAGCAAAAGTACGAGTGCACAAGTGCAGGTGGGAATGCTCACACAGGGAGATGTGGAGTACATGTGCAAATCTGCGAGTCTATTCATGATGCTGATTCCACACTATCAACCCTGACATCTTTAATATCTGCAGCACTGACTCATATATCGTACGTTAGATAGTTGCTGTCACAGTCAGACTGTTGGAAGCTGCTTCATGCATTCATTTCTAACACACTCGATTACTGTAATGCACTTTTTGAAAAAAAAAAAAAAAGGGTTTTAAAATACCTCTTACTGTATACACTGCTGTTCTATCTTAATACACATCTAGTCTACGCCTGTCACATGAAAAGAGCTATATAAATAAACTCAAACCCCATTCCTTACTCAGCAGACACCTGCTTCAACATATCCCTGTCAGAAGTTCTTTTATTTTTCCTTAATGAGCCAATTTAATAAGCCATTATAACGCTGCACCACTAAAGTAAGAGTTGTATTTCCTGCCCAGTCTGGCCTTTCATTCTGTAGGAAAGGAATGTAGCAGGGAGGATATAACACAGGGCTAATCCGTTGGGATACTCCCAACAATAAAAATACCTTACTGGCAGCGCCTGGTGGAATGACCCCTTTTAATTGTGCATACACTAATCTATCCCACAGTAAAAAGTGCTGTGGTTATATCCAACACTCTTCCTCTGTGGCTCAGTGGTGCATTGTGTGGGTGTGTGAGGTCTGGAGGATCAGCAATATTGTTTTTGTGGGATTTGGAAGGGCTTACAGAAATGTTTGCCCCCCCCTAAGGGGCTGCGCTAAATTTAATCCTGTATCAGGAACTGCGCGATGGGCACTCACGGACGGATTTGATCACCTGTATTCCGAGATCGTTAGGTTCGGATTTGCAGCGTAAACTTTCAGCGTGGAAGGATAAAAAGGGAGTTGAACTCAAAAAAAACATTCTCCGCTGCAGGCTGATGGGTCGACGTGTTATTTTGGACTAATCTTGGCCGCCGGCTGGCCAGGTCTGCATTGGGAGAAAAGTCATATTTCTTTTTTTGCGGGCGTCTGACTCAGCAGCTCTAAAGACGGAGCCCTGGATTCTGGCAGGATCGCAATTAGGCAACAGAGCTTCCTCCACATACTGGGCTAGGGTCAAATAGCACATTGATGATGGTAATAGGAATGTCCAAAATGTCTTATTTCATTTATAGTATTAATATCCATCTTTGTCCAGGTTTAAAATATTTTAATATATAAATTGCCTCTATAAAAAACAGACTGACCAGGTAAATCCAGGAAATAACTTCGGATATATTTATGTCATCCAATAAATCTTTTTAATCTTGAAGGAGAGATGAACGTCACTGCGGTACACGCCCATGAAGGCTGCACTTTTTAACACGGCAGCGAATCAGCATTCGCCTTGTTGAACAGGATGAATAAGATCGTGTCTTATTTGTTTGTACTGTAAAGAAATAAATAAGAAATCTGACAGGTTATACACATAGTGTACGGCAGCGCCTCAGGTGGGTACTGACATTTGGCACCTCCCATTTATCTTCCAAAAGGTCACGAATTGCTGCACTTTCTGTATCGAGTCATGGATGAAAGTTCACACCGATACCAGAAAGGTCAACTGGTGGTGCCCGTGGGGCCGCGGGGAGCTGCCTGTCAGGCCTCAGTACATTAAATGACAGGAATATTGAGGAGCGTTTAGGCACACCCACCCGGTGCTTACCGGTGAAACGCCCACACTTCGTGCTCTCAAGAGGGCGTAAGCGCTTCATTCTTTTTGCTGCTTAATTAGTGACTGTAGTGACAGAGAGATATTAGTATGGTATGAGTCAAAGGGCGAGAGAGGGCAGGACGCTGTTCAAACATGTAACCCAGTTCAGTATGACACGCGCGACAGCTCCTTTTTCTCCCCCCCCCTGGCACCCCGCTTTTCCCCTGAATTAGTTTAAAATCCTTGCCATGGCCTTCACTCAATGTGACATGTTAATCTTGCTTGTCATAACAAACAGGTCAGCGTTTGCCAAGCCCGTGGGCGAAGGACGCCGTGCGAAGCTGCCGAGCATGGGAGCAACTCGTTTACGCAAAGTCTGCCACAACCCAAAGACGGAGTCTGGGCCCCTTCATGCCTTCAAACCTTGGAGCTAATTTAATGTCGAGCCTTAATATTTGACCTCACAACTAAGAGAAATCTAACATTAAGATAAAAGAACAGATCAGAGGAGTGAAACAGTTTGAGTATCATCCTCTTTCTCTGCTGAAACTAAATTGTATATATTGAGCATGTGAAATGTGTGTTTGATTCCCTGGTTTTACTGGATGGACGTGTCATTGATTAGCTTTGTGCACAGGAGAGCTCCACTCTTTGCCGTCTGGAGGTGGGGGAACCTCTAAAGTGTTTTGGCTACAAATATCCTGAACACACCTGTGTTATCTGATGCAGGCCAACCACCCTGCAGCAAACACTGAGACTTGATGAAGACCTGATGCAGAGGTCGTCCACCGGGCGGACGCCCCTGCTATGAATGGGTAGTGTAAAAAAAATGCAGGCCATTGACCATTTACAACTTCATGTTGCTTGTTGCAGAGACTTAAGCTAACTGCTAACAATCAAAAGGCATGATGCTACGAGTCTAAGATTGAAAATAACACCTGGGAACATCTTCCATACACAGTTTAGGCACTGACATTAATCACTTTTTTTTGTTTTTAAAAAGAAAAAACAAAAACACACACAGGCCCCAACGTTGACCTAGTCCAACGCAGTAATAATCTCTGCTATCTCCTCCTACGGTAAGCAGGCAGCGCTGCTGATATCCTGCTTAGCCACTGTTCAGCCAGTGTCTGTGTTGCTCTACATCCTGCCTTCCAGATAACAGATAAAGATAAAGGGCAGTCCGGGCCGATGCCACCAGAAACGGGCTGATAAGCGCCGCCGGAGGCCCAGTGGGCTGCTGGCAGATCACTGTCCGCACCGGGCCTCAGCAGCTGATAAGCCTTCACATCCTTACAAAACCTCTGTGCGAGACATCAGCGCCGTCCGCAGGAACACAGCCGAGCCGAAACGTACAGGGGAAAAAGGGAGAAAAGTAACGGATAGAGACTTTTAAAGATTTTATCACTCCAATGAATCACGGGATAAACCCCCGGCCGCTGACGAGGTTTTAAACCAGCAGATAGCGCCTCTGTTCGATACGTTCTTGACATCAGCTGAGCTCGGGGTCACTCAGAGTTATTGCTCTTTGAGGGGAGGGAGGGGAGAAAACACAGAAATGACATCAAGATTGCAGGAGTTACATCAGTGCTGCGTGCTGCAGCGTGATCACAGGTGAGTTCTGGAGCGCGTGCATGCGCTTTGATCAGATCCCCGGGTTATCCTGGAGTAGATCCCTGCGGAGCCACTTTCTGAAACTTTCCTGAGGCCTTTTAACAACAGGCAAACATCTGAGGAAACCCTGATACTGAAGTGAATACTGTCTGTTTGTCTTCTGAGATCAAGCATGTCCACAATCTACCAGTTCACAGGACTACAGAGAGGAAAAATGCATTAAGACATCTTCACATAAAAGAAAAAAATCCCCAATCTTGGTCTGATGACAAACATCTGTGCATTTGATCTAATTTTAACACTAGACAATGCATTAGTTGAACTAATTTTAGAGCCCGTTTGTTCTTCCTAAATCAAACTCATGTGATTAAAACAAATCTAGCAGCAGTGGAGCCAATCTTTACCCAAAACCACAATCCATTTCCCAGCAGCGGCGGTGGCAGCAGCTGTCCGGCAGTAAACCAATACACAGAAAATTAACTGGGTGAATCTCACTGGAGGAGGAGTATTGGCTCATTGAGATTTAACAGCAGGCCATCATGCGAGGTGTGCTACTGCATCACAACTAGACAACCAGCCCGAGCGATTGGACAAATGAGGGTGGATTCGTGTGTGCTGCAAGTGTAAATATTATAAGGGGGGAGCGTAAGGCCATACGGCAGATGGTGTGCGGAGCCATTCGGAAGCTAATCTGAGGTAACGCGGCATCAAATAATCTGAATTCTATTTAAATGTAGCGCTGTAATGGCAGGCCCCTCATGACAAATAAGAACCGTCGGCCCTATTATGGACAAATTACAGAAAATCTGGGTGGCAAAAGTGCACACGTAATGTTCTGTAATTACTAGAAGTTATTTTCTGCATTCTTACCTGCTGCGGTTACATTTATTTAACCGTTAACCGCATGCCTGGACTCTTAGGGAGTGGCTTTATATAGACTATAAGGACTTTACATGAGCTTCCGTGTGTTAATTACCACATCAGAGCTGTAGCTGCAGTGTGAAGGCCTGTGAACAATACACCATTCATGTTTGTTTTTTTTCCCCTCTCTCCCATCTGATGATAGATGAAATGAATCACAGCAAAAGACTTAACTAATATTTAAAAGCCGCGCCGCTTGTGCATCTCCTCTCAACAACCTGGCAGGATCCATCAATTCCCCCCCGCCGCCGCCGCTCTCCATCTTTCCCCCCTTCGCATCTGTTGCAGTCTCCGAGGCAGATGTTCCTGAGAGGCAGCAGGAAGATAGACACCCCCCCCTATATGATTACCTCTCTATCTATCCCACTGCAACAATAACCCCCCTCTTCGATCCCACCGCCTCCCCCTTTGTATGAGCTTCACTGACCCTCATCTCCAGACAATTAGGAGGGATAACAGCAGGTAGGGGGCCACTGCTCGCTCGTAGGACGCACTTCTAGAAAGCACATAGAGGCCATTTGAGTGTCAGGCAGAGGTGATGGAGCATGCAGTTAATGCCTGGAATTAGGGATTAGTTGTTTACATGTGTCGCCATGGCCTCTTGTAGAAAACCACCCCGATTTACTACCAGTTGAATTGCAATGCTTCTTTAATAAGTGCTGTACAGGCACTTAAATACTACAGGAGAGCAGAGCTCTGGCCGGCGGCCATGTCCGACTGCTGTTGGGGGGGGGGAATAATGATGAATTTCTCAAGTGCCATTAATCTCGGTCAGTCATGGAACACGCGAGGCAGGCTGCGCGTATCCTTTCCCAGAGCCAGGTGGTGGCCAGACAGCACAAGGTCAGGACGGAAGGTCAGAGAGCATCATGGGAGCCCCGTCGGTGACAGGACGACGATACGCACAGACGCAAACAGTCATAGAAAAGTATTAGTGGCTTTAATCTTAGATACCATGCATCATTATTTTAGCATAATAGGAGTAGTCCATACTTGAAAATCTAACCTCATGCTGCTCATAATGACAATTGATTATAAAAAACGTAGAGTAGAGGACAGAGTTGAAGTAGTTTGCACATTTTGAAAAGACTATGTTTTCTGTCTGCAGAATGAATATGTTAATTCCTCTGTATTAGAGTAATTATGTTCTCTGCTGTTAATAAAAAAAAAAAGGGCTGAAAAATATTTTGAAAAAGTCCGACATCATGCATCACAAATTCTGTGACAGTTTCCTTCTTCAGACGTTGAATATTTTGCAGATTAAAAGTTTTAGTATAAAAAAAAAACTGTTCACAATTCAAAAGCAGAAACTGCAAAGCCATCAGAAACGAACGTGACTGGAAAATGGCAAACGGGGGCTGAACAGTGTGTGTGAGCGCTGACAGGTACTGTCGTATCTTTTGTACTCACGCGCAGCACGAGGGCATGGGCAGCCTGCAGGGCCCCTGATCTACTAATAATAATTGGGATCTTGGCTTTGGCTCGACTTGACTACTGATGGAAGAGAGAGGGGAGGGAGAAACAACATAGCACTCTATTTGCTCTTGTATCCGAGCTAGATGGCTGAAGCTAATCCAGTAAAAACCGCCAAAGCAGGATGTAACAACATGACTCGGACAGGGTTTGTCACTTTATATTGATCACAGTGAGGGACTCAGGTGTGAAAAATAGAAACACACCTCCCCGCTAAAGCAGAACATGTGCTGCTGCACTGTATTGATGCCGGATTGCACAGTTGGACGTGTCATGTATTGGGTGTCGTCGCGAAAAGCTTTAATTTCTCCAGCTGTCTGGTGCAAACCTGTGGGTACATGTCAGAATCTACACCCACGCATAAAGCATACAAATTCAACGAATATGCATGAACTCACACACACACACACAAACACACACGCACGCACGCACGCCGATGCTTTAAAATGAAAGCACTGACAGCAGCTTTGGTTCTGCTCTGATTTGCGATGCTGATTTGTGGTGTAATTTGGCTACGCGTTTCCTCGCCAGCCAATCCTGTCTGTCTGGATTTTCAAAAGATTCATAATTCTCTTTGTTAACGGCCCAAGCTGTGCCGCAAGGCCCCGCAGCGGAGATGTAATCCCAAAATGAACTCTGCATCACCTCCAACGCAGCCGGAGGGGGGGAATAAAGTAACGGAGGATTCAAAGGAAGTAAGCCAACTGCCCACTCAGCCAATCACACGGGGGACAGACGTGCGCGGAGAAGGACGCGTCCTGGGAATCGGCGGATACGCTGAGAGGAAATGGGTAACCTCGTTCAAGATGCGCCACCGGCTACCAACATGCCAACGATATGTGCTGAAGCCTAGTTACACAACTCAACCAGGATGAGAGAAACTGGGTTTTATTACAATCAAAGGTCTCCTGCGAAACTGTAGAAGCAACAGCTGAACCAATGAGAGTCCAGTGGAAGCATTCGGGGTCCATGCTGACACGTGAAGTGAACAGGAATGTGATCGGGATGATTGTTGAAAGACATCTGATGTGGAAGCGTGTTTGGATCCGGTTTGGATGTGCAGCGTCTACTGTCAACAAAGACCAGCATGGAGCCAATCACGTCTCTATTCGCAGCTATGCGTGCCAACCACAAACCTAAAATACTGCAATGGCAGTTTTTTTCCCCCCAAATATCACTCATCCCTTACTGTATAATGGCGTCATTAATACCATAGGAATCAATCAGTCGTGTGGTGGTGGTGAACGCAGGCGGCGGATGACTCAGCTCTCCTGTAAAAGCGGAGGGTGAGTCACGATTCTCGTTATTCCTCATGGAAATCAGCGCCGCCGATTTAATTAGAAGAAAGAAATGTGGGGGGGGGGAAAAGAAAGAAGTGGGGGTACAATTACATGATGTGAAGTGGATTTTCTGTCCAAGACACTTTCGATCGTCGCTGGCTCTTTTTCTTATACCCCGACTCCTGGTGATTGGAATTACAGCTCTGTGGCTCCTGAACCACCTGGTTCAACGTGCTCTGCATGTTGAACCAGACACACAAGTAGAATACACAATCTATGCAAAGAGCGAACATTTAGTTGCCTCTAAAGCACAGGAGATTATTATGGATGTAATTGCAAAACAATTACAATTTTAACTATCGCACTCGATACGTCTCTTCCTTTGTGTTGTCCATCTGGTGGTATGGAATTCAACCAAAACCCTTCTCATGGAATTGACTTTGGAAACAAATAGCCACATTCACTGCAGCAGAGACCGTTGGCACAGCCATACGATTGTGGAAAAAAAAAGCAAGACTATTTAGTCCGACCATCACAGACAAACGAGGACGATGGAGATGTTCCCTAAATCATCATTATCTCAAGGTTATTGTGACGCGGTGGCATGAACACAACCACATGAGCCGCTAACAATGCGATTTAATTAAGTAAAGCAAACTCAATTATGCAGGTATAGACTCTTAAATAATTTCAATATTAAACGTCCCATAATAGAAGATCCTCACATCCTAACATGCAGGGGCTCGCTGTTAAGGAGCACACCGCTAGCTCGGTGTATTTATTCTGGTGGGCTTGGTAGCAGCTGTTCTTACACGGCTGCAATCAAACCTGCATCTGGAGAACGCGGGATGATGCTAAGTGGGCTCGCGTAGCCCTCCCCCTCGACAGAATACTTGTTGTACGGTTTGTATTATATAACGCTGTGAACGAGAAAAACGCTTTTTGTTCATTCGTGAAGGGAATTTGATCCATTATCAAAGCACTGGCATAAGGCGACAGGGTTCCGGCTGAGCTGCAGCTTCATTGTGCGAATCATAAGGACATCACAGGGAAATTGTGACGGCACAATTTCATCCCTGAATAACAATTTCCAGTCGTAGGACGTGAAGTACCCAACTTGACAATCTCAGATGCGCTTTCTTTAGGATTTCCGTGCAGTGTGAGCCAGCGTGGGATGTGTCCGTGTGTGTGTGTGGGAAAGGGTTGAGATAGGTAACTTCTACACTGGATGAGACAGTGCAGAGATAACGTAGTGTGTCAGGAGGTGCGATGTTGAACTGATGGGTGTGAGGAATTTGTTTCGCACGAAACGAAAGAGCAGCAAAAAGAGAGAAATATTGGGCGACTGTGGTAGACAGAAGGAAATAAGGGAAAGAAAGAGACAAGCTTCAGAAAGATATATCTACTATATAATTATATCCCGTCCAATTTCTAATCATCCTCCGCTCTGCTCACTGCTGGCGCATTCGCCACGTTTTTCTCTGATAAAAGTCTCTGCCATCAGCGACCGGTTCTCTCAGCCTGTCCAAGCCGGTCTGTCACTGTCAGATAACAGGACCGTAGCCTTCTCCTTCCCCCTCTGACCGAGGAGCGAGCCGCCAAACTTCTGTTCAAATCTCATCCCGCCTCGTATCCGAAAAACCCGCCCCAAACTCCTATAGGCCGTTTCTCCCATGCCTAACCTTGCATCTACAAATATCATTAAATCCTTCACGCTGCATTAAAAACCCACCCAGTTTGAAGCCAGACCAGTTTTACTCCTGCCTTCCCTATTGAAAATATTTGAGTCGACTTCAGGAGTTTCTGAATTCCTTTCCGAGATCAACCTGTATGATCCGAATCCGTCTTCAAGAAGGGTCACTTTACTAACACAGCACTACTTCAAGCTAGAGCCTCTAGACAGACCTCAGCTCTATTGCTGCCAGATTTATGAGATGCATCTGAGACTGTTAACCATCTCAGGTTCTGCTCTCTGCTGGTTAACATCCTCCTCTTCAAAGAGGCCGAGCGAAGTATTCAAACCACTCAGCCTATCAACAGGAGTACCTCAAGGGTTGGTGCTTGGTCCCCTTCCCTTCTATATATACACACTGCAGTCATTAGCTCTCATGGTTTCTCATACCTCTGTTGTGCTGATGGTACTCAGCTCTTCCTGGTAGGTTCCAACAGTCTTGGCTCAGATATGTTACTAGGTCCTTTCAGACTCAATTTAGCTTTACAGCAGTTGCTCACTTCACCGTTGTGTTGCATTAACGAAATGTGTTTAACTTCATATAAAAGCATCAAATAAATCGAATCATAAATCGTAATTTAACTAGGAAATGTACACATTGACTTATCTCTACACAGAGAAAATGCAATAAATTATCCGATACGGCGTTCCTGAGCAACTCAGAGAATCGCATCGTACATTTTGAAATTAAAAATGCTTCAGCAGAAACAAACAATCATCCTTAGAGGAGGAATTTGCAGCAAATAAAAGAATAAATGAGCAATTTGACTAGGTTGATGTACGGCAGCTTGCGAAGGCGGGTTCAAAGGCTGACGTTTATTGGCTCATTAATGTAATGGATACCTGCAGCCTCATCGCTTAAGGTTTTCCGAAGCTGTGTGTAATTTACATGTGAGAGTATTAATTACCAAAATGTTCAAATTGAAATCATTATTTTAAACACAAAGAAGCAATTAATTAGATGGGAGCAGGATTCCCATTCAGCCACACACACACACATACACACACACACACACACAGTCTGCACCAAGCCCCACATGTATACTGTAAGAGACCCTTATTGATTGGGATCACCGTGTTAGCATTGCAGATGGCCATCATGTGAAAGGTATCGTGTGGGAATCAATCACGGCAGCAACACTGGAGCTTCGGAGGTTCCGCGGGGACAGGACCCGCTCACATCTGACGGGCTGGGATTTGGCACTCCGGAGCTTTGTTTGTCACAATATTGATTTAGAAATAATTACGCGGGCTGCTTAGCGATTCCTCACATGTTCCTCGCCTGAATCCTGCCTCTGCCTGCTTCCTGCACGCCGTTAGAAGGCGAACCAGCCTTTTATTTCGCCTCTGATTAGATATACCAAACATAATCTGTGAGGGAGACTTCTGTTTTGAAATACAGCTGGAGCAGCCTCCCTACCCCGCACCGAGCGACTAACCCTGACGTTAATGAGTAATTACCATCAAAGCTGATTGGTTAGCACACAGAGTATGACTGACAGTTATAAGCCGTTAAACTGTGCTGATTAAATCTGCATCTTTACAGACACAAATTATCAAAATATAGCATCGCACCCTAAGTCATCTGAAATAACTTGTAATGACCGAAACAAGCGTGAATTCAGCGCTCTGGTTGCAATAATTTGCCCGTTGCTAGGATCAAGCCCAAGATCTTCCCGTTAAAACTTCCCGACGTGCCGGGCAACACGGCGACTCTGTGAACGTAACCTAGGTTACGCTTACAATGCACTAACGAAATGAGCTTCAGAGAAAAGACGAGGAGGCCAACGCTGTTAATCATTCGTGTGTTTCACCTTGCCGTGGTTAACAGTTTTATGGTGCCAAGCAAGGACTAATAATGGTAACACCATCTGTAAGGGCTGCTTTATGTCCAAACGGCAGCATAAATATATATTTCATGGCTGGAAAAGCGAAGCGTGTGTGTGTGTGTGTGTGCAGCATGGGAAGAAAAACTCCGTGTACAATGCAGGCTATTTCTACCGCTGTGGCTTGTGTGGTTTTTGGCACATCTGCTATGCTGGGAGAATTTGATAAAGAGAGCGCGCGGCCCATCCGGCAGAACCGCTCAGCGGGGCTAAATGATCGGGAGACGTGCTGACTTCTGAGTGCTGGAACAGCACTAGATCATATAACCCATCACCGCCGCCCTCCCGTAACAGACTAATTATGGCTCCCGCGCAATACAGGAGACGGCAGCTGCACGCATTCTCTGCCCGCTGCAGCTTCCCAATCCGTTTCTCAAGCGTTATCCTGCGTCGGTGCCCAAATTAGAAGCAGAGCGCCGCCGTAGTCGCCTTTAAATACCGTCATCGCATAATCTGGAAACAACGGCAAAAAAACAGTTCCTCTCTGATTAGAACAGAAAGCAGGTGCCACTCAAATAACACTCATTAATAGGACAGACATATGGGTGTTATATATATATATAGTACATTATAAATATTTACGGTCTTATGAGGACATAAAAGCCATGAAATGTAAAGCAAGTTACTTTTTTTGTAAATAATGTAATTACATATAATTCTTATGTAATAATACCAATGCACATCATTATATGTATAACTTTTTAATATAACATTGAGATAAAAAGCAATGTTGGAATATCTTTTAAATTATTCTTTAAGTCGACCTGTCATCAGGGCTCATTACCTGAACACAGAAATTATTTCGAAATTTTTATTTTATTCATTGTTTGAAATCAAAGAGCTCTTCTACCAGATGCTCTGCATGTTGAACACACACACACACACACACACACACACACACTAATAATCGGTGTGGTACAGCCAAGGAATGTGACTTGCGGAGATGTTTCTGATCAACAGGATGTGTTTGGGCCCTCAATACAAGAAGCTGGAAAGTGTTAGATAAGTAAAAAGGGATCACAGTCAACATTTTCCACATAAAAAATTACAAGTATCTTTGAACACACCGCCGTGATCAAAGATTAGACGGCGAGAGCTCGGCGAGGACATGGAGAATCAATTTCACGAGTCTTTGTGTTGTGGTCCAATGGCTAAGTCACAAAATATCATCTCACTTAAGCTGCAGTGCCTTTGTAAGCGATTTCATGTTGCTGCAAAATTAAAGACATTTGTTTGCAAAACTGATTTTAAACTTAAACAGTGGGTCTTAATTAACATAATAAAGTCATTGCTTTCATATAAAGGTTCCAGGTCATCACACGAGACTCTTCATACACACTAAAACTCTTGTTATCCATAGTTACACCATATCTAGGATAACCAGGTTTGCTGAGAACGACCCATGCAGCGATCCAACGTCTGCCAACTCCAACCGAGGCGGTGGAACCGCCGCTCTTGTCCAAATCTTTCTCGGTAGCCCAGCGCAACTGAATCATGACGTTCTCTGGAATCAGTCTGTGTTGTTTACTGTATCTCACTAACAAGCCCCCACGGTGGGAGCAGCACCACCGCCGCGCCGCAGCGACTGCCGAGCTAACAACCACATCGG
The DNA here is from genome assembly GCA_036785175.1 of Eupleurogrammus muticus. NCBI lineage: Eukaryota > Metazoa > Chordata > Actinopteri > Scombriformes > Trichiuridae > Eupleurogrammus > Eupleurogrammus muticus. The sequence continues at coordinate 41,316,705 of JAYKQN010000001.1, read as the reverse complement.
TGACACGCGGCCGCGGGACGGCCGACCCGCGAGAAGGCTGCGGGGCTAATTTGCTTCACTGGACTCATCTTTATCATCTGAACTCATTTCCCTCTGTGGCCTTAAGACTTGGCAATACCCGGCAGATGGTTCCTTAACCTATGATGATCTGGAGCGTACAGGAAATCCCCGGCCTTCTACTGTTCAGAATAAATCACGCAGGCCTTGAAAGCATAGCCCCGATTGGTCCGAACAGCTGGGACTCGCACAATAAACCATCCGTTTTCAAGAAAGGGCATTGAGTTAGCTCCTGAGTCCATCTACGAAGAGTTATGGGCAAAACAGAGGCTGCCTGAGGCCGCGGAGCCAAAAAACAACAGTCTGTCCTGCAGCAGATCTCAATCAATGTTCAATTATTGGTGTTTTTATATGTCGCGGCCTTTGTGCGACTCCGGGAGAATATATTAACCTTTTTCAACCACATACTCGTGACCCTTCAGCATAGGGTTGATCTGTATAGGACCGACATGAGGAGGTATCGCCATGGGTAAGTAACAAAAAAGTACAGCTTGCTCTGATTAATTCCCTGCCATTCTGCTAATTGATTCAGTGACTAATGTTTCCAGCGGTAAATTCAATCCAGACATTAGGTTCAATTACTCTTGTTAGTATTTTTAGAATGCGTTAATAACAGGGTGTTGTCGGTTGTTCGTCATGTGCCTCATTGTTGCACTCAGAATAGCGCAACGTCGTGAACAAGTAAAGCGAGTTAAAGGAAGCACGTATGCGCTCGTCATTGAAAGCCCGTGGAAAATGGACCTTCCTGTTACACCTAATGAAGTTTTACCATGCAAGGAAGGCCCTGAACCTATCAATCTCTGATGCTTTTCAACGAAAAACACAAAAAAACAGCAATAATAGAGCAGCAATCAATAACTTCTTTCTTAATCCCTGAATACTCCTCCATTATTTCTATAAATACAGGGCAGAACGAACTGTCCAGAATGTGTCTATTAGGCCGTCACAGAGGCAACATTTGCAGCTTCTCACAAAGGAGATGGAGGTTAATGAGTAGCTCGCAGAGTAATGCCTTATCATTCACACAAGATAATGATGATGGCATTTATTGCAGTGGATATCATTATTTCTAAATGGGGGCAGCAGCAGCAAGGTCTCGTGCGAGAGAAACAAATTAATGCTTTGTGATCCAGATCTTAATCGAGTAACCTACCGCAGCCATGGTTCCTTTGTTAGCAACTTCAATGAAAGGTAGGGCTTTACATTACAGTGACAATTGCTGAAGAAACGTGCATGGCCATTAGAAAGTAACTGATCCCCAGATCATCAAGTTAAAATACAACTAAATATATTGTTCTGCCGAGCCACACACATTAGAATGGTTTTCTATTCCCATCTTCTACTTCACATAGAACTAAGCGCTGCTGGTTCAGCTTGATCTGCAGCATGTCACTCAGTGACGGTGTAAATGTAGAGTACAGATGCTGTCATCTGAATTTAGGATTAGGAATGTCTGGTTTTCGCAATCAGGAAGCGAAAAGGGGAGAAAGGAAGCAGTCGGAGACAGAAAGTCGGCAGGACTACGGGGCATTTTTGCACAGCTCTGTTGTCACATTGCGACTCATTTACTCTCAGCAGGGTTTTCAATTACCGGTGATTAAAACCCCCTTTGGTATTCCTTTTTAGGACAGGCATAATGAGGAGGAACTTTACCAGTATAGAAAGAAGGCTCCACACTGTTGTACAGTTTCTTCTTCATAGTGCAACGCTCCTACTTTACAGAACATGAATGTTTACAGAACCGAGCTATTGGGTAATGCTTGTTTTTCTATTTTCTTAATGTTGCCCAAAATGGTTCGTGGAGGTCTTAGTCTAGACAAAGTTGAGACTTGTTGCTAGTCTGACCAGGTACAGTGTTCAAAGTATGGAATTACTGAAGCATTTTGAAAGCAAGTCCACTAAAGGGGTATTCATGCAAACAAGTGACCCTGGGAAAGGGCTGCACTCAGCTACCTCGATGAGTAGAAACAGGCGTACAGTGGACTATGTAGCTACAACTGTATATTATATTGTACAGTGTTGGATTTTTACCCACGACCAAGTACGTAATGTTTTCGCCGGCATTTGTTTGCTTGATTGTTAGAAAAATACCTCAAAAAGTTTTTGCCAGATTTTCGTCAAAATTTTAGTGAATGTTGGGAATGGTACCAAGGACAGATTATTGCATTTCTGTAATGAACCTGCAGAAATCCTGGTTTCTGGATCACTTTAAATGTTTTGCTGTTTGGTAAGATTGCAGTAAATGTGCAGTGAGACACAAACATAGAACCAATTAAACCATTGAAATTATGAATTTCAAACTCAGGTTCCAATATTTTTTTTTTACAGTGGCTTTAACTTCAGAGTAAATAATTTGAGTTTACGCTCGTTCTTCAGACTACTGCAAGCAGATGTACCGTAACCCTTTAAAGCCATGCCTTTGGGATAGAAAGGCAGATAAATAACAGGGGAGTCTACCAGGAATGGCCTTACAGGTAAAAACATACCAGTGACTAAGCTTTTGTGTTGACAGCACGGACCAATTGACTTTGGAGCACAATATACAGTGATGAGTGAAGGCTCTACATAACAGTTGGTAATGAACCTCGGCTCCATAACACACTGTATCCAGCATGCAAAGACAGCAAGGTAATGCATTCATGTACAGGAGATCACCATAGTCACAAACAGTAATGAGCATTTGTCTGATGACAATAGTCTTCATCAAGGATAGTCCATAATATAATTACCTGAAGCTATTGCTACGTTCAACTGGGAGAAAGTTGTGGAAATACTTATCAAGCATCAAAGAAAAGAAATAAACAGTGATTGTGAGAATATGTGAGATCTGGTTCATTTCACTGAGGTAATAACAGCATGAGTCATGGAATTACTTCTATTCTGCCGCAAATTAAACCAATGAGGTCCTTTCATCATTTCACTGCGTTGAAGCGAAAGATCAGTGAAATCCTCATCAATGAACTCATCACTGGGTGCAATTATTCACAGGATGATTTATGTATTCGCAGAACTGCAACTTTCTGTATAGAGCAAGGGTTTGGTTTCTCAAGAAAAATGTAATAAATTAAATCTGATCAGGTCAGCTCGTGTCTGTCTCCCGTACGTTTGAGACAGACGCCGACAGGTTAAATCAGACAAGCGTGCAAACCGGCCCGGCCTCTCTCGATCTCTGGGTGTGTTTGACAACCGCTGCTGTCACTCCGCACAGGTGCCGCACGCATGCATTTGCATTAATGCAACTCGAATACAAGCCGGAGTAAATCGATACTGAGGTGAACACGGCCCGCGCGTCGAGAACCGTAGCCGTCGTTACAGCGAGTGCGGGGGGGGGGGGGTTGTTACCTGCTGATGTGCCAATACCGCTTCCGATTCATCACGGTGCAAGCAAACACAATCAGACCGGTCGCTGGCGAGGATTCGCCAAGCGTCGTTGCGTCTGCGGTGGATATGAAACAGGGAAAACCTGTCACGGCGTGATAGGGATGAGCCACGCTGAGCCGTCCTGTTTACAGTAATCTGCAGCTGCAGGAGAGCAGCTCATACAAGTCCAATCAGATTACGGCTGTAGTTATGTACCAGAAGTAGAAGTGGGGGGGGGGGGGGGGCACTGAAAATGCTGCAGGGAGTACAGCTTTGCTCAGAACATGAATCTAAAAAACCCAAAAGCTTAGGTCCATTATATTCCCCATAAAGCCAAAAAAGGTGCAGTTAATTACAGCATGACTCCCTCTAATCCCAAGCAGGAGGAACACAAAGGTCAAATTTGTAAAATCTGTGAAGACAATAGCGCCCAATAGAAAACATGTGAATTTGCTTCTGCTTGCCGTCTTCATTTTTTTTTTTTTTTTTGAGGCGCCACCCCCCGCACCCGCACCCCCGCCGTGAGAAAGCCCACTGATCTCGGGCCAGATGTACCCTGATAAACGTGCTGACAAGCGTCCGTCCATCCAACGATCTCGCCTGGTCCGACCCCTATCCCTCGGGCGGGGGTGTAACACGAAATAATCAACACGTTGGCAAAACACAAAAAAAACAGTCTAGACGGAGGGGAAAAAAAAGCACGCCGAACGCCAATATTTGGCAACACAAAGAATTTCAACGAGGTGTCCCGTGAAAGACACATCTGCAACCTCTTCAGCAACAATAGTTGCCATGGCGAGGCTGCAACACTCGAGAACAGGGATTTCAGTTACTCGCGTCTTCTCTTGCGCCCAATGGGACATTGTGAAACCTTAAGACTCCAACATTTCTGCCTCCTCTCAAGGACTCAAGGAAATTACAGATTTCCTGTAAAGGTTTTGTGAAGTTCATGTAGCTCTCATAAGGACAATGAAATACAAATTGGGTGTTTTTTTTTTTTGTGTGTGTGTGTGTGCATTGCAAATCATTCTGTCATCTCTGCTAAAGCTGTTCTCAGCAGTATAATCTAGTTACGACATGTTACATGCATGAATATGGGCGGCACAGACTCATCACTTTGTTAAATTAAATTAAATTGTGACAGCTAACAAGCAGCTATTAGTCATTCAGACACACGTGGAAGTGCTTTTGTTCACTTAGTAGCTGGATTTGCTCATGAAGACTCAATTTTTGTCGGAAAAAAAAATAAAAAGCGCATCTCATATAGTAGAATTCCCTTGCTCTTGTTCTCATTTTAAAGAAAAACAACCGTCGCAGACAAACTCCCGTTGTCAGTATCAGCAGCCTGGAGTCCTAAAGCCGACCGACACAAACTGAGCATTCATACAAAAAAATGTGCCGGGGTCAGCCAAAGCTCCTTAAAGCAAACATCACGGCGGAGCGAAAGTCTGTAACTTGTAACCGAGCAACGGTACTTCCAGGTCAGCAGGAAAAAAAAAAAAGGCCACTTTTCAAGCCTGTTTAACTGCATGCCCCAGGACTCCCCACAGCAAAAGACCAGCGCGGCCTCCACATCTGTTGACAAAACAGTGTCAGACGTCGAGTGGAGGGCGTCGGGGATTGTGAACGGGTTCACGAATGAGGTCACGAGTGGATTTAGGCGGCAGTATGTAAATGACCCCTCCTATAGGATTTCAATGAGCACTAATCTGCCTGTGTGACCCAGTCTCGTCTCTGCCTCTACCCCCCGTTAACAAAGAGCCTCTGTCAGCAAGTTTACCTCTGCTGGGAGAGCGAGACAGAGAGCAGACACACACACACACACACACACACACACACACACACACACATGCATGCAAGAAATCTGTGTTTCCTGGTGTCTGTCATTAAATCAAAATAAACACAAAAACAGAAAAAAAAGATTTGTATAATCCATGCATGGGGGGGTTCTCCCATGTTGCATTGCACAGCTCAAACCTGTTTGTGTGTCTGCTGGTGCTGCCGTTATTGACAGAGAGGATATGAGAAGAGCAGAAGGGGAATGAGGGTGTGATCGTGTCATCGGACGTGCTTGTTTTCACTGGCCACAGATCAACAACAATGCGAGACAATGCGATGAGAGGCCTATAGACTTCTATAGGGACGCGGTCTATGGAGAGCAGAAGACACGGTCTCTTACCTTTGCGTGCAAGTTCCCCATCGGAGGTCACACCCAAAAGAAAGAGAAAAATGGACAAGATTAGTACATTTATTTTTTAAAAACAACACACATAATGCATGGATATTCATGATGGCTAAATTTAGAATTTAATGCAAAAGTGTTTCGACGTCTAAAAACATTCTTGTTGTGGGTGTGTGCCTGATAAATCCCTGCTTTGTGCCAAACTCCCAATTGCATCTAAATAATGAATCCCACCTTCTCTCAACTGCCCTGAACAAAAAAACAGAAAGAAACAATAGGAAAATAACATTCCTCCTTCCCTCCCACCCACTCTGTGGATAAGCGGCGTATCAGTAATAACTTCCTGCATGTGTGGAGACGGGGGGCTTGTCGTGCTCCGGGGGGCCTGAGCGGCACAAGCCACACTTCCCCTTTTTTTTTTTCGCAGCCGCCCTTTTGTTCCACCTTTCGGGGGGAGAAAAAAGGCGGACCAACGACTCCACTCGACCTCTGACCTTCAGTATACGTGACACACAGCCAGTAGCAGATTAGCAGCTGGGAGCCTGCGGGCATGGCAGGATGGGCTGAGCCAGGGTCCTCCTAAAGGACATGCCTGAGTGGGGGGGGGGGGGGGGGGCACAGGCTCAACACCACGCTTCAAACACCCACTCCATCTCCCACAACACACTGGGCTCTACTTCTTGAGCTTTGGCTTTTCCAGCGCTCACATGTGACATGTAAGATGGAAAGCGACCGAATCGCAGCACTTGGCCTACGTTACCTACTCGCCCGTCAATAAATGACAACCCATAAAGCTGTAACACGGCGGCAAAGGCCTGATCTCTGTCATCTGTCATTATGGTTACACCAGCGCGTCAGGATTCCTGTCACTGGGCTCCCTGTCCACAGTAGCAGCTCTCCTACATGTTTCCTTGGTAACCTATTACAGAAAATATGGCTTGGAAAATAGGAAAGATGCCAGACTTGACAGCCCGTAACGAGCTGGTTGTGAATGGGGTCAGGAGGGGCCTTTACTCTGAGCTATAGGGAATGTCAACATAAATATCAGGGGCTGTGTGCCCCCCTTTCAGGAGGGGAACAGCACCCCGGTAGAAAAATGTATTCGAGCAAGTGTTGGTGCGGCGTTAATGAGAGAACACAGCAGAGATGTCTGCATGAATGACAGAAGATTCTGGGATGGCAGCTTGCAAACTGCGTGTCAACTCAAGGCCTCGCCAAAGAAAGAAAAAGAAAAACTCGGCCACACTTCTGGTGTTTTACATCCCAGGGCTGTTTCCATCTCCTGGGGGGGGGGCGGAGTGCTGACTCAACAGGAAGTGTCCTTGGCAAGGACTCGCGCGGCCTTTAATCAGCAGCTGGACTACAGCAAAAAGAGGTTACATACTGAACGCCATCGGTGCTTTAACACTTACGGGAAAACAGGAAAAATGAACTCCGGTCGAGGCACCCCCCCCAAAAATAGCTTTTTTCCTGTCTGGCGAGGAGATACGTTTTTATAGCAGCGAACGGAGTCGGACAGGGAGACAGGACGACACTGTCGGCTCATTCATCTCCAAAGTCACTCTGCAAAAACACTGATGCCACAACCGTTTCATCTGACTATTTTTGTCGATCTTGAATAGATTACGTAAGACCAATCCAGAGAGCCCCTGCGGCAAAGTACTTTAGGACACTCACGGATACGGAGCTTCATCTGCTCTAATCACACAGCAGTCGCAGATGAGGATGCAGCTAGAAGGCCTGTGACACAGCAGCCGTTACAAAGAGGCCAAAACGACAAAAAAAATTAAACCTGTTGCTGGGAACCAGCCCACAAATTGCAAATATTCCATTCCTGTAAGCTATTACAACCTTAAATAAAGATTTAGTGGGAATTTTCATTTAAAACACCATGAACTCGCACCTACAGCATTTATTTGAATTGCATTGTCTGAGAAATTACTTGCGGTTAGCAGGAATTTGCATCCTTCAGTGGATTGTTGTAGAGGTTGAGGGGATACACGCAAACAAAATGCATGTATCCTACAGGCAAATAAACGCTGCCTAATGGACCACATGCTCTGATTGACAGGTGGATGCAATGATGCTATTGGTTGAAATTGCTCAAGATGGCGAATGTCATGTCAAAATGTGTTTTACAGGAAGCAAATGTGATAATTTTGATATAAAAAAATGATAAAGAAAGGTTTGTTTCATACTAGTTTTTGCAAATATAGTGAATAATACCATTAGGGCTTCTATAGCACATTGTTGGTGTTGTGCAGAGCATTTGTACCTGCCTCGCTGGTCTAACTCAGACCTCATCCAATCTAAGTGTAGATTTAGATGAGGTGTGGGAACCATCCATTAATTTGTTCATATTGAAGGCCTGGATTATGGAATCCAAGATTTATTTAAACATACCCAATGCAACAAAGTACTGATGACGATGACCCATTTTAATATAATGAATTCACTTATTATTCAACTCCTTGAAGCAAGATATACATACATGCAATTTACATAAGCATGTGTAGTAACAGTAATATCAGCAAATGCTGCAAGTGTTCATACAAAATTTTGTATCTGGCATTCAAGTTGCAGGAAATTCAAGTGTCTCCTGCCACCGGTTAACGTGAGCAACAGCAGATACAGTACCACGCGACAAAGGAGACACAGAAAAGGAGCAACAAAGACGAGTGCCGACGGAACTGTAATTGAGTTTAGGCAGAAAGGCCCACGCCTGGCAGGCTACCACTTTAAAACAAACAGTACGACAGACAGCAACACAGTATGGGAAACCTTCTAAATCCGTCGCCTCGGTTTGTATGAACAGCGTGACTGGAATAAACAGCCGTCTGAGTGTCAGCCTCCGAGGGCTTAATACCATTTTCATAACAAAAGCCCCCTTTAGCCTCTTCACACGTGGAGAGGGTTCATCATCAATATCCTGATTGGGATTACAGGCGGAGCGGCGTGCTAATCAACAATAAGGACACTCGAGCTTCGTGCGCTCTGTTGTGATTTGGAAGGATAATGATGGCAGAAACGAGCCCCTCCACAGCTTTGATTTCTAGACAAACATATTAAAGGCGTAAGATGACCTTACATATACGGATGGATGACATGTGTGTGTTCTACAACAATACACGGCCGGTGGTGGGAAAAGGGGAGGACGAGGTGACGGGTTCCGTGTTGTGCAGGTGTGTCGCCCCCTTCCCGGCAACACATGCCCTCCTCACTCTATCATTTTGCACACAAAAGGCCAAACCAGAACCTCCATTTCAAGTCAAATATAATGGCCACTTTACATAACAATTGATATGAGCCGAGCAGCGGGATTCCTGCATGACAATGAAGGCAGCCTCCGCACATGATCGCCACCCTCCACTTCCACGGCTGCATTGTACCCGACTTCGCCAACAAGCCAAAAGTACGGCTGCCGATGGGGATAACGGTTGGCAAGATGGGAAAGTTGGAAAACACTACATTTTAAATATCTAATGCACCAGAACATAAAGCTAGTTAATAGCAGAGTGACACACCCAAGTATTTAGGGTTCCACCACATGACATTTTTGACACTGTCCCCTGAAGCGAGCCATACTTGTTCCCCTCGGGGTTCCCCAGGATTATTTCAGGGCATCTACTGCAGGAATACGGAGGAGAAGCAGACGGGAGGCTGCTTGCTCCGAGGGGAAGGAGGGGGGATCAGGGCGCTCCACCGTTCCATAAACGGACTGGACAGGGATCGGGGCTAAAGGGCTGCAGGGGATGCTGGGAGGAGAAGCGCCATCCTGCAGCCCATTGTTCCGGACTGACAGTGGAGAAGAAGAAAAGAAAAAAAAAATCCCAGATCCAGACCATGGACAAAGCTAAGCGACCATAACAGAGACACGTATTACCATCTATATACATACAGTCGGCGAACACAATGCGGTTTGCCTGAGAGACGCTCAACGCCGAGCTTTCCCACTCCCTGTCAGATGAGGATTTACAAGGTTCTTGTACTTGAACGCCCCATGAAATGAAAAGGACCGATCAAATGTGAGAATTTGAATTAGATCCCTCTTTAAACTGCTTGCATGCATGCACTACTATAAAGGTATGATGATTTGATTGATGCCTTTCATCAGGACGATGCTTCTTGAGACGGGGGAGTTCGATTCGTAGCTGAAGCAATGACGTTTGGCTCCCACTCGCGTTCCTGGCACCGAGCAATCCTCGCAAATTAGCAACGTGGCTATCAGTTTCACAGTTAGCTTCACATCTAGGCAAACACGGCGATGACACTGCGTTGATCATTTACTGAACCGGTCACACATAAATACTTTGGGCCAATACTTAATTTGAAAAATGTTTTATTCGCCAATACTAATGCTTTTACTGTTTAAATTTACTGTGCTATTTTCTCTCAGGAGTCCAAAGCTGTACATTGACATTCTCTTGAAACAGTCTCTCTGTCAATCCAGCTCCATCCCCGCTGACCTTTCTCTGTATCCGTTTTTTTGTTTTTTCATTGTCTGTCTAAAAACTGCCTGTTAGTCTTTATCCCGCCTCTGTGCTGGCCTGACGGGTCTGTCAGTCTGTCTATTATTTGTGTTTCAGCCTTTTTTTCCTTTTCCCTGCGAGAATGAGGGAAAACCAAGTGAAGAGCAGAGAAAAATTCCTAACGCATGACCCCCCCCCCCCCCCCCCCGCCTCCAGCCTGTTGGGGCTTGGACGGTGAGCTGTCAGTCTCAGGAACCTTGTGGAGTTACGGCGAGGAGGTGATTCACCAGATTAATAACCCCCCCCCCCACCACCACCACCACCACCACCAAAGCCAGATCATCGCACATTAGGGGCAGAAAATCAGCAAACGGTTAGTTTGTAGGGTAATCCGGCCTGGAAGTTTTGAGCCAAAGCCTGCAAAACTGTTCTGAGCGATAACGTGTTAGTTTCCCCTGATATAAACAAATATATTCAAATACTCATGATGAGCCTCTGTCATTTTAATACTTATAGAAAGCCCCCAATGTCAATAATGAACGTGGACAAAGCCAAATTAGAAATGTGTCACTCTCACATCAGGCGGTGTCCTTCAGTGAGTCACACCAGGCCAGCTGCAGCTAAGACAAGCTTTCTGATGGAAGGGTTTACGAAGGGGGCCGAATTTAATCAAGGCAAGCTTCCTGATTACTTTGTTCACACATTCAACTTCAGCCAAAACTTCAGTACCGAGCACAACGTCATGTCTGAAACTGATGTGAGGTCGCAATGATCTGAGATGCTTTGGACTGAGGCGCCTGGTCGACACGGTCATCCTAAAGAATGCAACAGGGCCAGGAAAAGACACTATGCATATAGTGATTTGTCTGAGAGACTTTCCTTCAGAAGGAATTCTCGAGCACTATTAAAGTAAACAGAGGTCGGTTTGGCACGGTAGTGGTTGAAAGATCTGCTGACATCAAATTTGTGGTTTTGCGGTTCACCCACAGCAGATGAAGCTGCAGCAACTCAGACACTGACAAAGAATGACCTTAGATGGCTATAGTATGTGATCATCCAAAGAAGAAGGAAAAAAAGTGTATGAGCATGGATAGTGATAGTATACTCTGAAGGCTACAGACTTAGAGCAATACTCTCATGCACAGACAAAGCTGACAAATGTAAAACACTAAGTGCAATGTTTCCCTGGTATATGGTCTCATGGATTCGCTGACCGGCTGTAAGTTTAGGGAAGTCTAGAATGGCTGCATTGAATAGTACGTTACAAGGTTAACCCAAACAAAAACAAACATGACCAGACCTCTCGTTGCAGAAGTCGCAGAACTCCAACCCTACCGAAGCTTCACGAATGTGGGATTCAGATTTGAAGCCCCAAAAGACAACTAAGGACAACATTTTTAGGAGAGCCTCTCTGATCTCAGCCCGCGTTCTTATTCACTCCTGCATGAAGCAGAGTGGCAGGAAATTAACATTTAATGAATAGAAGATTTCACTCTGACATGTATAGAGGTCAAAAAGCAGCAATTAGCGTGTTGAACTCTCGTCTTCTACACTGACCCACTGATGATGAGTTTGACTCACCGGAAACAGCCCAATTCAGACAGAAGCACTAGTCTGATTAACCTTTAGAATTTAAAGGAAATATATAATGCATCATGTGATTTTCACATTGTTATGTGGTTAATATGTGCATGTCTATGTTAATGTCAACGGTCCAAAACATGGTACAAGATTGTTAAAATGCCGTCTAAAAGTTAAAAAGCCCATGGTTCAACCTGATCTGAGGACCCATTTTGCTTAAATATTTACAGATGTGTTTTAAACATTTCCCATTTTGAGGAACAAGAGATTGAACTAATATTACTGCCATGGTTAATGTATCATCTGGAACCACCAAAGGTCTGCAGAGGAGGCGAAGCTACCAGGATCCGGCCAATCAGAACAGAGAGGGCTCATCGGGCAGGCCGTAACTAGACAAGACAGTTCAGGCCTGTTTCGGACATTAGAGGAATATGATGCAGACCTGGAAATGCGCATGTCCCCTCTAATTTCTTGTACTGTTTTCTGCATGTTATGTGTCCAAAAAACTCTGAACCACAGAGTCGTTCTGTCACGATCCAACATAATATCTGCCGTTGTTCCATTTTACAATAAGCACCTGTCAAAGTCTAATCACTCAATTAGTATTATTTAAAAAAAAAAAACATTTGATCCATTGTGTTCACTTGCACGGAGACACAGAACACACAACATTCCTGCCGAATTTGCTGGAATCCAAAAATGTTTTTGCAAACGCGTCAGCTATTAGAGGCGGCGAAACCGCACGAGGCAAAAAAAGTACACAGATGAAACGCTGACGATGCTTCTATCAAACAGCGAGCGTGATACCCGGTATGTGTGCAAGTGTGTTCTTTTTTTTTTTTTGCGTGGGCGTGTTTGAGGAATGTAGTAACTGCCAGGTAATTAGGGTTCAGGTTCAGGTATGCGGAGCCGCGGGGAGGCCGGGGAGAGACAGACACTCTGCGGGTTTCAGTATGGCTTAATCCCCTGCCAGGAACAGCCACTACAAAAGCACTCAGGTAGGGACATATCGACATTGGTGTGGTCTCGCTGATCAAAGCTTTCAGCACAGCCCTGCCCCCCATGCCTTGGAAATGGACCAATTAGGTGCAGGGAGGGAGGGGTTGAGTTGAGCGGGTTGGTTGTGCTGTGTTCCACACACCTCGCTGGCAGCAGCTTCAGACATGGTAATTATACACACTCACACTGTCTCTCCAACACTCATGCTCACTGCTATCATGCGGCACTCATCTCCTCACACCCCGACATTATATTCCTTAAACACAGTCCAAAATATTATGGACTAACATGCGCCGAAGTGTAGCTACACGCAGGGCAATTAAACCCGCGCTGCAGCGGTGCTTCAGCTCCACCAGAAGTGCTCGGTGCCGTCAGAAGTTCGCTGCCAGGTTGCAGGTAATGTGTCACAAAACCTGGCAAGCGTCATTGTTAATTCGTAACGGCATCTTCATAGGAGAGAGGATTATTTCATCTCGTCGGGGCAGAGTCTGAAAGCACGGCTTAAGGAAAAATGTGCTTTGTCAGAAGAGTTCTCCTCATGAGAAGTCGCTGACAACTGTCTTTTGTCCCCCTCTCTCTCTTGCACACAAGGCAGATAAGCAGCGCACAAACAACGGAAAATGATGTTCAACTGTTCTGTTTGTCCCTGTGGCGACTTTTTAATAAAGACTCTTTAGTGCCTGACCTGCCGGCTCATGGGGGGTGGGTGTGGGAGTTGGAAGTAATTAGCCTCGAACCGCGGGTCACTCATGACCACCTAAGGCCCTACGACGAAATCAATCCCCGATGATGAGTGACGGCACGCACGCCAGCGCCGCTCACCACGCAACAATGGACGGCTGTGTACTCGCAACAACTCCGCCGGTTTTTATGAGAAAATGTAATGATCCCCTCCAGAGTAATCACCGCGAGCCCTGTAATGAGCGCGCTAGACAGAGACGTAACGAGAGAGAGAGAGAGAGAGAGAGAGAGGGGGGGAAACATGTGCTGATGTGTTGATTTGCAAGTGTGTTTGCAATCTGGATCCTGACACAGACAGATGCTCGGCCCTGCTCTCTTGTCACTCTCCATCCTGGTGGGGCACTTGATATCTTCATTACCTCCACCGTTCCATAGTCGGGCTGCATGCTACCAGGATAAAAAAAAAAAAAACTGACATTGCAATATCTCTATTTCTACAATATATATTGTGAGGAGGGAGCCATCAGTCCACCTGGGCAAAAGGTCTAAGTGATTAATGCTCAGTAACAAGAGGCTAATTATACTCGCTAAGTCGGGGGGATAGTCCCTAGATACCACCTACCGATCGAGTAGCGGTTTCTAAATGAAAGATGGTTGCCTGGATAGTGGCAAGAACAGCTGCAAAAAAAAAAAAAAAACTACAGGGGGTCAAACTCAGGCCCTGGAGGGCCGGTGTTGGTGCGGGTTTTTGTTCCAACCAAGCAGTAACACACCTGATTCTACTAGTCATCCACTAGAGTCCTTGCAAGGACAATCATTAGTGGATTTGATTTGGTTCTGCCATGCAGGTTTTTTTTAAACTCTCTAAATGTTTCCATCTAGTCTGACCAACAAAAGCCAGGATGTTGTCTTCAGTCTGTAGTCGATCGAAGCGTCCAGAGACCGACTTGTGAGTCTTTACGTAGCCTTCACACACCAACTTGGCTATTTATTCACCGACAAATACTCTATACTGTGCATAAACTGTGCTTCTACTCTCACAGCTATAAGCCAACAATGGCGGCGCGGACCAGCCTCGTAACTTTTAAGCAGCCCCGGAAAAAAAAAAAAAAAAAAAAAAAAAAGCAGGGCGCCGCTGATAACAGAAATACACACTCCAAAAGCCACTTTGCCGGCTAACGCCTGCCGTTTGCAGCCGCGCGACATTATCCGTGGCAGAAGCATGCGTGTTCATGGAGGGATGATACGGACGCTATGCACACACAGCAATCAGTTCGCCATGTGCCGTAGAGAAAGGCTCGACCGCTGCTATTAAGGAATTTCTAGAAGTTATGGCTCACAGTGAAGGCCAGCAGCTGTAAACGTGCATTGCTTTCATGAGCACTATATATATATATAGCCGGTGATGAAATGTGTAGAACATGTTTACGGCAGCGCCTGCACGTGAAAATTAATCAGCTTTTTTCTGTGCACTGAACCATAAAATATAGGCTTGAATTCAATTCTCCCATGCCAAACATAATTTAGTATTGAAATAATGCAACTATAACAATAACTAATGCAATCCTGCACCTTAAAACACTAAATCAGCTCTTAGTTAGTCTTATCTAATGGGGTCATTCCTGAAGCATATAGTATGTGGTCATGTAGACAGGCTGTCTGGAAGCTGCTGGAACCCCGGACTAGAATAGCTCTGATAATGTATCTGTCATGAATGTGTGTCATCAGGACCTGTTCTCCAGCAAACTGTGGAAAATGAAATAGCTATGCTGACTGCTTGGCCCGCTTTAAACTGGAACCATGACCGCATAACTGAAGTGATGCACATGCTGTACCGCATGTATGTTTAGATGTTTGAATACAATATATCTCCAAAGGCTAGAGGAGAGACATTTATACTGCCATGAGCATAAATTCCATTATTCTTTCCTGGACTAAATGTCTAAATGTTGAGATTATCACCGCCTGACAGCGCTGATTAATAAACGGAGAGTTATGTTGAATTGTAAATTTAAGCTCTGTGAAATGTCATCTTTTTCTAACCAAGTTCAGATGTCCAGAGAGCAGAGGCGGCCCTGAAAACCAGCTGATCATATGAGAAAACAGCAAAAGTGGGAACGAGCACCTCTCACCCCTTTTCTGCTGAAATGAGAAGGCCAGCTGCAAGCGCAGAATACACGCTGCTTTCCCACGTTTTGCGCATGCTCCCGAGAGATGTGTGGTCTATCTGAGGGGAGAGACAGACAGGAAGTGCTTCACAAAAAAACACATCCAGTAAATAGATCTGTGATAGCACTAAAATATTAGACTTACAGGAATTGCGGATGATTTCACACGTTTTTTTGTTTCGACTAAGGGGGAAAAGTGATCACACTCCATTGTCTCATATCCTGGAGACAGTAAACTGCATAAAATATGAGCTACATTCGACACTCACCCTGTGAACCACAAGGTTGCACGGTCCATTTCATTGTCTCAGCTGAGGTCCTTCCAGCAGGTCAAAAGAGAGTGGGGTCAAAGGTCAATGTATCAGCCATCAGGCCTCACCACTTCCAGATGCTCTCCAAAGATCTAAATGCTGATACTTGTAGTTTATACTTAAAGATGGCTTTAAAAGGCTTTAAACACAGGTTTTTTACAAGAAGAACCACCATAATTTTTTTTTTTTGTGCATCAGATGGGAACGTGATCCATCGCGCTTTAGGGCTCCACACAAACACAGTCCTCTACAGAGCGAATGGCAGCCCACTTTGCCAATTGACTTTCTCTATCCTTTCAGGACAATAGAGCCAGCCATTGACTCCTTTATGACTTCCCCCTTTATGAGTCCTTGGCTGATTATGCCTTTAAGGAGCCCTTAATAAAGACTAAGCAAACAGAGGTTTTCAGCTGAACACATGGGAAAACTCGGGGCCTGTTGTTGAAGGCTTTCTCTCCCTCCTTATGGCACTAAGCCAGCCCTATAAGCACGGGACAAAGACGGAGAGGTTATTTGCCAAAAAACATAGGCTAAATCAAAAGCTCTTGAAAAGCTTTTACTGGAGTGCTCCACCGAGGCAAAGAAAAAGCTCTTCGTTTAGGGAAAAGAGGCATGTAACAAGATAAAATAATGACTTTGGGTTCAAGTATTTTTCATTTTGCAACAACATGCACTGCGTGCACGTGTAGCGGAAAACAGAATGGAATAAAAACAACATACAGCAGTTGGACTATAAATCTGTGCCACTACGTTGTTTTGAGTCTAATTCCATCTCTGCTTCTTCCTGTGTTTGGGCCGTCGGCCTGGGAGTGTGCCGACTTTTGGCCGCACTGCAGTGGAAAAAAGGTGCGATGACTTTCGAACGCTTTATATATCTTCTTTAACTGGGACAGCTCAGGGAAATTTTAGAGGGTAAAAACTGCTCAAAACCATTGTTCACGCCAAGCCTTGGCAGTTGTCCATTCAAGCCCGGGGGCCCTCTCGCAACCACAGTCGGCCAACAAAGGGTCATCAAACGCAAAGCTCATTTCCTGGTCGGTGAGCGCGCGGGGATATTAGATAAGTGAGGTGAGTGCCTGGCTTGTAAGGTGGTGAACTTCCTCATAACACGGCTCATAACACAGTCAATTAAAAGCGTGCCCTTCCTTCTGCTTACCTCCCTGACAGACATGACACCTCCACTGCATTTCTTACATTCCTAGGTCCAGTTAAGCTGCAGGCCGCCCATGATTCCCACCCACCGCATTTAGTCAGCTGTTCGGTTGGTTGGGGGGGATCAGGGATAAAAAGGCCTTTTAGCACCTAAGGTTGTCAACCCTGCAGCCAATCGCCTACCAAACCAGTAAAAACAATCTGCCCATCTATTTACAAGCCTTTCCCTCCTCGCATGACACCCCCTGTTTGTATCGGCCACCCTCGGCACAATGCTGGACACTTGCCTCTGCGGTCTCTTTTCAATGGACGGAAATTGGGAATGCAAAACAGGCCAGTAGTGAAAGGACATGTGGCTCCATCAGCCCCCATTGAAACAATGGAGAATCTCCCAGTGTTTAGTTTCTACTTCCCCCCCCCCCCGACACGCTAACAATGAGGCGTTATTATGACTGACTGTCTGCCGTGTCCAACGCCGGTGTGGGGATGAAACCAGGATGACAGAACATCCTTGCATACAGAGGAGTTCGCTGCTGGGTTGAGGTATTAGAAAAAAAAAAGAAAATTCTCTGATAAGATGAAGATTCTCATGGAGTATCAAAAAGATAGTGACAGGTACAGGCTTTGCATAGTATCCCTGTTTAACAACGACAAAACTCTCACATGCAATGCAACCGATGTTCTGCAGAAGTCGCTTCGTTTTTCGATAAATCTGTGCATATGAAAAAGCAACAACTTTTATGTGGGGAAAACTGGGCAGACTATGTTGCGTTTGCTCGCGTGTCTACCAAGAGAACAACCCAGTCACCAGAAGGAAACGCTGAGACTTTACATTGCTGCAAACCACAGATGCCTTGAATGTCAATGGTTCATACGTGTCACGTCAATGTTTTTTTGATATGCAAATATTTTCAAAATACTGTTTTATGGTGTGACAACACTGTGGTTTAGGTGTGGTTAGGTTTAGGCACAACAAACACTTGGTTAGGGTTTGGAAAAAAAACATCATGGTTTGGGTTAAAATGACCCATTAAAATTTCTGGTTGAATGCCCAAAAATGACGGGACGAATGTCCCAGTTGAAAAATGCCTGACATGGTAAAATGACCACTTATTACAGTGGTGTCCAACAGGCCTCAGCTGCAACTTTCTCCAACCCCAGTCCATGAAACACGGCATTAAGTCATCCACCCAACCCTCCTCCTGCTGCTGCTGCTGCTCGGGGAAAAGTGAAATTCAAGAGGAACGTCGTCTGAACTACGTCACCACTTGGGAGACGTTGACGTCCGACGTATCCGTGGTTTGCGGAAATGTAAACTGTCAACGTTTCCCCGCCTTGTGACTGGGCTGCGAAAGAATGATGTTATGATGGCGAGCACGCAGCCAAAGCAAAGAATAGAATCATGCATATGTGGATTCTTTAAAGCCGGACAAATCTCAAAATGTCTTCAACTCTCATCAGATCAGCGGTTATCAAAATGTCCAGTTTTCTTCACCTCTCACTATAGGTATCCCATTTCATTTATGAATACCCAATGGATGGGGATATCATTGCAGCCAATGGCTGCAGGGCATTGAACAAGAGGCAAACAGGCTACACTGCCCATATTGTTCCCTGATGAGAGATCGAGAAATGTGCAACTTGTAGCCCAAGTGTTTGTTTATATCAAATAACTCTCAGACAAGGAGTCTCTGTAGCCGTGAGAAAGATCCCAAGTATTTATTACACCCAGCAGAGCCCTTTCAGAGAATTGTTTAATCACGGGTTGTCTTACAAGACGTTATTCAGCAAACGCTAAGAGAGGTTTTCCTGAACGCTGCCGCTTACTTACATTGACTACGTGCTTTGCATAATGACAAACAATGGAGACAAAGCTCGGCACAGAGATGAACAAAGGGCTGGCGGACTGTAGTCCCTGAAAAATCCCTGCGTACCGAAAGCACAGAGGACAGTTTAAATGCGGATGGAGAGCTTGGTTATGCTATACAATGAAACGTCCCCCGAGACTTGACATTGTGCGGCCTGTAATTGCCCCGAGTCTGCCGGCTCTCGTCTCAGTCGCCGCTGTTGGTGACATTTCATCTCAAGGGTAGCGAGAGGAGAGATATCCAGCAGACCAATCACGGCCCAGTTAGCCAAACCTCCATTAGCTGGTCACAGCTCCATTTCTTTACACCCCTTGCACTCCTCCTGGGGAGAAAAGCACTGGGCTGGAGCCAATTCAAAACTACAGGGTTAGATGCACACACAAATATACACAGACACACACACACACACACACACACACACACAATGAAGAGTGAGAGACAGAGAAGGACCTTGACCTGCTCATCCCCCCTCCAAAGACTCAATGCCAAAGCTTTGGCTCGAAATAAATACAGCCTTCAAAAAAGGAGAGATAATTTAACCCTCTGGAACCAACACTTTGTTTTAGCGCTGGTTTGACAGATAATCCCACACAAATCCATAATCTCTGTGCTGTTCAGCAGCAGAAATACACACAGAAGATAGATGTAAAAGGACTGTATTTCTAGTCATTTAGACCACTCAAAGCACTTTACACTACGAGTGCATTCACCCATTCACACACTGATGGCGATCGCTGACATACAAGGTGCCGTCCACACCATCAGGAAGCTCGGCATTCAAACGCATTCATACAGCACATGGCGCAGCTGTCAGAGGCTAAGTATCCTGCCCAAGGCCACGTCGAGATGGAGCTGAAAAGAGGAAGTGCCGATCCTCCAACCATTGGATGGGACGGCCGCTCTACCCCTGAGACACACATGCAGGGCTGTAACCAGGATTGCAGAAATGCTAATAGTTAAATCCTGCCCCTTTTGCCAAAGACTTTAGTTTAAAAGCATGCATTTTTATATATATTTTGGGGCGTGGAGAAAAAACAAGGTGAGTGAGAATGATGCAACAGAGGTCCTGCTAAAGTCGTGGTTCATGCTAGGTGTCTTAACCGCAAAGCAGTAATCATCTCCTGCAGGGCTAAGCTGGCGTGTGTATCTGCAGCTAGAGTCACCCACTATGACCCGTCAGTCGAACATTTACGACTGCATGCTCATGGAGTGTTTATGGCCGCAGATGACTCACAATAGTTGGAAAAACCTCTGTAACGCCACTGACCGCTGACTCTGCATCACCTGAGCCCGTTTTCTCTGATTACACCTTGACAATGTAACCTGCGCGTCGTTCCATTACTCCCATGCATACACGGCCTGCCCCGCACTTCCTGTTCCTCCACCCACATGCCCCCAGACACACTTGGCGGAGATCTGCACTCTACCAAGAGCACTCTTCAAGATAATTCCTGAGTCAATGAGCGCCAAGGCATTCCTGCATTTGCATAACCAGCTACCACACAATGTTCACATTCTGCTATTATAAACGCTGGTGTGCTTACCAGCTAACAGGCCCCCAGTCACATTAGAATGTTATTACTGAATGTTAAAATGCTGTGTCATTTTTTTTTTTTTTAACTTTGCAGTCAAACTGCATTAGAACTACAGAGGACACAACCCCTGCCTCCTCACTCGTCAGTATGACTCAGACACTTCTGAAGAAAGGTCACCACCGGTTCTGTGAAAACAAGAGGCCCTCTCAGACTGGGTCCTCACAGGACTGCAGCAGCTTTCCCAGCAGGCCGCTCTTCATTTACCGCCCGTTGCCTATTCATCACAGCAAACACGCCGGGCCCGTGTATGTGGTCCTGGTGGATCCAGCCACACACACTGGATGTGATGACACGGCACCGGACAGGTGAGGTAGCAGCAGATTAATAATCTTAATAAACCCCCTCGCTACTCTACGGTAATCACAGACAGGGTGAGCGCTCCTCAGGATCGCAGCTCACTGACCTCCAACTCAGACATCATCACCCCGGCCTTCACCTTAAGCGTCCTGCCTCATCTCGATGACGAATACGTCAGAGGAACGCGATCGTTACACGAGATGGACTCTACCCACTTGGACTGACGCCGTGCTCTCCATCTGAATGATGGATGATGACGAGCAGGTGACAGCAGCTTTTTTGCCATGAGAAAACCCAACCTCTGGCATATTGGGGGTAAAACAAACCAACTTTGGAAGTCGTTGAATCAATGTCCATTCATAAAACTGCATTTTTTCAAATAATGTGAAATTGATTGCCAAACAATGGGGAATTTCACAATGTTGTTCAATTTCTCATGGGTCAATAATAAAAGTGAATATGATGCACGCAACCAGGATGTGGGCTCTGTGTAAGTTAAATCAAGCTATTAAACACTGATAGTCCATAGTGTGAGAAGCTCTGCCCTCATTCCTGTGTGCCATGAGGCAGGTGCTGCGCCCCCACATGTTCCCTACCTTATTGGAGTAGGGCGGCCTGGCCAGGTTGATGCCATCTCTGATGAGTTTATCCCTGATCATGATCTTCAGCTTCAGCTTGGGGTAAACCACCAGCTCCCTCCTGTTGCCCAGCGTCAGGTTCCTCTGTGCGCCCATGTAGCCACCGTTGCGCCCGACGCGCTCGCTGTTGGGCTCGGTCCAGGACTTGGATCCGCGCAGTCTGGACTCATACTGGTCCACCATGTGACCGGTGTACACCTCGGCGGCGGGGGGCATCGGCTCCAGGGTGAAGTACAGTCCACTGGCCGTCTCCTTGGCGTCCTCCTTCAGCCGCCGGACCGCGTCGTGGATCCTCTGCCGGTGGTGCGGGATGTAGACGCCGATGGCGTCCAGGTCCGGGTCCCCGATCTGTTTGCACACCTCCAGGTCGTCGTAGCCATTGTCCACGAAGGGCTCCACGTACTGGGCCAGCTGGAGCGTCTTCAGCCACTCGTAGACGATGACAGGTCCGTTGCTTGTCATGTTGGCACAACTCGATGAGAAGGGTGAGAGGGGGGAAGACGCTGAAAGTGATGCTTACTTCCCCGTTCGGCGTCTCATCATAAGCTCGCGTACAACGTTCCCCCGAGTTGGGAGGAAAAGTGGATGTAACAGGATTAAACAAGTGTTGGGTTAACCATGACGGGAAACAACACAGGTTTGCTGTGAAACACCCACGTTGGAAAAAAAAGGAGCTCTATCCGTCACACCTGTCAATATTCACGGACGCAGATCGCTTCACTTTCGCGTCGGAAAAAAATCCCAAAATGTCATTTTCTGCGCCCCCCGATCCTCGCCCACACACACTCACACTCACACACACTCACATACACACACAGCCGACAACAACGCCCCCCCACCACCACCAAAAAACAAGCAGAAAAGCATTTGCCTCAAACTGTTGTCATTCAAAGAGCTGCTCGACCGGATTCCGTCCGTTACGCGTGTAAACAGCTGCGATCCTTTCAAAAAAACAATAAGTCCAAACGGTAGACGCGTGGGAGAGATAAATCCAATAATCGTTGCTCTTGTTTTTTCACCCAAAGATTGACAGAAAGTCTCCGACGGGTTTGTGTTTCCTTTTTTTTTCGTCTACGCGTCGTCCGCGTCCTGCAGCGGCGCGTCAGGATCTGCTGGAGCCGCAGCCTGGAGCCGACACGCTCAGCGCCGCTGCCCCGGCGTGCACGCCCCCCCGAATCTCACTGTGCCCATTTAAAAATAGTGATGCGAGTGCTCCCTCTCTCCCTCTCCCTCTCTCTCTCTTTATCCTGCAACTTGTCACGCAGCGTCGGTGCCGACTCGTCCAAAGTTGGGCTGCAGCACAGCTCATGTGAATCTCTGAGCTGCTGGTTTGTGTCACATTATCAAACCTCCACACGCTGCGATTTTCGTGCATGCACCCTCTCTCTCTCCCTTTCTCTCTCTCTCTCTGTCATTCAGCAGTTCCACGTGTTGGTTCCCCCTAGCGCGCACCAGCGCCCTCTACATGCTGCCCGGTGGAACTGGAGGGTTTTCGTCGCACCGCAGCTGATGTAACATGAGAGCCGTATAGGCGTAGAAAGCGGGACGTCTCCGCACGTCTCCTCCGACTCATCGCCTCATCACGCAGGCCGGAGACGAGTCAAGCTGTCCGGGAACAGAGGGAGGGAGAATACCGGTGTGTGGATGAGAGCTGTGCGCTCCGTGCGAACGGATGCCAGGCGCGCCCGTGCTGATGCATGCTTTATTAAATGCGAGCTGACAGCTTGTTAGGGGTCAGTTTGATACGATCACCATCTCGGCTCTGGGCTGGAAGTGATTTGCCTCGGCCCATTATGACATGAGGCAGGGTGGGTGGGGGGGTGGGAGAGAGTGGGGAAGCATAGCAAGCAGCAAAAACAGAAAATGCATGTCAGTATGTCAGAAAGAAGAGGGTCAGGGTTCCCTGAGATATGGACCTGTCATCCCAGCTGCTCACAAATTCTCATCTTTTGTAAAAAAAACTAAAATAAATAGTCTGTGTGATCGACAGCAACGGGAGAGTTAAACCCGCTCATATGATAGAACTTAATAAATGCACTAATTAATATTCAGGCGCAAATAAACCGCACGTATCTGCGTTTATGGGAATATAAACACAGCATGTGTCATGTTTGTGGACACAGCTAAGCAAACAGCGTAAGGAAAAAAAAAAAAAAAAGGAATCATATGGAAACATTTAGCTCTGGTATATTGGTAAAACGTGAAATTTTAACAACAGCAGAAATGTGCCAGAGAGAAAATGGGCTCTGATTACATTGGGCGTTTACAGACGCGACATTTAAAAACTCCTAAAAGTTGAGGTTCAATATTTGTTCCGGGCCGCAAGCACCTCCAGCTCTGCCCCCCCCTACGTTTTGGGCAAAGTCATATCATTATATCTGTTACAGGAGCAAGGGATTATGGGAGCGGAGTGACAGATGGAAACGGGGGAAGCCTGGCGCGCTCGCACAGCCGCGCGCCGCCAGTGCCAGGACCGCTGCGTTTTCCACCTCGCTGCCCCCGAGGCCGACGGCGAGTGGCCGGCGGGAGCCTCGCAGAGGGGGCGAGGGCGCGCGGCGGCCGCGCACCGGGGTCTCTCTGTTCGCCACGTGGAGGACACGCGGGTGGGGGCCGTTTGCGACAAGGCGTGTCCGACACCGTGCACGCAGTAATGATGCTGACCTATCAGTGGCGAATCACGGTTGGCAAGATGAGCAAATCAAAAAGTACAGTTTAAGAACTGAAAAAGAATCGACCTATGATATTAAACCAGTTGATAGCATGTGATAGTCAAACTATCTAGTGCCATTTTTTCATTGTGCCAACTACTCATTATCATTTCAACTAAGCATTATTGTTTTGCAGATTGCAGATTCATACAAGATCTCGCTTTATTTGAATTAGTTTTGACTAAGGACTAATTAAATAATGTTCAGCCCAAACAGAAAATAGCGTCCTTCTTATATAAACGTGGCAGATGTTTAATTCGTAGCGCTCGCGTGGTGTTGATATACTGTACTACACGGTTGTGGAGCTGGCAGTATATTGTTGCTGTGTAGCGACATAAAAAGGCAATCTCTGTCCATTCCAGGCAGTAGACCCATTGCTCTTCACCACTCAATGTAGCGCGTTGCCCCGGAGCCACAGAACTGCTGCCACATCAATAAAACCTCAATAACCATCCCTTAATAAAATCTGAAATAGGGAGCCCGGAGCATTAGGGCTGGTAAATATGAATATGTGGCGGTAGCAGTGCACATTAGCCCCGGCGCTAGTAAATATGTATAGGCCGCTGATTGGAAGAGTGCGACCGTGGCAGGTTTGAGGAGGGGGAGAAAGAGAAGCTCCGGCAGACACGGCTGAAAGGGAGACGGAGACAATAGCGGCTCCGCTGACAGCCGGGCTTTCTCTATGCTAATAGTCCCCCAGAACCGCGACCCGGGTCTCAGACGGTGGGGATTTCTCAGCGCGGCGAAATTTTCTGAGTCTCGTCGGCTTCAGAACGTCTAGGGTTGCACCTTTTCAAGACCTCAATTTTAGAATCCTGTGAAGCAGAGAATAGCTTCTGTCCACCTAGATGCGAAAGGCGCCGCGGAGGTCATGGATGTTGGGTTTCTGGGTCCAGGCTGCGAGGGGCCTATCTGTCAGCCCCCTGATAGATATGTACACCCTTCTCCCCCCCTGCGACACGGGCAAGGGAGATATAGACGACACAAATCACTGTTCATGCTTTGAATTCAATGTGGTATTGTTGTAGATTCGGCTAGAGCTGGTTGCCATTTCGCCTCCTTCCATCAACCCCCGGGAGTTAAAATGTAAAAAACAGCGATTCGCGTGCATGGAACCGCCGATAGCGACACTTACATTTGAAATGCAAAGCGGGCGAGTGGTTTTGTTTTTGTCTAAACTCGCTTTCGCGCGGGGGGGGGCTGGCTGGGGGTGATTCTGCAGAGCGGCCAAGACCGGAGGAAACAATCCTGGAGCTAGCTGAGGATTGCCCGTGATTACTGGATAGTTTCATCAGGGATAGTTTTTTTTTGTGGCTTCTTGTGATGGAAGGGCGGAAAAAGAAAATCAATCCAGAAAAGAATCCTTAGAATTGGACTTTCAGACTTAAGGATATAAAAGCCTAGGATAGGGCATTTATAATGAGGCAGAGTTGTGCAGTGTTCATGACTACAATCACAGCGAAATCCATGTTCTTTATTGTCTCAAGATGCAATTAAGGGTAAAAAAAAAAGAACTGCTTACTTTTTCTACTCTTATCTCCCTGGAGGTTGGTTGTCTGAGGCGTCGGGTGGATCGCGTTTCAACTTCCTGGCAACTTCAATGTAGAGAAGTAAAGAGCTTGATCTGTCTTTATGCGCTTTAATTACAAACGTCTGGCCCGGGCGTCTGCGATCTCCAGAGACCAGAGGTGAAGTAGCACGTCAGAGACCAGCTGCCACTCCGCCAGGCGGCTCAATATCAACCTAAACATCCCTAAACCCGCAGTGGGAAAGTAGGGCGGGGGGGGGGCAGCCCTGGGCTAATGCAAACGTTGCATGTCTAAGCATATCAGCGGCAGACACCTGCCAGTCACTGCATGGACGGTGTCAGCGGGGAAAACAGCAACAGGTCGCTTGTCTGCGTTAGCGCTCCCGGCGGAGCAATAGAAGCGACGCCATCAATCAAACCCGTTTTCTCGGAGTCGTGGTCAGAGCTAACTTCTAGACCCCACCTGGTTGGGGGGGGGGGGGTCTGGTTCAATTTTAGCCACAGGTGGTGATGGACAGAATTCCGATCAGGCAATTGCAGTTAATACCTACTCCAATCGGCCCTTCCTTCAGCTCAACTTGGAGTGAACTGGTTCCTTCTCCAGAACGAGACCTGCAGTGATTATTATCTGAAGCGGGGGGAAAAAAAATATGCAGCAAACTAATGAAGGATCTTTGTCTTTTTTCATATTGACTCTGCACAAAACAGAATGTTTATCATCCTGTTTTATCCCCTCACAACCTGATTATGAACTGGCAGCGCGCATTAATAGCCGGGAGCTTTTTTGCTTTTTTTCTTCCCAGGGAACGAGAGAGGAAGGAACATAAAAGCCATGAAGTTTGTGCAGCGCAAGTGGAGGCAGATCCGGCACAATGAAAATTAAAATCGCTCGTGGTATAAACGAGCAGTTAAAAATTAATTGTGTTTATTGTGGCCAGAATTAAAAGCTCACATGGCAGGCTAATGAGCTGAGAAACATTTACAGAGGGAAAAACTGCTTTCATAACAGGTAATAAATTCACGTTCTTTAAAATGGGTCAGGCTGTCTTCGAACGTTTTATGTTTGTTCTGGGCTACTTTGTATAAAAAAGTGCTTAAAGGAAGATCTCGCAGTGAAAATCTCACCATTCCCCCACAAACCGAGCGAGAACACCGAGCTGCCGCTTTATAAGCCGTTATCACGGAAACCCAGGCTTTACCAAAGAGACAATTATCAGGCAATATGACTCCGGTTATTGCCTTTGGCAGGAGTTTAATAAAAAACCGGGCTAACCTGTGACCCGGGTTTACGGCGGCGGGTTGTAGCCGTCGGGGAGGATCCGCTTGGCTAAAGGCCATCGCCGTGCCCGCAGGAGCCGCCACTTAATTCCCAGTCACCGGCGCTGATGCACCATCACGGTGAACCGGAGCCCGTGTAATTAGTTTGGACGGCCGTGCACCGGCCCAAGCGGCGGCGTAAGTGGATTATGTATATATGCTAATTTTCTGACACACGGCCACCGGCGTTAAGAGGAGCGGAGCGCTGTTGTGCATAAACGGCACATTTTTTTTCCCCCCCACAAATTCAGTACTTGAGTCTAAATACTGTATGCAATCAAATGAACTTTAGAGTCAAACATTACTTTTAGGAAATGCAATACAAAAATACAAAATCTCTCTCTCTTTCTCTCACACACACATATATAAATACACACCAACAACCTCCTCCTTTACACACCTGTTGATCGGAGGCTGCAGATAAAAAAGCTGTAAGTTAATTAGTGTGTCTGTCAGCCTGCCAACTAATGAAATATGAATCTCCCCGCTCCTCAGCTGCCTTTAATTACAGATATACGGATAATCTAGAGGGGTCAGGGTCTGGGCCCGGGGATCTCTGACAGGAGATATTGACTGAAGCCGATCCCGGGCCAGCCACATTACGGCGTGATCTACGACTAACCTCGCAGCACAACGGCACCCAGGGGTATATGCGCTTTAGCTGCCAGACCAGGCAGCTAAAGCGGAGAGATGCCTGTTGAAATAAACATTCGAGAGATCTCCGAACAGATTGCCTCATCGCAGAGGCCGGATGAATTGCACCAGACTTGAGATCAAATCCTGAGAGACAATAATAAAAAAAAAAAAAAGACAAGGCAACAGAGAAAGATGGGAAAATGTATACAAGCTGAGGAGGGAGGACGGAAAAAAGAAAAGACTTGTGAGCTGATTCCAGCTAGACAATCCCTCATGTGTGTTTGTGAGAGCACGCTGAAGGGAAGGTTTCCAGCTGATGATAAACGGAACGCCGTGTGACTTCAGAGAGCGTCTTATAACAATCCCCGCAGCAAGGCGGTGGCGCGGAAAGCCCAATTAATAAAGATTAGCACTTTTTTTTTTTTCCTACCGCAGACCTCATTTTCTTCCTTAATTAAAATAAGGTGAATGAACGAATCACGCAGATATGTGAAGCTGTCTTTTTTTTTTCTTCTTCTGAAATTGACATGGGAAATAAATCACAGAAATTTCTAGGAAATGATTGACAGGGTAAAATATTTTAGAAAGAGATATTGAACTTCAGTCAAATATAAAATAGATGTTTTTTTGTTTTATTTTAACCCCCCTCAAAAAAACACACACACACACACAAAATCATACTACAAGGCTAAAAAAAACTCTTGTCACGAAGCAGTAATACCAGGAGCTGGGCAATCAGCCCCGTTGTGATGGAGCACCGTGCCAATTCCAATAAATCCACAAATATGAAGTGTTCGCTCATTTGCATAAAGCGCTAAGCATAAAAGTAGAAGGATTTGTTAGCGAGCCCGTGGGTCCAACCCTTTCCCAGTGGCTGCAGCACAGGAGAACTGAGGAGGACAAAAGAGCAATTAGACACAGCAGCCACGGAGTCTCACCGCAATAAATCCAGTCTCAAACGGATGGGAAGATGATGGCTGCAGGCCCGGGTTGTTTAACATGTTATATTAATGAGATGGGCTCTGGGTGCCTGGCCTGTCCTCCACTGGGTCTATGTATTGGTATGATGTATTGTAGGAAAAAAACACAGCATACAGGACACCTAAGGGGGCGGGGCTTGGGGAGAAGATGATTGTTGGATGAAAGTAATTGGGGAAAAAATGTTTTCTTGGAGTATTTTAGCTTTAATTCATGTCACAGCGCAGGTCCAGGACTTATAAAGCAAACTGCAAGGTAGAGTAAATGGGCTATCGAACACAAAGTTCAGTGGCTCTATTAATCTCCGCAGCGCGGCGGGGAAGACAGATGGAAAGAATATCGGCCCATTTTTCATCGGGAGTCATTACGGCCGACATTGACGGCCGTGGATGAGGATTCCATCATAGCCCCAATGATTTCCCAACAAGGGAGTGACAAATCAATCAGATTGAATGTCTGACTGCGTGCTTGACCTCAGGAGCGTGACCTCATCAGTTATGGCGTACCGCTACTGCATTTTGACCTAATGCATATGTATATTTAAAAAAAAAAACAGATGCTCAACAAGGAAATGAAAGGTAATCTCACTCGAAAACAGCCAACTTTGTGAGATGTCTTTAGCATGAAGACTCCCTCCTCCAACGTCACAAATATAAATCAATCAACGTACCTGTTGGTGTCGATGCCTTAAAATGCATCACAATATGAAGTTGTGCCTGTTTTTTGAACCACCCCATATGACCTGATGCAGGATATTGATCGCCCTCACTGACCCCGACTTTAGCTGCAGAATCACAGACACACAGTCGCTGAGTCAGCCACACCAATGAAGTCCACTACTGGCAATACAATACAAACCCGTTCTTTACAGATTGTTTTTCATGATTTGCTGCAAACTGGTGAGATCCGTTCTACTGTATAGTGGGTAACCAAAGAAAAATCACCATTTTTCTCAAATAGGTCAGTGCAGTACTTTATTGAAACGGAGATGAGCACCTTTTTGGAATACAACACTGTGGAAAAAAAAAAAGTTCTGGCAGTGCCGAAGGAAGTTTGAGATTAACCTCCAGAGGAAGGAGAGAATATTGAATTTAAGTAGAAGCCCCATCCAAGGAAAACACCAACATATTTAAGATAAAGCTAAATTCATGAAGTTCACAGCATGATTATGTATTAAGGCTCTTGATAAGATATAAGGAAGTTGTTTAATCAGAGGAAGGAAGCATATTTATAAGAGTTATGGGAGGCATGGGGTGCTCTATTTTTGGGAGGTTGCTCTATTTTTGCAGTGTGCACAGCAGTATTATTTTTCCACAAACTCGCCTGCAAACACACTTTTCCTGTGAGAGGCAGAACAACAACATCGGCCACGATCTCCCTCTCATCTCCGCAGTAGCCACCCTGTTGCCAACCCCTTCTCCCGCTCGAAAAAGATAACCTCTGAGTCTGATCAAAGTGCTCATATTCAATTTTCTGCTCAAGTAAGCCCCCTTTTAAACGTGCAACTCAATTAAGTCAAAAAGCTACATTCGATGCACTGCTCAGAAACCCCCGGGGACCTGGACGGCTCGCCTCACCGCCGGCACACAGGAAACGCATATGCATGAACGCACAGACACAAGCTAAACTTCCCGCTGCAGATTTCACGGCGGCCCTCAGAGGACTGGCTTGGGTGTATAGTTTGACACATGCCATTTGTCTCGGAAAGACTCCGTTCTACATTCTCGCTCGTTTATTTGGACGGATCTGAAGCTGCATGAAGCAATTTATCCTATTTCGGACTTGCAGGAAATTGTCTTGTTGGACAGAACACCTGTTAAATGTTGAGAAGAGTCTATAGTGGAGAAAATCATTTGCCCTGGGGGGGGGGGGGGGTCCAGGAAGCAGGAGCAAGGGCTATACAGTTGTGTTTCCCTGTATGAGTCCGAGCAGAATGCTTAAGACTCTGTGGGAAGTGCCATCCAATCCCACAGAGGCAGGAACAGACACTGGCAGATCACTGGCACAGACATGAAATAGCAGTGTTTAATTAGACAAGGCAATGAGAAACAACGCCATAAACAGGGAAGTGATTAGTGGAGAACCGGATGGAGCTGGCAGGTGAAGCAGTGGTTGTGGGATAAGATATGGCTGAGGGATGAGTGTAATCTGGGTCTGTTTGTATCTGGCGATCGGCTGTGGTGCAACTTGTTTTTCTTTCCCCGGACTAATGTTAGTGTTGGTGAAACTGGAGGAGCCGCCGCCGCGGCCTAGCCAAGAACGACCAGGTTTACCACACGAGGCCCCGGAATACCAGAACGCCTCCTGATCTGCTGTGTTGGGCCTTCGTGCTCAATGTGGCTCTGGGTCTTTGTGTTATTTTTGGTCATTAATTTCCGATCTGGCAGGTTTGGTCAAACTTTGCTTTTTCCATGTGGTGTGATTGAATTAAAAAAATAATAATTAGTTGTAATGGAGTCAGAGTCTAATGGACTGCCAGGCTTTCAGCTGCCTGATGCTCATTCATAAGTCTATTCATACTATAACTTAATGAAATAGCACATCACAAACAAAGAGCCACTAAGTATTTCTACCTTGTGTGTGTCTCAGAACTGGTTTCTGTCTCTGTGATTCTCTCCTTCTTTGTCTGTCTCCCCCCACCCTCATTCTTCTTCTCTCTCTGATTGAATTCATCAAAATCATGTTGTTGAGATGGTGGAAGATGTGCATTTATATTCAGAAATGGATAGTTTCATCTTCAGAGAAAGCTTAAGGCCAATATGGCCAAGATGATGCAAACTGATCCAAACAGCAGCCTTTTCTGATAAAACATCATGCAGCTGATCCCATCAAACAGCATGTTTTAATGCTGACATTTTGCAAACTGCTATATCCCTGTATCTGCCTGAGTAGCAGATCGATAATGGAAGAACAGAGAGAGACAGAGAGAGAGCAGCGAGGGGTCAAATGTTTGAGCTTATTTTCTCTATGTGGCCCTCAACACCCTCAAAGCAATTGCAAAGGACGGCGTGTGGAAGAGTTAACAGACGTACCCTATAAGCAGGATCCATAAGTAGAACATGTCCATCATTATAATAATATTCCTATTTAAATGCATGAACAAATGCTTTGCTGTATGAATGTCGCAGGCATTTTATGCTAGTGTCTCCAGGTGTGTGTGCTGATCGCTGTGCAGATATTTGACCCCATCCGTTGTCTGGTCCTTCATTTCGAGGGATGTGTAAACTAAAACCTAATCAACCACAAGCACAAATCATGTCACAAAAAGAGGACAAGAAGTTGCCCGTTGTCATGACTCCCATAGTCAGAGCAATACTTGTTTTACCTTATTTTGTTAATCCAAGCTGCTGGGCTACTGCTGTGAGGCTAATGGTATTTTTTGGTTTCCCTTCATCAAACTGAGCAAATACACAATCCAGCAACTTTCAAACCTGCACACCCACCACACTATGAGATAAAAAGGGAATGTTACGAGACCAAACCAAATTCAAAGCTGGACTTCACACTAAAGACGTGGCTGCTCAGTGGAATGATCTCAAAAGCGCATCGCACGCTGTGTCACTCATTACCATAGAAAGTAGTGCTGAGTATTTCCTTTCACATGTCATGTCACAGTTACATTTTACAGCGTAGTGAGTGCAGGTCACAAATCGTCCACCGCAGAGTTCAAAAGTTGCTGAATTGTGTATTTGCCAAGTTTGATAAGGTAAACCAAAAATACCATTAGCCACGTAGCAAAAGCTGAGCAGCTCCTATTGCTGTGGGAACAACGACAATGGGAGAATGTTCACAACCGTTGAGCTATCCCTTTAAGTTCATACCGTAGCCTGAAGACCTGAAGCACAAACAAGGTCACTTGCTGAGGGCAACATATCCACCACGTGCCAGATAAGAAAAGTAATTTTCTCGTCAAGAGTGTAGGAAATGTTTGCACACAAACAATTTCATCCTCCCGTGCCTCTCAGTATTGTTGGGATTGCTTTGGTCTAATTCCAGATGCTGAATCATTGCCGGGGGGGGGCACTGTGCATCATCCCCAAAGCCTGTTTTGCTTCCATTGCTTCTGCAGCTGTGCTTTGTGTGAAATGGCTGGCTGCGTTTTGTGAAGGGGGCTGTTTAAACTTTGGAGTTTCAGGGTTTGTGAGTGCAGCATGTTAAGTGCAAGCGTTGGTGGCTTTTTTTTTTTTCCTCCCTCTCTCTCTCTCTCATGCGGCGTTGTTGTAGCTGTGATCTCTGGCACAATTACGGCTAAGTGCGAGAAATATTTTAGCCGGTCGATCTTGTGCGGAGGTGGGCAGTGCAGCGGAATTAATTGTGAGTTATATATAAATATATAAAAAAAAGTTTTTTTCACTTTCATAACCCTTTTCTGAGCGAAACAGGTGAGTCACTCTCTAGCCTCAGGATGTGGGCTGCATGTCAACTCTTCTCTGCATTAACAGCGAGACTCCACATAGCGAGAATCCTGCACAAAGGTTTGTTTCCCATCATGCAATAAATACTTTCTTCAGTGCTGTAGTGTTACATCCATTATTTAAAAAAATATATATAGTGTCATCCATTACCATTACCATTACTTTAAATACAGATCAACTAATGATAAATATATTTACTGTCAGACTTTACGTTCGATATAAGATTCGAGGGAGCAGAGGAGCACAGATGCAGTGGGAAGCGGATCGCTCGTAGGATGTAAAGTACAGCAGTCATTCTCACTGTCACACGCTATAAACCATCCCCCAGAGAGGGGCGGCTATTTACAGCAAATAACCGTCTCTGCGTGGACTCGTCTGAGATATGCGGAGTCACACAGGATACAATCGCTGCCTCTCGGGGCCAGATTAAACAAAGAAAATGAAAAGGAACGATGATGATGATGAGGAGGAATGCACTTAATGCTGAGTGCAAATACTTTTTCTACTAAACATGTTTTATAGTGCCTGCTTATTAATAACGCTCCAGGTTTAATTAAAGAAACTGCAGCTGATGACTTTGGTTCTTAGCCATTTTTCTGCCCACGGCGACTGTCACAAACACACAAATACAAGCGATGTTACAAGCGAATTAAACTAACAAGAACAGTCTCCCCACATTATGAGCAAATGTAACATGAATCATCCCAAAACCACAGCAATCAACTAAATACTGTCATTCTGAAAGGTGATTACAAGCATGGAGCTCAGCCATACAGAAACAGACCAGCCACTGAATAGAAACGGTTCCGTTTCTTCATCATCCAGAGCACACTCCTACCATTCAGTAACATGTTAACCTTTAAAGTTTGCTTCTATTACGCACCGACATGGGGCAATAAAACTGGTATTTTCCTTGGCAGCCACACGGACACGAAATAGCAGGTAAAGACAGGTGTTACCGATGATATAACAAAGATCACATTTAGTGCAGCCGAGCCAACTTGGAAAACAGCGGCAAGCGGAGTCTGTTTGCAATTTCATGTCAATGTGAATAAAAAAGGTCTATAATTATCCATGTCCTCATCTGACTCTCATAAGCAAATATGAATTTTTTTAGCAGTATACCTAAATATTCCTCTGACACCGTGCAGGACATGCTCTCCTGTATGTACCATGTGCAGTACATTAGCTGTCTAATGCTCCCATGCCAGTAGATAATAATCAGTTGCATTAAAAGGCCTTATCACTGCTGTCCATCAGCATCAATCCCCATTAGATAACATATACTCATAATATAATATTGAATTACTACTGTTACACAGGCTATGGCAAACAGATCAAAATAAGCAGTTGGTTCCACGGAGTATTTTTAGTTAAAAACTGACCTTGGATGATTTTTCGAAAAAAGTCAATTTACATGCAAATGATACTGCTTGTATTTACTGTAATTGCCGTTTGTGCTGCACATCTGAAATTGTACAATGGAAGCACCTTTAAACCGCAGGGACGAAACCAGATCCGCTCCGCTTGCTCTGCCTGACAGATTAGCCGCTTTTTTTTTTCACGAATCGCCGCATTAAACTTTATCTTCGGGGCCTGTTCAGGAATCAGTCAGACACGTCGGACGAACGGAGTCACGTTATTTGAGCTATTTTTCGAGCAGCTCACTTCAAGATGCAGCTGCGCTGATTGAAAAGCGTCAGGAGAAGCCAAACTCATTTGAATCCGAATCATTCTGATCACAGACTGACGCCCCCCCCCCCACACACACACACACACACACACACACACACAAAGAGTCTGAAAATAACAGATTCATATTCAATGGGTGCATGGCAATTCCGACAAGATGAAAGGTTTTGATGTCATTTGGAGACGCAGGAAAAGAAAGTCGTCTTTCATCTTTGAGATGTAAAGGACACAACAAACACACACACACACACACACACTGTACAAGAGGACCCAGACGTGAAAAAACAAGGCTCACACTCCCCAAAAATAGCCAAAATTTCTAGTTAAAAACAAATGCAAAGTAACCATGAAGAGCTTCTGCACTTATATTTTCAGCCGTTTATTTATCCAGTGTTTTGTACCAGCTCATACTTCAGCTGCTAATACCTCATTTTCCCCAATGGCAAATAGAGCAGTGAAGATGCAATCCATGCACACGCACCCTGAGCTGATTTTCAAACACTCTCTCTCTAGTCTCAGGAATCCCTCTCCACTCCAAAAACTCATTTGTTTTCCTCCTTCCTCCTACAGTCGGATGTTTGAGCTTGGCTTTGCAGAGTGGGACCTTTACTCTTTTCATATTCATCTGCAGGAAGTGGAAAGTTACTCTGAGCTGAGCAGGAAAATAAAAAAAAAATCAGATTTTTGCATCTTAAAAGAATAAAGACAAGGCAAGAAAAGTGTCAAGGCCTGTGTGATTTAGGATAGAAGATACATATGTGGGATCAAGATACGATGTGGGCAAACCATTAAGGTGTACACGCTCACCTATAACATGTCATTATATCCATTCCTCCCAATTGATTTCTAACTTTCCTCATTATTTCATGTGCCTGCTGCTTTTGGTGTGACCGGTGCTGCCATGAGTCCCCTTCACTCCCTCCCTGCCTGTCCCCAAGGGGCCGTGTGCTTTTTTTCCCCCCTCTTCTTTAACAAGCAGCTCAGGGATTATTTTGTGGTTACGGCAACAAAAGAAGAAGCAGACAAACCGCCCGCCCATGGAAGTCGAGATGTGACTCAAGGCGTCTTTGATTGTTTTTGTCCCAACCTTCCTTTCCTTTCGGATTTCAACATATTTGATGTAATGCGTTTCATTTAGAGAAAACACTGGAATGCGGGTAGATTAAAGGAGAGCGTCTGTTCCGAACGTCACACGTTCCCTTGGGTTATTACCATACCAAAGTTGAGGCTCCAAAGGGAAAAGCTGAGCAAGTGACAGCTTGAAGAAGCTGCTCCGTGTTCTTTACATCTTTGGATTCCTACCCCCTGAGTGGCTGCTTTTTTTTTCTTTTTTTTCTAAAAGGAGTTCAGCAGAGGTGGAATTTCTTACGAGCTCTATGAATAAGGCATCTGTTAAGAGTCTCAAAGAGACCACCTTGTTTGCTTAGTTCAGTTTTTTATCTGTAAGGATTTGTCAGTGACAAACACGTCTTTTCAAATTTTTCAAAGGCAACAAAAGACAGCTGGAAAATGGCCTCTCTGGCGAGCTTCACTGAAAGAAATATCATTTCCTGAGTTTCTCCAACAAAGTTTGACAACTTTTAACTTTAATGACGTGACGTTTCGTTACCAATTTGAATAACATCTTAAGGTAAAGGTGAGGAAAATAGACTTGGTATAATTTGAGAAGTGGATGTACCGAGATAATCTGTGACAGATATTAGAGAGACGGAGGAAAATAACCAAACTCTGTTGGGAAATGCATCACCGTTGCGGAGAGACAAGCCGATTTGTTTCATCACCTTCTGTTCCACAA
Organism: Eupleurogrammus muticus; assembly: GCA_036785175.1. Taxonomy (NCBI): domain Eukaryota; kingdom Metazoa; phylum Chordata; class Actinopteri; order Scombriformes; family Trichiuridae; genus Eupleurogrammus; species Eupleurogrammus muticus. The sequence continues at coordinate 41,280,278 of JAYKQN010000001.1, read as the reverse complement.
CGTTTCCTGCACCTCGTCACTTCAAAGAACGGCAGATTTCTTATTAACAGCCAGAGTCGGCAGGAGCAGGAATACTGCGCGTTCAGCGGAGGGGATCAGGAAATTGAAATTCCAAAAAAGCTAAAAGTTCTGAGAAGACTTCAACTTTGTAGGTTTGCAAAAGTTCATCAGCCACTGAGAAAGAACCATCTATGTTCATGTGATCTCCTTCGGGCCTACACTATCAGATTATGAGAGAGATACATGTGATCTGAACTTGATTTCAACTCAGGCACATG